>OZ038380.1:121096898-121766898 GCA_964036045.1 Eutreptiella sp. 'Long Island Sound 2002' | reverse complement strand
CCGACCTCCCCCCCTCCATCCCCTTCCGCCGCCTCCTGGACCTCCTGGCCTTCGAGGAGGCCATCAAGCCCAAGGTCGCCCGGGTCGCCCTGCTCCACTGGCTAGCAACCTGGGCGGCCCAGCAGACCGGCTCCCGGCTGACCTGCCCCCCCCTCAGCTGCGTCTTCGACCCCGCCAGCCCCCACGTCCGTATCCCCGCTCCTTGCCCCCTGTCCGCCCAACAGTGGTACACCGAGTTGAACCATCGGAAGGATGATGGTTCCATTCGCACCCCCAACATC
Organism: Eutreptiella sp. 'Long Island Sound 2002'; assembly: GCA_964036045.1. Classification (NCBI taxonomy): domain Eukaryota; phylum Euglenozoa; class Euglenophyceae; order Eutreptiales; family Eutreptiaceae; genus Eutreptiella; species Eutreptiella sp. 'Long Island Sound 2002'. The sequence continues at coordinate 121,766,617 of OZ038380.1, read as the reverse complement.
TCCACCGCCATCACCGCAGCCGCCCGCCGCGCTAACCCGCAGGCGGAAGACCCCGCCGCGGGGCCCGGAGCCCCCGCCCCCGCCGCCGCCCCTGCACCCCCCGACGCTTCACAACCCTTGTCCCTGCTTCCGCCCCGTCCCCAGCCCCCGCAGCCGGTCGCACCACCCCCGTCAGACTGGGAGACACTCTTCCAGGCTGGCCCCACCCCGAGCTCCCAGGACACGCTGACCCTGCTTGACGGCCTCTCCCCCGTCCCCGAGGCCGACGCCCACCACACGGCCATGTGCATTGTGGCTATGGGCAAGAGCTGCCACCTGCCTCCCAGGACCGTGCAGCACCTCTCGGTCTCCACGTCCACCGCCAGCCTGGTGCTCGCCGCCAAGGGTGCCTGGCACTCCTGCCCCGACCTCAACAAGCCCACCCTCCGCCTCCACCTCAACAAGCTCCTCACCCTGGTCTCCCAACGGTACGGGGCCGCCGCCTCCTCCGCGGCCTCCCTGCCTGCCCTCCAGGCCATCCAGCCCCTCATCACGGCCGCTCAGGCCCATGCCGACACTCCCTGGCTGACGGCGGCTTTCACCATCGCCACCGCCCCCTCATTCCCCATAGAGGCCTACCAGGACCTCCAACACGTCTCCTCCGCCGACACCCTCCGCGCAGCCATCGCGCGGCTGTGTGGCCGTCTCTCCACCCCGGCCCAGTTCCAGGAGCTCATCTCCTACACCAAAACTGCCCTCCCCCCCCGCTCCACGGCGGACCTGGACTGGTTCCGCCTTGGCTCCTCCGCACCGCCAGCGCACTCCCTGCAAGCCCCTGGCACCGCCGCCCCGCCCGCGCCACTCTTCGCCCCTCCCCTCCTCGGCCAACCCCCCCTCCGGGGCGCCCCCGCGCCCACCGCCACCGGCGCCACCCCCACCTCCACGGTCCCCACCTTCGCCCCCGTCGGCTCCTCGCCAGCCACCACCGGCGTCATCCGCGTCTCAGGCCTCCGCCTAGGCCCGCACCCCTCCATGGCAGTCACCCTCACCCACAACCTGCAGACCGTCGTGTACGTCACTGACGCCGACGCCCGCCGCGGGCACGCGTTCGCCCACATCGCCCCCGCCCTGCACACCTCCGTCTTTGCCTCGCTGCCCACGCGCGTCATCCAACACAACGAGGGCTGGTCCCTTACGGTCCAGGGCAGACGGGACGATGGGCAACCTTGGCACGCCCCCACTGCCACTCTCAACACCCCACCCTCCCTCCGACCGCCCGTCCCGGGCGACCCTCAGCCCCGCCCCGCCAAACGCAGCCGCCAGCAGTCACCCCCCCGTTCCTCCCCCCGGCGCTCCCCGCGGCACCATGGCCGCACAACACCCTCGGCCCCCTCGTCAGGCAGGGCAGTCCGCGGCGCCATGTTCCCCAGTGCCCGCAGACACAACTGACTCGCCCTACCGGACACGCTCCCCGCCTCCAGCGCTCCCGACCTCCCGACCCTAGCCTGGGCGACTTTCCTCGCCTCCCACTTCCCCCGCCCACTCGACGCCCACCGCGCCGGGGCTGACCTTCTCTCCGCCCCAGAGCCCCGTCCCCAGTCCCACGCCCGTGGCCCCCCCCCCCCGCGCACCCGCTCCACCACCGGCCTCCGCCCCCCGTATATGCCTTCACTGCGGCGCGCTGCGGCGCCCTGCCCTCACGCGCTGCCCCATGTGCGCACACTCTGCTGACCTTCTCCCCCTTGGCCTCCCCCCGGCCGCCGACCTCCCCCCGGGCCCCCCCCGAGACCTCCTGCACGCCGCCCAGGTCTCCACGTCGCTACCCCCCTCGCTCCTCGCCTCCGCCCTCCCCACGGTGTGCGGTTGGCTCGCCTCCTTCCCCCGCCAGCGCGGTGACCCCTCCTTCTGGATCACCCCTCCCCTGCACGTGGACGCCAAGTGGACCGCCTTCTGGGACACCGCCCACTTGCCTACAACCCCCCTCCCCCCGTCCCCAGCGTACACTCGCTCGTCAGGCCCGACCTCGGCGTGGGCACTGCACCCCGCCCTCCCCGACGCCCCGCTCGTCACCTCCTCCGCTTGCCCCGACTGTGGACGTTCCACGCCTCACACCGCCTTCGTCGACCTCCCCGTTTCGCCGACCGACCACTGGCCTCACTTCTTCTGCCCCCCCCCCCACAGGGCCCCGCCTGTGTGCACTCGTGACATCGCCGCCCGCTGTGTGGTCGGCTTCCAGGGCATGCTACTCCCCGGGGCGGTCCCCCTCTCCGCCATCCCCTGGGCCGCCCCCTGCGCCCCCCCCCCCGACCGCCTCTTCCAGCCAACCCCCGCCTTCGTCCTCTCCCTCCCCGACCCCCGTAACCAGGCGTCCACCCCCCTCCGCGACACAGCCCTCACCTTCCTCACACACAACTGGGGCGGCATCGCCGGCCAAGTCTCCCTCGCCCGCACCTGGCTCGAGGCCCTGTCCCCCGACGTGGTCGCCGAACAGGAACTCTGGGACTTAGACTCGGCCCGCCCCGCCCTCCCACCGAGGTACGAGGCCCACTACAGCACCGCTTCCGGCCAGGGCTCAGGCCTCCGCACGGCCTGGCTCCGGTCCCTCCGCGCCCCCTATCAACCCGCCGACCTCGTCTACGACGGCCAGCACTGGATTGCCTCCGCGGTCCCCCTCTCGCTAGGGGGCCGAGCCCTCCTGTTCAACGCCCACCTCCCCCCACGCCTCTCGTACTCCGAGTGGGTCTCCGAGGTCAAGCTCATGAACCACCTCTGCTCCTGCGTACGGCCCGAAGTATGCGTCCTCCTGGGCGACCTCAACAGCACGGGGGCCCCAGGCACCCCCCTGGCCTCCGCACTCGGGGCCCTAGGCCCGCTCTCAGCCTGGCACCGCCTGGTCCCCCCAGCCACTCCCATCAACTTCACCACCCGCCACGGCTCCCCCCGTTCCACCGCCATCGACCACATCTTCGCCACCGGTCCCATCGCCTCCCACACTGACCACGTCCTCCCCTGCCACACCTCACACGCCATGGTGTTGGCGCAGGTCACCCTACACCACCGCTCCTGCGACGCCCACTCGTGGCGTCTGTTCCGATGGCGCCTGGCGACTGTCGAGGACATGGACTCCCTCTCAGCCGCCCTAGACCTGGCGTGGGGCTGGCTCTCCCTTACCCCCTCCCTCCCCGACCACTACATCGCCGCCCACCACTCCCTCGCGCACCAGCTGCTCCCGCACCCCCCTGACACCCCCACACTACTACGGTCCCTGGCCAGGTTCACCTTTCCCCTCTCCACGCAAGACCTCGCCGCCCAGTCCTTTGCCCTCCGGGAGGCATCGGCCGCCCGCGGCTTCGTCTCTCGCTCTGCCGTCCTCTCCTCCCCCTCGATCACTTCCGCCACTCGCACGGTCCTCCGGCTGCCCTCCCCTCCCCTGGAACCGTTCCACGGCATCCTCCCCCACCCTGGGGCCACCCTCACGACCCGCGAGAAACGGCTCGCCGAGATCACGGCACCATCCCGGTCCCAGACGGCCAACCGGCACGTCTCCGTGGATCACGCCTTCTTCGCCGCCCGCTGCACCCCGGACCCCTGGCTCCCCCTCCTGCACCCGCCCACCGACCTCACCCTCCCCCTACTCCGCGACGCCCTCCGCGCGAAAGCCCGACCAGAATACCCCGCCTCCCTCCGGGCGTACGCTCTCGCCCGCCAGTCCCCCCCCCTCATCACCACGGCCTCCCTCGCCCACCGCCGCATGGGCAAGCGCTCCCTCGCCGTGTCCACTGACAACGTGGCGCGCGCAGCGCTCTTCCGCAGCGGCGGAGGCGTCCACCTCGGATTGCTGCACCTCCTCCTCCAGCTCGAATCCGGCACCCCGGGCGTCTCCAACGAGACCGTCCGCTACGGCCTCTACAAGGGGAAGCCCACCAAGCCACTCCCCCGTCACCTCACACGCTCCTTCCGCCACGTCGACGTGGAGTCGGGCGTCTCCGGCGCGACGTCCGGCATCGCCTGGACCCGCCTAGCCGCCGATCTCGAGCTCACCTTCACCTACACCCCCGCCTCCTTCGCCTACTGCCCAGGCCACTCCGCCCTCGGCCTCGCCCTCGTCGCCCGCGCCGCCACCTACACAGCCCTCTCCACCCACGGCACCTGCGCCATCTGCGACTGGGACGAGTCTGACGCGTACCTCAGGGTACTGCGCCAAGACAACTCCCGCCTCTGCTCCCGCCTCCGCGCCACGTGGGACTTTGGCCCCTGGGCGGACGGCTTCTACAGCCGCCTGGTCATCCGCGTGGCCACCCGCGAAGGGTTCGCCCACCCCTTCAGCACCGAGGAGGGAGGCAACCAAGGCGACGGGTTCGCCCAACTCCACTACCAGGCCCCCAGCCTGGTCATCACCAGGGCCATGCGCCCCAACACTTCCATCACCCTCCTCCTCACCGTCCCCGGCCACTCAGCATCCCTCCCCGCCACCCACCTCTTGTACAGCGACGACCGGGGCTTCATCACCCCCTCCCTCACGGACGTGGCAGCCATGGCCACTGACTGCCGCGAGTGCTCACGCCGCGCCGGCCGCATCATCCACCCCGACAAGCAGGAGTTCTCCCTCATCGACTCCCGCCCCGGCCGGCCCACCCTCGTCACCGCCCACGTCCCGCAGCACACCGGCACCACCACCACCGCCCCCCCGGAAGTCGTCGGCATCCCCATCCTCCCCGAGCTCCCCCTCCTCCGCGTCATCAACAAGACCCGCACGTCCCTCGACCGGGCGCGCAAGGCCAGCCGCAACCGCGAGGCCTGCCCCATACTCCAGCTCCGCTCCCTGCACGCCTTCGGCCTCTCCCCCCTCGACTATGTCACCTCGGGCGTACTCATCCCCCCCCCCTCCCTCCGCCCCCATCAGGTCGCCATCAACAATGCATACCGCCACGCCTTCCGTCTGCCCCCCTGGGCTCACTCGGCCTTCCTCCACCTCCCCCTCCAGCAGGGCGGTCTCGGCGCCCCCCTCCTGGCGTACAGGGCCCCCCTCAACCTCCTCCGCACTTACCTCCGCGCCTCTTGGGGCCCCAACACCCTCGCGGTAGCCGCCACGGCGTCCCTCGTCTCCCCACGCCGCCCCACCCCCTGGCTCACCGAAGGCCCTGCCCTGGCGCAGGCGCTCGCTCCCCTCGACATCACCGTCCACCTCCTCCCCTCCCCCCGAGTACACCCCGCCTCGCAGCACCACACCGGCTCGCTGGCCCCCCTCCGCTCCCTCCCCTATGTCGTCGTCGCATGCGACGGCAGCCAAGAGGGCACCCGCCTCGGCGCCGGCTTCCTCCTCTGGCACCCCCGCCACGGCCCTCTCTACCGCGGCTGGCTCGGCCTCCACGCCCTTGCCGGCCACTCCACCGACGCGGAGTGGATCGCCAAGATAGCCGCCATGTTCACCCTCCGCGGCTGGTCCGGCGCAGCCCTCTTCGCCTCGGACTCCACCGCCTCCCAGCTCAGCGACCTCACCCGCGGCCCGCCCCCCTCCTCCGCCCTCTCCATCCCATACCGGGCTGCCCTCCTCTCCGCCTCCTTCCGCATGCACGAGGCCTGGCTCCCCGCACAACACGACTCCGGCTCCGCCAGCCTCCTCGCCACCCTCAACGCCGAAGCTGACAGCCTAGCCCGCCGCGGGCTCCACACCGCCTCCCCGTGGACCCTCCCCTGGTCCGCACTCTTCCACGGCCGCATCGTGGCGCTCCGTGAGGGCGCGATCTTCGTTAACCCCACACGCGCCGCAGAGGCAGCGTATGCGGCCACCACCGCCAGCACCCACGCACAGCACCTCCGGCCCCTGCCCCCAGGCTGGTCCTCCCACCTACTCCGCCTCGCGTATGAACGCGCCGAGATCCCGGCGCTGGCCCTCCACCGCATCATGCACCTCCGGCTACTTCACTCCCAGGACCGACCCCCTGGCTACGGAGGCGTGACGTGCCCCTTCTGCCACCGCCCCTACCCGGACTCCGCCGCCCACCTCCAGCACCACTGCCCCCCCCACTACGCCCTGCAGTTACTCCTCGCGTGGCACCTGTTCACGCACCCGCCCATCCTGGCAGCCACTGCCGGCCACTCCCCCCGCCTCGTCACCCCTTTCGAGCTCCGCACGTCCACCACCGCAGTGTACCTCTCCGAGCGCCTCCCAGCCGCCCCGCGACCCGGCCCCCCGACACAGTTGGGGTTCAGCCTGCTTGGCATGTGGCACTCCTCCTCCCCCCACGGCGCCCCCCCTCTGCTGGACAGCGCCGGCCGGGAAGAGCTCCTCCGCGAGCTCCTCCCCACCCTCAGCACGACACACTCGTCGCTGGCGTCACTCCTCCGCCGTGCCCCCTCCCACGTCACCGCCCCGCCCCCCCCCCTCCCGCCGCACGTCTCCGCGCCGCCCAGCACCCAGCCCCACACACTGCGCCACAGCATCGCCCTAGTCTGGCTCCTCCGCCATTGCGCCACTTGGCGCCTCACAGTGGACCGCCGTCCTGCGGTCCCGCTCCCCCCGGCACCGCTCCCGGGGCCGCACCCGGCCCACGTCGTGTTCACCCCCACGTTGCGGGCCGCGGACATCCTCCCGCTCCTCGCCGCCACCTCCCCCGGGCATCGCATACTGCTTGCCGCCAACCCCTCGGTCCTCAGTGAGGTCCTCATCGGGCACGCCGACGCCCTGCACGTACGCCCGCTGCTGCCCGACCTGCACGCCGCGTACGCCCCCGGCACGCCCGTCGACCCCTGCGTGTGGGACTCCCAGTGAGGCCATCGGCCACCAGCCGGCCCGCACGCACCACCCCGCACTCGCCTCTGGCACTCGTCCCCGTGGACGCCGCTACCCACGCGCCCGGCCCCCGCCTCGGCCCCCGGGCAGCGCTTGCTGCCAGCCGCGGGTCCCACGGCCCTCAGTAGGCCTCCGACAGGCACGCCGACACCCTTGCGCGTGCGCCCCCCGCAGCTTGGCCCGCACGGGGCGCTCACCCCTGGCACGCCCTCGGACCCCACAGTGTGGGGCCCTTGGAGCCTCTGCCGACCGCCGGCTGGGCCGCCCACGCCTCTCAGCGACCGCCAAGGCCCCCGCACCCGCTCGGCCGCCCGCCGCTACCCATGCGCCCGGCCCCGGCCTCAGCCCCCAGGCAACGCAACCTGCTCACTGCAGGCCCCTCGGCCTGCAGAGGGGCCCGCACAAGGCACGCCGACGCCCTTGCGCGCGCGCCCTCAGCAGCATGGCCTGCAGGACGCGCCCTCTCCCGGCATGCCCACCGACCCTACTCTGTGGGGCGCTCAAGGCCACCGCCGACCGCCGGCTGGACCGCCCGCAACCCCCCGCGACCGCCACGGGCCCCGCACCCGCATGGCGCCGCATCCGACCCGGCCGCCCGCCGCTACCCATGCGCCCGGCCCGGGCCGCGACCCCCCGCCGGCTGTGCCGCGCGGCCTCCCGTACGCAGGGCACAGGGACAGGCACCAGGGAACAGCACCTGAAGTGAACACAGCACGCCAGCAACAGTGAACCCATGTTCGTGCTCTTGTGCTCCCGCCCTTGTGCCCTCCCTCCCCCATGACCGACGCGCGCGCGCGCCCGCACTACCGGGGACGAGGCGGCCACAACACAACTCCAGCAGAGGTGACTAGGCGCCGGCAGACCGCAACTCCCAGTCCTCCTCTCGCCCCCGTAGAAGGCTAGAAGAACGGGCCAGCGCCCCCGGCCACGCCACAGCCTCACACGAGGAACGGCCACCTCGGCCGGATGTTCGGGCAAGGCTCGGACTGTCCGTGGACCTGGGCGTGCCTTCCCCACCCCAAGGTCACCGCCCCACCCTCCGCCCCCACCACAGCCGCTTCGCACAGGACGAGTAACTCTCCCACCGCGAGACGGGGGGAGGGCTCCAGGGTGACGTCTTCAGGTGGCCCCACCCTCCTCTATACGCGCCCCCCTCCCCCCCCACACCACGGCGCCCCCCCCCCCCTCGGTCGTCGTCGGCACACGCCCGGCCAGCGTCACGCCGGCCGACTGCTCCCTTGCGCCCTGCCCAGGGAGAGCGTGTCTGGCAATTTCTCCCGCCGGCACGTGCTGGGTGCCCTCAACAACAACAACAACAACAACATATATATCTATATATATATATATATATATATATATATATGTGTATATATATATATGTATGTATATATATATATATATATATATGTATATATATATATGTATATATATATATATATATCTATATATGTATATATATATATATGTATATATATATATATATATGTGTGTATATATATATATATATATGTATATATATATATATATATGTATATATATATATGTATATATATATATGTATATATATATATATGTATATATATATATGTATATATATATGTATATATATATATATATACATATATATATATATATATATATATATACATATATATATATATATATATACATATATATATATATATATATATATACATATATATATATATATATATATATATATATATATATATACATATATATATATATATATATATATATATATATCTGAGGTGATTCCTGCGGTCGCGCGCGCTGGGGCCCTGTCCCAGAACGAAATAAAAAGACGAGTAAAACAGGACGAAAAATTTTTCTGAATAGCTGAAAATAAAGCTAATTAGCATAAAAAACGCTTAGGCCAAAAAGCGCGCTGCGAAACGCGTAAAAACGCGACAAAAATGTTTTCGACGTGAAATAGGTGAATAGTTAACGCCGTAAGCACCGTAACGCTCGTGGGACCCCAACGCCGTCCTTGCCGTCGTCTAACTCGCTATAGGCGCAAAGAAAAACGCGTCGCGAGCAGCGCGTAAAACTCGAAAATTTTTCATAACTCGCCACGACCCCTCACGTCGCGCCCTGCCGCCTTTTTCTTCTTATCCTTCATGCATCTCCCTCCCCACCCTCGTGCCCGTCACTCCCCTTGCCCTGCAGCTCAGGCGGCGGCCCTGGGGGAACGCGGTTAACCCTTAGCAATGGACACCAACACGCTCCACGACGCCACGCACAAGAACAAGGCCGAGAACATCAAGAACGACGGGTAGCACGTAAGGCACAGCAGCGAACATGGTCTTGCTGCACGCGAGTGTGTTGGGTCGTGTATAATTTTAATTTTTATTTTCAAAAAAAAAAAAAAAGAGTTTTCAAAGGCACGGAAAAACGGCAGGGGTTTTTAGCAAAGCAAAAGAGGACAAAAGGAAAAACAAACACCAGCAGCGCAGACAACCGCACAGCACAGCCACCCAGCACAGCACCGCAGGACAGCACGGCACCGCAGGACACGGCAAAGAGCGCAGGACACCACAGGACAACGCACAGCACAGCAAGACACCACGACACACCAGAGCAGCACCACCACACCGCAGAACGCCCAGGGAGACACCACAACGCACAGGGACACGCCACAGCACGAGGCACCAACAACAGCGCAGACCACACCGGCGCCGCACGACAGGCCGCAGGAGGGCAAAGCAAACACAAACAGCACCGCAAAACGACAGCAGAGCACGACAGCACAGCACCACACGACAGCACAGCGCCACAGCACACAACACAGGGAAGCAGGGCACCACAGCCAGCACAACAAGGCACCGCAGCGCACAGAGCGGAGAAGACAGGGAACGCACAGCGCGAGGAAAAGAGCACCACAGCACGCAGACACCACCACCGTGCCAAAAACAGCACAGCCAACCAACAGCACAACACAGCACAGCACGACAGCCCACAGGAAGGCAAAGCAAGCCCCAAAAGCACCGCAACACGACAGCAGGGCACAACAGCACAGCACCACGCGACAGCACAGCACCACAGAACACGACACAGGAAAGCAGGGCACCACAGCAAACCAGACCAACCACAGGGAAGCAGACCACGCGGCCAGACAGGGACACCGACACCGAAACACGCCACCAGCAGACAACCACGGGCCACCAGACCCAGCACCGCACCACGGCACACCACAGGAAACAGCACAACACACAGCAGCACACCACAGCACCAGGCGCCAGCAACAGCACGCACCAGACGAACAGCACAACGCGAGCGCACCAGCACAGCGAAACACAGCACCGCACAGAACGGAGAGCACAGGGAACGCACAGCACAGCACCCCGAGGCACACACAGCACCAGGCAGAGCAGCGAACAACAGCACGCACCACCGCGCCACGACAAAACACACACAGCACAGAGCACACAGCGCGGGGGAACACCGCAAAACACAGCAACACAGAGCACAGGGCCCCAGGGCGACGGGCAGCGCCAGAGGGCACGGCGCAACAAGCAGCGGCACCAAACGAGCGCAACACAGCACACAACAGCACAACACCGGGCGACACAACGCGCAGCAGCGCGGCGCAGCACCGCACCCAGGGACGCACGGCACACAGCACCGAGCGGCAGGAACGAAAACCACGGGACACAAAGGGGGGGGGGGGGGCAGCAACCACGCGGGAGCAGCCAACAGCCAGGCGGAAAGCACGAAAGAGGGACAAGCGCACGGAGAGCCGAGAAGCGGAAGGCCAACAAAACAAACAATGCAAGCGCCGAGGCCCAGGGCACCCGGGGCCGGAAACCAGAGAAAGCCGGAGACAACGGGGGTGCACGGAGGAAGAAGAGGAAGGAGAAAAAAAAAAACACCAAGGCCACAAGCAGGAGCAACGAAAACCGCGAGACACAAAGGGGGGGGGGGGGCGGGGGAGCAACCACCAAAGAGCAGCCAACGGCCAAGCGGGAGACACAAACGAGGCGCGAGCCAGGCAGCGGGAGGCCGAGAAAAACAACCAACGAGGAACGGCAACAGCAGCGAAAGAGAGAGGGGCAACCCCAGCCCAGAGGGGGCCAAGCAAAGCAGAAAGACGAAGCGGCCAGAGGAAAAGGTGAGGCGCACCAGAACGCGCCCGGGAGGCCGGCCCGCCCGACCCGGCCAAGCAAAGCACGCATTCCACCGCCGCCAGCAGACCCCAGCCAAGAGTGGCGGGGACCGCCCACCACCAGCGGCAGCGAAACCCAGCCAGGAGTGGCGGGGAGTAGCACACAGGAACCTCCGCCAGGACTGGCGAGGGACCCCAACAACACACCACACGCCACACACCACACACCACCGCCGCCAACGGACCCCAGCCAGGAGTGGCGGGGACCGCCCACCACCAGCGGCAGCGAAACCCAGCCAGGAGTGGCGGGGAGTAGCACACAGGGACCTCCGCCAGGAGTGGCGAGGGACCAACCACACCACACACCAACCACAACCCCAACAATACACCACCGCCACACGCCACACACCGACGCCGCCAGCGGACCCAAGCCAGGAGTGGCGGGGACCGCCCACCACCAGCGGCAGCGAAACCCAGCCAGGAGTGGCGGGGAGTAGCACACAGGAACCTCCGCTAGGAGTGGCGAGGGACCAACCACACCACACACCAGCCACAACCCCACCAACACACCACCGCCACACACCACACACCACACACCACACACCACCGCCGCAAGCGGACCCAAGCCAGGAGTGGCGGGGACCGCCCTCCACCACCGGCAGCGAAACCCAGCCAGGAGTGGCGGGGAGTAGCACACAGGAACCTCCGCCAGGAGTGGCGAGGGACCAACCACACCACACACCAGCCACAACCCCACCAACACACCACCGCCACACACCACACACCACACAGCAACGCCGCCAACGGACCCCAGCCAGGAGTGGCGGGGACCGCCCACCACCACCGGCAGCGAAACCCAGCCAGGAGTGGCGGGGAGTAGCACACAGGAACCTCCGCCAGGAGTGGCGAGGGACCAACCACACCACACACCAGCCACAACCCCACCAACACACCACCGCCACACACCACACACCACCGCCGCAAGCGGACCCAAGCCAGGAGTGGCGGGGACCGCCCACCACCACTGGCAGCGAAACCCAGCCAGGAGTGGCGGGGAGTAGCACACAGGAACCTCCGCCAGGAGTGGCGAGGGACCAACCACACCACACACCAGCCACAACCCCACCAACACACCACCGCCACACACCACACACCACCGCCGCCGGCAGACCCCAGCCAGGAGTGGCGGGGACCGCCCACCACCACCGGCAGCGAAACCCAGCCAGGAGTGGCGGGGAGTAGCACACAGGAACCTCCGCCAGGAGTGGCAAGGGACCAACCACACCACACACCAGCCACAGAGCAAGCGCCAGCCGAGGGAAGGCAAAAGGAGGAACAGCCAGGCAGGCCCCCCCCCCCAAAAAAAATGGGGGGGGGGCGCGCGAAAGCAGCCCACAGGCACCAAACCGCCCGCCAACACCACAGAAGGGGGCCAAACCCCCCACCCAGAGGGCACCGAGGACAGGACCCCCAAAACAGGCACAGGGGGACCACCCAGCCGAAACCGGCAACACCAAGCCAGGAACAGCGGCCCACCGGGAAAAGAGGCACCGAAACAAGCAGACAAAAAAAAAAAAAGAAGCCAGCAGCCAAGCCCGAAAGAAAGGAGACATGAGGAGAGACCACAAGGCCCGGGACAGGGACACCAAGCAACCGGAAAAAAAAAGCGCAAAAAACACAACCCGACAAACCAGCCAAGAAGGGCGGGGCACAGCCGAGACCCGGGCCCAGCACGCACGCCCACACCGCACACCGGAACCGGAAACGGCGGGGGGCAAGGGAAACGCGCACGAAGCCACACAGGACCGGAAAGCAGGCCGACACCAAAGCCCAACCACGAACACCACAAACAGCCGGCAAAAGAGGGACAACACCACAAACCGAGCCCAAACACACCCACCCAAGACCCCAGCCACAACGGGCAGGGGTAAACAAAACCCACGACCAACCGCAACCCGGACCCAACCACAAACGCAAGCCAACAGTAGGAAACCCAGTGCCCACAGCCCGGGCACTGAGGCAGCCCGTGCCATGCAGGTGACCCGGCCAAACGAGATCCAGAGCCCCGGGGTAAGGCTGCATCCTAAGGCCTGCGCTGCTTTGGGACTCGAGGCGGAGCGTGCGACACCCAAGCGCCTCGGAACCCTAGTACCAAGAACATGCATGCATGCCTTGGGAACGGGATACGCCAGGAAGTCCGGTGAACCCCTAGGGTTCCGTTCAAAGGAGGGGACGTGCGCAAGCACGGGGGCCCACCCTCCCGGCGAGACAAGCACGTCACGCTGGCGGCGATCAGCCCTCCCGGTGTAGCCCGGGGCCGCTTTGTTGGGGGCCAACAGTCAGGTCTAGCGGGATGTAAGCCGCCTCCCCTCTTCACGCGCGGAGCCTCTTCCTGTTCGTCACAGGGGCGACGCCAGGGGGAACCATGGGGCGCCTCTCCACAACCGAGTGCACCTACCTACCTACCTACTATATATATATATACATATACATATATATATATATATATACATACATATATATATATATATATATATATATACATATATATATATATATACATATATATATATATATATATATATATATATATATATATATATATATATATATATATATATATATATATATATATATATATATATATATATATATATATATATATATATATATATATATATATATATATATATATATATATATATATATATATATATATATATATATATATATATATATATATATATATATATATATATATATATATATATATATATATATATAGACATATATATATATATATATATATATAGACATATATATATATATATATATATGTATATATATATATATATATATATAGGGGTGTAGTAACCATGGGGCGCCTCTCCACAACCGAGTGCACCTACCTACCTACCTACTATATATATATATACATATACATATATATATATATATACATACATATATATATATATATATATATACATATATATATATATATATATATATACATATATATATATATATATATATATATATATATATATATATATATATATATATATATATATATATATATATATATATATATATATATATATATATATATATATATATATATATATATATATATATATATATATATATATATATATATATATATATATATATATATATATATATAGACATATATATATATATATATATATAGACATATATATATATATATATGTATATATATATATATATATATAGGGGTGTAGTAATATATATATATATATATATATATATATATATATATATATATATATATATATATATATATATATATATATATATATATATATATATATATATATATATATATATATATATATAGTCATAGTCATAACCACTTATCATGCCGTCTACTGGAGTTACCGGGCATCTCGCGCCGACAGGTGGTTCCTGCCTCGCTCGATCCCGTGGGTCCCAGGGCTGCCTGAGGTGGCCCACAGCATGACGGAGGACCCAGAGTACCGGGGATACCGGGCAACCAGGCTTTTGGGGCAGTGGCAACTGCAAAGCGTTAGCATTAGCAACGGCGACGGACGCTGGCCCGTTTGTTCGCCGGGGGTAAGGGGGCAAGGCAAAGCAGCGCAGCAGCATCGCAACAAGCAGAAAGCAAGGGCACCTCTGTCCGTCGCAATGCAGCAACCAAGGAACAAAGCAGCACGCATGCGGCGAAGCGAGAGCTGTCCCTCCATCGTTCACGTTGCCCTGCCACTGTGGAGACACCCAACACCCATGACCCCACGTAATCCATTGTCGTCCGCGTCCTCGAAACTGCCCACCACCCCTGACTCCACGTATCCCTCTGCCAGCACGCACTAGCCTGTATGTGCACAGCCAGGATTTCTGGGAGGCTCCAGCCTAGCCTGGCCCTCAGCTGTCATCGCCCCCATGTCTCCACATTGTACGCCATCTTCCCACCGCACCAGCCCCCTAGTATAGTACAGAAACACGTTACCAACTCCACGTCCCCGTGGCCCCGTGCTGCCCCCACACCCCAGATATATACCATGCTGGCATCCCATGTCAGGGGCCAGCGCCCAGTCTGCATCGAGGCATTCACTTGCCCACATATAATATATCTGGAGGGTCTACAGGGGGGGACGCCGGCCGCTTTGCGACTGGAGTGGCGCAACCCGTGAATATCGCTGGCTGGGATTCGGGCTGGTGGGTGCCGTAGCTTGGTTATCGACCCCCTGTAGGGGTACCCACCAGAGGCTCGCCCCGGGCCGTGGTTACCAGGTGCACCTCATCTGGCCCACATACAATGCCCTGGCGCCTACCCTTGACCCTTACCTGCACTGATTGGCCAGCTTCCGTGGTTGCGCCTCTTCCGCCACAGCAGCGGCCAGGCCGCAGGTTCGGCTCCCACCGACGACGTGGCGAGCCTACTTATAGCATTGGCCCGCGCGTCACCCCCCGGACCACTCAGCTCGCCGCTCCCCTGCCCTCCTCGCCTCTAGCCGACCGGACTGGCGCCCCCCAGGGGTTAGCTGTTACAGTGGTGAGGCGACTGCATACTCTTCACTACGACGCCGCGCAGTACCGCCGTTGCCACGCCGACGCCACCTGCTAGCCGCCACGACACTCACCACTGCAACCACAAGGCCATGGTCAGAGGTTAGACTATGTACATGCCCGCAGGCACGGTCCCTCTAGTTTGTTAACGGGGCCAGGGGATGCCCCCGCGCTCCCCCTGAGTTGTTAGAGGGGTCAGGGGGACACCCCAGTACCGCCATGCATCCCCGTGCTCCCCCACTGTACGGTTCCCCAGTACCGCCGCGTTCCCCCACCGTACGGTCCCCAGTACCGCCGCATACCCCCACCATACGGTCCCCTGTACCGCCGCGTACACCCCCACGACGTCAGTACACCGTCATCTGGAACTTCCCCGCTGCTCCCCCACTGCACGGCTCCCCAGTACCGCCGCGTACCCCCGCCGTACGGATCCCAGTACCGCCGCGTTGACCCCCAAGACTCCAGTACTCCGCCACCTGGAACTCCACGTGCCCCCTGTGAGCGCTCCCTCCAGGCTGCCATGCCGTCTCCCCGACGCCCGCCATACTGTCCCCCTGATGACCCCACCGTCATAACCTTCCACGCACACATCTTCGCCCCGTCGCCGCTCCTGGGGCCTGCAGGCTGACCCCGCAACCCCGTGTAACACTCCCAGGGGGCGCCGCAGCGCTGTAACCCCCAAACAACTCCGTGCACCCCCGGTGTATCCCGAGCAACCACTCCCAAGACTGCCGTAGCCGGGTCGCCAGTAGAGACCCCGGTGCCATGGGAATACCCTACAGGGGTTTGGGCCTTATTACCCTGGTCGGGACGACCCATGACACCTCACTGTTGTATGCGGCGACCCGGGGCAGGCGGGTGAGGCATCCCTGTCCGACCCTCATGCACGGGGGCAGTACGGCTCACCATCAGGCCGGCACGACCTGTCACATCGCGTTGGCCGTCATACGCCGCCTGCCAGTACCGCACAATCAGGCCGCGTAGGCACTGCTTCTCAGGCGCCACTCCCTCCGCTGCGTCCAGCGTAGGGATGGTAGCTGGTGCACCCACAATTCCCATCCCCATCAACCTGCACCCCCGGCACCCACCACCCCATCACCATTTCCTCCGTGATGCCACAACCAGAGTATCCGTGAGTCGCCCTCCAGAGCCGCCCACCACAGCATCAGGGGCAGGGCCGCAGACGGCGCTCCAGGGCGCCGTACCCCTTCCACTCGGACGCTCTTCAGGCCACCCTGGATAGTCGTCCAGGCACTTGAGGACATCCGTCCAGAGTGCCGCAGTGCCCACCTCGCCTTAGGCCACCCCCTGTCGGCATGCTCCTGACATGTCCCGCACAGCGGGGCGGAGGCACACTGATGAACCCAAACGGACACCGTCTCCCCGCACCCGTGGCATCGCTGCGGAAGCACAGACCGCGATGGAACGCAGCTACCATCACAGCACTGCGACCACAGGTCCTGCCATACATCGCAGCACGCGTCCTGGAGCCCGAGCAAAGCCCCTGTCAGCGTGCGTGCTGTGGCACTACTGAGGAGGCTGCGCCTCGCCTCCTCCCACGTGGACACCGGGCGGAGTATCGGTCGTCCGTCGGGCATCTCCGGCAGGCTCTCAAGCAGCCGGGGCCACCGCGCCACCTTGGGGCCGCGCGTGCCATGCGCCAGGAGCTCCCAACCGTAGTCCCGCAAGACCTCCCCGATGACAACAACCCCGTCCTGCTCCGGGCCCCTGGCGGAAGCCAGAACCAAGCGTTGCCCTCCCGCCCGAGCCTCAATGACTGCCCTGAGACCCAGGGTGTCAAGGGTGTGACGGGCATCGGCAGCCACGTGGTCGTCCCCCTCTGGCAGAGAGAACATGGCCTCCGTGACTTGGCCTTGCGCGTCGTCGCCCTGTACCCGCGCCAGCTGCTCGGAGCCCACTAACACTGCCATGGACCGCTGCTCCGTGACCGCCGGTACGGCTCGTCGCAGCTGCCGGTCACATAGCCACAACGTACCCACGTCAAGTACGACAGCCACCGCCAGGACTGGGAGACCGCACAGAGGTTGCTGAAGGACTGGCAGCACCTCGCGAGGCCAGCCCACGACGTTCCCCACAGCTGGATGGTTGGCGTACACCTGGAGCCAGGGATCACTCTGGCCGTCAGGGTTTCTCACCTTGGTACCCCGCACCTGGGCCCACGACTGCGCCGACACCACGCGGGACCACTCCCTGAATGCCGTGATGTCTCGCGCCACCCAGGAACCGATCCACCGGTCGAAGGCCTGCGCCACCGCCGCCATCCAGTGAGGGAACAAGGACAAGGCCTCCTCACGCTCGATGCACGACCGCGACACCA
This sequence comes from Eutreptiella sp. 'Long Island Sound 2002', assembly GCA_964036045.1. NCBI lineage: Eukaryota > Euglenozoa > Euglenophyceae > Eutreptiales > Eutreptiaceae > Eutreptiella > Eutreptiella sp. 'Long Island Sound 2002'. The sequence continues at coordinate 121,748,809 of OZ038380.1, read as the reverse complement.
GCAGTGCGTGCAGTGGTGCCCTCAGAAAGGTTGCCCGCAGGTCGCCGGGGAGGCCGGCAAACGGGTTCCACGGCGGACGCTGCAGGATCCTCCCTGTCGGCGGGCTATATATATATATATATATATATATATATAGGTCGGTACAGGACTACACCATGCAGGACCTCAAAGACGCCGTGAGGCAGGCCGTGGCGGACGACAAAGCTCCGGGGTCCAACCGGGTCACGGCTTTCCTCATAGCAGAGCTGCCTGAACCGGTACAGGGGCTCCTGGTGCATGCGTACAGGGCAATCCTGCGGGGTGCGGATGTCCCGGAGTCCTGGCACGAGGCCATTATCTGGCTGATGCCCAAAGGCACAGCCACGGGCAACCTGGACGAGTACAGGCCGATAGCGCTGGGGCAGCAAGACATGCGAATGCTCATGACCCCCCTCATGCGGAGGTTCACAGCTGTTCTGGCACGCAAGGGACTGGCCGCGGACTGGCAGTTCGGAGCCATGCCGGGCTCCACGGCGGCTGCCCCGGTGTTCCTGGCCCAGCGCAGGCTGCAGCGTGGGCTGGAGGAAAACCACGTCCTGGCCTTCGATGTGTCGAAGGCTTTTGACACAGCGCCGCACGGAGCACTGGCGCTCCTCCTGCGCCACATGGGTGTCCCGGAGGAGCTCATCAGGCTCTTCCACACCCTCAGCTGCGGGTCCCTGGTGCGCATCGTCACTGCGCACGGCCCGACGCCAAGCATACGGCTCCACAGGGGCCTGCGGCAGGGCAGTGCGGAGAGCGCTGTGCTATACCTCCTCCTATTGGAGCCTCTCCTGCGGAGCCTTGCCTGTAAGGCGCGGGGAGATGCTCGCCACGCGGTGCCACCCCTGGTACAAGCATACTGTGATGACCTCCTGATGATAGCGCACTCCCTGCCGCAATTCCTGGAGTATGCGGCGATGATAGCGCGGTATCTCACTGACATGGGCATGTCCCTCAACGTGAGCAAATGCGCCTATGCCAGTACTGCTCGCATCCACTCGATTATGGTATACCTGAACCCGGGGGACACAGCGGCCCCATGGGTATGCTTACGTGCCAAGGGCACGGTACCATACTTGGGCCTGCGCCTCGATCCCAGGGGGATGACCATGAAGGAGAAACATGTACTCCGGTGTGAAGCCCTGCTGGGCTGGTGTAAGAACACGCTGGGGCCGGCGTCGGTGCCTCATGAGGTGATGGCGGCCGTGGTTGGAGGCATCGTGCGGTACGCGGCGCCCTACCTGTCCGACACGGCGGAGGCGGTGATCAAGCTGAATACTGCCATCAAGGCTGCGGCACTGCAGTTCGAGAAGCTGCCCAAGGACCTGTCCAACGTGGCGGTGCGGTCAGGTCATGGGCTACGGTTGGCAGATGTCCAGGTTATATGCCGCGACTCCGTCGTGGCGACCGTGGCTCAGCTCACCCACCACAGGTCGATGACGGCCCGTGATGAGCTGCGGGCCATGCTCCGAGACATGCACGTGCAGTACGGAGTGTGCGGACAGTTCATGGTGCCCTCTGCGTCATTCGCCACACACGCTGGCAATACGTGGGTGGACAGGGTGCTCAGGGCGATGGGGACGTTACGCGTGGGGCTTCTCATGCCATCGTCGGTGTACTCGTGTGTACACGCCCATCTGCCGCAAGTGCAGTGGGCGGGGCGGAAGTGGGTATCCCAATCCTACGCCTTCAAGGGTAGGGACATCTGCATTCTCTCGGGGCCCCGCACAGATGCGGCAGTGCAGTCCCTGACTGATCCTGCAAATGACCTCCTGCATGCGCGGCTCCCCTGCCCTGCGCCTGGGCACTGGGCGGTCCAGCTACAGGAGTGCCACGAGGACCACCTGCAGCTTCCGCACGCGGGAGTAGGGCCCCACCAGCTGGACCACGTGTGGCTCACGGGGCTTCGCGACGTCTTCCGGCCGCAGCTACCCGGTCTGTTGACTCACCGTCTCATTCACCCAGTGCGCCGAAAGAAGGCCAGCAAACGCAATAGACAGTCCGCTGCGGGGGACGTGTATGTGGTGGGCGGATACAGGGAGGAAGGATGGGACCCGGCCAACCCGGGGCTGTCCATGCCGTTCGTCCCGCTGGCCGCCCTCCTGTTTCTGTTGGGGGACGTCTTTGAGGGCTACCAACAGCAAGACGATCCGGCGTCCGTCCCCCTGCTCACTCCTCACGCCGGGGGCGGCATAAGTCCGCCACCACTGTGGGTTGTGCACGGACAGCCAGCGTTTTCCAGGGCGTGCGCGGCGGTGCACAAGTGCAGCGAATGAACAATTGTTCTTCTGCTACCGGCAGGCCCAATCCCGGATCCGGATGAGCACTCGGTCCCGGAAGTGGTCCGGATGTCCAACGTGCCGCATGATCCGCACGTCGCCGTCACGTCGTTGCGTGGTGGTGGCGCAGTGGAGCAGGGGTCTGTCGTGGTATACCAGCCTTCCTGCTCCGCAACGGTTTGGGGGGCGGAATACACCACCGCCCGGGACGCCATAAAGTCAGTCTGCGGATGTGACCTGGCCTGGAGACCACATGCGGTGTATCGACCGAGGGTGGTCCTGTCTCCGGAGCTCACGGCCTCCAGCGCGGCGTCCCTGGGAAAGGTGGTGCAGAGCCCCCACTCCGACGTGGCGTGGCTAGAGCCCCACCGGTACTGCTGGGTGCCGGTGGCGACTAAAGTCACATCGTCTGACGCGTCGCCCCAGGGAGACGACGCCACAAATCCCCACGTGGACGGGTGCCATCTACGGCACGGTCCCGGAGGCAGAGATCATTGGCGCGGCGGCGTACTTGTTGCACACGCCCCCGTCAGCGTGCACGGTACACGTGGTGGATGCGTCCGTCATAGGAGCGCATCTCCGCAGAGCGCAGGAGGCCCTGTACCGTGGCATCAAGGCGCCGACGTCACATCTGGTCAATCAACGTGCACTGAGCTGGATAGTGGAGGGGCTGCGGCGGCTGCCGCGCCGAGTTGGGGGGCCGCACCACTGGGTGGTGAGGCAGAGCTCGCACTTGGCGGCGGTCCCGCTTGAGGCACCGGACTCTGCCGCGGCCCGTGCGATGGCCCCGCCAGTCCATCTTGTCCTGCCGAAGGAGCACGCCATCCTCTTGGTACCGGGGGATAATGGTGAGCTCGAGCCGCGTGTACCATCCATGCAAGCCCTTCAGCAGGTCCGGGAGATAGAGTGGCGTTCGCTAGCGGCACGCACCAGGGCGCACACGCCACTAGCTGGCGCCTGCGAGGCGATGTCCCTGGGAGCTGTGCACCACGGCCCAACGCACAGGAATATGCTGCGGGCACGTGACGGTCGCTTGTCCACCATGCAGGTCATGCGACGGTGGAGACAGAAGCTCACGCGTGTGGCAATACCAGCCCACCCCTGTATCTTCTGTGGGGGGCCGGAGGAGGACATCGGCCACATGCGCCTACTGTGTGCGCGGGACGAGGAGGTGGCTGGGCTCCTGTGCAGGCGTGTGGAGGAGTTCACGGCGGAGCTACCCCTAACGGACAGGGCGCTGGAGTTCGTGGCGTGGAGGGAGCACGGCTGCAGGTGGGCAGAATCCCTGATGGCGGGTGTCGTCCCCGGGGACCTGAAGCGGCTGTTCGCTGCGGTGCGAGCGGCGTCGTCCCGGGGCCCTGCCAAGGCCAGGCTCTTTGTGGAGGACATGGTCCAGATTGGGGAAGATGTGTATGCCCGCAGGAACCATCGGCTCACCCAGATCATGCAGCTGCCGATGCAAGATCGAAGGAGGGCGGTATACGCGTTCCTGCGCGGTGACACACCCTTCTGCCCGCCGGCAGGGAGGATCCTGCAGCGTCCGCCGTGGAACCCGTTTGCCGGCCTCCCCGGCGACCTGCGGGCAACCTTTCTGAGGGCACCGCTGCACGCACTGCTGGTGTCGCGGTCGTGCATCGAGCGTGAGGAGGCCCTGTCCTTGTTCCCTCACTGGATGGCGGCGGTGGCGCAGGCCTTCGACCGGTGGATCGGTTCCTGGGTGGCGCGGGACATCACGGCATTCAGGGAGTGGTCCCGCGTGGTGTCGGCGCAGTCCTGGGCCCAGGTGCGGGGTACCAAGGTGAGAAACCCTGACGGCCAGAGTGATCCCTGGCTCCAGGTGTACGCCAACCATCCAGCTGTGGGGAACGTCATGGGCTGGCCTCGCGAGGTGCTGCCAGTCCTTCAGCAACCTCTGTGCGGTCTCCCAGTCCTGGCGGTGGCTGTCGTACTTGACGTGGGTACGTTGTTGCTATATGACCGGCAGCTGCGACGAGCCGTACCGGCGGTCGCGGAGCAGCGGTCCATGGCAGTGTTAGTGGGCTCCAAGCAGCTGGCGCGGGTACAGGGCGACGACGCGCAAGGCCAAGTCACGGAGGCCATGTTCTCTCTGCCAGAGGGGGACGACCACGTGGCTGCCGATGCCCGTCACACCCTTGACACCCTGAGTCTCAGGGCGGTCATTGAGGCTCGGGCGGGAGGGCAACGCTTGGTTCTGGCTTCCGCCAGGGGCCCGGAGCAGGACGGGGTTGATGTCATCGGGGAGGTCTTGCGGGACTACGGTTGGGAGCTCCTGGCGCATGGCACGCGCGGCCCCAAGGTGGCGCGGTGGCCCCGGCTGCTTGAGAGCCTGCCAGAGATGCCCGACGGATGACCGATACTCCGCCCGGTGTCCACGTGGGAGGAGGCGAGGCGCAGCCTCCTCAGTAGTGCCACAGCACGCACGCTGACAGGGGCTTTGCTCGGGCTCCAGGACGCGTGCTGCGATGTATGGCAGGACCTGTGGTCGCAGTGTTGTGATGGTAGCTGCGTTCCATCGCGGTCTGTGCTTCCGCAGCGATGCCACGGGTGCGGGGAGACGGTGTCCGTTTGGGTTCATCAGTGTGCCTCCGCCCCGCTTTGCGGGACATGTCAGGAGCATGCCGACAGGGGGTGGCCTAAGGCGAGGTGGGCACTGCGGCACTCTGGACGGATGTCCTCAAGTGCCTGGACGACTATCCAGGGTGGCCTGAAGAGCGTCCGAGTGGAAGGGGTACGGTGCCCTGGAGCGCCGTCTGCGGCCCTGCCCCTGATGCTGTGGTGGGCGGCTCTGGAGGGCGACTCACGGATACTCTGGTCGGCGCATCACGGAGGAAATGGTGACGGAGTGGTGGGTGCCGGGGGTGCAGGTTGATGGGGATGGGAATTGTGGGTGCACCAGCTACCATCCCTACGCTGGACGCAGCGGAGGGAGTGGCGCCTGAGAAGCAGTGCCTACGCGGCCTGATTGTGCGGTACTGGCAGGCGGCGTATGACGGCCAACGCGATGTGACAGGTCGTGCCGGCCTGATGGTGAGCCGTACTGCCCCCGTGCATGAGGGTCGGACAGGGATGCTTCACCCGCCTGCCCCGGGTCGCCGCATACAACAGTGAGGTGTCATGGGTCGTCCCGACCAGGGTAATAAGGCCCAAACCCCTGTAGGGTATTCCCATGGCACCGGGGTCTCTACTGGCGACCCGGCTACGGCAGTGTTGGGAGTGGTTGCTCGGGATACACCGGGGGTGCACGGAGTTGTTTGGGGGTTACAGCGCTGCGGCGCCCCCTGGGAGTGTCACACGGGGTTGCGGGGTCAGCCTGCAGGCCCCAGGAGCGGCGACGGGGCGAAGATGTGTGCGTGGAAGGTTATGACAGTGGGGTCATCAGGGGGACAGTATGGCGGGCGTCGTGGAGACGGCATGGCAGCCTGGAAGGAGCGCTCACAGGGGGCACGTGGAGTTCCAGGTGGCGGAGTACTGGAGTCTTGGGGGTCAACGCGGCGGTACTGGGATCCGTACGGTGGGGGTACGCGGCGGTACTGGGGAGCCGTACAGTGGGGGAGCGGCGGGGAAGTTCCAGATGACGGTGTACTGACATCGTGGGGGTGTACGCGGCGATACAGGGGTCCGTATGGTGGGGGTACGCGGCGGTACTGGGGTCCGTACGGTGGGGGAACGCGGCGGTACTGGGGAACCGTACAGTGGGGGAGCATGGGGATGCATGACGGTACTGGGGTGTCCCCCTGACCCCTCTAACAACTCAGGGGGAGCGCAGGGGCATCCCCTGGCCCCGTTAACAAACTAGAGGGACCGTGCCTGTTGGCATGTACATAGTCTAACCTCTGACCATGGCCTTGTGCTTGCAGTGGTGAGTGTCGTGGCGGCTAGCAGGTGGCGTCGGCGTGGCAACGGCGGTACTGCGCGGCGTCGTAGTGAAGAGTATGCAGTCGCCTCACCACTGTAACGGCTTACCCCTGGGGGGCGCCAGTCCGGTCGGCTAGAGGCGAGAAGGGCAGGGGAGCGGCATGCTGAGTGGTCCGGGGGGTGACGCGCGGGCCAATGCTATAAGTAGGCTCGCCACGTCGTCGGTGGGGGCCGAACCTGCGGCCTGGCCGCTGCTGTGGCGGAAGAGGCGCAACCACGGAAGCTGGCCAATCAGTGCAGGTAAGGGTCAAGGGTAGGCGCCAGGGCATTGTATGTGGGCCAGATGAGGTGCACCTGGTAACCACGGCCCGGGGCGAGCCTCTGGTGGGTACCCCTACAGGGGGTCGATAACCAAGCTACGGCACCCACCAGCCCGAATCCCAGCCAGCGATATTCACGGGTTGCGCCACTCCCGTCGCAAAGCGGCCGGCGTCCCCCCCTGTAGACCCTCAAGATATATTATATGTGGGCAAGTGAATACCTCGAAGCAGATTGGGCGCTGGCCCCTGACATGGGATGCCAGCATGCTATATATCTGGGGTGTGGGGGCAGCACGGGGCCACGGGGACGTGGAGTTGGTAACGTGTTTCTGTACTATACTAGGGGACTGGTGCGGTGGGAAGATGGCGTACAATGTGGAGACATGGGGGCGATGAAAGCTGAGGGCCAGGCTAGGCTGGAGCCTCCCAGAAATCCTGGCTATGCACATACGGGCTATGTCGTGCTGGCAGAGGGATACGTGGAGTCAGGGGTGGTGGGCAGTTTCGAGGACGCGGACGACAATGGATTACGTGGGGTCATGGGTGTTGGGTGTCTCCACAGTGGCGGGGCTACATGAACGATGGAGGGTCAGCTCTCGCTTCGCCGCATGCGTGCTGCTTTGTTCCTTGGTTGCTGCTTTGCGACGGACAGAGGTGCCCTTGCTTTCTGCTTGTTGCGATGCTGCTGCGCTGCTTTGCCTTGCCCCCTTACCCCCGGCGAACAAACGGGCCAGCGTCCGTCGCCGTTGCTAATGCTAACGCTTTGCAGTTGCCACTGCCCCCAAAGCCTGGTTGCCCGGTATCCCCGGTACTCTGGGTCCTCCGTCATGCTGTGGGCCACCTCAGGCAGCCCTGGGACCCACGGGATCAAGCGAGGCAAGAACCACCTGTCGGCGCGAGATGCCCGGTAACACCAGTAGACGGCATGATAAGTGGTTATGACTATGACTATGACTATATATATATATATATATATATATATATATATATATATATATATATATATATATGTATATATATATGTATATATATATATATATATATATATATATATATATATATATATATATATATATATATATATATATATATATATATATATATATATATATATATATATGTATATATATATATATATATGGCATAAGGTGTGAAGGCCCCCCCCCCCACCCCCGTGACTTGGGGGGGATTGGAGGGCAAGTAAGGACCACACCCCCTATTTTAAGGGTGGGGAACACAAACAAACACCTTTGAGAAGGTTTTTGGATAGTTGGGGTGGAGCATTTGGCCACACAAAGGTGTGGGTAGGGCTAAAAATAGGGTATGACATCACCAAAAATAGGGTCCTAACCATATATATATATATATATATATATATATATATATATATATATATATATATATATATATATATATATATATATATATATATATATATATATATATATATATATATATATATATATATATATATATATATATATATATATATATATATATATATATATATATATATATATATATATATATATATGGCTCAAAAATTGGTACGCTAGGGTGCAGGTGCCCCTTCCCCTGACCCTAGTGGGGCAAAAGGGTGATGAATGGATCCAATAGAAGGCATTGACGGCAATGGTGTGGCGTGTTGGTCGGTTTTCTGATGTAGAGAGGGCTATTTTTACGATTTTGAGGCTATTTTTGGGATGATGTCACTCGGTAAGAAATACCTATTTTTAGCAACTTTGAAGGATCATAGCGGCCCACCACCGTCTCCAATCACTCTAATTCCTTTTTTTTTGAATTTCTCGACCCAAAAATAGGGGGGGGGGGGTCCTTGGCCCCAACCCAACCGCGGCCTCTGGGTCCGTGGAGGGGGGGGGGGGCCTTCACACCTTGTGCCATATATAAATATATATATATTACTACACCCCTCTCCCCTTAAATCTAGCTAACAAGCAACAACAAGCAAGCAAGCAAGCACGTCACCATTTCGTTTTGGCCATTGCCCCTTTCCAACACCTCGGGCCTGACCCTACTTTAGCCATCCCAGAGCCTAGGTGGTGTCTATGCGAAATCCAACTTTTGAGCCAAAAACTAACTGCTGGCGGCCCGGGGCGGGGGCGCCAAGTCGGGAGGTGCCCTCCCAAATCTGTGCAGCTTTGGGCCAAAACCAGCCATTTTTCGCCCAAAACAGCCCCCAAAGCCGGCCGAAACGCCCAAACGAACGGAAACGGCTGCTACATTCCACGTGCGGCTTGACTTCACCGTGTCAAAGAGCACTCTAGTGCCCTTCAACTCCACGATATGTCCGAGAAACGGCCCAAAAAGGCGCCAAAAAGCTCCAAAATCTGCGCAATGTGCACCAACACCCCGAAACCAAGCATGGGGCGTATCTTGGGCTACGTGGCTCAAATCTGAATTCCGAGGGCACCTAGTCCACCTGCAACCCCCCACTTTTTGTGGTTTCCAAGCCTCAGAAAATCCCAACGAGCCCCCTAGAAATCCGTACCAGTGGTCACTTGGTGTAGCCGGAGGGCAGCCCGGCCCGCGCACGGTGGGGGCCAACGGTGGGTCCACCAGGGTCCCCGGGGCGAAAAAAATCATTTTTTCCAAAGTTGTTCCTAGACCACTTGGGATGCTCAAACAAACGTTTTTAGCACGTTTTGAGCCCGTGGTGGCGCATTTTAAGCCACTGAAAATCCCAAAATGCCTTGAAAATGGGCCGTTTTGGGACCAGAAATGGGTCAAAAATGGGTCAAATACGCGTTTTTCCAAAAGTGATCCTAGACCATTCGGGATGCTCAAACAAGTGGTTTTAGCCCGTTTTGAGCCCGTGGTGACGCGTTTTGCCCCGTGCATTAATCCCAAAATGTTTTGAAATTGCGCTGTTTTGGGACCAAAAATGGGTCAAAAATGGGTCAAAAAAGCGTTTTTCCAAAAGTGAGCCAAAACCATTTGGGAGGCTCAAACAAGTGTTTTGAGCCCACTTTGAGCCGGTTTTGATTGAGTTTAGCCACTTCCACCACATATGCATCCGGTACCTTAGAGCCGTATGGTGGAGCCACCTAGACTTAGGAGAGGGGTGTAGAGTGGAGGATATATATATATATATATATATATATATATATTACTACACCCCTCTTCCCTTAAATTTAGCTAACAAGCAACAACAACAACAACAACAACAACAACAACAACAACAACAAGCACTTCTCCGTGCTGTTTTGGCCATTGCCCCGTCCCAACGCCTCGGATCTTTTGTCCATGTAGCAATCTTGAAGCCTAGGTGGTGGCCTTGTCAAATTCAAGTTTTGAGCCAAAAAGTCAACGTTGGCGGCCCAGGGCAGTGGCGCCCCGTCGGAAGGTGCCCACCCAAATCTGCGCTGTTTTGGGCCAAAAACAGCCATTTTTTGCCCAAAACAGCCCTAGTAAGGGTTCAAAACAGCCAAACGAAGCCAAACTGCTGCTACACCCCAGGTGCGGCTTGACTTTCCAGTGACCAAGGGACCTTTGGTGCCCTCCAACTCCACAATATGTCCGAGAAACGTCCCAAAAAGGCGCCAAAAAGCCCCAAAAACTGCGCAATGTGCACCAGCACCCCGAAACCAAGAACGGGCTGTATCTTGGGCTACGTGGCTCAAAAACCAATTCCGGGGGCACCTAGTCCACGCACAACCCCCCACTTTTTATGGTTTCCAAGCCTTGGAATTGCCCAACGAGACACGTAGACCCCGGTACCAGTGGTTACTTGGTGCAGCTAGAGGGCCGGCCAGCCCACGCACAGTGGGGGCCAACGGTGGGTCCACCAGGGTCCCCAGGGCGAAAAAAATGATTTTTTCCAAAGTTGTTCCTAGACCACTTGGGATGCTCAAACAAGTGTTTTTAGGCCGTTTTGAGCCTGTGGCGGCGCGTTTTGGGCCTTGGAAAATCCCAAAATGCCTTGGAAATGGGCCGTTTTGGGACCAACAATACGTCAAAAATGGGTCACAAATGCCTTTTTTCAAAAATGATCCTGGACCATTTATGATGCTCAAACAAGTGGTTTTAGCCCATTTTGAGCCCGTGGCGACGGGTTTTGGCTCATGGAAAATCCCAAAATGCCTTAAAAACGGGCCATTTTGGGACCAAAAATGGGTCGCAAATGGGTCAAAAACATGCTTTTGGGATGCCCCAACAAGTGTTTTTAGCCCGTTTTGAGCCCGTTTTGACCGAGTTTGGCCCCTTCCACCACATGTATGCACCACTTCTTGTCCTCCGCACGTACCTTAGAGCCGTGTGGTGGAGCCACCTAGAGTTGGGAGAGGGGTGTAGATTGGAGGATATATATATTACTACACCCCTCTCCCCTTAAATCTAGCTAACAAGCAACAAGCAAGCAACAACAAGCAAGCAACAACAAGCACTTCTCCTCACTGTTTTGGCCATTGCTCAACCTCATCGCTCTGGGCTCTACCCTACCCTAGCCATTTTGGAGCCCAGGTGGTGACCTTGCCAAATCCAAGTTTTGAGCTAAAAACTCAGCAGTGGCGGCCCGGGGCGGGGTTGCCAAGTAGGGACGTGCCCTCCCAAATCTGCGCAGTTTTGGGCCAAAAACAGCCATTTTTCGCCCAAAACAGCCCCAAAACCCAGGCGAAACGCCCAAACGAAGGGATACGGTGAGTACACCGCACGTGCGGCTCCACTTCACCGTGTCAGGGAGCTCTCTAGTGCCCTTCATCTCCACGATATGTCCGAGAAACGGCCCAAAAAGGCGCCAAAAAGCTCCAAAAACCTGCGCAATGCGCACCAACACCCCGAAACCAAGCACGGGCCGTATCTTGGGCTACGTGGCTCAAATCCGAATTCCAAGGGCGCCTAGTCCACCCGCAAGCCCCCAGTTTTTGTGGTTTCCAAGCCTCAGAATCGCCCAACGAGCCACCGACACCCCCGTACCAGTGGTCACTTGGTGGAGCCGGAGGGCAGCCCGGCCCGCACACGTTGGGGGCCAACGGTGGGTCCACCAGGGTCCCCGGGGCGAAAAAAATCATTTTTTCCAAAGTTGTTCCTAGACCACTTAGGATGTTTAGAGAAGTGTTTTTAGGCCGTTTTGAGCCCTTGGTGGTGCGTTATGGGCCACAGAAAATCCCAAAATGCCTTGAAAATGGGCCGTTTTCGGACCAAAAATGGGTCAAAAATGGGTGAAAAACGCGTCTTTCCAAAAGTGATCCTGGACCATTCGGGATGCTCAAACAAGTGGTTTGGACCCATTTTGAGCCCGTGGTGCCCCGTTTTGGCCCACGGAAAATCCCAAAATGCCTTAAAAAGGGGCTGGTTCACCACAAAATAAGGGTCAAAACTGGGTGAAAAACGCAATTTTTTGAAAGTGATCACGGGCCATTTGGGAGGCTCAGAAAAGTGTTTCTAGCCTGTTTTGAGTCAAGATCGGGCGTTGTGGCTCATGGAGCATCTCAAAATGCCTTGAAAATGGGCCACTATGGGACAAAAACAAGTGAAATTTTGTGTCCCTTTTGGTACCGAGGGATGAGTCATCCTTGTAGTGTTTTGCCGTTTGTGTGCTTCGTTCATTGTGCCCTTTGCTCTTAGTGAGTGGACTTGGAGTACAGGTGTACTCTTAACGGAGTTACCTTCACATTCACGCCATGTCTAATGACGGGAGCAGGACTTGCAAAAATAGTGTGGAGTGTTTGGTACAAGAGGGACGAGTAGTTCCTTGTCTTTTTTTGCCGTTTGTGTGCGTTATTCTTCCGTGCCCTTTGCTCTTAGTGAGTGGACTTGGAGAACAGGTGTACTCTTAACGGAGTTACCTTCACATTCACGCCATGTATAAGAGGGACGAGTAGTTCCTTGTCGTGTTTTGCCGTTTGTGTGCTTTGTTCTTTCGTGCCTTTTGCTCTTAGTGATTGGACTTGGAGTACAGGTGTACTCTTAACGGAGTTACCTTCACATTCACGCCATGTCTAATCATGGGAGCAGGAGTTGGTACAAGAGGGACGAGTAGTTCTTTGCCGTGTTTTGCCGTTTGTGTGCTTTGTTCCTCTCTGCCCGTTGCTCTTAGTGTTTGGACTTGGAGTACAGGTGTACTCTTAAAAAAGTTACCTTCACATTCACGCCATGTCTAATCAAGAGGCAAGAGTTGCAACAATAGGCTGGAGTTTTTGGTACAAGAGGGACGCGTAGTTCCCTGCTGTGTTTTGCCGTTTGTGTGCTTTGTTGTTCCACGGGTACCAGAAGGTTAGGTTCCGTTTGGGCTGGGGTACTAGTGGGTAGGAATGGGGCTCATTCTTTGGGAGGATAAGTAAGGCCCACCAACGCAAAACAAGATACTGCCATCCGGTTGGGTTTGAGGCTGTACAAGTATAGGCGTCACCAACATTATCAATGATGCTTCTACCCCCCAAGTAGTCACTTTGTTTTTTCCCAACTAATGTTTTTTCTTGCTCTCGGCAGTTGGATTTGGAGTATAGGTGTACTCTTAACGGAGTTACCTTTTATTTCGCACCATGTCAAATCGCTGGGAGCACGAGTTGCAACAATGCTTGGACACGGACATTGACTTCCCGGTGGCCGAGTTCATCAAGCTGCATAGCGAAGTCCCCCCGCCTGCATGCACTCATTCCGTCCCGTTGATGGGTCGTTATAGTTTGTCTATTCGCTTGTGGAACTAAGCGTCCATGGCATGCACGATGGTGTTGTTGTCCTCGCTTTGGTGGTCACAGCGAACCAACAAGGAACATATTATTGTCGGCTACATGACGGTGGTGGCCGTATTGTGCAAATAACCCCTCAAATGGCGACGCTCTTTACACAACTTCACCTGCAGTCACGTAATGCCTTTTTCCGCAATGTTTTCAATGACACAACTGCACGTGCGAAGCCTCACATCGATTTCGAATGTTTCCAACGCAATAGGACTTTCCTATGGCACTTTGGACCTCCTAGCTACCTACGCCGGGGAAATTCAAAGTACCCACTGAAACACGCTGCATTGTATGCTTTTGATGCTGTATGCACTCATTCCGTCCCGTTGATGGGTCGTTATAGTTTGTCTATTCGCTCGTGGAACTAAGCGTCCATGGCATGCACGATGGTGTTGTTGTCCTTGCTTTGGTGGTCACAGTGAACCAACAAGCAACATATATTGTCGGCTACATGACAAATCATATGGAGCAGATTATGTCTCGGGTTGCACGACCCATCAACACTGAGTCAATGCATGACACAGTCAGAGAATTTTTGCATTCCGCCGTGCGGTGCATCTTTTCGCTTGCGTGCTACTCAGTGGCCTTTGCAAGATTGTTTTCTACATTTCCCAACAATGGTGTCCCTTGACCGGCATAGCAACCATCAATTCAATCAAACCAATCCTTTGGCGACATCATTGCCAAATTCCATCACTCACTCACTCACATATATGTGCCATAGTATGCTGCAGTAAGCTTCCGGGAGCAAGTGCACTCTTATCAATGTTATCTTCCCTTCAAAATGACCTCACACAATCAATCGTGACAATGACCAGCACACCCCTCCTAACTTCCAAGCAATCGTGACTTCCATCATACATGACAATTTGTTCTAATAAACAATCCGTCCAGGGGTGATCAATTTTTTGATTCATCACTATATAATCAATGCCCTGCACCAAAAAAACGTTGCACCATTACCCAATACACAAGTACGATGCTTTTCCACCCATCAAGCCCATAGCTTTCGCCACAATTAGTCGTGGACGCCGCTTTCATTGCCATGATGCGACATGATTCCACAAACAATGGTACTATGCACCATTCCACCAAATTCTCAAAAGAATCATAAAGGGTAGGCGTACAAATCCGTCACTATAACCTCCATGATGCGATCCAAGTCAACATACCAATTTCACATGCAAGTGAAGTCTCCTGCACGTCACGTCAAAACGACACCCTAGCCACCGTTTCCATGCGGTACACTCCGAGTTTTACAAAGGGTCCATTAACCAAATTGTTTCACGGCCTATTGCACCATCCATACACGTCAGCCAAGCCCATCTTCCAGCCACAACGGGAATTTCAAGCAACCACTTCCTTTCATCAGTCCCAGGATGCTCAAATTAGGGCGTGAAGTCATCAACGCCTTCACTCCATTGCATTTCGCATTCATTCGTCTTCCTAGGTGTATTCTTAACGGAATTATCAGTCCCAGGATGCTCAAATTAGGGCGTGAAGTCATCAACGCCTTCACTCCATTGCATTTCGCATTCATTCGCCTTCCTAGGTGTATTCTTAACCGAATTACCGTCACTACAAAATATGGACAATACTTCAACCTACAGGGAGCCAAGCAACTATCACCCACAATGTATGCCCTGCGTCAAGAACACACAAAATCGTCAAATGAAACGCAATAACAAGATTGGCATGGTCACGACGCCAACATCATTGCGAGATTTCCCGAAGGATCTCATGTTGCTAATCGCAGAGTACGCACAGCAAATAACCTCACTCAGCAAGTCGTGCAAAAGCATGTGGATAATGCTCCATGGTTCGCGCCTCATGAACACCGACGCATGGAATTGGGTGACGAAGGATTGCAAACGTATGATTAATGTGCGTCACCTCATGGCTCACTTCAACGACAATACATTCGCCTCACTCATTGCGGCAAAGGAATATATTGACAACCTCACCTCTGGTTTCTTCGTCGGTTTGTGCGATCTAATGTTGTGGAGCGATATATCCGGACCATATGCAAGCACTGCAATACGGGCAATTAACACAACATTGCGCTCTTCATCACGTACACTGCACACCCTAAATTTATCCTGCTACATGCCGTCCTTGTGCGCCTCGGTCATGGCAGAGAACCTATTGAATTGCACATCTCTCACAACTTTGGCTCTGAGTTTGCGCATCGCAAAGAATGAAGACGGGTTGGTAACTTTTATGGACGATAACACATCTAATCGCCTATTCAAAGACGTTTTCTGTAAGGGCATGCATATGCTTAATTTACTCCACCTCGCTCTCTCCTCTGGGTCCATCACTAATAGTGGTGCATGCGCGTTGGCAAATGAATTGTGCAACGCGCAAACACTTACCCACATGCATCTGGACCTAGGTTACAACAATATAGGTCCACTTGGGATGGCCTCTTTATTTCGTTTGATGGGACAATATAAAAAGCTGCAAAGTTTCTATTTGAACGTCTGTGCAAATCAGAAGTGGGGGACCCAAAATGAATTGGCCAAACCCTTTTACATCCGAGAACTTGCAACCACTTTGTGTTCCATTCAACTGGATTTCCAAGACATTGGTCTTGTTGACCATAGTGTGATTGACCTCGTCAACACCTTGGTTAACAAATGGAATCCGCAAGTGTTGCAACAAAGCAACACATCCGCACTGCTTTCGCTAAATCTTCTCTACAATTATAATATTGATATGGCGGGGGTTTGTGCATTGCAAATGCTAGTAAACCACTTTGCCGTTGACGTGCATACAACAATTTCATGTGATGCATTCGATTCACCCCATTTGAACAGCGACGACGACCAGGTCCTTCGTCGGCAATTCTATGCAATTTAAAGCCAGTTCCCTTCAATTCCAAACATTTCGAGTAGCGAAGAGTTCCAAGCAGTTCAGGTTGCCATCCGTGGGAGTTCCCAATGTACAGGTGTACTGCCAACGGAATTACCATCACCTTCATGCCATGTCTACACCTTGGGAGCAAGGGTTACAATTGTTTCTGTACAGTGATTACCACGAGACTCGCAAGTAATTCCTTCACGTGTTTTGCCAACTGTGCTTCGTTCCTCCAACACTGCCACGCGGTTACGGTAGATTGCGGTTTGATGGACATACGTACGGACCGGCTCTTTCTGAGCAGATATAAATTCCCATTAGCCTTCCCCTCCACCTTGTGCACAACTCCCACATAAAGAACCCGCGTGTCTTTTAGGAGAGGGGTGTAGATTAGAGGATATATATATATATATATATATATATATATATAGATATATATATATCTATGTATATATATATATATATACATATATATATATATATATATATATATATATATATAAAAAAACAACGAACAAAGCAAACCAACGCGCCAGGGGAAGAAAGGGAGAAGACAGGGACCAAAACCGCGGCGAACGGGGGGAGGCCGGGGCGACATGGGCCCGCAAGGGACGCTGGCGATGAACCCGACCACGGGGGTATGGGGGCCCCAAAGGGGAAACCCCCCCACCCCACTGCAGCCTTGCCCTGTGCTTGCGTTGTGCTTGCGTCATGCCTACGACATGCGTGCTGCAAAGGGAAGACGACAGGGGCGACAAGGAGGAGGACGGTAGCGGAAAGCGGACCCCCCCCGTGCACAACGTGGCAGGGTAGGGAGGCAGCGGAGAGAGGGTGCGGGACGGACCACGCGACCGTGCCCAAAGGGAGCACGCGCCGTGCAAGTCCCAACGGGGAGACCACCGGGGCTGCGACCGCAAGAAGGGTAGGGCGACGACCTGAGCCACACCGCTAGCCCCCCCCCCACCTGCAGAGGGACCAGTGCCGCGCCTCGTGCCTGCACCGTGCTCGCCACGTGATTACGCCAGGGGACAGGCAGCGAGGAAGCCCCCCCCCCCCAGCCCCTACTCCTCCACCCAGCCACAAAAGGGGCGAGGACAGCGAGAAGACAGCGCGGGGACGTGGGGGGGGGGGGCAGAGTACAGACCGAAACGCCGGGGGGAGAAACGAGTGACGAGCAAAAAAAAAACAAACAAACAACAAAAGACACCAATGCGCCAGAGCAGGGGCAGACAGCAGGGGCAGACGGGACACGGCAGGAACCAGGAAGCACGGCAAGGGGCGTGGGAAAGGGGGACGCCCCTGGGGAAGGAAGCTGGGGGGCAGGGACCATCACTGCAGCGAACGGGGGGGGGCTGGGGAGGCAAGAGCCCGCAAAAGACGCTGGTGAGGTACCCGAACTCAGGGGTTTGGGGCCCCCCCCGGTGTCCGTATCGGCCCCACCTGAGCGCAGGCAATAAGGTTGGTTACGCCTGGGACCGCTGGCCAGCGGCCCGAGGTGGCACCGGCCTGGGGGGGTGGCCAATGGGCCTGACCAAGAGCAGTCCCCACGGCACGTACTGCTTTTGGTGTCCTGTGAGGGGCTGCGGGTAGGGCACAAATCCATCGGGCTAGGCAAGAGACGCGCCTATCCCACAAGGACTCCCCAGAGACCCACAGTGTACCCGACCCCGGTGTGGGGAAGGGCCGACGTGCCTGGTTACGGCGCAGGTCCATTTGTACGGAGCGGGTACAAATGGACGGCCCGTACAACAGAGTTACACCCTGACGGGGAGTGCATGCATCGGCCCCCCCGTGGGGAAACTCCCGGAGGAAGGGACCAGAGCCAGCATCGGGCACCACCCCCCCGCCAGAAAAGTTTATAGTGGTTTCAACACTGTGTTTTTGTCTCTCCTGCTGCTTGCTGCTGGTGTAGGGTTTCCTGCTGCTTGTTTTTGGAGATGAAAAGCTTTTTTTTGCTGAAATACAGTCAATCCAGGATAGCCCAAGCCAGAGGTATGCAAGGAGATTAGAATATGGATCAAAGCATGAAGGGCTGCAGTGTAAACAGTGAAAGATGAAAGGATATTCACAGGAACTGCAACTCAGGTCAAATCGGAATGCATATTCCCAAAGATAGCTGAAATGTTTTGGAAAAGAGTTGGAAAACTGCCCCATGGTCACTCTATCTCCATAGTGCCATCTCAGGAGATGTGCACTCTTTGTTTTCGGTCCCATATGTGCTGAAGTGGCAGGGCATGTGGCGATGAGGTCACTGCCATGTCACATGGGATCTTCCTACTTAGCTAGGCTGACCGGGAATTGAACCCAGGACCTCTCAAAAAGAGGTGCCCAGCCCCCTAGGGTGCATACCACTAGGACAGCTAAGTATTCATAGAAAAACATAGATAAATTCATAGGCTCTGCCTTGGATATGTCAGTTCTCAGTCAACTCAGGAAAACATGATTTGCCTCACTTTGAAAGGGGATTAAGGGATCCACTCCATATCCTGATTGGGTGTTTGGTTCCATAGGTCAAAATGTGTAATCACCAGTTTTGGTGGGACCAATACTAAGATAGAAATGCCTGGATGCTCAGTGCATCTCTAATACAACTAGAGTATGCCTCAAAGCATTGGAAAAGCACTCTTTTTTACTCCCCCCTTGTGCTGTGGTGGCCACCACTGTCGCATTTTAGGAAAAACGGATTTTTTCTTGGCCCTTCCTTGGTTTCCACATCTACTTTAAAATACCTATAGTTTCCCTCACACAGAAAAATGGGTGCTCACCATGGCTGGCGCTCTTTTGCTGCTCTGTTTGTAACATTTCCTACAGAAGACTCAGCGCTCATGGCGCTGCCGGGGCTCCTGTGGCTTGGTTGGGTTAGTTTGGGAGCATGCCAAAACATGTGCATGTGCATCCCTCCCTCCAAGACGCAGCGCGACACAAACCGTACGCAAGACACAATATACACACTCGCATGGGTTCTCGTAAACCTGCTGGCGACCTTTGACCTGTCTTAGGGCGAAGGGAGTCGTAAAAAATTAAAATGCCCCTTGGTGGGGTCTTGGGTTCTGCTCAGTCTCTCCAGGCTGCTGCGTTTCGGCCGGAACACGGCCTACTCAGCGAGGCTGCGCGTGGGTATCTGCAGAGGCAGGAATGGGAGAATTATGGACGAATCCACGCAAAGACGAAGCGACGACACCAAAATCCGTCAAATGACGGCCTAAAATTTCTCTAAGACAACACACCTGAGCAGAATCCAATTGTGCATCAGAGGCACAGTTTACAAAAATTATAGTCATCTCTAGATTTTTTAAATCAAGAAATTCCTACGCATAAAAAGGCGGCGCGCAGGAGCGGCTCCTAGCGAAGCGCCGGAAAATGCAGAAATAATGGCATTATAAATGTATGTCTCACGTAGTCTTGAAAATGACGAGACACACATTAATAAATAAACATACAGATTCCACCCACACTAATAGAAGTATCAAAAATCCAAGAGTTCGAAAATCAACGAAAAGACTTCAATGAATCAGGTATAAAGTACAGGTATGCTCGTCTCGTATGCCGCATACACATTGCTCGTCTCGTGTCTCCGTGAACGAGTCTTGTAGCAGCGCTAACAACGATAGGACGCGATAGAGGGATTGATTAGAAAGAATGCAGATGATTAGAGGTCAGATCAGGGTGATTAGACATACACACAAGTGCATAGTGACGTTTTTCGCTTGCGCCCCTCACGTGCCCACTTGCTCTCTCTCTCCAGCGGTAGGTAAGGTGAGTAAGCCAAGGCGGGGCCACCCCCTGGTGGACTTCGTGATTGAGGTTCAGATGGGCAGGTTTGCCCAAGGTACTCGTGCATGCTCGCGCATTCAAACATGCATTAAAGGGTAGGCCACGCGAAGTGCGCACGGTAAACCTTGTTTAGGCTACCCAGGGGCTCCTCGGTACGTTCTTTAAGAGAACCTGAGGAGTCCCTTAACGCTTGCTTGCTTGACAGGTGAGCTGATCCTTCAGCGCGTTTGCGGACAGTGTATTATATGTCACACTGAGAACGGTATAATACGGGGAGTGTGGCTTGGTTCCTCCGCCGCAAACACCCCTTCATTTGGCTTTGCTTTACAGGTGGGCAGGTAGGGTGATTGGTGCAGCAGCATACCATTTTTTTCATGCCCTGCTAAACAAGGGCGCAGATCACACAAACAAATAACTCCCCTCTGCCTGTGGCACAGCAGGGAGTCCGACTCCATCGACATCCGCGCCGTGCACGCAAAAAGAGCACCTCTTCCCTCCAAGCCCTAGCTGGGGAAACGCGTTGTGGCGTCCCCTGTTAGGCCACAGTTGCTTAGCAGCGCTGTGTTCTCTTGTCTTATTCACAGGAGGGTCCTTAGGACCCACGACATATTCTTCAACAACACCAAGTAGAGTGTGCGTGTAGGAGTGGTAGTCCTGAGTGGGGGCTTGAGCCAGTTGCAGCAGTGCTCGCCCACCAGGATGGTGCCACTGTAGGGTGTGTAGGACCTGTAGTGTGTGTGTCACTGTCCCACCCGTTTCCTGCAATTTTAGCAGGGTTGGTGGGCTGTGGCAGTGGTTAGGTCAGTGTTTTGGCCACTTAGCAAAACGGCGTTTTCATGCCTTCATAGCTTTTGGCCACCCCTCCCTGTAGTAGACAGATAGGTAGGGAAAACAATACCTGGATTAGTACGCTGGGTATTCCCCAAAGGTTTTGCGCCAGCACAGAACTTCGGCGCTTAGGGGAGGGGAGACCCGGCGCGTACCCCGTGGCATCAATAAGCCAACCCTCCAGGTTTAGCAAGCTTGCAGACTTGGGTATAATTAGGACACCACTTCTGCGGCTTGCTCTCAGGACCTTAGGAATAGCACACTCACACATACGCTTTGGCAGGTAAGGGTAAGGTTCAGTCTCTAGCTTTAGTCTTGGAGGCAAGCGTCTCAGTGAGCCTCAGCATCTCACCAAGGTTGTTCTGGGACGGGTAGTCCACCAGAACTGAGTTTAGGCGTCCCTCACGTAGAACAAACGCAGAGAAGGGCTCCCAGGTGGCCTCTTCGACTCCAAACCCTTCCCAGAGGGTGAGGAAGCGCCAACCCTGGCGATAGCGGTGGCGTAGGACAGACTTCACCAGGTAGAAGCCCTCCTTAGCCATCTCCTCGGCGTTCATGTCGGGGAGTTCACCTTCAACTTCCATAGGGCTGGCAGCCCCTTGTAGGTCCAGAGCGGCGATTTCCTCGTCATTCAGCTCCCACCCCTCCCCACAGAGGTCTTCAGGATCATAGTAGCGCTTCAGGTGTTGAGCAGCGCACACCAGGGTCCCCCCTAGACGGGGAGAACACCGCACGGTAATACGGTGTCCATCCACTGATAGAATCTTGTACGGCCCAAAGTATGGGTCATCGCTGGTAGAGCGTGGCCAGGCGGGTAGTCGACTGTGGTGCACCAGCACCCAGTCCCCCTCTTGGTAGGTGGCCGGTACTCGGTGCTTGTTCTTCTTGTTCCACTGACGCTCCCTCACTCTCTGGAGCATAGCCTTGGCCTTGTCCACCTTCGCTTGTTGCTCTTGGACCCATTCATTCACAGAAGAATGGGTGTCCTCTGGATAGGGGGCATGTAGGAACCATGCCGGGCGCCCTAGGAATAGCTCATGGGGCGAGTAGCCAGTAGCTGAACTCTCTTGGGAGTTCATCATCAAGGATTTGACGGGGAGTAGTCTCACCCAGTCTCTGGTGCGTTCAGTTTTGCACCATATCCTTACATTCTCCTTGAGGACACGGATCTGTCGCTCACATAGGGGGTTGCTCGTGTGAGAGTAGGGAATCCCCGTAGACACCTGGACGTTGAGGGATCTCAGGACCCTCTTGTACCAGCCAGTATCTGAGCGTACTTGTACG
This sequence comes from Eutreptiella sp. 'Long Island Sound 2002', assembly GCA_964036045.1. NCBI lineage: Eukaryota > Euglenozoa > Euglenophyceae > Eutreptiales > Eutreptiaceae > Eutreptiella > Eutreptiella sp. 'Long Island Sound 2002'. Next base: position 121,726,870 of record OZ038380.1, on the reverse strand, counting down.
TCCTCATCGGAGTTGATCTCCTTGGGCGCCCCATAGACACAAAACCACTCCTCCAGGAGTATCTTGATAGTCTCCTCCCCGGTAATGTGCTTAGTACATGGGAACACCCTGGTAAACCTGGTCAACCCAGAGGTTACCACGAGGGCGAAGTGGTAGCCCCCGAACTTCGGCATCTCCGTGTAGTCCACGTATAGTACACTGTTAGCGCAGTGAGGGATGGGCAGGGTCGAGTAGAGACCTCTGTCCCTGATATCCCCTGGTTTACAGGACCTGCACGGGCACTTGTCCACGATAGGCTGGAGGGTTTTCCGCAGTTGGTTGTCAGTCCACGTAGTGTGGAACCACTGCTTGAACAGCCTCAGGGTACAGTCAGCACCCACATGACCGCTGGACTCATGGGTCCACTTCAGCAGCGCTGGGACTCTGTCACTAGGCACCACAATGCGGTCCTTGTGCCAGAGGTAGCTCTTGTCCCTCTTCCACTGGTCTTGGTTGACCAGGAGGGGTTCAAGGCGTTTCTCCAGGCGCTTGTAGATATCCCCAAACTCCTTCAGGTACTCCGATTGTTGGAGTCCATCCAGGGGGCGTATCATCGTCATGTTGAGGTCCAAGTGGACGTCCATACGGCTGGACGCCTCCTTAGCCAGCGCTTCAGACCGGGCACCAATCAGGGTGTCGAAGTTGTTGCGGCTGATGTAGTCGGCAGACTCGTTTTTCACTCCCTGGATATGGTGTACCGTCAGCCGTAGTTGACTGAGGTAGGTCCACCAGCGCCGTAGCTTGGCCTTCCTAGGTGGGGGGCCCTTCTGGAAACTGCGGACCGGTTCTTGGTCGCACAGCCAGACCACAGGGTTGCTCCTCAACAGTCGTGCTTGTGAGGATAGCACCAGCATACCCGCGAGCAATTCCTGCTCATAGGTGGAGTAGTTCCCCCTAGCCTGGTTCCACTTCCAGTTCCAGTGGCCCAGGGGTACTAGGACCCACTTGCCGTCAGCGTAGCTGTGCTTGAGGGTTCCATCTCGGTTGAGACCTTCCGTCCCCCATTGGGAAATGGCCGAGTCGAACTCCTCCTTCTCTAGTGCTTGCCATTGGAACAACGTTCCACCACCGCCCACATTGCTGGCTTCGGTCACCAAGATAATCTCCCCTTGTGCCCTAGGCACGCCCAAGCACTTAGCGTTGGCTACCTTGTCTTTGAGCTCGTCAAACGCTTGTTGCTCTTGTGGGCCCCAGCGCCAAGTAGTACTCTTCTTGATCAAGTCCGTCAGAACGGCGCTGGTGTAGGTGAAGTTTTTGATGTGGCGGCGATAGAAGTTGCACACCCCAATGAAACTGCGTACATCATGAAGTCCTTTCTTGGGGTCTTCGTGTTGTACCTTGGCATCCATCAGGGGTTTGGCCTTAGAGGCTGCTGGGGTCCACCACCCATAGCCAACATCAAACCCCAGGTACTGCATGGTCTCCTGCATGAACTCACACTTCTCCAGCTTGAGTCGTGTGTGGTTCTCCTGGCAGACCGCAACGAACTCACCCAAAAGGATTAGGTGATCCTGCTGGGTATTGGTCCCGAGGCATACATCGTCGATGTGAGCCTCCATCTGGGCACCACGGGATATGAGCTCCTGCACCTTAGGTCTCCTTCGTAGGATGGACAAGATCTTGTTCATCAGCTCTCGGAATAGAGCGGGTGCGTTAGCCACGCCAAACGGCATGACCTTCCACTTGAACACCCTCCCCTGAGGGGTGATGAAGGCCAGTAGTTCCTGTGCGTTGGGTGTCAGGTCCACTTGCCAGAATCCGCTCCTCTTGTCCATTTTGGTCTTGTAGCGACAGGAGGCTATCTTCTCTAGGGTAGACTCCATATTGGGAATGGAACCTGAGTAATTCAGCGTTTTCTTGTTCAGCTCTCCGTAGTCCACTACCAGCCGTTTGGCTGTAGACCCAGGTTTAGCCACCAGGAAACAGGGGCTGCAGTGTAGGGGGTAGTCCCCGTCCTTGTACTCCAGGACTAGGCCAGCGTCGATACATTCTTGTATCTGTCGCTCAATCTCGTCGGCCTGCTCTTTAGGAGCTGGATAGGGTCTCCTCCGGATCTTGTGACCCACGAACTCGGGTTTCAGCTTAAGGTCCATCTGTACCAGCTTGTCACATGAGGCTGGAGGGGGTAGTTCTCCGAACACCTTCAGATAGGTCCTTATAAGCTTCTGTACCCGCGGGTCCAATACCTTGATCTTGTCCTCCATGTCCTCCTCAGAGTGTAAGTTGCTTGCCCCCTGAGTAATAGACGTCGGGAGGTGGTCCTCCACCGACTCTTCGCCTGTGGTAGTGTCCTTCAGCCCTTGGTAGGCATATAGAAGGTCTTGTTCAACCATCTCCGGTGGACGATGGCAACATAGGCACGCTCGAGGGGGTTCACATACACATTCCTCCGAGAGGTCGTCCTCCTTTGGGGTCCTCACATGGGCGCCCCACACGCTCTTCATGAGCTTAAGATCTACCTCCCTTTGCCAGGTGGTGATCTTCTGTTCGAGGTCCTCCTTCAATTGGGATAGGTCTCCCTTACGTCCTTGCTTCAGTGGCCATGAGCTGCTGGTAGGCTTCGCGTAGCATAGCCTTTTCGCCACCAACTTCCTCTTGGAATCCACATACTCTCTGAGCCTGGATCCAGGGTCCAGCTCCTCGTCCACGGGGTCTTCCACCCTCTTGGAGAGTAGGGGTTTCAGTGGGGCGACGTACTCGGCGTTCTCCACTTCTTCCACACAGGTCTGCACGAAGAAGGCGTCGTGCTCAGTTTCGTTGTCTGAGTGGATAGAGCTAGGTAGCTCAGATAATCCGCACTCAGAGACTCCATCAGGAACAGATACATGGCAGGGAGAGTTGGGGGCGTTGGTGTCAGTCACGACGTACTCATCTCCTCCGGGTGTAGTGTCAATAGCATCTTGAGGTCGTAGGCGATCCTTCATGTCACCCAAGGCGAGTCCATCGCTTTCTCGTTGTATAGCCTGGACCAGAGTCGGGTCCAGATCCTCCCAGGGAATGGAGGTAAGACCTTCGTCCACCACGCTGAGCATACTCCCCCATCCGGGCTTCCCAATAGGCGACTTGCGTCCCAGAGGCACGTAGATGGCCTCATCAGGCAAACGAACAGAGCTGATAGTCAGCCTGTCCAGGAGGTTTAGCCAGTACTCGTTGCCCCCATGGGCTCCCCAATCGGGGGAACACAGGACCATACGGGAACGTTCCAAGGCCACCTTGGTCAGCACCTTCCCCAGTTCACTGAATCTGGGGTTCCCGTAGGCCATCCCGAAAGAGGGCCAGTAAAATTTGTAGCTGCAGTTCTTCCCCTTGCTGCAGTAAAGGTCCAGTACATGCTGCTTGTCGCTGGCGAACAACTCCACACTCAGGTCTTCTCTAGACTAACCCAACTCCTTCAGACCTTGGTCCAGGACTTCCCCCAATAGTTGATAGTCCTCAGTTTTGGAGGCCGCCATCATGTTCGAGGGCTCCTCCTTCGATAGCCTCAGGTAACTCGAAGTATGTTCCGACTGCTGCAGTGGCACAGACTCTCTGCCACTGCCGTGGTCCACGTAGAGGAGGTAGGGCGCTTGCAGCGTCAGGGATTGTATCTGGGAGTGCTGTACGAAGAAGTCAGTCCCCAGTACAAAGTCGAAGGCCTCAGTGTCCATCACATAGAACCGATGGGCGATAGTCCGGGAGCCCATAGGTACCTCCACTTCACAGTTCCCGCAGCTTTGCACCACATGTCCATCCCCCATGCGTATAGCAGCGGTGGTCATGGTGTTCTTCTGGCTCCCAGAAGGTAAAATTTTCTTGCCCACTATAGATATGGTGGCGCCAGTATCCAATACCCCCAGGTATTCGCGTCCCCCTAGTCGGATACGTACCCAAAACACCAGGTCTTGGGTGCCACCGGAGCGTCCCCGTCAGAACTCCGCGGGACAGGTCACCTCGAACCCCTTGTTCCGCAATTTGCGGGCCATCCTCATGAAACGGCTCCTCTTCTTAGCGTTGCCGTCATCACCACCTTCATGCTCACGCTTGGCTCCTTGATCTTGCTGGGCCTGCGTTTGTGAGCGTGTGGTAGGACCAGACTGCCTTCCAGAGGGCTCGGAGTTCCCCCCTGGATTAGGGTTGGGGTTGCCTCCGTTCTTGTCCTTGTTCTTGTTGTCGGGCTGGCGGTTAGCGCCTCCTCCTCGTCCACCTTGACCCTTGTCTTGCCCTTGACCACGTCCTTTCGACTTGCCCTTGCCGGAGTCGTTGCCTTTGCCTTTGCCTCCACCTTTGCCTGAGCCTTTGCCAGGATCTTCACCCTTAAGCTTCGCCGATAGGCGTTGCTTATGGTAGCACTCATCCTCGTAGTGCTTCCGCTTCCCGCAGAATGCACACGTGATGGTGCACCTGTAATGATCCGGCAGCTTTGCTTTGGCGCCGGTGTTCTTCTCCTGCTGCTTCCCCTGGACTACGAAGCAGTCTCGCTGCTCGCAGTCAGGGGCGTGCTGCAGGTGGCCCTGCTCGTCCCTGGCATCACACCAGAATAGCTCCTTAACGTTCTCCATGATACGGGCGTGGGCGTGTTTGGGGGTAGTCCCCTGCCCAGGTCGGGACCCTTGGTACCCTTTGCCATGGCCTCCAGAACCTCCACCACCAGGACGGTAGTTGTTCAAGTGCTGGTCGCTCTCCTTCTCCAGCGCCAGCTCAAGGAGTAGCACGCATATATCCTCGTAGCGGAGGGATCTAGCCTTGCGCTCCGCCGTCGAACGGCACTCGTCCCATAGCTCTCGAGGGAGCTTGGCCACCAACCAGAACAGCAGGTCGTCGCTGCTGTAAGAACCGGGCGTCAGTCGTCCAGCCCAGTGATCCAGGTCAGCCAACAGCTCAGAGACCCTGCCAGGTTTGGGGTCGTTGGGCAGCACGGGCAGGTTCTGGATCTCGCCCCTGATGGAGAGGTCGGTTTCGTAGGTCGGGTACTGCCTCTCCAGGGCAACCAACACATCGGCAAAGGTGGCGGAGTTAGTCACGATCTGCCTGACCTGCTTCTCCAGGTACTTGGTCTTGCAGCACTGCAGGAGCAGATCGCACTTGACTCGCCCACTAGCGTGGGTTTGGCCGGTCAATCGGAGAAACCGGCCAAAATTCTCAGCGAACTCGCTGAAGTCCTTGCCTGTGAACTCAGGCAGGTTCACCACGATCTTGGAGGTGGCAATAGCCTTCGCCTCCTGAGACCTGCGTCCCTCAGGGCGTCGGGTCTTCTTCTTATTCTTCTTCTTCTTCTTCCCCCTTGGGTCCTCGGGGTCCTCCGGCTCATCGTCCTCCGAGGGCGAAGCAGAAGTCATCGACGGCGGCTCATCATTGGAGGGGTCTCCGCCTAGATCACTAGAGCCATAAGGCTCCACGTCCACCATTGCCCTCAAGGCTGTCAGCCCCAGCCGGTCCAGCTCGGCCCTCGTAGAGTTCGTCACGTGGCTGTAGGGCGGCTGGGCCGTTCTCGGTACGAAAGGACTTCTCGGTATAGCTGCAGGGGTCGGCATCGGTCGACTCCTCAGGCTCCCCAGGGTGTTTGTCAGCCCTGCCGCCAGGTGGTTGGCCTGTACTCGGTGGGTTGACATTCCCACTGTGGTAGGTGACGCTTGGGGCGGTATCATCAGGGGCTCCAGTTTCTCTCGGATCTCTTGAGTGAGGTCGCCCACAATTTTTGAAGTGGCTCCTCGGAGCACCTCGTTGATCTCCGACCGCGTCAGGGACCTGTTGGAGGATATCCCGGAACCTCTACTCCTGCCTCCAAGAGACTCAGGTCCTCTCCTCAACCCACTAAAGGTTGCATACCCAGGTGCATACCCAGGAACATCCACATAGGTTCCAGTAGCGGGTAGTGGATGGGGATAGTCAGACGCATACCATCGCGGCGCAGAGCTGGAAGCCACCGGCTCACTGGCAGTAGTTGCCTCAGAGAGCGCAGTGGTAGGTGGGCCCATACCATAGGCGGGGTAGGGAGGCATGCCAGTAAAGCCTGTGCCCTCTGCCATAGGCGGGTTGGTTATGGGAGTGGATGTTGCAGCGGCTGGGAGTGTGGTGGTTATAGGAGAGGGTGATGCGTGGAGGCCAGAAGCGCTTGGTGCGCCTTCGAAGGTAGGGTCATTCGTCAGGTCTTGCCCTCGTTCCTCTCCTTCGTCTGCTTCGTCTCCAGCATTCTTCTCGCTCTTTCTCTTCCTCTTCACAGGCTGAGTGACCACCTCTTCGACAGAGAGGGCCCTGAAGGCCGTCTGGAGTCCATCCAACGAGTCCTCAGCCACTTCCACTGGCCCATGTAAGGGCTTCGAAGGTACAGCGCCGCTAGGTCCAGGTCCAGGTTCTCCAGGTGCTGGCCTTGCTGGTGCCTCAGGCGCTGGCGCTGTCTTCACGTCGGCGTCCTCTTTCCTTGTGTCCATCTTCGTTCGCCCTTCTGCTTATATGTGACTGTACTCGGCGCACTGGATGTACGGCGCGGGGTTGATGCCGATGCGCAAAGACAGTCTGCCTCTTGCTACCAGAAAAGTTTATAGTGGTTTCAACACTGTGGTTTTGTCTCTCCTGCTGCTTGCTGCTGGTGTAGGGTTTCCTGCTGCTTGTTTTTGGAGATGAAAAGCTTTTTTTTGCTGAAGTACAGTCAATCCAGGATAGCCCAAGCCAGGGGTATGCAAGGAGAAGAGAATCAGGATCAAAGCATGAGGGGCTGCAGTGTAAACAGTGAAAGATGAAAGGATATTCACAGGAACTGCAACTCAGGTCAAATCGGAATGCATATTCACAAAGATAGCTGAAATGTTTTGGAAAAGAGTTGGAAAACTGCCCCATGGTCACTCTATCTCCATAGTGCCATCTCAGGAGATGTGCTCTCTTTGTTTTGAGTCCCATATGGGCTGAGGTGGCAGGGCATGTGGCGATGAGGTCACTGCCATGTCACATCGGATCTTCCTACTTAGCTAGGCTGACCGGGAATTGAACCCAGGACCTCTCAAAAAGAGGTGCCCAGCCCCCTAGGGTGCATACCACTAGGACAGCTAAGTATTCATGGAAAAACATAGATAACTTCATAGGCTCTGCCTTGGATATGTCAGTTCTCAGTCAACTCAGGAAAAGATGATTTGCCTCACATTGAAAGGGGATTAAGGGGTCCACTCCATATCCTGATTGGGTGTTTGGTTCCATAGGTCAAAATGTGTTATCACCAGTTTTGGTGGGGCCAATACTAAGATAGAAATGCCTGGATGCTCAGTGCATCTCTAATACAACTAGAGTATGCCTCAAAGCATTGGAAAAGCACTTTTTCTTACTCTGCCAACCATGCCTGACCACAAATCCACCACCAACCGAGTTGAACCAAGGAGCACACCTAGGGGGCAAAACCGGGGGCCAAGGAACACGAAAGGGACGGGGGGCGCAAGAGACGTGGGCAACTGTGTCGTGCGAAGTGTCGCGCATCGCTAGGCCAGCAGCGAGCGGGACGGGCCACAGAGTCCAGCTGTTCTCCCATATCCATAGCTCACACAGCCTTCGTTAACTAAATGTCGCTATCTGTCCCCACCAATCCCGCGGAGTTGCCAGCCTTCCGGCGACGTGCCCGGCGCCTGGTGGACACAGTGTCTGATCTCGTCAGATACGGGCCGCACACGTATGCGGCGGTCCAGGCGCGTGTGGACGCGGACCCTCCGGCCAGGGACAACGGATGGGAGCACTTCTTCGACGTCTGCTTGCGGCAGATTTTTGCCCGCGATCCCCACCCGTACAATGCGCCTGACGTTCAGGCGCGGTTTGCAGCGGGCACGATGCCGTTCGGGATGCACCCGCTCAACCGACTACTCCGATGTCTACAAGATCTCGGGCAGCTCGAGGACGCGCAGCGCGGGCGGCCCCCAGTGGGACCGGCGGGGCGGCCGGGGTATGCAGCGCCGGGTGCGTTTCCGATGCCGCAGCCCCCGGGCCTCGGGCCCATGCCCTTCCCGCTTTTTGGGGCTCACCACCACCACCAACTCCATCTCCATCACCTACTTCATCATCCCGTCGGGTTCCCCATGATGCAGCATCACTTCCCACACCAACCCGTGCACCTGGCGGCTGTGCCACAGCTCCCCGTCCACCTTCACCATCACCATCACCTGGCGGCTGTGCCAGAGCACCCCGTCCACCTTCACCATCACCATCACCATCACCGTCCGCACCAGCACGTGGAGTACCCGCATCCCCTGCCCTAGCAGCACCCACGGCCGCCTCAGCACACAGTACCCGTGCCGGTACCGGTACCGATGCCTGCGCCTGGGCGGGGCGCCCAGCAGCAGGGAATGTCGCAAGGGGAGGCACGTGGCGTGCCCCCGGGCGAGGCGAGGAGAATGGGGGCGCCTGCGGCTGCGCCACCCATGGCGGTGCCCCAGCCGGAGCATACCGCGGCGGGGTCACCACCGCGGACGGTCCAGGTTCCGGACCCAGCCGTGCTGCGCCGGGCCCCGCCCGTGGTGCCGACGGGGCCTGAGCCGGTGGTGCCGGGTGGTGGTCCACCCCCGACGCGTGGGATGCAGGGCGCAGCCCCCATGGGGAGGCCTACGGCGGGGGAATAAGCGGGGGATGCGGCGCAGGAGGCGGCAGTAGCCGGCCCGCGAGACATCAGCGAGCTGCTCGCGCAGGCCCTGGAGGCGTACCGGCGGACGGCCGCGGGGAGCGATGGAGCCGCGCCGGCGAGCTGATCGCGCAGGCGCTCGCGGCAGTCGCCCCAAGGGTGGAAGGGGCCAAGGAGAAGCCGTCGGAGGCGGCTGCTTCGGGGGGACAGGTCGCGGGGCGGGGTCTGCCGGAGGCGCAGACACCGGCGGAGGGCGGCGGGGTTGTGGAGCCCAGTGGGAGGCGTGCCAAGGGGGAAGGTGTGGAGGACTGGATGTGGGAGTGGCGGGAGTGGCGCCAGGTGGCACCTGCTGAGCCGTGTGCGGCGGGGCTGGCGTACAGCATGCACCTCCATGCGGGCACCAGATGGGCCCGGCTGCCCGACAACCTGCGGGCACGGCTGGACGCGGCGGAGGCGGCAAGATGCGGAGGCGCTGACCAGCGGCCTCTGGCGCCCTTCCCGCCGCGGCCGGACACGCCGCCGGCGATGGTTGCGGCTGGAGAAGGGGCGGAGGAAGAGAAGGAGGCGGAGGAAGTGGAGGACAAAGAGGCGTACGGGCCCGGTGAGTCGGTGCTGGCCCTCATGTATGAGGACGACGCCGGGCCCGACGTCTACGCTGGCATGGACGCGGACCCGGCCAACGCCCCGCTGCGGCCCATGCCCACTGCGGTGCCGCCCCCTCCCCTGGGGAGCTGTGAGCGGCAGCACTGCAGGTACCATGCGGCCGAGGGTGCCCACAGGCACCGCCTCATAGGCACGGGGCAGCGGGAGGCAGGGATGCTGGCGAGCGCCCTGGAGCACTACGAGCTCCGGCGCCCAGGGCAGGTCGCCCGGGAGGTGGCCCTGATGGCCACGTCCCCGGACGACGGCCAGGTCTGCTGTGTCCAGCTGGGGGACGCGGTGGTCCTGGGTCACCACCCCGGTGATGTCCGGGCCGCCGAGCCCCAGGAAGGCCTCCCTCTGTCGGTGCGCCTGTCTGTGGGGCGCCTGCTGGACGAGGCAGGGCTCGAGGACGTGCGGCGGGACGAAGGCCTGTACGTGGCCTTGTGGCGAGGTGGGGCTGACGCTTGGCGTCGCGAGCAGGCCGTGCGGCCCTTCACGCCCCAGGCACTGGGATCCCATGCACTCCTGGTGGCGGGGCACCCCGAGGGTGCAGAGGTCGTGTTCGGCGCGGACCGCCTGCTGCTGACCAGGGATGGGGCGGTCCTCGTCCCCACCTCCAGCAGCTACCGCCTTGAGAGCCGCGGCGGTGACCTCAAGCTGCTGGTGGTGGTGGGCACGCGCCTCAACGAGAGCGCCGCCCTCCAGGGGTCTGAACACGCGGTCCCGGTGGGGAGTGATGAGGAGGCAGGCCGTGACGGTGACAAGGTGCGGCAGGAGCAACCCACGGGGGAGGAGCAGCAGCAGGATCAGCCAGGGTGGCCGGGGAAGAGGTGGACGTGCAGGCCATTGTGGCGACCTCCCTTGCGAGGTTCCCGGATGCCGCGAGCCCGCCGCCAACAACGGAGGCACTGGAGGAGGAGGACCAACGCAGGAGGGGTGAAGAGGCACAGAGCGCCGTGGGGCAGGACGAGGAGCTGGATATCGTTGAGGCAAAGGAGGCGCGTGAGGTGGGTCCACGGGAGCTGGGAGTGGCGGACAAGGCTGGGCTGAAGACGGAGGAGGTGGAAACCTGCAGACACTGGGCCAAGGGGTGGTGCATGCGGGCAGATGCCTGCCGGTTCACCCACCCCCAGCCGCTGGTGCCGCAGGGAGTACCCCAGGAATTACTCCTGATCCTCCAGGCCATGGCCCGTGTGGGGGCCCTGAGCCTGGACCGCAGCCACGGCCATGGCCGGGGCCACGGAACGTTGCTGCAGGAAGTGGTGGTAAAGGCGCAAGGAGGAGGGCTTCCAGCGGTGGGGTATGCGGTGGAGAGTGGGGGCCTGACCGAATGGGCAGTGGCGTTACCATGTGGCATGGCGGCCCTGCTCACTCCGTTTGTGGTGGTCCCGTGGAGGGACGTGGTCACCGTCCAGGAGGCCAACCTGGGGTGGGTGTGCACGTGGCACACACATCCTGCCGGCATGGACCCTCGCCAGTGGCAGGCTAAGGTGGTCGTGACTTACCTGTCCTGGTCGTTGCCGGCAGCGCCGGGTGCGTGGGCGCAGTGGTGGGACAGGGCGCTCAGCTGGGCGAGGGATGGCAGTACTGTGGCGGCCTGCCCTGACCTCCCGCGCGAGCCCGTCACAGTCCAGCCGTGGACTGTCTCCCTGCATCTCCCCACGGTGGCGGCTCGTCTTGCGGCCACAGACCCGGAGGTCTTGCTGCTGGGAGACCGAGAGGGGCCAGTACTTCGCCTGGGCCAGGGGCTGGAGGTTCGCACTGCCCGCCTCCCCAGCCCTGCGGACGGGGACATCCTGGAGGGACCCCAGTTCACGCGGGCTGACGGGGCTGATGTGTGGACCGCCGTCCATCGCCAGCTCCCAGACGCGTGGCCCAAGGTGTTCCGGCCCCCTGGTCACGAGCGTCTGGCTGGAGTGGAATGGCGCGTGTGGGCCGCCAACAGCCCATGCCCGCCGGTAGTGGTCCTGCCAAGGAGAACCAGCCACCCCAGCTGGGAGACTGTGGCGGTCTTGTGGGGATGGGTGGCGGTCCGTTGGACCGATGGCCACGTCTTCACTGCCCCATGGGGCACGGTGATCGAGACCGACGGGGGGACGGCGTTGCAGCTCACGGCAGAGCCCCTGACCACGCATGTTGTGGTGGCCGTCCTCCAGTGGGGAGCAGACAAGCCACAGCCCTGGCGCGATCCGGTCGCTAGGGCTGTCTGACGAGACCTGCCGGCCCTTAGGGCCGCCGTCTGGTCCGGAGGAGCAGGGCGGCATCTCCCGGGCGCACTTCCCTGGCTGCGGGACTGCGGAAACGCCTCTCCCCCACCAGCTGAGATGCGGGGCGCCCTGGAGCACCTGTACTTCAAGCCCAGGCACCAGTTCCTGGTGGCCGCAGACCATGGGGTGGAGCTCAGCGACGACGTGGTTGCGCCCGCAGCCGACGTGGTGCAATACCTGGCCCCCCACGCCATGATGCTCCCGAGGGAGGGGTGGGAGGGCCAGCGGCACGACCAAACCCCGGCTGCCCTACTCATTGTGAGGTACGTCGAGCTGGGGGGCTCGGAGGCGGTGTACCTGGACCGGTCAAAGACGCCGAACATGCGGCACAGGACGGCCCACCACCTTGTGGCCCCTGACATGCCGTCGACCGTGGACCCGCTGGACCGGCCTGTAGTGTCGGGGGCCCCGGCCCAGTGGCCGCACACATGGGACATGGCGGTCCGGACGATGCGCACGGCACCCAGGGGCCAGAGGGTGGGATGGCTGGGCGCAGAGCATCTGCTGGCGGAGGCCCGGGCGGCACAGGTGCAGCAGCCAGCCGGCAACACCAAGGACTGTGGCGTGTGCGCCCTCATGTCCGCCGTCGGTACCCTCCTCAGGGTGCCGAGGCCGGGCAATCTCCTGTCCGCGCTGGACAGGCGGTGGGTGGCGGCGGTGGTCCTCAACAGGGACATGGGGCCCATCGCGCGTCTGCCGTCCCTGGGGGAGCTGCGTGCAGCGGTGTTGGATGCCCTGCCGGCGCCCCGCACACCCTTGGACCTGGTGGACGTCCAGCACAGCGTGGGGTTGCCCGGGGCGCGCATGCAACATGCCCTGCTGTGTATGGCGGCGGCAGCGGACGGGGGGATGTCCATGCTGGTGACGGTGTCCCTGCAGCACGTGCAGAACTCGATGCAGCAGCAGCGGATGCATGCCCCCCAGCCGTGGGAAGAAAGCGCCAAGCGGTGGCTGAGGGTGGAGAGCGTGCCTTCCACCCATACGGTGGGCGTGGCGGATATGGGGCGGCTGGTGGTGTTGGAAGGGGCGGAGTATTGGGCCTGTGTTGGGGTGGAGTCAGGGGGACTGGAGTGGGTCGTAGTCACCGCGTGCGAGGGGCCTGGCCTGCTACCGGGTGTTTCGGGAGTGCCTCAGGGAGCTGGGGCCGGTGCGCAGGGCACACAGGTGCAGGGCCCAGGACATCCCGCCGGCGCCGGCGGTCTTCGTGGAGGTCACGCGACCGCCGGCTATCCAGGGGCAGGACGTTTGGCCCATAGCCCCGAGCAACATGTGGCAGGCTGAGCATGCAGCTGTCATGTGCAGGGCGCTGCAGGGTCACGCAGCGGCCCTCCCCAGGGCCCCGGCAGCGCAGTCCTCCAGCAACAGGCCGGCAGCCTCGCTGGCACTGCTACATAGCGTGTCGCGGGCGTGGTGCTGGATTGTGGCGGCATTGGAGCCCCACTCCTTGGCACTGCGCCTGTACGATCGCGGAGAGGGCACGGTGCTCACGGTCCGCACCGCCGACCTGGAGGCCCTGCACCTTAGTGCACTGAGTGGCAACGGGGGCGAAGCGCTGTACCTCCAAGGGACCGTGGCAGGCGGGGCTGCGACACGCTTCCGCCGGCAGAGCGGAGGAGATGCCCTCCGCCTGGTCATGGCGGAGAACATGGGGCTGTGGCTCCGGGCGTTCTCCACGTCCAGCTGGAAGGTTGTGGCGCCGCTGGGTGGAGGAGCAGTTTCCTGTGGGGGGAATGCTGCACCTGCCGCAGCCACCAAGCGTGCCACCGGTACGGCCTGCGGCATCCCCGGCCGCGGCGGCGAGGCAGGCTCCGAAAGCGGCGCCCAAGCCGCCGCCCAAGAGGAGCCCCCCGCCTCAGTATGGCGCCTATGCCAACATTCGGTACGTGCTGCAGCAATTCGGCGGTGACTTGGCCACAGAGAAGCGTCGGAGAAAGAAGATCAACGTCTGCCCCTGGTCTTGGCTGGATGGGGCTGGTCACTGCACATGAAAGGCTGGCACGCACTGCCGGCCCACCCACCTCCACCCCAAGGACCTGCTGGACCACATCTAGCGGGACCATGCAACTGATCCGGCGCAAAGGGACCAGGCGCTGGCCATGCTGGCTGGCGGTAAACCGGGGGGCCAGGCGGGCCTTTCGCGTCGGCCAAGGCGATGTCCAGAGCGCTCATGCTGCCCACGGGTGCCCGCCCTGCGGCGGAGCGCGGGGCGTCGCCGACGGCGGCGCGATCTGGAGCGATTGGGTCTGCAGCAAGGCGTGGAGCGGTGACTTCTACGGGGGGTATAGCGGCAAGTACATCTGGCGGACAGGCAGACGGGGAGACCGCCGCATCTGCCGGGTCTCAGCAGACAACGGCCGCCTCGGGCGGAGGCCCATGGGGACAGGGGCCACCTCGCCGGCCGCCCGCGCCGGGTGCGGGTGGTCACCCTGAACCTGCTGGTGGCCCCCCTCCGTCCTGTGATCCGGATCCGGCGGGGGGGCCCGGTCCACACGTACAGCCATGAAGGGGCCCCGCCTCCGACACCCGAGCGGCGGTGTCCTGGAACGTCCAGGGCTCGATGTGGGGGGATGGCGTACCAGTGGCCCCAGGTATGCTTGACGGCGAGGCGGTGGCGGCGGGCATCATGAAGGCCGAGGGTGCCATCCTGGGCCTCTTCCAGGAGACCGGCCTGCAGGACCCTCAGGGTGTGGTGCACTCGGAGAATCAGTGGCGTCACCACGGGTATCATGCGTACCCAGGGGTGGATGCCCAGGCAGCGTCGGCAGCAGCGGTGCGCGGCGGGCATTTGATTGCCCTTCGGGCGGACGTGTTCGCCGCGGAGGAAGTTCGAGACATTGTGGACATCGTGCCGGGCAAGGCCATGGCCCTCGACGTGGTGACCGCAGGTGGCACCCTCACGGTCATCAACGTCCACGGCCTGGGCAGCGGCGGCGACTCCTGGGCATCCAAGGCATCCTTCTGGGCTGATGTGGCCATGTACGCAGCGGCCAAGAGCGCGGTTGGCACCAGGGCCGTGCTCCTCGGAGGGGACTTCAACGTGAGGCTGGAGTCCCCATGGCACCCCACCACGAGGAGGTTCCAAGCCCTGTGGGAACAGTGTGGTTTCCGCATAGCAGGCCCAGAACGGGAGGAGGACAGGAGGCCCACGAGGGCAGGGCACCCACTGGACTCCTTCCTTCTGAACTCGCCTCTGGTCCCATGGGCGGCGCGTGAGCGCCCACACTTGGCGCCGGGGCGGTCTCCAGCGTCGCTGGGGTCGGATCATGGCCCTGTGGTCCTGGACCTCCCGCTGGCGGTGGCCGGCAAAGGGAGGGTCACCAGGATGGCCTACTCGCACGCCCAAGGCAGGCTGCATGCCATACGCCTGGACTCCCCGGGGGTTCGTGAGGCGGCGGCGGCAGTACTGCAGAAGGCCTGCGGGGATCGGCGAATGCAGGCGTGCCTCTCGTCGGACCAGGACACTGCCACTATGGGCACGTCGGAGGTGCAAGTGGTCTTTGACCTGCCCTACGCCTTCCGTGATGACGTGTCCAGGGTCACGGGAGTGCGCATGCCATCGGGTGTGGACCCGCAGTACACGTACGGGCAGGCAGAGATGGAGGAGTCTCTGTCCCAGGTCCTCTCGGATCAGCAGGCCCTGGCCTGGCGCGCCCATCAGCTGTGGCAACGGGACGCGGCGGCGGCCGGATTCCACTCCCAGGAAGCGACTGCCCTGCTACAGCACCTCCGGCGGGTGGACCCCGACCTATCCCACGCCTCGGTGGAGGACCTACGTGGCGCGTTGGACCAACAGATCCACCAGCTAGAGACACGCGTGGAGGAGCTGCGGGGTGTCCTCAGAAGCAACAGGCGCCGGTCCATCAAGGACTATTGGCGGGGCAGGGTACCGGATCTGGACCTCCGATGGACGGCGATACGGGGGGCCATCAACGTGGTGAACTATGCCCCGTCGGGCCTATGCTCCGTACGCGTCCGCGAGTCAAAGAAGGTGCTTTTGGAGGCCTCAGACGTCATTGGCGAGGTCCAGAGGTATTGGGAGGCGCTGTACGCCAAGCAGCCAGTGAACCTGCCAGCCTTTGAGCGGCTGGTCCGGGCCCACATTCCCAAAGGGGTGCCGGAGGAATGGAGGTCGGTACAGGACTACACCCTGCAGGACCTTAAAGACGCCGTGAGGCAGGCCGTGGCGGACGACAAAGCTCCGGGGTCCAATCGGGTCACGGCTTTCCTCATAGCAGAGCTGCCTGAACCGGTGCAGGGGCTCCTGGTGCACGCGTAGAGGGCTATCCTACGGGGTGGGGGCGTCCCGGAGTCCTGGCATGAGGCCATTATCTGGCTGATGCACAAGGGCACAGCCACGGGCAACCTGGACGAGTACAGGCCGATAGCGCTGGGGCAGCAAGACATGCGAACGCTCATGACTCCCCTCATGCGGAGGTTCACAGCTGTCCTGGCACGCAAGGGACTGGCTTTGGACTGGCAGTTTGGAGCCATGCCGGGCTCCACGGCGGCTGCCCCGGTGTTCCTGGCCCAGCGCAGGCTGCAGCGAGGGCTGGCGGAAAACCACGTCCTAGCCTTTGATGTGTCAATAGCTTTTGACACAGCGCCGCACGGGGCGCTCGCGCTCCTCCTGCGCCACATGGGAGTCCCGGTAGAGCTCATCAGGCTCTTCCACACCCTCAGCTGCGGGTCCCTGGTGCGCATCGTCACCGCGCACGGCCCGACCCCGAGCATTCGGCTCCACAGGGGCCTGCGGTAGGGCAGTGCGGAGAGCGCTGTGCTCTACCTCCTCCTCTTAGAACCTCTTCTGCGGAGCCTTGCCTGTAAGGCGCGGGGAGATGCTCGCCATGCGGTGCCACCCCTGGTGCAGGCGTACTGTGACGACCTCCTGTTGATAGCGCACTCCCTGCCGCAATTTCTGGAGTATGCAGCGGCGATAGCGCGGTATCTCACGGACATGGGCACGTCTCTCAATGTCGGCAAATGCGCCTATGCCAATACTGCTCGCATCCATTTGATCATGGTGTGCCTGAGCGCAGGGAACACGGCGGCCCCGTGGGTATGCTTACGTGCCAAGGGCACGGTACCATACTTGGGCCTGCGCCTCAATCCCAGGGGGGTGGCGACCATGAAGGAGAAACATGTACTCCGGTGTGAAGCTCTGCTGGGCTGTTGCAAGAACACGTTGGGGCCGGCGTCGGTGCCTCATGAGGTGATGGCGGCTGTGGTTGGAGGCATCGTGCGGTACGCAGCGCCCTACCTGTCCGACACGGCGGAGGCGGTGATCAAGCTGAATACTGCCATCAAGGCCGCAGCCCTGCAATTCGAGAAGCTGCCCAAGGACCTGTCCAACGTAGCGGTGAGGTCAGGTCATGGGTTACGGTTGGCGGATGTCCAGGTTATCTGCCGCGACTCCGTCGTGGCGACCATGGCTCAACTCACCCACCACGGGTCGGAGACGGTCCGGAATGAGCTGCGGGCCATGCTCCGGGACATGCACGTGCAGTACGGAGTGTGCGGGCAGTTCATGGTGCCCTCTGCGTCATTCGTCACGCACGCTGGCAATACGTGGGTGGACCGGGTACTCCGGGCGATGGGGACGTTGCGCGTAGGACTTCTCATGCCATTGTCGGTGTACTCGTGTGTACACACCCATCTGCCGCAAGTGCAGTGGGCGGGGCGGAAGTGGGTGTCCCAATCCTATTCTCTCAAGGGTAGAGACATATGCGTTCTCTCGGGGCCCCGCACAGATGGGACGGTACAGTCCCTGACTGATCCCGCAAATGACCTGCTGCATGCGTGGCGCCCCTGTCCTGCGCCTGGGCACTGGGCTGTCCAGCTCCAGGAGTGTCATGAGGACCACCTGCACTTTCAGCACGCAGGAGTAGGGCCCCATCAGCTGAACCACCTCGTGTGGTTCACGGGGCTCCGCGACGTCTTCCGGCCGCAGCTGCCTAGCCCCTTCACTCACCGGCTAATACATCCGGTGCGCCGAAAGAAGGCCAGCAAACGCAATAGACAGTCCACTGCGGGGGACGTGTATGTGGTGGGCGGGTACAGGGAGGAAGGATGGGACCCAGCCAACCCAGGGCTATTGATGCCGTTCGTCCCGCTAGCCGCCCTCCTGTTTCTGTTGGGGGACGTCTTTGAGGGTTACCGGCAGCAAGACGATCCGGCGTCCGTTACCCTACTCACTCCACACGCCGGGGGCGGCATAAGCCCGTCACCACTGTGGGTTGTGCACGGGCGGCCAGCGTTTTCAAGGGCATGCGCGGCGGTGCACGGGTGCAGCAAGTGGGCAATTGTCCTTCCGCTACCAGCAGGCCCCGTTCCGGATCCGGATGAGTACTCGGTCCCGGAAGTGGTTCGGATGTCCAGCGTGCCACACGATCCGCACGTCGCCGTCACGTCGTTGCGTGATGGCGGCCCGGTGGAACAGGGATCTGTGGTGGTGTACAAGCCCTCCTGCTGCGCAACGGTTTTGGGGGGCGGAGTATACCACCGCCCTGGACGCCATCAAGTTAGTCTGTGGATTTGACCTGGCCTGGAGACCACATGCGGTGTATCGGCCGAAGGTAGTCCTGTCCCCGGAGCTCAGGGCCTCCAGTGCGGCGTGCCTTGGAAGGGTGGTGCAGAGCCCCCAATCCGACGTGGCGTGGCTGGAACCCCACCGGTACTGCCCGGTGCCGCTGGCGACTAAAGTCACATCGTCTGACGCCTCGCACCAGGGAGACGACGCCATAAACGTGGCGGTGGCCAGCCTCGGAATCCCCACGTGGACAGGTGCCATCTACGGAGGCAGAGATCATCGGCGCGGCGGCATACCTGTTGCACACGCCCCCGTCAGCGTGCACGGTGCACGTGGTGGATGCGTCCATCATAGGAGCGCATCTCCGCAGGGCGCAGGAGGCCCTGTACCGTGGCATCAAGGGGCCGACATCACATCTGGCCAACCAGCACGCACTGAGCTGGATAGTGGAGGGGCTGCGGCGGCTGCCACGCCGGGTTGGGGGGCCGCACCACTGGGTGGTGCGGCAGAGCTCGCACTTGGCGGCGGTCCCGCTCAAGGCGCCGGACTCTGCCGCGGCCCGTGCAATGGCCCCGCCTGTCCATCTCGTCCTGTCAAAGGAGCACGCCATCCTCTTGGTTCCGGGGGATAATGGAGAGCTCAAGCCGCGTGTGCCATCCATGCAAGCCCTTCAGCAAATCCGGGAGATGGAGTGGCGTTCGCTAGCGGCTCGAACCAGGGCGCACACGCCACTGGCTGGCGCCTGCGAAGCGGTGCCCCTGGGAGCTGTACACCACGGCCCAACGCACAGAAATATGCTGCGGGCACGTGACGGTCGCTTGTCCACAATGCAGGTCATGCCACGGTGGAGACAGAAGCTCACACGTATGGCAATACAGGCCCACCCCTGTATCTTCTGTGGGGGACCGGAGGCGGACATTGGCCACATGCGCCTACTGTGTGCGCGGGACGAGGAGGTGGCTTGGCTCCTGTGCAGGCGTGTGGAAGAGTTCACGGCGGAGCTACCCCTGACAGACAGGGCGGTGGAGTTCGTGGCGTGGAGGGAGCACGGCTGCAGCTGGACTGAATCCCTGATAGCGGGTGTCGTCCCCGGGGACCTGAAGCGGCTGTTCGCTGCGGTGCGAGCGGCGTCGTCCCGGGGCCCTGCCAAGGCCAGGCTCTTTGTGGAGGACATGGTCCGGATTGGGGAAGATGTGTATGCCCGCAGGAACCATCGGCTCACCCAGATCATGCAGCTGCCGATGCAAGATCGAAGGAGGGCGGCATACACGTTCCTGCGAGGTGACACACCCTTCTACCCGCCGGCAGGGAGGATCCAGCAGCGTCCGCCGTGGAACCCGTTTGCCGGCCTCCCCGGCGACCTGCGGGCAACCTTCCAGAGGGCACCGCTGCACGCACTGCTGGTGTCGCGGTCGTGCATCACGCACGAAGAGGCCATGTCCTTGCTCCCTCATTGGATGGCGGCGGTGGCGCAAGCCTTCAACCTGTGGATCTGTTCCTGGGTGGCGCGGGACATCACAACATTCAGGGAGTGGTCCCGCGTGGTGTCGGCGCAATCGTGGGCCCTGCTGCGTGGTACCAAGGTGAGAAGCCCTGACGGCCAGAGTGATCCCTGGCTCCAGGTGTACGCCAACCATCCAGCTGTGGGGAACGTCATTGGCTGGCCTCGCGACGTGCTGCCGGTCCTTCAGCAACGTCTGTACCTCTGTGCAGTCTCCCAATCCTGGCGGTGGCTGTCGTACTTGACGTGAGTACGTTGTGGCTGTATGACCGGCAACTGCGACGAGCCATACCAGCGGTCACGGAGCAGCGGTCCATGGCAGTGTTAGTGGGCTCCAAGCAGCTGGCACGGGTACAGGGCGACGACGCGCAAGGCCACGTCACGGAGGCCATGTTCTCTCTGCCAGAGGGGGACAACCACGTGGCTGCCGATGCCCGTCACACCCTTGACACCCTGGGCCTCGCGGTGGTCATTGAGGCTCGGGCGGGAGGACAACGCTTGGTTCTAGCATCTACCAGGGGCCCAAGGCGGGACGGGGTTGATGTCATCGGGGAGGTCTTACGGGACTACGGTTGGGAGCTCCTGGCGCATGGCACACACCGCCTGAAAGTTGCGCGGTGGCTCCGGCTGCTTGAGAGCCTTCCGTCGATACTCCGCCAGGTGTCCAGGTGGGAGGAAGCGAGGCACAGCCTCCTCAGTTGTGCCACAGCACGCACGCTGGCGGGTGCTTTGCTCGGACACCAGGACGCGTGCTGCGATGTATGGCAGGACCTATGGTCGCAGTGTTGTGATGGTAGCTGCGTTCCGTCGAGGTCTGTGCTTCCGCAGCGATGCCACGGGTGCGGGAAAACAGCGTCAGTTTGGGTTCATCAATGTGCCTCCGTCCCACTATGCGGGACATGTAAGGAGCGTGCCGATAGGGGGTGGCCTAAGGCGAGGTGGGCACTGCGGCACTCTGGACAGATGTCCTCAATTGCCTGGAAGACAATCCAGGGTGGCCTGAGAAGCGTCCGAGTGGAAGGGGTACGGTGCCCTTGAGCGCGGTCGGCAGCCCTGCCCCTGCTGCTGTGGTGGGCGGCCTCTGGAGGGCGACTCGCGGATACTCTGGTTGTGGCATCACGGAGGAAATGGTGACGGCGTGGTGGAGGCCGGGGCTGATGCAGATTGATGGGATTAGGAATTGTGGGTGCACCTGCTACTGTCCCTACGCTGGACGCAGCGGAGGGGGTAGCGCCTGAGAAGCAGTGCCCTCATGGCCTGATTGTGCGGTACTGGCAGGCGGCGTATGACAGCCAACGCGATGTGACAGGTCGTGCCGGCCTGATGGTGGGCCGTACTGCCCCCGTGCATGAGGGTCAGACAGGGATGCTTCGCCCGCCTGCCCCGGGTCGCCGCATACAACAGTGAGGTGTCATGGGTCGTCCCGACCAGGGTAATAAGGCCCAAACCCCTGTAGGGTATTCCCATGGCACTGGGGTCTCTACTGGCGGCCTGGCTACGGCAGTATTGGGAGTATTTGCTCGGGATACACCGGGGGTGCACGGAGTTGTCTGGGGGTTACGGCGTTAGGGCGCCCCCTGGGAGTGTTATACGGGGTTGCGGGGACAGGTTGCAGGCCCCGGCGGCGGCGACGAAGCGATGATGCGGACGTAGAGGGATATGACGGCGAGGTCGTCAGGTGGACAGTATGGCGGGCGTCCCGGAGAGGGCGTGGCAGCCTGGGAGGAGCACACACGGGGGGCACGCGGAGTTCAAGGTGGCGGTGTACTGGCGTCTTGGGGGTATACGCGACGGTACTGGGGTCCGTACGGTGGGGGTACGCGGCGGTACTGTGGAACCGTACAGTGGGGGAGCAGCGGGGATGCATGGCGGTACTGGGGTGTCCCCCTGACCCCTCTAACAACTCAGGGGGCGCGTGGGGGCATTCCCTGGCCCCGTTAACAAACTAGAGGGACCTTGCCTGCGGGCATGTACATAGTCTAACCTCTTACCATAGACTTGCGGTTGTGGTGGTGCGTATGGTGGCGGTTCGCAGGTGGCATTGGCGTGGCACCGGCGGTACTACGCGGCGTTGTAGCGAAGAGTATGCGGTCGCCTCACCATTGTAACGACTTACCCCTGGGGGGCGCCAGTCCGGTCGGCTAGAGGCAAGGACAGAGGAGGAGCGGCATGCTGACTGGTCCGGGGAGTGACGCGCAGGCTAATGCTATAAGTAGGCTCGCCACGTCGTCAGTGGGGGCGGAACCTGCGGCCTGGCCGCTGCTGTGGCGGAAGAGGCGCAACCACGGGAGCTGGCCAATCAGTGCAGGTAAGGGTCAAGGGTAGGCGCCAGGGCAATGTATGGGGGCCAGATGAGGTGCACCTGGTTACCACAGGCCGGGGCGAGCCTCTGGTCGGTACCCCTACAGGGGGTCGATAACCAAGCTACGGCACCCACCAGCCCGAATCCCAGCCAGCGATATTCACGGGTTGCGCCACTCCCGTGGCGTAGCGGCCGGCGTCCCCCCTGTAGACCTTCAAGTGATATTATACGTGGGAGAGAGGATACCTCGAAACTGATTGGGTACTGGCCCCTGACATGGAGTGCCGGCATGGTATATATCTGGGGTGTGGGTGCAGCTCAGCGCCACGGGGACGTGGAGTTGATACCGTGTTTCTGTACTATACTAGGGGAATAGTGCGGCGGGTCGGCGGCGTACATTGTGGCAACATGGGGGCGATGAAAGCTGAGGGCCAGGCTAGGCTGGAGGCTTCCAGAAATCCTGGCTATGCATATACGGATTATTGCATGCTGGAAGTGGGATACGTGGAGTCAGGGGTGATGGGCAATTACGAGTACGCAGATGGCAATGTATTCCGTCGGGTCACGGGTGATGGACGTCTCCACGGTGGCGGGGGTACATGAACGACGGAGGGTCCGCTCTTGCTTCGCCGCATGCGTGCTGCTTTGTTCCTTGGTTGCTGCTTTGTGCTGGACAGAGAAGCCCTTGCTTTCTGCTTGTTGTGATGCTGCTGCGTTGCTGTGCCTTGCCCCCTTACCCACGGCAAACAAACGGGCCAGCGTCCGTCGCCGTTGCTAATGCTAACGTATGCAGTTGCCACTGCCCCCAAAGCCTGGTTGACCGGTATCCCCGGTCCTCTGGGTCCTCCGTAATGCTGTGGGCCACCTCAGGCAGCCGTGGGACCCACAGGATCGAGCGAGGCAGCAACCACCTGTCGGCTCGAGGTGCCCGGTAACTCCAGTAGACGGCATGATAAGTGGTTATGACTATGACTATGACTATATATATATATATATATATACATACATATATATATATATATATATACATAGGGGAGGTGGGAGAGCGAGCGGGCCAGGGCGTGGTGGACGAGAGGCGGGACCCGCGACACGGGCAGGGGGCCGGGGAGGGGCCAGGGCACGGGAAGGGTGCTCAGGGGCGCGGGAAGGGTACCCAGGTGCAGGGGGCAGGATGAGAGGGGATGGGAGAGCGAGCGGGCCAGGGCGTGGGGGACGAGAGGCGGGACCCGCGACACGGGCATGGGACTGGAAAGGGGCCCAAGGGCAAGGGCAAGGGCAAGGGCAAGGGCCCCAAGGGACAGGAGGGACGGGGCATGGGAGCCCAGGAAGGAGGGCGGGGCAAAGGGAGGGGGGCAGAGGGCGGAGCGCCCCCGCAGCCGGACGTGCAGCCGGTGAGGTTCATCCCCCCCGGCATCCAACAGATGCCGGCACACCACACCCACCACCACCACCACCACCACCACCACCACCACCACCTCTACAACATCGACCCTGACGCCGGCGAGCTCGTCCCCCCCCAACCCCCACGACGCCAGCACCAGCAAGCCCCCCCCGCGCCGAGGGCGGAGCCGGCGCCGATGGCCTCGGCGGAGGGGGGACGGGGCGCGGCATCGGCGCCGCAGGCGCAGGGGCAGCCAGGTGGGCCGGCACGGGGGGCGGAGGAGGGCCGGCCATGGGACCGGGACTGGGGCGCAGTCCCGGACCCGCTGGGGGGGGAGACCCTCCCCCTGGTGGGGGAAGTGTACGGGTGGTTGTGCTGGGCCAACCAGGGGACCTCCAGGAGGGCGCGGAACCGGCCCTTCGATGCCGTGCTCCTCCGGAGGGACGGAGGAAACCGAGAGGCACCCCCGGGGGGGTGGGCGGCCCCAGAGGACCACGAGAGGGTCCTCAGGTCAGTGATCCGGGCGGTGTGGCCCGACAGGGAGCCGACGTGGCCGGCCTTCCTGGAAGGGGGAGCGGTGCTCCGCATCACGGATGCGGACGCCAACAACTGGCTCCCCCGGGCTTTGCGTAGCGCCCTCGCCCACTGGCGCTACCGCCGGCACAACCCGCCACCGCCGCAGCCCCAGCCCCCACACAAGCGGCGGCGCAAGTGAAGGCCCAGACGTGCTCCTCCGGAGGGACGGAGGAAACCGAGAGGCACCCCCGGGGGGGTGGGCGGCCCCAGAGGACCACGAGAGGGATCTCAGGTCAGTGATCCGGGCGGCGTGGCCCGACAGGGAGCCGACGTGGCCGGCCTTTCTGGAAGGGGGAGCGGTGCTCCGCATCACGGATGCGGACGCCAACAACTGGCCCCCCCGGGCTTTGCGTAGCGCCCTCGCCCACTGGCGCTACCGCCGGCACAACCCGCCACCGCCGCAGCCCCAGCCCCCACACAAGCGGCGGCGCAAGTGAAGGCCCAGACGGCGGGTACGGGAGGGTTGGGGGGGGGGGATGGGCTCCCTGACCCACGCCTCCCCCGGTATGGCACGACGTGCGAGGGCGCGCCACCTCCCGCGGGAGGGAGTGCAGAGACAACGAGCGCGGGGAGGAACCTGCTGCCCCGCAACCCGCTAACCACTGACTGCTAACCCTCACGGCCACCCCCGGCCGACCAGCGCCGCGCGACAACGGCCGGGGGATGAGGGGCCCCGGCGAGGGCCTGCGCGAGCATCCGGCTCTCGATAGGGGGGGCGGGTGAAGGGCGCGACCCCCTGGCCGATGGCTGGCTCCCGGGACCAGGACCGCCATGCCGCCCCCGCCCCTCCCCCCCGGCCGACGAGAGGCATCGCCAGGGGGCCAAAGGGCCCCCCCCAACCCACCCCCCCCCCCGCACAGACCCGAGGGCGGGCGGGGAGGCGGCCCCCCCACCCCCCCCCCCCGCACCCACCACAGCAGGGGAGCTACAGGCGCGGCCCTCCGCCCCCCCAGGGCCGGGGGGGCACCCCCCCTCAGGGGGAACGGCGGCGCGATAAGGGCAACGGCGGCTGGGCCTGCTCCCGCGAACCCACACCGGCGTGCCGGAGCAACGCGCACAACGGAGCAGGAAGGAGGCCGCGCCCCACATGACCCTCCCGTAACCACAGCCCACTCCGAGGTGACAGAGGGGGGGTTTCAAGTCAGATGGGCCCCCCAGGGGGGCGGTCCACGGGCCGCCCCTCACCCCCCCCACCCCGGGGCAGCACTTCAGCCCCGACCGCACGCGCGCACCGGAAGGGAGCGCGCCGGCGACACGGAAAGAGCCAGGAAGGAGTACCACAGGCCGCCGCCTGGAACGAGAGCTGGGAGGCCGCGGCGCGACACCCCCCCCCCCCGCCCCTCCACCGGCCCGCCAGCCGCGGGGGCCCCGGCCCCCACCCCCCGAGGCAGAAGGGATGGACCCCCCCCCGCCCGAGAGGGGAGCCGGAGTGTGACCCGCCCCCCCGCCCCAGCCGCCGGCTCAAATGGGGGCCGCGAAGAACAAGTGGGCCCACGCCTGCGCACAGGGACGCCGCGCACATCGTGCCCAGAGAAGCCGGGTGGGCGCGAACCGGAATGGTATGGGGGGCCACGCCCCCCATGGACAGCACGACACCAGTGACGCCCGCCTTGTTGCCTACCCAGGGAAAGCGGCGCGCCACCTCCCGCGGGAGGGAGTGCGGAGACAACAAGCGCGGGGGGAAACCTGCTGCCCCGCAACCCGCTAACCACTGACCGCTGACCCTCACGGCCACCCCCGGCCGGCCAGCGCCGCGCGACAACGGCCGGGGGATGAGGGGCCCCAGAGAGGGACTGCGTGAGAATCCGGCTCTCGGTAGAGGGGGGCGGGGGAAAGGCGCGACCCCCCTGGCCGATGGCTGGCCCCCGGGGCCGGGACCGCCAAGCCCCCCCCCCCCCCCCCCTTGGCCGACAGGAGGCATCGCCAGGGGACCGAAGGCCCCCCCCCACTCCCCCCCCCCCCTCCCACACAGGCCCGAGAGCGGGCGGGGGGGCGGCACCCCACCCCCCCCCCCCCCGCACCCACCCCAGCTGGGGAGCCACAGGGGCGGCCCTCCGCCCCCCCAGGGCCGGGGGGGCGCCCCCACCCACAGGAGGAACGGCGACACGGTACGGGCAACGGCGGCTGGACCTGCTCCCGCGAACCCACACCGGCGTGCCGGAGCAACGCGCACAACGAAACACGAAGGAGGCCGCGCCTCGCATGACCCTCCCGTAACCACAGCCCACTCCGAGGGGACAGAGGGGGGGTTTGCAGGTCAGCTGGAGCCCCCAGGGGAGCGGTCCACGGGCAGCCCCTCACCCCCCCCCACCCCGGGGCGGCACTTCAGCCCCGACCGGACGCGCGCGCCGGAAGGGAGCGCGCCAGCGAAACGAAGAGAGCCAGAAAGGGGTACCGCAGGCCGCCGCACGGAACGAGAGCGGGGAGGCCGCGGCGCGACACCCCCCCCCGAGGCAAGGGGGATGGCCCCCCCCCCACCCGAGAGGGGAGCCGGAGTGTGACCTGCCCCCCCGCTCCAGCCGCCGGCCCACATGGGGGCCGCGAAGAACAAGCGGGCCCACGCCTGCGCACCGGGACGCCGCACAGATCGTACCCAGAGAAGCCGGGTGAACACGAACCGGAGTGGTATGGGGGGCCACGCCCCCCATGGACAGCACAACGCCAGTGACGCCCGCTTTGTTGCCTGCCCAGGGAAGGCAGAGGGACGGAAAGAGGCAGAGCGACCCCCCGCCCTACAGTCAGTCGGCGATCCGGCGGTGCTACTGTCCGCCTCTTACCCCTGTGCACGTCAGTCGGCGATCCAACGGTGCCGCACCCCAACCAGCCCCCTCCCCCCCTGTCCCGACCCCGTGCACGTGGACTGGGGCCTCCCGGCACGCGCAACACGCTTCACAACGCACAGCCGCACCCTCAGGACTGGATTCATAGCCGACGACACCCCTAAGTCGCGTAAGAGACTCCCGCGGCCCAGTAGTGAGAGCGTCAGTCTTCAATCGCCCAGTGCGGGGGTTCGATCCCAGGCGTTGGTGCTCCTGGGATCCCTGCACGTAGAGCTCTCTAGTTGGCGACGTGGGAACCACCCCCCCCTCCAGCAACTCGCGCCACCACCGATACCGGTGGATCGGGTGGAGGTCTCGTTCGTTTTACCCCCCACCCAAGAAAAACAAAACACATGGGAGCCACCCACCCCTGCAGCAGTGCGCACCGTCACCTGTACTCGAACAGGTCGATGGGAGGCCTCGTCGGGTATTCGAAGGGATCGGTGGGAGATCACCGGTCCCGGAGTTCGAACCAGCTCCTTCGCGGCGCGCGCCTGGTGCGCTACCTCCGGGGCGGCTGTCTTCAGAGATACACTGGCACCCGGGTCACAGAACAAACGCGCCCGCAACCCCCTCCCCCTGTGCTAAGAGTAAGCCCGCGGTAGGGGTGCTCTGCTGGGCCATGAACCGGAACATTGGTGCACCACTCCAGCCACGGTCACCCCAACCCCCCCACGCATCCCGCAGGGCGAAGCTCCGTGCGCATCAGGCTCGTCATGGGAGTCCGGCGGGCCGGCGCCTGGACACCAAGTCGACACCTCTCTCCCCCCCCGCAAGAACAGAGCGGGGCCCCCACAACCGCACGCCCGCGCCCACAACGCAGACCCCGACAGCCCACCTAGTGGACGGGCAGTCGGGGGAAGAGGAGCGCAAGACCCAGAACGCCCCACGCAACGGTCGAAGGCACCCCCCCGGGGACACCCTGCCGCCGCCCCCACAACCCCAAGCCAAGGAGGGGGGAACCGGGACCGGACCGCCCCCCCCCAAGCACGCCAGACGGAGCACGGGACCGGGGCAGGACACGCGGAGGGGCACGGACCACATGGAACGGCCCTACCAGCGCCCAGTGCCGGGACCACGCGAGATGCGCGCGCCACACCACCCAGCGGGGAGCGGACACCGCGAGAGCGCGAGCGCACACACACGAAAAGGACACGCGGGGACCACAAGAAGGGCAACCGGACCGAGCGCGCGGAACGCACAGCCCGCATGGAATGGCGTACCAGCGAGCGAGGATAAGGGACACCCGGACTGGACGGCCCGCCACACGCAGCGCGGAACACGCGGGGCGGGATGGGGGAAGAAGGGGAGACACAACACCAGGTACCGGCCCGAACCCCCCCGAACCGGCCGCGAGCGCCGCGCACACACAGACGGGACACTGCACCCGCCAAGGCAGTAGTGGCGCACAGCGCCACGCCCCAACCCCTAGGCTAGGCAGCCTCCGCGCCAGCCCAAGGGGGTCCCACTGGCGACAAGCCAGTAGCACGGGCCCGGCGGCGCCGGTGCCCCGGGCGACCACGCATTAGGGGGGCGACGCAGCGGGTAAGCGCCTGCGGCCACGGCTGCGAATTGATGCACTGACCGGGGAGTGGCGAAACGGGGACGCCGGGGAAGGACGGGGCTCCGAGCTCTGTGAACCCGGGGGACTCCGCCACCAGGCAGGAGGTGCGTCTTGGAGGGCCCCCCACTAGGGCCCGGTGGAGAGGATATCACCTGGCCCGACCAGGTGGCCCCCCGGGGCCGAAAGGCGTCTAGTACCCGCAAAATCAAACCTCAAACCTCAAACCTATATACATATATATATATATATATATATATATATATATATATATATTGTTGTTGTTGTTGTTGTTGAGGGCACCCAGCACGTGCCGGCGGGAGAAATTGCCAGACACGCTCTCCCTGGGCAGGGCGCAAGGGAGCAGTCGGCCGGCGTCACGTTGGCCAGGCGTGTGCCGACGACGACCGAGGGGGGGGGGGGGCGCCGTGGTGTGGGGGGGGGGGGCGTGTGGAGGAAAGTGGGGTCACCTGATGACGTCACCCTGGGGCCCTCCCCCGTCTCGCGGGGGGAGAGTCACTCGTCCTGTGCGAAGCGGCTGCGGCGGGGGCGGAGGGTGGGGTGGTGACCTTGGGGTGGGGAAGGCACGCCCGGGTCCCCGGACAGTCCGCGCCTTGCCCGAACATCCCGCCGAGGTGGCCGTTCCTCGTGTGAGGCCGTGGCGTGGCCGGGGGCGCTGGCCCGTGCTTCTAGCCTTCTACGGGGGCGAGGGGAGGCCTGGGAGTTGCGGTCTGCCGGCGCCTAGTCACCTCTGCTGGTGTTGTGTTGTGGCCGCCTCGTCCCCGGTAGTGCGGGCGCGCGCGCGCGTCGGTCATGGGGGAGGGAGGGCACAAGGGCGGGAGCACAGAAGCACGAACATGGGTTCACTGTCGCTGGCGTGCTGTGTTCGGTTCATGTGATGTTCCCTGGTGCCTGTCCCTGTGCCCTGCGTACGGGAGGCCGCGCGGCACAGCCGGCGGGGGGTCGCAGCCCGGGCCGTGCGCGTGGGTAGCGGCGGGCGGCCGGGTAGGACGTGGCGCCATGCGGGTGCGGGGCCCGTGGCGGTCGCGGGGGGTCGCGGGCGGTCCAGCCGGCGGTCGGCAGTGGCCCTGAGCGTCCCACACAGTGGGGTCGGTGGGCGTGCCGGGGGAGGGCGAGTCCTGCAGGTCTTGCTGCGGAGGGCGCGCGCGCAAGGGCGTCGGCGTGCCCGCTGCGGGCCCCTCTGCGGGCCGAGGGACCTGCGGTGAGCTGGTTGCGTTGCCCGGGGGCTGAGGCCGGGGCCGGGGGGATGAGTAGCGGCGGGCGGCCGAGTGGGCCCGGGGGCCTTGGCGGTCGCTGGGAGGCGTGTGCGGCCAAGCCGGCGGTCGGCAGAGGCTCCAAGGGCCCCACACCGTGGGGCCCGGGGGAGTGCCGGGGGCGAGTGCGCTGTGCAGGCCAAGCTGCGGGGGGCGCACGGGCGAGGGTGTCGGCGTGCCTGTCGGGGGCCTCCCGAGGGCCGTGGGACCCGCGGCTGGCAGGGAGCGCTGCTCGGGGGCCGAGGCCGGGGCCGGGCGTGTGGGTAGCGGCGCCCACGGGGTCGAGTGCCCGAGGCGAGTGCGGGGTGGTGCGTGCGGACCGGCCGGAGGCCGGTGGCCTCACTGGGAGTCCCACACGGATGGGTCGATGGGTGTGCCGGGGGCGTACGCGGCGTGCAGGTTGGGCAGCAACGGGCGCACGTGCAGGGCGTCGGCGTGCCCGATGAGGACCTCACTGAGGACCGAGGGGTTGGCGCAAGCAGTATGCGATGCCCGGGGGGGGTGGCAACGAGGAGCGAGAGGATGTCCGCGGCCCGCGACGAGGGGGTGAACACGACGTGGGCCAGGTGCGGCCCCGGGAGCGGCCCCGGGGGGAGCGGGACCACAGGATGGCGGTCTACTGTGAGGCGCCAAGTGGCGCAATGGCGGAGGAGCCAGACTAGGGCGATGCTGTGGCGCAGTGTGTGGGGCTGGGTGCTGGGCGGCGTGGGGACGTGCGGCAGGAGGGGCGGGGGGGCGGGGCGGTGATGTGGGAGGGGGCACGGCAGAGGAGTGACGCCAGCGACGTGTGCGTCGTGCTGAGGGTGGAGAGGAGCTCGCGGAGGAGTTCCTCCCGGCCGGTGCTGTCCAGCAGAGGCGGGGCGCCGTGGGGGGAGGAGGAGTGCCACATGCCAAGCAGGCTGAACCCCAACTGCGTCGGGAGGCCGGGTTTCGGGGCGGCTGGGAGGTGCTCGGAGAGGTACACTGCGGTGGTGGCCGTGGGGAGCTCTAAAGGGGTGACGAGGCGGGGCGAGTGGCCGCCAGTGGCTGCCAGGATGGGCGGGTGCGTGAACAGGTGCCACGCGAGGAGTAACTGCAGGGCGTAGTGGGGGGGGCAGTCGTGCTGGAGGTGGGCGGCGGAGTCCGGGTAGGGGCGGTGACAGAAGGGGCACGTCACGCCTCCGTAGCCGGGGGGGTGGTCCTGGGGGTGCAGTAGCCGGAGGTGCATGATGCGGTGGAGGGCCAGCGCCGGGATCTCGGCGCGTTCATACGCGAGGCGGAGTAGGTGGGAGGACCCGCCTGGGGGCAGGGGCCGGAGGTGCAGCGCGTGGGTGCGGGCGGTGGTGGCCGCATACGCTGC
Source organism: Eutreptiella sp. 'Long Island Sound 2002' (assembly GCA_964036045.1). Taxonomy (NCBI): domain Eukaryota; phylum Euglenozoa; class Euglenophyceae; order Eutreptiales; family Eutreptiaceae; genus Eutreptiella; species Eutreptiella sp. 'Long Island Sound 2002'. The sequence goes on along the minus strand of OZ038380.1, from coordinate 121,696,074 downwards.
CTCTGCGGCGCGCGTGGGGTTAAGGAAGAATGCGCCCTCATGGAGCGCCACGATGCGGCCGTGGAAGAGTGCGGACCTGGGGAGGGTCCACGGGAGGCGGCGCGGAGCCCGCGGCGGGCTAGGCTGTTGGCCTCGGCGTTGAGGGTGGCGAGGTGGCTGGCGGAGCCGGAGTCGTGTTGTGCGGGGAGCCAGGCCTCGTGCATGCGGAAGGAGGCGGAGAGGAGGGCAGCCTGGTATGGGTGGCAGAGGGCGGAGGAGGGGGGCGGGCCGCGGGTGAGGTCGCAGAGCTGGGAGGCGGTGGAGTCTGAGGCGAAGAGGGCTGCGCCGGACCAGCCGCGGAGGGCAAACATGGCGGCTATTTTGGCGATCCACTCTGCGTCGGTGGAGTGGCCGGCGAGGGCGTGGAGGCCGAGCCAGCCGCGGTAGAGAGTGCCGTGGCGGGGGTGCCAGAGAAGGGAGCCGGCGCCTAGGCGGGTGCCCTCTTGGCTGCCGTCGCATGTGACCACGACATAGGGGAGGGAGCGGAGGGGGGCCAGCGAGCCGGTGTGGTGCTGCGGGGCGGGGCGCACGTTGGGGGAGGGGAGGAGGTGTCGAGGGGAGCGAGTGCCTGTGCCAGGGAGGGACGTTCGGTGAGCCAGGGCCTGGGGCGGCGTGGGGAGACGAGGGACGCCGTGGCGGCTACTGCGAGGGTGTTGGGGCCCCAAGAGGCGAGCAGGTAAGTGCGGAGGAGGTTGGGGCGGGCCCTGTACGCCAGGAGGGGGACGTCGGGACCGCCCTGCTGGAGGGGGAGGTGGAGGAAGGCCGAGTGAGCCCAGGGGGGCAGACGGAAGGCGTGGCGGTATGCATTGCTGATGGCGACCTGATGGGGGCGGAGGGAGGGGGGGGGATGAGGACGCCCGAGGTGACGTAGTCGAGGGGGGAGAGGCCAAGGGCGTGCAGGGAGCGGAGCTGGAGTATGGGGCAGACCTCGCGGTTGCGGCTGGCCTTGCGCGCCCGGTCCAGGGACGCGCGGGACTTGTTGATGACGCGGAGGAGAGGGAGCTCGGGGAGGATGGGGATTCCGACAACTTCCGGGGGGGCGGTGGTGGTGGTGCCGGTGTGCTGCGGGACGTCGGCTGTGACGAGGGTGGGCCGGCCCGGGCGGGAGTCGATGAGGGAGAACTCCTGCTTGTCGGGGTGTATGATGCGGCCGGCGAGGCGAGAGCACTCGCGGCAGTCAGTGGCCATGGCTGCCACGTCCGTGAGGGAGGGGGTGATGAAGCGGCGGTCGTCGCTGTACGAGAGGTGGGTGGCGAGGAGGGATGCTGAGTGGCCGGGGACGGTGAGGGGGAGGGTGATGGAAGTGTTGGGGCGCATGGCCCTGGTGATGACCAGGCTGGGGACCTGGTAGTGGAGTTGGGCGAACCCGTCGCCTTGGTTGCCCCCCTCCTCGGTACTGAAGGGGTGGGCGAACCCTTCGCGGGGGGCCACGCGGATGACCAGGCGGCTGTAGAAGCCGTCCGCCCAGGGGCCAAAGTCCCACGTGGCGGGGAGGCGGGAGCAGAGGTGAGAGTTGTCCTGGCGCAGTACCCTGAGGTACGCGTCAGACTCGTCCCAATCGCAGATGGTGCAGGTGCCGTGGGTGGAGAGGGCTGTGTAGGCGGCGGCGCGGGCTACAAGGGCGAGGCCGAGGGCGGAGTGGCCTGGGCGGTAGGCGAAGGAGGCGGGGGTGTAGGTGGAGGTGAGCTCAAGATCGGCGGCCAGGCGGGTCGTGGCGATGCCGGATGCTGCGCCGGAGACGCCCGACTCCACGTCGACGGGGCGGAAGGAGCGTGTGAGGTGCCGGGGGAGTGGCTTGGTGGGCTTCCCCTTGTAGAGGCCGTAGCGGACGGTCTCGTTGGAGACGCCCGGGGTGCCGGATTCGAGCTGGAGGAGGACTTGCAGCAATCCGAGGTGGACGCCTCCGCCGCTGCGGAAGAGCGCTGCGCGTGCCACGTTGTCAGTGGACACGGCGAGGGAGCGCTTGCCCATGCGGCGGTGGGCGACGGAGGCGGTGGTGATGAGGGGGGGGGACTGGCGGCCGAGGGCGTACGCCCGGAGGGAGGCGGGGGTTTCTGGTCGGGCGTTCGCGCGGAGTGCGTCGCGGAGTAGGGGGAGAGTGAGGTCGGTGGGCGGGTGCAGGAGGGGGAGCAAGGGGTCCGGGGTGCAGCGGGCGGCGAAGAAGGCGTGATCCACGGAGACGTGCTGGTTGGCCGTGTGGGATGGGGACTGTGCCGCGACCTCGGCGAGCCGTTCCTCGCGGGTCGTGAGGGTGGCCCCTGGGTGGGGGAGGATGCCGTGGAACGGTTCCAGGGGAGGGGAGGGCAGCCGGAGGACTGTGCGAGTGGCAGAAGTGATGGAGGGGGAGGAGAGAACAGCAGAGCGAGAGACGTAGCCGTGGGCGGCCGATGCCTCCCGGAGGGCAAAGGACTGGGCGGCGAGGTGTAGCGTGGGAAGGGGAAAGGTGAACCGGGCCAGGGACCGTAGTAGCGTGGGGGTGTCAGGGGGGTGCGGGAGCAGCTGGTGCGCGAGGGAGTGGTGGGCGGCGATGTAGTGGTCAGGGAGGGAGGGGGTAAGGGAGAGCCAGCCCCACGCCAGGTCCAGGGCGGCTGAGAGGGAGTCCATGTCCTCGATAGTCGCCACGCGCCATCGGAACAGACGCCACGAGTGGGCGTCCCAGGAGCGGTGGTGCAGGGTGACCTGCGCCAGCACCATGGCGTGTGAGGTGTGGCAGGGGAGGACGTGGAGAGTGTGGGAGGCGATGGGACCGGTGGCGAAGATGTGGTCGCTGGCGTCGGAACGGGGGGAGCCGTGGCGGGTCGTGAAGTTGGTGGGAGTGGCTGGGGGGACCAGGCGGTGCCAGGCCGAGAGCGGGCCTAGTGCCCCGAGCGCGGAGGCCAGGGGGGTGCCTGGGGCTCCCGTGCTGTTGAGGTCGCCCGGGAAGACGCACAGGTTGGGCCGTACGCAGGAGCGGAGGTGGTTCATGAGCTTGACCTCGGAAACCCACTCGGAGTACGAGAGGCGTGGGGGGAGGTGGGCGTTGAACAGGAGGGCCCGGCCCCCTAGCGGGAGGGGGACCGTGGAGGCAATCCGGTGCTGGCCGTCGTAGACGAGCTCGGCGGGTTGGGAGGGGGCGCGGAGGGACCGGAGCCAGGCCATGCGGAGGCCTGACCCCTGGCCGGAAGCGGTGCTGTAGTGGGCCTCGTACCTCGGTGGGAGGGCGGGGCGGGCCGAGGCCAAGTTCCAGAGTTCCTGCTCGGCGATGACGTCGGGAGACAGGGCCTCGAGCCAGATGTGGGCGAGGGAGACTTGGCCGGCGATGCCGCCCTAGTTGTGCGTGAGAAAGGTGAGGGCCGTGTCGCGGAGGGGGGTGGACGCCTGGTCACGGGGGTCAGGGAGGGAAAGGACGAGGGCGGGGGTCGGCTGGAGGAGGCGGTCGGGAGGGGGGGCGCAGGGGGCGGCCCAGGGGATGGCGGAGACGGGGACAGCCCCGGGCAGTAGCATGCCTTGCAAGCCGACCACACAGCGGGCGGCGATGTCACGAGTGCACACAGGCGGGGCCTTGTGGGGGGAGGTGCAGAAGAAGTGAGGCCAGTGGTCGGTCGGCGATGTGGGGAGGTCGACGAAGGCGCCGTGAGGCGTGCGGCGTCCACAGTCAGGCAAGCGGAGGAGGTGACGAGTGGGGCGTCGGGGAGGGCGGGCTGTAGCGCCCACGCTGAGGTCGGGCCTGACGAGCGAGTGTATGCTGGGGACGGGGGGAGGGGGGTTGAAGGCAAGTGGGCGGTGTCCCAGAAGGCGGTCCACTTGGCGTCCACGTGCAGGGGAGGGGTGTTCCAGAAGGAAGGGTCACCGCGCTGGCGGGGGAAGGAGGCGAGCCAACCGCACACTGTGGGGAGGGCGGGGGCGAGGAGCGAGGGGAGCAGCAACGTGGAGACCTGGGCGGCGTGCAGGAGGTCGTGGAGGGGGCCCCGGGGGAGGTCGGCGGCCGGGGGGAGGCCAAGGGAGAGAAGGTCAGCAGAGTGTGTGCACACGGGGCAGCGCGTGAGGGCCTGGCGCCGCAGCGTGCCGCAGTGAAGGCATATACGGGGGGCGGAGGCCGTTGGTGGAGCGGGTGCGCGGGGGGGGGTCCCACAGGCGTGGGACTGGGGACGGGGCTCAGGGTTGGAGAGAAGGTCAGCCCCGGCGCGGTGGGCGTCGAGTGGGCGGGGGAAGTGGGAGGCGAGGAAGGTCGCCCAGGCTAGGGTCGGGAGGTCGGGAGCGCTGGAGGCGGGGAGAGTGTCCGGCAGGGCGAGTCAGTTGTGTCTGCGGGCACTGGGGAACATGGCGCCGCGGACTGCCCTGCCTGACGAGGGGGCCGAGGGCGCTGTGCGGCCATGGTGCCGCGGGGAGCGTCGGGGGGAGGAACGGGGGGGTGACTGCTGGGGGCTGCGTTTGGCGGGGCGGGGCTGAGGGTCGCCCGGGACGGGCGGGCGGTGGGAGGGGGGGGTGTTGAGAGTGGCAGTGGGGGCGTGCCAAGGTTGCCCATCGTCCCGTCTGCCCTGGACCGTAAGGGACCAGCCCTCGTTGTGCTGGATGACGCGCCCCGGCAGCGAGGCGAAGAGGGAGGTGTGCAGGGCGGGGGCAATGTAGGCGAATGCGTGTCCGCGGCGGGCGTCAGCGTCAGTGATGTACACGACGGTCTGCAGGTTGTGGGTGAGGGTGACTGCCATGGAGGGGTGTGGGCCTAGGCGAAGGCCTGAGACGCGGACGACGCCGGTGGTGGCTGGCGAGGAGCCGACGGGGGCGAAGGTGGGGACCGAGGAGGCGGGGGTGGCGACGGCGGCGGAGGGCGCAGGGGGCGCCCGGGAGGGGGGGCTGGCCGAGGAGGGGTGGGGCAAAGAGTGGCGCGGGCGGGTCGGCGGCGCCAGGGGCTTGCAGGGAGTGCGCTGGCGGTGCGGAGGAGCCAAGGCGGAACCAGTCCAGGTCCGCCGTGGAGCGGGGGGGGAGGGCAGTTTTGGTGTAGGAGATGAGCTCCTGGAACTGGGCCGGGGTGGAGAGACGGCCACACAGCAGTGCGATGGCTGCGCGGAGGGTGTCGGCGGGGGAGACGTGTTGGAGGTCCTGGTAGGCCTCTATGGGGAGGGAGGGGGCGCTGGCGATGGTGAAGGCCGCCGTCAGCCAGGGAGTGTCGGCATGGGCCTGAGCGGCAGTGATGAGGGGCTGGATGGCCTGGAGGGCAGGCAGGGAGGCCGCGGAGGAGGCGGCGGCTCCATACCGTTGAGGGACCAGGGTGAGGAGCTTGTTGAGGTGGAGGCGGAGGGTGGGCTTTTGGAGGTCGGGGCAGGTGTGCCAGGCACCCTTGGCGGCGAGCACCAGGCTGGCGGTGGACGTGGAGACCGAGAGGTGCTGCACGGTCCTGGGGGGCAGGTGGCAGTTCTTGCCCATCGCCACAATGCACATGGCCGTGTGGTGGGCGTCGGCCTTGGGGACGGAGGAGAGGCCGTCGAGTAGGGTCAGCGTGTCCTTGGAGCTCGGGGTGGGGCCAGCCTGGAAGAGTGTCTCCCAGTCTGACGGGGGTGGTGCGGCCGGCTGCGGGGGCTGGGGACGGGGGGGAAGCAGGGACAAGGGTTGCGAAGCGTCGGGGAGCGCGGGGGCAGCGGCGGGGGCGGGGGCTACGGGCCCCGCAGGGGGGTCTCCCGCCTGCGGGTTAGCGCTGCGGGCGGCTGCGGCGATGGCGGTGGAGATGTTTGGGGTGGGAATTGAACCATCATCCTTCCGATGGTTCAACTCGGTGTAAGACCGTTGGGCGGACAGGGGGCATGGAGCGGGGACACGGACGTGGGGGCTGGCGGGGTCGAAGACGCAGCTGAGGGGGGGGCAGGCCAGCCGGGAGCCGGTCTGCTGGGCCGCCCAGGTTGCTAGCCAGTGGAGCAGGGCGACCCGGGCGACCTTGGGCTTGATGGCCTCCTCGAAGGCGAGGAGGTCCAGAAGGCTGCGGAAGGGGAAGGAGGGGTGGAGGTGGGGGGAGAAGGGGGAAATGTGGGCGAGGGCGGCCGAGGCGAGAGTGGCCTGGTCGAGGGTGGAGGCACGAGCGCCCCAGTCGATGAGGGCACTCATGCAGGAGGTGTAGGGGAGCCATGAGGCGTCGTGGTGTGTGGTGAGGAGGGGGATCTCGTTCTCGGTGAGCTGCTCGGTGAAGGCGAACCACCAGAGGAGGGGGCTGGCTTCGATGGGGGAGCCAGCGAGGGGGATGGAGAGGACGTTGACATTCGCTGGCATGTGGCGCGCAGAGGCCAGCAGGCGTGGGGGTCGTTGGGAGTCCACGGCGATGGACAGGAGGGGCCAGGCGTCAGCCGCTGTCAACTGTTCGCGCTGGAGGTCGGGGGACAGAGCTGGGAATGGGTGTGCCATGGTGCCTGTGGGGAGCGGAGCAAGGGAGGTTCTGACACACGGCGTGCCGGGGGCCGGGAGGTCCGTTGCCGGCTGTGGGCGACAGCCGTGGTGAGTGGTGAGGGTGGGGGGGGTTGGTCGGGGTGGGCGGTCCAGAGCTGGGCTCTGGGGGTCGGTGGCGTGTGGTGGTGGTGGGTGCGTCCTGCTACCGGTGTCCTACTACGAGGAAGTGATGAGCGTGAAGACTGCTCGGGGACTGAGGCCGGAGAGCCTGGGGCGGGGGAATGGGGCGCTGGCGGCGGGTTATCCCCGGCTGGGATGGCCGGGGTGCCCTGGGGCCCCGTGGGGGCGGAGGCTCCCCACGTCGGCTTGGTGCGGAACCTCGGCCTGTCCTTCCGTCACCGAAGTTCTTAGGATTCGACCCCAGGAACTTACCCGCAGCGGGGACTGTGGGCCAGGACGGCCAAGGGGGATGATTATGAAGAGGAAGTGGGGGGCCAGGATGAGCCTGGTGGTCGGCACCCGCCTTCGTCCTAAAAGAGGCCGATGCCGGGGGCTATTACCTCTCCCTTGTGCCCGTGGTGCTGTGGTGGGTGGTGGTGAGGTACCCCCAAACCGGCGACTGTGCCCGGTGCCGTGGGTACAGACCCCAGTTGGGGGCGGGTATGAGGCGCCCGGTCGCCTCGCCCCCCCTGCACAACAGCCTGCCAGGCGCTGCTAGACCTCTAGCGCCAGCCGTTGTGGGGGGGGGCGCTCGGGGCAGTGCGGGACCCCTCTGCTCTCTTGGCGGCCCGCACTGTCCGTATAATGCAACAAGGGGCGGAGCGGGCTCGGACCGCACGCGCAGGCCGCGCCGCCCCAGCCGGGTTGGGGGACAGGGAAGGGACCGGGGGGGGTCAGGGGGTCGCGGCAAGTGGAAGGAGGGTGGCGGGGGCTCGAACCGCGCACCGGCGGGCCCGACCACCCTCCAGTTGGGCGTCGCTACGCCAGGGGTTCTGGGGGCCCCACACAGGGGCCGTTGGCCCCCCCCTTTCGGTTATTGTGAGGAGGGAGAGGCAAAGGCCACTCGCGGCCATGACACATGGTGCATAGGGAAGGAGGTTTGACTCAGCCCACGCCATGATGCATGCAGCAGAAGGAAGTGGGGGCAAGGCCTGGACCCCCACCGCGTATGGGGCGTAATCTTGTCAGCACGGTGGCCGACCGTCGGCGGCTGCGGCAGCTCACCATGGTGGTGTCGTCCATCTGAGAGGTGGAGTGGTGGGCAGGGGTGGTGGGGGGACAGCGAGCACGTGGGGGGGGGGGGGGCTGAGGGTTGGTGGGTGGGCGCGGGTGTGAGGGGGAGGGGGTGAGGTGAGCTCAGCCGCAGAGCGTCACCGGGCGGCTGACCGGGGCAGAGGAGCCGTCGGGGCTGGCCAAAGTCGGCCGGGGAGCCCAGGGCGCTCGTGCAGTCGGGGGGCCGCGGTCAGCGATGGGGCCCGCACCCCGCTCGGCGGGGACAAATCCCGCCGAGCATCATCCACGGGGGCGAATCCTGGTTGAGGCAGGGGGAGCGCCACGCCGTCCCCTCGCGGCCGAACCGGACCGGGACGGGCCCCGCCGGATGGATACCGGGGGGGCAGGCGGGGCTGGGCACCGGGGCTCCGGGGCCCGGGTCCCTGGTGGTTGTGGGCCGGCGTGGGGGTGACCGGGCGGGCCCATGGGCTGCGGCTGGTGAGGGGGGGGGGCGTGGAAGGGCTGGGCGGGCTCGGGGGCGAACCCCGAGAGGCCCCCGGGGGCTGGGCGAGGGCTCCCGAGGGCGGCCGTTCCTTGAGGGGGGGGGGGGTTGCTCCTTGCCCGGGGGACGACGGGGGCCCCTCTTGAGCGAGGGGGGGGGAGGGCGTATCGCCCGGTGTAGGGCCATGTCGATTCATGGCCGCGCGGCATGGGACTATATCCCCAACCCTCCGCGCCGGAGTCTCTTTTGCGGGGGGGCTGAGGGGCAGCTGGGGGGGCTGGCGGTTATGGAGTGCACCCTCCCATGCGGGGGGGGGGGGTTGCCGGTGGGAGCTCCGTCCGGCATGGCCGTGTAAACCCGGTAGCGTCCCCTGGCCTCGTGGGCCCCTTCTAGGAAGAACCTCGGATTCGCCGGGGTGGACTCCGCTATATATATATATATATATATATATATATATATATATATACAGTGACCAGGGGGCAGCCGGGGCCTACCAGGGCCGAGCCCCCCGCGGCATTTGGAGTGGCTGCCCGCGGCGACGGCTCCTGCGGGGGCTTTGGCAGCGGCGGGCGGCCGCAGCGCGGTGCCAATCAGCCTGACGACACCGACGGTAGAGGCCAGGTGCGTGCCTGCGACATACCTGCGACATGCCTGCACAGTGTCCTGCGTAGTGTCCAAGGGGGAAAAGGGCAGGGGAGGGAGGGGAAGGCAGGGCGGGCGTAGAGGGACAAAGGCCGCAGGCGGGTGCAGTGTGACGTGCGTGCCACAAGCCCAGGGACCAGGGCACCGGGGGGCGGCAAGGTGAAGAGGGATTGGGAGGGATGCCTCGCGTATTGCTCCGCGAAGTGTATGCCGGGGAGGTAAAGGGAGGACAGGGACAAGGAGACAGAGGGCCAGGGACCCAGTGGCCTGGGAAGGGGGGCAAGGCAGGACGAGGGAGAACGAGCACACAGGGGGCAGGGCTGGGCTAGGGAGCGGGAGCAGAGGGGGGGAACAGGGAGGGAGGGTTGGCTCGCGAATTGCTCCGCACCGTGCTCGCGCTGGCCGGGGGGCGGAGGTAAGGAAGAGGAGGCGAGAGAACAGAAGCATGCTAAACACGGACCTTATGCACGGCTAGTGTGAGCGGACCAGGGGCAAGAACGAAGGGAGTGCCCCGCGACCGAGCTGACCACCTGCGGCAAACGGGGGCCCTGGACGTGCCGCGGCCGCTAGGCAGCCTGCCCCCGGAGGTATCGTGTGCGGTACAAAGTGCGTGCCACATACCAGGAGCTCAGGACACCAGGGGGCAGCAAGGGAGAGAGGGAGTGGGAGGGTTGCCTTGCGCATTGCTCTGCAAGGTGCACGCCGAAGGGAAAGAGGGAGGAGGGGGACAGAGTTAGGAGGCCGGAGACCCTGCAACCAGGGACGAGGGGCAGGGCGAGGTGAGCGAGGGCGAGCAGACAGGGGGCAGGACAGTGCCAGGGGGCCGGGGCAGAGAGGGGGGCAGACAGGGAGCGCTGCCTCGCAAATTGCTCTGCATCGTGCTCGCGCTAGCCGGAGGGCAGAGGGTCCGAGATGGCAGGGCAGGGAAGGGGGTAACATGGTGCCCCACAACCGAGCGAGCCGCCCGCAGCGTGCGGGGGCACTGGGCAAGGCGGGATACCGTGGCGTGCTGCCACAAGGCAGCCCGCCCCCAAAGGTGCAGTGTGCTGTGTGCTTGCGTAGTGTCATGCATCGAGGGCCGGCAAGGACGAGGGAAGAGGGCACGGGCAGGGCGAAAGAGGTAGGACACTTAGGAGGTGAGCGAAGGCAGGACAGCCAGAGCAGAGAGAGGGAGTGACGAGGGAGACAGGGGCTTGCTCAGCACCAAGCGAGCACAGAGGGTGAGGGAGGGAGCAGACGGGGCAGGAGAGGGGATAGTTGCCATGTGTCGTGCCGTGCGCCGTGCGCATCCTGAAACCGACTCCGACCTCATGCATGCATGTGTCATGTCACGTCAACCAAGCCTGGCGCCAGAGGCAGGAAGTGGCACAGGGGGACGGGCACCTGCGGCGCCATCGGTAGGGCCTCCCGTGCGGTGACCCAACCTGTGGCGCAGAGGGGACACGCGCGAGTGGCGCCATCCACTGGACCCCCTGCGCCTGTTGCAGGTATTGTGGCGCAGAGGGGACGGGCACCAGCGGCGCCATCCGTTGGGCCCCCTGCGGCAGCAATTATGCTGATCTGATTAACTAGGTGGCCAGGGGATGCCACAAATGAATCCCCCGCCCGTCTCCCCGCGTCTCTGCCATAGGACCTCAGGGGCCTCCATCGCGCTCGGGGGTGGCAGAGGCCCAGGGGACGAGAGCGCCCGGCCGCTTTGTAGCCGCCACTTCCAGCGGACTGATACCACGGCACCGGTATCAGGCCGCTCGGAAGTGGATACGCAGGCACCAGGGAGAGGATGGGCAGTCGGCCCCCCCCGGGCTGTTGGGTGCCGAAACAGGGGCCCTCCCCTCGACCAGGGCGGCGGATGGCGCAAGAAGCCTTTGAGGCGTACGGTAAGTCCTCCCCACTGCCCGCACTTCCTCATCATCCGTTTCCACCCGGGTACGTACCTCCTCCAGTAAGTATGGGCACAGGAGGGAGCAGGCACGGGACACTGAGCACCATGCGGAAACGTGGCGACTACCGCCAAGGGGCAACAGCGGCTGGAGATCCTGGGCTGCGGAGGCTATACCATGGAGAAGGGCGGGAAGGCCCAAAGGAGAAACCCCCCCCCCCCCGCTGCAGCCAAGTGCCTCACCCCGTGCTTGCGTCGCGCTTGCGTCGTGCCTGCGACATGCGTGCAACAAAGGGACGACAACAAGGGCGCCCCCCCCCCCACACACACCTCCGCCCCCCCGGGGGTGCGCACGCAGGGTAGGAGGGGCAACGACGGGTGACACATGGCAAGCCCCCCCCCCCCCCCTGCAGACGGACAAGTGCCGCGCCTCGTGCCCGCGCCATGCTTGCGTCGTGCCTGCGACGTGCGTGCTACGAAGGGAAGAAGACATGGGCGCCCCCCCCCCCCACACACACACACACACCCGCCCCCCCAAGGGTAGGGGATGCAGGTAGGGGAGGGCGAAAAGCGGCCCCCCCCCCCCGAGGACAAAGCGGCAGGCTGGGGAGGCAGCGGCGAGAGGGTACGGGACGGACCACACGACCGTGCCCGTAGAGAGCACGCGCCGTGCAAGCCCCAGCGAGGGGACCACCGGGGCTGCGAACGCAGAGTAGAAAGGGCAACGACGGAAGCCACAAGGCATGCCCCCCCCCCCCCTGCGAAGGGACAGGTGCCGCGCCTCGTGCCTGCGCCGTGCTTGCGTCGTGCCTGCGACATGCGTGCAACGAAGGGAAGACGACAAGCCCCCCCCCCCCCCCCCCCCAAACACACACACCTCCGCCCCCCCAAGGGTGGGGGATGAAGGTAGGGAGGGGCGGACAGCGCCCCCCCCCCCCGAGGACAAAGCGGCAAGGTGGGGAGGCAGCGGAGAGAGGGTGCGGGACGGACCACACGACCGTGCCCGTAGAGTGCACGCGCCTTGCAAGCCCCAGCGGGGGGGGCACCGGGGGTGCGAACGCAGGGTAGGAAGGGCGACAACGGGAGCCACACGGCACGCCCCCCCCCCCCCCCCTGCGGAGGGACAAGTGCCGCGCCTGGTGCCTGCGCCGTGCTTGCGACGTGCCTACGCCAGAGGACCGACAGCGAGGACGCCCCCCCACCCCCGGCCCCTTCACCCCCACCAACCCAGGAAAGGGGCGAGGACAGCGAGGAGACGGAGAGGGAACATGGGGGGGGGCAGAGGACAGACCTAAGCGCCAGGGGGAGAGACGGGCGGCGGGCGGTGGAGACAAAAAAAAAACAAAGAACAAAGCAAACCAACGCGCCAGGGGAAGAGAGCGAGGAGGCAGGGACCAATACCGCGACGTACGGGGGGAGGCAGGGGCGACATGGGCCTGCAAGAGAAGCCAGTGAGGTACTCGACCTCAGGGGTAAGGGGGCCCCAAAAAAGAAAGCCCCCCCCCCCCCTGCAGCCAAGTGCCTCAGCCCGTACTTGCGTCGTGCTTGCGTCGTGCCTGCGACATACGTGCAACAAAGGGAAGACGACAAGGGCGCCCTCCCCCCCCCCTCCACACACACCACGGCCCCCCCGAGGGTGGGGGATGACAGTAGCGGAACGCGGACCCCCGCCCGAGGACAAAGCGGCAGGGTGGGGAGGCAGCGGAGAGAGGGTGCAGGCTGGACCACGAGACCGTGCCAAAAGGGAGCACGCGCCGTGCAAGCCCCAACGGGGAGACCACCGGGGGTGCGACCGCAGGGTAGGTAGGGCGACGACGGGAACCACACGGCAAGCCCCCCCCCCAGCTGCAGAGGGACAAGTGCCGCGCCTCATGCCTGCACCGTGCTCGCGACGTGCTTACGCCAGGGGACAGGCAGCGAGGAAGTCCCCCCCCCCCCACCCCCTTCTCCTCCAACCACCCAAGAAAGGGGCGAGGACAGCAACGAGACAGCGAGGCGACATGGGGGGGGGGGGGGGGCAGAGGACAAACTGAAACGCCGGGAAGAGAAACGAGTGGCGGGCGGTGGAGGTGCAAAAAAAAAAACAAAGGACACCAACGCGCCAGAGCAGGGGCAGACAGCAGGGGCAGACGGGACACGGCAGGAGCCAAAAAGCACGGCAAGGGGGGCGGGACAGGGGGACACCCCTCGGGAAGAAAGCGCGGAGGCAGGGACCAACACCGCAGCGAACGGGGGGGGGGCCAGGGTGGCGAGAGCCCGCAAAAGACGCTGGTGAGGTACCCGACCTCAGGGGTTTGGGGGCCCCCCCGGTGTCCGTATCGGCCCCACCTGAGCGCAGGCAATAGGGTGGGTTACGCCCAAGACCGTTGGCCAGCGGCCCGAGGTGGCACCGGCCTGTGGGGGTGGCCAATGGGCCTGACCAAGAGCACTCCCCACAGCACGTACTGCGGTTCGCGTCCTGTGAGGGGCTGCGGGTAGGGCACACAGTCCATCGGGGTAGGCAAGAGACGCGCCTATCCCGCAAGGACTCCCCAGAGACCCACAGTGTACCCGACCCCGGTGTGGGGAAGGGCCGACGTACCTGGTTACGGCGCAGGTCCATTTGTACGGAGCGGGTACAAATGGACGGCCCGTACAACAGAGTTACACCCTGTCGGGGAGTGCATGCATCGGCCCACCCGTGGGGAAACTCCCGGAGGGAGGGACCAGAGCCAGCGACGGGCGCCCCCCCCCCCCCCCCCCAAAACCCTGCCTGGCAACACGCCCACCAACAACCGTGTAGAACCAAGGAGCACACCAAGGGGCGACACCAGGGGCAAAGGAGCACGAAAGGGAAGGGGGGGGGGGCGCGCAAGAGGGGGGGGAAACTGTGTCGTGTGCAATGTGTCGTGCAACATAAGGCCAGCAGCGAGTGGGACGCCACAGAGTCCGCCCGTACTGCCATGTCCATAGCTCACACAGCCTTCGTTAGCTAAATGTCGCTATCTGTCCCCACCAATCCCGCGGAGTTGCCAGCCTTTCGGCGACCTGCCTGGCGCCTGGTAGACACGGTGTCTGATCTCGTCAGACACGGGCCGCACACGTATGCGGCGTTCCAGGCGCGTATGGACGCGGACCGTCCAGCCAGGGACAATGGATGGGACCACTTCGTCGACGTCTGCTTGCGGCAGATGTTGGCCCGCGATCCCCACCCGTACAACGCGCCTGTGTAAGTGCGGCTAGCCCCATCTGCTCAGATTTTCAGACATTCTGCCCAGATTGGCTACATTTTGGTCATTTTCTTTGCTTCGGCGGAATCGCCGCCTCGCAGCTCAGTCTCAGGATATTTCCTATATATTTCTGATATGCCGGATTTGTTTCCGCGGTCCATTTCCCGTAAATCCGCCGCGTTCCGCTATTTTAGCTGGAATCGCCATTTGCCGCTGACGCGCCCTCGCGGGCCAGATCGGCCAAACATTTTTACATAATTGGATTATTTAAATCTTTTCAGACAGTTTTGGACACTCAGATGTATTTAGAATAATTCGCATCAATTTTCTTCATAGACTGGGATTTTCTGCCGGACCACAATCAGCATGGACCTTGCTTCAGTTGTTGCTGCTCTTGCCTCCGTTGGTGTCCGAGTATCCGGTTCTGCCCCCAATAACAACATCCAAGGAGACTCCTCGCGTGCCTGCCCCACTGGTCTTGCCGGCCCCGAGCCCTCCGGCACCCTCAACGACCCAGGGCAGCACTTTCATGGTAGCAGAGGCTACCTGAATGTTGTTCCTTTGGTGTCCCAACAACAGCTAGCTCCCCAGTACGGCCCCGTAGACTCCGCCACCTCCGGAGACGTAACGATTACGCTGCCGTGGTGCTGTGCGAACGAGGCCTTGAGAGGAATGCCTTGCGCAGGCCCAAATTGCCCAAGAAGGGCACAAATCAGCAGCTGTGGAGGCCCAGATTACAATCAAGATCCCAGTCGAAATTGGCCATCAAGCAGCTGGAATCTCCCAGCCTACGCTAATGGCAACGCTCCGGTGGAGCTTACGGACCTGGCAGGTACTAATACTCCTTACCAATGTCCACATTTTGAGACCATCGACGCCGACATTGACGACATTGAGATGGGTGGTCCAGGTGAGGTACCTACCTATAATCGACCAGCCTCTTGGGCACAATGGGACAACCATTTGTCTTCAGAAGTGACCCGTAACCTTGAGGCGCTTGAGGCCCTTTGTCTATTAGCCACGTCTAAGCTGATAGGACAAGAAAGAATCGCCTCTGATGTTTTATTCGAATATTTTTTCCTCCTTCAAGAAGAAATTAATACCAGGATGTGGTGGTGTTCTCAAGAAGATGAATCTTTTGCCATTTTTTTGCAGATCTGGGAGGCAAGTCCCTTCCCGAAGGAGAAGACCAAGGCACCTGTTGCCGGGCCCTCCGCCCCTCATCCCTCTGTTTCCATCCGCGACGATCTAGCCGCCGCGGTTGAGGAAGGAATTGTAGAGGCAGCCAGGCAGGCAAGCCTGGAAATTAGGACTGAAGGAGCTCCCCAAGTGGACTCCTGGCTGCGAACCACTGAGATTAGCGGTCCGACAGCCTGCTCAGGCCCTTCAGGACACGGTATGTACTGTCCTGCCGACTGCTCTTGCAGATTACAGCGAGATACTGAGCTCCAATTGCTCAAAGATCAAATGCAACTCATCATTCAGACGCTGGGAATTAAAGATCTTTTCAAGACACACATGCGATCTGAGGGCGCATCATCGGTGGAACAAACAACAGAACCGTCGGAGGAGGCGACAGAAATTTTTTCGATTGCTCCTTCGGTGGACTCTAAGACCACCGACGCAAGGATCAGCAGGACTAAGCTAAAGGAAAGGGTTACAATCTCTCGATCTCAGAGTAGGTCGGCGAAGGCTAGGACTGAGGCTCAGAATGCCAAGCGAACTGCCACCCGTACTGCCCTTCCTGCTGTTGATTCCAATGCAATTGCCCAGATGTTGCTCGCCCAGACCCTCGCCGGAGCTGGTGTGGCTAATGATGCCGCCAAGGTGTCTGCCATTACGGCCGGTGTTGGGCTGGATTCACTTCTAAATCCTACTTCATTGCGACTTCGTCAGGTTGCCAAGCAACCGAAGTATAATGGGAACCCCAGACGTTGGCCTCAGTTCCAACGGGAATTTAAACTGTGGGTTAAGACTCAAAAACTCCAGGATGATCAGTTCCTGATGGCTCTCTTGGACTGCCTTGAGGGAGCGCCGGCCAACACTTGGCTCAGGACCTGGAGTGATCGTGAGGATTCAAGTTCCCCCCTTACCTTTGATGAGGTGTGGGAACAGTTGGAGGTACGTGGATCCCGGCTGCCTGAGGACCATTACCACCAGATGTTGAAGAATTTTCCTTCGTTCTCGCGATTAATCTTGCACGAAGTGCAGGACAAGAGACAGCGCTTCTGGAATCTCGTAGAAGAATCTGAACATTCAGGCGAAAAATTTTCTAGTGCCGAGCTGAAAAATCTGATTTTTGACAAGATCCCCTCCGAAACCGCCGCCACCCTTCGGAATAAACAGTCCGAAGAAAAGGTCAAGACCTGGTGGGCGGAAGTCGATGGCTTCGACGCCTCGGCCAACAGGTTTACGGTCAGGGAGGCACTTCAAAAGTGCTCCCCCACGTCGTTTACAAAGATGAAATTCACTGAAAACACGTGGAAAATCAAGTTTAATGAACACGAGGATCGGGACTTGTTTGTCCAAGTCCTCAATAGGGGAGTAAGTTTCCACGGCCATCGCCTGAAGGCCAGGAACTGGGTGTTTTTGTTCACCCCGCAGGAACTGTGGGAAGAGGTTGAGCGGCTCGCTGACGCCGCGAATCAAAATTTCCATGAGGGTCTTGGGGGAAACAAGAATACCCAGCAAAACACCCAAAATGGGGCCCAAAAGGGCAACAAAAAGGTGAATGACACCCGGAATGTTCAGGATCATTGTAGCATCTGCCTTCTTTTAGGTTCTACGAACCGAGCTAAGACGCATTCTACTGCTAATCACCGATGGTCTGCTTACGATCACAAGGTGATTGGTGAAAATGTCAGTAATTCGCAGAATTCAGACAGGAATGACAGACAGGTGCATGGTGCAAAGGGGGGAAAGGGTAATCCGACCCCCTCCGGTGGAAACAAAAATACTGGAGGCCCTGGCGGGTCCCAAGGCAAAGGAAATCGGACTCCATCCGGCTCCGGTGGGCAGCCGAACGGCCAGACAAGTCCTAATGGCAACGCCGGAGGCGGAAATCGAAATCCAGGCCAAACCCCTCAATCCGGTACAAACAAAGGAAATGCTCCAGGATCACAGGGTAAAGGTAAAGGAAATCCTTCGGGAACCCCTTTCTCTGGTAAGGGCAGAGGGCGTGGCGACGGTGGTGGTCCATCATCCGGCGGCCGTGGCCGTGGACGCGGAAAGGGCAATCATCGTGTGGATCAGGTCTCAGGTGCAGATCAGGTGTCCGATGCGGATCGAGATTATGTCGAAAATGCCCTGAATCCAGCAGATGATCCGTTCCAAGAAGAGTGGATCGACGAATCAGGTTGTGTTCACAATGTTAACGCAGCCGCTGGAGGTCAGAACGCCTAGGGGAGCCACGAAAATCGCCCCTCCCCAGGCGATTTCAGGCATGATCCCCAGATTCCAGATCGACCATTACTTGATGTAGGGTCGCTTGTCTCCTCTTCCCTGGATCCGGCAGCGGATCCTTCTGTTGTAGTGGACGAGGTTGGTGTACAGTCCAAGCACAGGGCTCGTCAGTTTGTCACAAAGCTGTGGGTCTCTGATTGCAAGGGAAATTTCCACCTCGCCACTTGTTTGTGTGACAATGGATCAGAGGTAAATCTCCAATCCAATTCATTCTTACCCGACGATTGCGTGTTTGAATCGCCTCATCCTGTTACCCTCGAGGGAGTTTCTGGACATTCTCTCGCAGGTGGGCAACGCGGTTGTTTTATATCAACTCATTTGGTCGCTCAAGACCTTTGGGAAGAGCAAAATGTGGAAGAAGTTGTCCTTAAGGATGACTACTTCTATCGTGCTGACATAAAGTATGACCTTTATTTGGGCCATCCTTGGCTTCGCAAGAACAGGGTAGCGCCCGTAGGTCATCGTCGTTGTTTTTTGCTGGAGTCAGGTCCCTTGGAGCGTCCTGAATTCCTTTTTTTGCACACAGGGTTTAAAAGTGCAGAAGAATTTTTGAAGCAAAAAGTGACACCAAAATTTGGTGAAGATGTCACCATTGCAGAGGTGAATGGGAGTGCCGATTACTCCCAAGAGTTAGAATGTCTTCGTAGGGACTCCCAACCACGACGCCCTTCGCGCTGGCACTCTTCATCCTACAGAGTTGTCGACAAATGGCGCGATGCAATTTGTGAATACTTTCATGAACATCATTCCTTTTGGCCACAGTATGATGCCTTTGCTAACCGTATGAACAAGCGCTTCGACAAGCACTTTAGCGACGCTTGGACCCATAAATGGGACAAGAAGTTGTGGATTAATCCTCCGTTTCACTTAATCCAGCAGGTCATCCACAAAATCAAGCAAGATAAAACCCAGGCAATTTTAGTTGTGCCCTTGTGGGACGACAAGCCTTGGTTTCAGGAATTACAAGACATTTGTGTAGATTACATCGAGCTTCCCAGGAAGATTAAGCTGTATGCCAGGGACGACACAGGTCCCCTGCCACAGCGGTCCTGGAGTTCGCTTGCATTCCTGGTGGATGGAAAGCTTTCTGACTCTAATTCTGCTGATTCTGGTACTGATTCTTGTGTTGGGTCAGAATCTGAGGTTGAGCGTGGTACTGATGATGAATCTATTTTTTCTGATTTTTGTCCGTCAGATACCCAAGGTGATTCAACGTCCAATGGATCCGCCTCGTCTCCCTCTTCCCCAATACGATGGACATCGAAAAGAATCTTCAGTGCACGGGCGAAGAAAAATTCCAAATCGCGCCGCAAATTCAGAGTTTTTTATGAAAAACCCCCTGTGGAAGCTTTCATGGATCCTTTCGAGGAGCTGGATCACGAAGAGAATCTCTGGGATTTCGACACACGACCCACCTATCTTCAAGAGGCAGTTGATACGGACCTGTTTAGGGACATCCGTAAGAAGATTCTTCCTGCCAAGGCCGAAGAAGTCGCCAAAGTTTTTTCGACAGTAATTCCTGGCGATCAGGTGGACACTGAATTGTGTTCCAAGTCTAGAGAAAAGATTTTTGAGGAACGGAAGGACACAACCCTTTCAGGGAAGTTGATCAAAGACCCCCCTGTCCGTGGACAGTTCGGTGAAGCCTTCATCGAGCTTCGTGAAGGGTACAAGGCAAAAAAACAGCGCCCTTATGAAAATCATGGACACAAACATGAGATACTCAGAAAAATCATCGAGAGAAATCTCAGGGAGTTTGGTTGGCTTGAGGGTTGTATGACCAGCGAATGGTGCTGTGCACCCTTCACAGTCCCGAAGCCCCCGCCTGCAGACCAGAACACTATTGATGGTTGGCGAATGGTGGTTGATTTTCGCAACCTCAACGCCGAAACCAAGGCAGATTCACACCCCCTGCCCCTCATTGAGGAGGAAATCGCCAAGAGAGCAAGAGGTCGTTTGTTTTCTGTGCTGGATCTCCGTCACGGCTTTCACCAAATGCCGTTGAGGAAGGACAGCCGACCTCTGACCTGTATGTGCACGCCATGTGGCCCAGTCCAATGGACGGTCATGCCCATGGGCCTGAAGAACGCCCCTTCATTTTTTCAAAGAATGATGGAGGATGTGCTGTTCACAACCCATCCTGAGCTTCGTGCCTTTGTGAGCGTGTACATAGATGACATAATCATCGCGACGGAAGGGGAGGGACTGACCGAAGCCGAGCTGGTGGCCCTACATGAGAAGCAGCTGAACCAAGTTTTGGACATTCTTGACGCCAATCAGCTGATTTGTGGGCCAAAGAAGGGAAAATTATTTTTAAAATCAGTCGAATTTTGTGGTTCTCTCCTGGAGAATGGCACCCGACGACCCAGTCCAGGGAAGCTCGTCGCTATTCAGAAGTGAAAGCGCCCTGAGACGATCACGGAGTTGAGAGGATTCCTGGGTTGTTGCAATTTTTACCACACTTTTGTGCCGAATTATGCCAAATTTGCTGCCCCCCTCACTGAATTATTGAAGGTAGGGAGAGATGCGGGCAAGGCAGGTTCAAAGGTTCGTGTCAAGTGGACTGACGAGTGCGAGGAGGCCTTCCATCACTTGAAGGCGGCCCTCTGCGAAGTCGCCACGTTGCATGTGCCCCAATTTGACCGACCCTTCTACATTAGAACCGACGCTTCTAGGTACACGATCGGAGCTGTTCTTGAACAGGTTGATGAAGCCACCGGCGATCATTACCCTCTTGCATTTTGGTCTCGGAAGCTAGCCCCACGCCAAATGCAATGGTCGCCGCGTGAGCAAGAAACGTATGCCATAATTTGCGCTCTAAAAAAGTACCAATCGTGGGTTGGCACCAATCGAGTCGAGGTCCTGACGGATCATCGATCTCTGGAGTATTGGGCCACTGAACGCATTGATACTGTCGCGAGCCCAGCTGGTCGACGGGCCAGATGGCACGAATTTCTCTCTCTGTTTGACCTCCATGTGTCGTATTTGCCTGGAAAACACAACACGGTAGCGGATGCTCTGAGCCGATGGGCTTACCCCGCCTCAGAGGGGCTGCAAAGTACCAACATCCATGGTACGGAGCAGGACCGCCATGTCATCATCGAATGGGATCAGGAAGAAAAGAAACTCATTCGACGTGCATGCATGCAGTGCGCTGTTAAACAGCACGCATTGCCGTGTCACGACATCACGGCCATCTCAGATCCGGCGCATGCCCATGAGATCTGCACCAAAACACTGAAAGTCTTGGAGAAAGTCACCGATCCCTCCTCAGGGAGTGTGAAACGGTTTGATTATACCCGACGAGTAAGTCGATTTCGGTTGATCCAAGGCATTAAGCGTCGAGATCCGGCCAAAACTCCACCCCTGCCGAAAGATTCCCTGATCATCCGTGACTGGACGTCCGATTATCTGCAGGATCCCATGTTTAAAGAGGTCTTTGGAAATCTCAAATCCAAAGATGCTCACAAGGATGGGATTTTTCCTGAGTATTCGTTGGATGGGGGGAAGCTGTGGATGGAGGGTAAATTGTGTGTGCCAGACGCCCTAGCCCCCCGAGTGTTAAACTGGTGGCACAAATGGGAGTCCCCCCACGCACATGGCCGTCGACTGTGGTCGATGATTAAGCATAGGTTGTTTGGATCGAGGCTCTACACTCATTGCATGAAAGTAGCCGCCGGATGTGCCCAATGTGCTGTCTCGACGCCCCCCAGCGCGAAGAAGCAGGGCCATCTGAGGCCTCATCCTATTCCGGAGCGCCTCTTTAACAGAGTCACCAGTGATTTCTTCTATCTCGGTGAACTCGATGACGAAGAGTGCCATTGGACTAACAAAAAAGTCAATGGTGTGCTCCTCATTCAGTGCCGTCATTCCGGCTACATGCAGGTGTTGCCTTGCAACATCGAGTCGATGACTGGCAAGGCTGCCGCCAAATGGTGCGCGCAGACCTGGATGGGAGGTTGGGACGTCCCATCCGAGGTGGTTACGGACTCAGGCAAAGAGTACACCTCCGAATGGTGGAGAGAATTATGTGCTCGCCTTGGAATCCACCACCTCAGGTGTGAAATCCACTCGCATCGAGCGCTGCCTGGCGAAAGAGCCGGCCGCTCAATTATAAATATGCTTCGTAAGGAGCTCGCGAGTGAAAAGGATTTCCATTGGATGGAAGTTCTCTTCGCATTGCTTCGACGTTACCACAACACGCCTTTGTATCATGGCCTTTCTCCAAATAAAATTGTCTTTGGACGAAAGAAGTGTTGGTGGAACATGCCGTTGAATAATCCTCGTCCCTGTAAGGATGCTTCGCTGTTTTTGGACGAAGTCCAACGAGCAGATAAATCTGTGTCGAAAGTAATCGAGAAGCATCAAGCTGACTGGCTTTGGGTCCAGAATCAAGGCCGAAAAAACCCCCACAATTTTGAAGTCGATGATCGAGTTTGGCTTCGAAAATCCGAAACCACCTTGGACGGAGATGACAAGCTTCTTCCCTTGTGGGAGGGGCCATTGGCTGTTACAGCGCGTCTTGGTGAGAACAGGTGGAGGATTCGTGTGGATGTCAGCAGGGAAATTGACGTTTCGGGCGATCGCCTCAAGAGAGAGATCCCCTCCCCCAAGGATCGGGTTAAACCCCTTTTTTGGACTGCGAAACATTTGTCTGATCGGGTCATCGAAGGGGGGAAGTACGAACTCAAGAGGATTGTTGAAGCAAGACGTGACGCCAAGGGCGAATGGGAATTTCTGTGTGAGTGGAGGGGCTTTGATTCCAGTCATAACAACTGGGAACCAGCCCAATCTTTTGTCCATGGGTACACCAAGGGGTTCATCGACTTCCTCAAGAAGCACCCCGAAATTGGAGTACTCCTGACAGATTGTTTGTCGAAACCAGACAGACAAGTGGAGAGCGACGGAAAACGACCTGTGGTGAATCGAGATCCAGCCTTTTACGGCCCTCAGCAGCCACATTCCAGGGCTGATCCGTCGATCCCCCCTCCTGCGGTCAGGCCAGCCCAGGAGCCAAATGAGGACCAAGCTTCGAGTTCGGCCGCTGATTTGCAGCGCCCAAGCCGTACGAGGGCCAGGCCAGACAGGTTGGTGGTCACATGTATTCGTGCTTGGCCGAATTGAGGAAGCCATCCTACCACATTCTGCTCAATCCACTGTTCATTCTTTCTGTTTATGTCATGATGTGGAGAACTGCGAATGTTTGATAATTTGACGTCAATCAACTTTTCTTTGGTCTCCGTTCGGCAGACAAGGCGTAGATACGCTGACGGAGTGTGCTGCCGTGTTCAGAAAAAACCAAACTCAGGCTTAATTCAGGCAGATTCGGGGTAATCTTGTCTCTGTTGGTCTGTGCATCTTTGGAATTTGGCTACTCGTGCAGATGGAAGCAAATGTACATAATCAAAACGCTGGCCAGCGACAGTCGCCCCTTTCAGCGACATTCACCCCTACAGGCACCCCCTGTAGTACTGGCTGCACCAGATGCGACGCCAGGAACTCAGATCGTACCTTCATTTGCTGTGATGCTAACGCCAAAGTCCAGATTCAGATCCAGGATCCTCAAATTTACCTTGAATTTCTCAGGTTTGTCCATCATTCTGCCACTGTTGTACGAAACCCAGACGTCAATTGTTCAGACAATCTTCAGATAGGAGCTCTAGGGACTTCTAAAAGCAACCTCTGAAGTCCGTAAGCTTCGTTGTATTTTTGGCACACGCCAATGTGAGCTCAATCCGACCTGAGACTGTCGAAAATGGTGAATCCAAGTGTCTTGTGGGACTCTATCGAAAGATTGGCCTTGTCCAAGTCGATTGACACCACCGCCACTGTAAATTCGGTGTCTCTCAGTTATATACTGTCAGTAAAGCGCCTTCAGAGAACCTTCGGCGCGTTACATGCCAAGGATCCAGGGCTATCATGTCCCATCATGATGCATCATCACATGATCCACATTTTGATGGAATCTGTTGGATGCTCGCGAACCAACGTGCCGGAAAGCACAATTGAGCTGAATAAACGACAATATATATTAACTTTAGTCTAAACGAAAGTGTTAGTAGTTTCAGTTGTAGGCATTCCGCTTCATTTCACCTTCATCTTAGGGAATTTGTTGATTTTAGGACAATTTAGGTTGATTGCCCTGTCATCTCCCATCATTCCTCGAAGATCTGTTTAGATCTAAGTGAACAGAAAAACATCTTTACCTTCCGTGGTTCACTTGGGGTCTGTAGACTACATTTGTATTTGTTTTCCCTCGCTGTGAGTGTTTAATCTCCTTCATCTCTGCCCAAATTCATTCTCATTTTGCTGAATCTTGTGATCATCCACCAGATGCGCCCAATCTGAGCCACATGCTGCACTTTTCAGAACGACAAAAGCGGGATAACACGATGTAGAGTTCGGCGAGAACACCGTACCGTGCCCGCGACAGCGAAACTGTGCCAGAGCGCTGAGATGTCACTCCAATTCTTGATCCCCCCACTCAATCCACCAATAATCTACCTCATCCTCAACCAATGCATGGTTTGGTATCGATCCTCGATACGTTTACATGCTTTTTAGCCCCTAACCTAATGTTTTACTGCACGGAGGACTGTTCCTCACTTCTCATTCTGTCTCATTTCAGGTTCATCCAGCCTGATTCAGTGCCAATTCAGCCCAAATCAGGTCAGATCAAGCAGATTTCGCCCCATCGAGGCTACATTTCTATGTTTTTCTGGGACTTACCCGCACTACGTTCTTCGTTGACGTAGCGACACACCCCAGTGTGTTTTTGGAGGGGGAGTGTAAGTGCGGCTAGCCCCATCTGCTCAGATTTTCAGACATTCTGCCCAGATTGGCTACATTTTGGTCATTTTCTTTGCTTCGGCGGAATCGCCGCCTCGCAGCTCAGTCTCAGGATATTTCCTATATATTTCTGATATGCCGGATTTGTTTCCGCGGTCCGTTTCCCGTAAATCCGCCGCGTTCCGCTATTTCAGCTGGAATCGCCATTTGCCGCTGACGCGCGCTCGCGGGCCAGATCGGCCAAACATTTTTACATAATTGGATTATTTAAATCTTTTCAGACAGTTTTGGACACTCAGATGTATTTAGAAAAATTCGCATCAATTTTCTTCATAGACTGGGATTTTCTGCCGGACCACAATCAGCATGGACCTTGCTTCAGTTGTTGCTGCTCTTGCCTCCGTTGGTGTCCGAGTATCCGGTTCTACCCCCAATAACAACATCCAGGGAGACTCCTCGCGTGCCTGCCCCACTGGTCTTGCCGGCCCCGAGCCCTCCGGCACCCTCAACGACCCAGGGCAGCACTTTCAGCCTGACGTTGGCGCGGTTCGCAGCGGGCACGGTGCCGTTCGGGGTGCACCCACTCAACCGACTACTCCGATGTCTACAAGATCTCGGGCAGCTCGGGGACGCGCAGCGCAGGCGGCCCCCAGTGGGACCGGCGGAGCGGCCGGAGTATGCGGCGCCGGGTGCGTTTCCGATGCCGCCGCCCCCGGGCCTCGGGCCCCTGCCCTTCCCGCCCTTTGGGGCTCACCACCACCACCAACTCCATCTCAATCACCTACTTCATCACCCCGTCGGGTTCCCCATGATGCAGCATCACTTCCCACGCCAACACGTACACCCGGCGGCCGTGCCACAGCTCCCCGTCCACCTTCACCGTAACCATCACCCGGCGGCTGTGCCACAGCACCCCGTCCACCTTCACCATCACCATCACCATCACCGTCCGCACCAGCATGTGGTGTACCCGCATCCCCTGCCCCAGCAGCACCCACGGCCGCCTCAGCACACGGTACCGGTGCCGGTACCGGTACCGGTGCCTGCGCCGGGGCGGGGCGCCCAGCAGCTGGGGCCGTCGCAAGGGGAGGCACGTGGCGTGCCCCCGGGCGAGGCGGGGAGAATGGGGGCGCCTGCGGCTGCGCCACCCCTGGCAGTGCCCCAGCCGGGGCATACCGCGGCGGGGTCTCCGACGCAGAGGGTCCCGGTGCCGGATCCAGCCGTGCCGCGCGGGGCCCCGCCCGTGGTGCCGACGGGGCCTGAGCCGGTGGTGCCGGGTGGTGGTCCACCCCCGACGCGTGGGATGCAGGGCGCAGCCCCCATGGGGAGGCCTACGCTGGGGGAACAGGCGGGGGATGAGGCGCGGGAGGCGGCCGCGGCCTGGCTGGCAAGACATCAGCGAGCTGCTCGCGCAGGCCCTGGAGGCGTACCGGCGGACAGCCGCGGGGGGCGATGGAGCCGCGCCGGAAGGGCCGGGGAGGGGGGCTGACGCCGGCGAGCTGATCGCGCAGGCGCTCGCGGCTGTCGCCCCGAGGGCGCAACGGGCCAAGGAGAAGCCGTCGGAGGTGGTTGCTTCGGGGGGACAGGACGCGGGGCGGGGTGTGCCGGAGGCGCAGGCACCGGCGGAGGGCGGCGGGGTCGTGGAGCCCAGTGGGAGGTGTGCCAAGGGGGAAGGATTGGAGCACTGAATGTGGGAGTGGCGGGAGTGGCGCCAGGTGGCACCCGGTGAGCCGTGTCCGGCAGGGCTGGCGTACAGCATGGACCTCCATGCGGGCACCAGCTGGGCCCGGCTGCCTGACAACCTGCGGGCATGGCTGGACGCGGCGGAGGCGGCAAGGGGCGGAGGCGCTGACGAGCGGCCTCTGGCGCCCTTCCTGCCGCAGCCGGACACGCCGCCGGCGATGGTTGCGGCTGCGGAAGGGGCGGAGGAAGAGCAGGAGGCGGAGGAAGTGGAGGACGAAGAGGCGTACGGGCCCGGTGAGTCGGCGCTGGCCCTCATGTATGAGGACGACGCCGGGCCCCACGTCTACGCGGGCATGGACGTGGACCCGGCCCACGCCCCGCTGCGGCCCATGCCCACTGCGGTGCCGCCCCCTCCCCTGGGGAGCTGTGAGCAGCGGCACTGCAGGTACCATGCGGCCGAGGGTGCCAACAGGCACCGCCTCATGGTTATGGGGCGGTGGGAGGCAGGGATGCTGGCGAGCGCCCTGGAGCGCTACGAGCTCCAGCGCCCAGGGCAGGTCGCCTGGGAGCTGGCCCTAGTGGCCGAGTCCCCGGACGACGGCCAGGTCCGCTGTGTCCAGCTGGGGGACGCGGCGGTCCCGGGTCACCACCCCGGTGATGTCCGGGCGGCCGAGCCCCAGCAAGGCCTCCCCCTGTCGGTGCGCCTGTCCGTGGGGCGCCTGCTGGACGAGGCAGGGCTGGAGGAAGTGCGGCGGGACGAAAGCCTGTACGTGGCCTTGTGGCAAGGTGGGGCTGACGCTTGGCGTCGCGAGCAGGCTGTGCGGCCCCTCACGCCCCAGGCGCTGGGATCCCATGCGCTCCTGGTGGCGATGCACCCCGAGGGTGCAGAGGTCGTGTTCGGCGCGGACCGCCTGCGGCTGACCGGGGATGGGGTGGTCCTCGTCCCCACCTCCAGCAGCTACCGCCTTGAGAGCCGCGGCGGTGACCTCAATCTGCTGGTGGTGCCGGGCACGCGCCTCGACGAGAGCGCCGCCCCCCAGAAGTCCGAACAGGAGTGATGAGGAGACAGGCCGTGACGGTGACGAGGTGGGGCGGGAGCAACCCACGGGGGAGGAGCAGCAGCAGGATCAGCCGGTGGTGGCCGGGGAGGAAGTGGACGTGCAGGCCATTGTGGCTGCGGCCCTGGCGAGGTTCACGGCAACCGCAGGCCTGCCGCCGACGACGGAGGCACTCGAGGAGGAGGACCAACGCAGGAGGAGTGAAGAGGCACAGAGCGCCGTGGAGCAGGACGAGGAGCTGGAGATCGTGGGGGCGAAGGAGGCGCGTGAGGTGGGTTCACGGGAGCTGGGAGTGGCGGACAAGGCTGGGCCGAAGACGGGGGAGGAGGAAACCTGCAGGCACTGGGCCAAGGGGTGGTGCATGGGGACAGATGCCTGCCGGTTCGCCCAGCCCCAGCTGCCGGTGCCGCGGGGAGTACCCCAGGAATTGCTCCTGATCCTCCAGGCCATGGCCCGTGTGGGGGCCCTCAGCCTGGACCGCAGCCAGGGCCACGGGTGGGGCCACGGAACGTTGCTGCAGGAAGTGGTGGTAAAGGCGCAAGGAGGAGGAGTCCCAGCGGTGGGGTATGCGGTGGAGAGACACATGGCAAGCCCCCCCCCCCCTGCAGACGGACAAGTGCCGCGCCTCGTGCCCGCGCCATGCTTGCGTCGTGCCTGCGACGTGCGTGCTACGAAGGGAAGAAGACATGGGCGCCCCCCCCCCCCCCCCCCCACACACACACACACACACCCGCCCCCCCAAGGGTGGGGGATGCAGGTAGGGGAGGGCGAAAAGCGACCCCCCCCCGAGGACAAAGCGGCAGGCTGGGGAGGCAGCGGCGAGAGGGTGGGGGACGGACCACACGACCGCGCCCGTAGAGAGCACGCGCCGTGCAAGCCCCAGCGGGGGGACCACCGGGGCTGCGAACGCAGAGTAGAAAGGGCAACGACGGAAGCCACAAGGCATGCCCCCCCCCCCCCCCCTGCGGAGGGACAGGTGCCGCGCCTCGTGCCTGCGCCGTGCTTGCGTGGTGCCTGCGACATGCGTGCAACGAAGGGAAGACGACAAGCCCCCCCCCCCCCCCAAACACACACACCTCCGCCCCCCCAAGGGTGGGGGATGAAGGTAGGGAGGGGCGGACAGCGCCCCCCCCCCCCCCCCCCCGAGGACAAAGCGGCAAGGTGGGGAGGCAGCGGAGAGAGGGTGCGGGACGGACCACACGACCGTGCCCGCAGAGTGCACGCGCCTTGCAAGCCCCAGCGGGGGGGGCACCGGGGGTGCGAACGCAGGGTAGGAAGGGCGACAACGGGAGCCACACGGCACGCCCCCCCCCCCCCCCCCCTGCGGAGGGACAAGTGCCGCGCCTCGTGCCTGCGCCGTGCTTGCGACGTGCCTACGCCAGAGGACGGACAGCGAGGACGCCCTCCCACCCCCGGCCCCTTCACCCCCACCAACCCAGGAAAGGGGCGAGGACAGCGAGGAGACGGAGAGGGAACATGGGGGGGGGGCAGAGGACAGACCTAAGCGCCAGGGGGAGAGACGGGCGGCGGGCGGTGGAGACAAAAAAAAACAAAGAACAAAGCAAACCAACGCGCCAGGGGAAGAGAGCGAGGAGGCAGGGACCAATACCGCGACGTACGGGGGGAGGCAGGGGCGACATGGGCCTGCAAGAGACGCCAGTGAGGTACCCGACCTCAGGGGTAAGGGGGCCCCAAAAAAGAAAACCCCCCCCCCTGCAGCCAAGTGCCTCACCCCGTACTTGTGTCGTGCTTGCGTCGTGCCTGCGACATGCGTGCAACAAAGGGAAGACGACAAGGGCGCCCTCCCCCCCCCCTCCACACACACCACCGCCCCCCCGAGGGTGGAAGATGACAGTAGCGGAACGCGGACCCCCGCCCGAGGACAAAGCGGCAGGGTGGGGAGGCAGCGGAGAGAGGGTGCGGGCTGGACCACGAGACCGTGCCCATAGAGAGCACGCGCCGTGCAAGCCCCAACGGGGGGACCACCGGGGGTGCGACCGCAGGGTAGGTAGGGCGACGACGGAAACCACACGGCAAGCCCCCCCCCCAGCTGCAGAGGGACAAGTGCCGCACCTCATGCCTGCACCGTGCTCGCGACGTGCTTACGCCAGGGGACAGGCAGCGAGGAAGTCCCCCCCCCCACCCCCTTCTCCTCCACTCACCCAAGAATAGGGCGAGGACAGCGAGGAGACAGCGAGGGGACAAGGGGGGGGGGGGCAGAGGACAGACTGAAACGCCGGGAAGAGAAACGAGTGGCGAGCGGTGGAGGTACAAAAAAAAAAAAGGACACCAACGCGCCAGAGCAGGGGCAGACAGCAGGGGCAGACGGGACACGGCAGGAGCCAAAAAGCACGGCAAGGGGAGCGGGACAGGGGGACACCCCTGGGGAAGAAAGCGCGGAGGCAGGGACCAACACCGCAGCGAACAGGGGGGGGGCCAGGGTGACAAGAGCCCGCAAAAGACGCTGGTGAGGTACCCGACCTCAGGGGTTTGGGGGCCCCCCCGGTGTCCGTATCGGCCCCACCTGAGCGCAGGCAATAGGGTGGGTTACGCCCAAGACCGTTGGCCAGCGGCCCGAGGTGGCACCAGCCTGTGGGGGTGGCCAATGGGCCTGACCAAGAGCACTCCCCACAGCACGTACTGCGGTTCGCGTCCTGTTAGGGGCTGCGGGTAGGGCACACCGTCCATCGGGGTAGGCAAGAGACGCGCCTATCCCGCAAGGACTCCCCAGAGACCCACAGTGTACCCGACCCCGGTGTGGGGAAGGGCCGACGTACCTGGTTACGGCGCAGGTGCATTTGTACGGAGCGGGTACAAATGGACGGCCCGTACAACAGAGTTACACCCTGTCGGGGAGTGCATGCATCGGCCCACCCGTGGGGAAACTCCCGGAGGGAGGGACCAGAGCCAGCGACGGGCGCCCCCCCCCCCCCCAAAACCCTGCCTGGCAACACGCCCACCAACAACCGTGTAGAACCAAGGAGCACACCAAGGGGGCGACACCAGGGGCAAAGGAGCACGAAAGGGAAGGGGGGGGGGGCGCAAGAGGGGAGGGAAATTGTGTCGTGTGCAATGTGTCGTGCAA
Source organism: Eutreptiella sp. 'Long Island Sound 2002' (assembly GCA_964036045.1). Lineage (NCBI taxonomy): Eukaryota > Euglenozoa > Euglenophyceae > Eutreptiales > Eutreptiaceae > Eutreptiella > Eutreptiella sp. 'Long Island Sound 2002'. The sequence goes on along the minus strand of OZ038380.1, from coordinate 121,666,163 downwards.
CATAAGGCCAGCAGCGAGTGGGACGCCACAGAGTCCACCCGTACTGCCATGTCCATAGCTCACACAGCCTTCGTTAGCTAAATGTTGCTATCTGTCCCCACCAATCCCGCGGAGTTGCCAGCCTTCCGGCGACCTGCCTGGCGCCTGGTAGACACGGTGTCTGATCTCGTCAGACACGGGCCGCACACGTATGCGGCGTTCCAGGCGCGTGTGGACGCGGACCGTCCGGCCAGGGACAATGGATGGGACCACTTCGACGACGTCTGGTTGCGGCAGATGTTGGCCCGCGATCCCCACCCGTACAACGCGCCTGACGTTGGCGCGGTTCGCAGCGGGCACGGTGCCGTTCGGGGTGCACCTGCTCAACCGACTACTCCGATGTCTACAAGATCTCGGGCAGCTCGAGGACGCGCAGCGCGGGCGGCCCCCAGTGGGACCGGCGGAGCGGCCGGATTATGCGGCGCCGGGTGTGTTTCCGATGCCGCCGCCCCCGGGCCTCGGGCCCCTGCCCTTCCCGCCCTTTGGGGCTCACCACCACCACGAACTCCATCTCAATCACCTACTTCATCACCCCGTCGGGTTCCCCATGATGCAGCATCACTTCCCACGCCAACACGTACACCCGGCGGCCGGCCCACAGCTCCCCGTCCACCTTCACCGTAACCATCACCCGGCGGCTGTGCCACAGCACCCCGTCCAGCTTCACCATCACCATCACCATCACCGTCCGCACCAGCATGTGGTGTACCCGCATCCCCTGCCCCAGCAGCACCCACGGCCGCCTCAGCACACGGTACCACCGCAGAGGGTCCCGGTGCCGGATCCAGCCGTGCCGCGCGGGGCCCCGCCCGTGGTGCCGACGGGGCCTGAGCCGGTCGTGCCGGGTGGTGGTCCACCCCCGACGCGTGGGATGCAGGGCGCAGCCCCCATGGGGAGGCCTACGCTGGGGGAACAGGCGGGGGATGAGGCGCGGGAGGCGGCCGCGGCCGGCTTGCAAGACATCAGCGAGCTGCTCGCGCAGGCCCTGGAGGCGTACCGGCGGACAGCCGCGGGGGGCGATGGAGCCGCGCCGGAAGGGCCGGGGAGGGGGGCTGACGCCGGCGAGCTGATCGCGCAGGCGCTCGCGGCTGTCGCCCCGAGGGCGCAACGGGCCAAGGAGAAGCCGTCGGAGGTGGTTGCTTCGGGGGGACAGGACGCGGGGCGGGGTGTGCCGGAGGCGCAGGCACCGGCGGAGGGCGGCGGGGTCGTGGAGCCCAGTGGGAGGCGTGCCAAGGGGGAAGGATTGGAGGACTGGATGTGGGAGTGGCGGGAGTGGCGCCAGGTGGCACCCGGTGAGCCGTGTCCGGCAAGGCTGGCGTACAGCATGGACCTCCATGCGGGCACCAGCTGGGCCCGGCTGCCTGACAACCTGCGGGCATGGCTGGACGCGGCCGAGGCGGCAAGGGGCGGAGGCGCTGACGAGCGGCCTCTGGCGCCCTTCCTGCCGCAGCCGGACACACCGCCGGCGATGGTTGCGGCTGGGGAAGGGGCGGAGGAAGAGCAGGAGGCGGAGGAAGTGGAGGACGAAGAGGCGTACGGGCCCGGTGAGTCGGCGCTGGCCCTCATGTATGAGGACGACGCCGGGCCCCACGTCTACGCGGGCATGGACGTGGACCCGGCCAACGCCCCGCTGCGGCCCATGCCCACTGCGGTGCCGCCCCCTCCCCTGGGGAGCTGTGAGCAGCGGCACTGCAGGTACCATGCGGCCGAGGGTGCCCACAGGCACCGCCTCTTGGTTATGGGGCGGTGGGAGGCAGGGATGCTGGCGAGCGCCCTGGAGCGCTACGAGCTCCAGCGCCCAGGGCAAGTCGCCTGGGAGCTGGCCCTAGTGGCCGAGTCCCCGGACGACGGCCAGGTCCGCTGTGTCCAGCTGGGGGACGCGGCGGTCCTGGGTCACCACCCCGGTGATGTCCGGGCGGCCGAGCCTCAGCAAGGCCTCCCCCTGTCGGTGCGCCTGTCCGTGGGGCGCCTGCTGGACGAGGCAGGGCTGGAGGAAGTGCGGCGGGACGAAGGCCTGTACGTGGCCTTGTGGCAAGGTGGGGCTGACGCTTGGCGTCGGGAGCAGGCCGTGCGGCCCCTCACGCCCCAGGCGCTGGGATCCCATGCGCTCCTGGTGGCGGTGCACCCCGAGGGTGCAGAGGTCGTGTTCGGCGCGGACCGCCTGCGGCTGACCGGGGATGGGGTGGTCCTCGTCCCCACCTCCAGCAGCTACCGCCTTGAGAGCCGCGGCGGTGACCTCAATCTGCTGGTGGTGGTCGGCACGCGCCTCGACGAGAGCGCCGCCCCCCAGAAGTCCGAACAGGAGTGATGAGGAGACAGGCCGTGACAGTGACGAGGTGGGGCGGGAGCAACCCACGGGGGAGGAGCAGCAGCAGGATCAGCCAGTGGTGGCCGGGGAGGAAGTGGACGTGCAGGCCATTGTGGCTGCGGCCCTGTCGAGGTTCACGGCTACCGCAGGCCCGCCGCCGACGACGGAGGCACTAGAGGAGGAGGACCAACGCAGGAGGAGTGAAGAGGCACAGAGCGCCGTGGAGCAGGACGAGGAGCTGGAGATCGTGGGGGCGAAGGAGGCGCGTGAGGTGGGTTCACGGGAGCTGGGAGTGGCGGACAAGGCTGGGCCGAAGACGGGGGAGGAGGAAACCTGCAGGCACTGGGCCAAGGGGTGATGCATGGGGACAGATGCCTGCCGGTTCGCCCACCCCCAGCCGCCGTTGCCGCGGGGAGTACCCCAGGAATTGCTCCTGATCCTCCAGGCCATGGCCCGTGTGGGGGCCCTCAGCCTGGACCGCAGCCAGGGCCTCGGCTGGGGCCACGGAACGTTGCTGCAGGAAGTGGTGGTAAAGGCGCAAGGAGGAGGAGTCCCAGCGGTGGGGTATGCGGTGGAGAGTCGGGGCCTGACCGAGTGGGCGGTGGCGTTGCCATGTGGCATGGCGGCCCTGCTCACTCCGTTCCCGGTGGTCCCTTGGAGGGACATGGTCACCGTCCAGGAGGCCAACCCAGGGTGGTTGTGCACGTGGCACACACATCCTGCCGGCATGGACCCTCGCGAGTGGCAGGCTAAGGCGGTCATGACGTACCTGTCCTGGTCGTTGCCGGCAGCGCCGGGTGCGTGGGCGCAGTGGTGGGACAGAGCGCTCAGCTGGGCGAGGGATGGCAGTGCTGTGGGGGCCTGCCCTGACCTCCCGCGCGAGCCCGTCTCAGTCCAGCCGTGGACTGTCACCCTGCATCTCCCCACGGTGGCGGCTCGCCTTGCGGCCACGGACCCGGAGGTCTTGCTGCTGGGAGACCCAGAGGGGCCAGGGTTTCGCCTGGGCCAGGGGCTGGAGGTTCGCACTGCCCGCCTCCCCAGCCCTGTGGACAGGGACATCCTGGAAAGACTCCAGTTCACGCGGGCTGACGGGGCAGATGTGTGGACCGCCGTCCATCGCCGGCTCCCAGACGCATGGCCCCAGGTGTTCCGGCCCCCTGGTCACGAGCGTTTGGTGGGAGTGGAATGGCGCGTGTGGGCCAACAACAGCTCGTGCCCGCCGGTAGTGGTCCTGCCCAGGAGAACCAGCCACCCCAGCTGGGAGACAGTGGCGGTCTTGTGGGGATGGGTGGCGGTCCGTGGGACCGGTGGCCACATCTTCACTGCTTCACGGGGCAAGGTGATCGAGACCAACGGGGGGAGGGCGTTGCAGCTTGCGGCAGAGCCCCTGACCACGCATGTGGTGGTGGCTGTCCTCCAATGGGGAGCCGACAGGCCACAGCCCTGGCGCGATCCGGTCGCTGGAGCTGTCTGGCGCGACCTGCCGGTCCTTAGGGCCACCGTCTGGCCAGGAGGAGCAGGGTGGCATCTCCCGGGCGCACTCCCCTGGCTTCGGGACTGCGGAAACGCCTCTCCCCCGCCAGCTGAGTTGCGGGGCGCCCTGGAGCACCTGTACTCCAAGCCCAGGCACCACTTCCTGGTGGCCGCGGACCATGGGGTGGCGCTCAGCGACGACGTGGTCGCGCTGGCAGCCGACGTGGTGAGGCGCCTGGCCCCCCACGCCATGATGCTCCCGAGGGAGGGGTGGGAGGGCCAGCGGCACGACCAAACCCCGGCTGCCCTCCTCTTTGCGAGGTATGTCGAGCCTGGGGGCTCAGAGGCGGTGTACCTCGACCGGTCGGAGACGCCGAGCATGCGGCACTGGACGTCTCACCACCTCGTGGCCCCTGACACGCAATTGACGGTGGACCTGCTAGGCCAGCCTGCGGTGTCTGGAGCCCAGCCCCAGTGGCCACACACATGGGACATGGCAGTCCGGACGATGCGCATGGCCCCCAGGGGTCAAAGTACGGGGTGGCCGGGCGCGGAGCATCTGCTGGCGACAGCCAGGGCGGCACATGTGCAGCAGCCAGCTGGCAACAACAAGGACTGTGGCGTGTGCGCCCTCATGTCCACCGTCGGCACCCTTCTTTGGGTGCCAAGACCGGGCAACCTCCTGTCCGCGCTGGACAGGCGGTGGGTGGCGGCGGTGGTCCTCAACAGGGACATGGGGCCCATCGCGCGTCTGCCGTCCCTGGGGGAGCTGCCTGCAGCCGTATTGGATGCCCTGCCGGCGCCCCGCACACCCTTGGACGTGGCGGACGTCCAGCACAGCGTGGGGTTGCCCGGGGCGCGCATGCAACATGCCCTGCTGTGTATGGCGGTGGCAGCGGACGGGGGGATGTCCATGCTGATGACGGTGTCCCTGCAGCACGTGTAGGACGCGATGCAGTAGCAGCGGATGCATGCCCCCCAGCCGTGCAAAGAAAGCGCCAAGCGGTGGCTGCGGGTGGAGAGCGTGCCTCCCAGCCAAACGGTGGGCGTGGCGGATATGGGGCGGCTGGTGGTGTTGGAAGGGGCCGAGTATTGGGCCTGTGTTCGGGTGGAAACAGGGGGACTGGAGTGGGTCGTCGTCACCGCGTGCCAGCTCTGGAGGCAGCAATTCAGGGGCCCAGCCTGCTACAGGGCGTTCCAGGAGTGCCTCAGGGAGCTGGGGCCGGTGCGCAGGGCACACAAGTGCACGGCCGAGGACATCCCGCCGGCGCCGGCGGTCTTCGTGGAGGTCACGCGACCGCCGGCGATCCAGGGGCAGGACATCTGGCCCATAGCCCCGAGCAACATGTGGCAGGCTGAGCATGCAGCTGTCATGTGCAGGGCGCTGCAGGGTCACGCAGCAGCCCTCCCCAGGGCCCCGGCAGCGCAGTCCTCCAGCAACAGGCCGGCAGCCTCGCTGGCACTGCTGCATAGCGTGTCGCCGGCGTGGTGCTGGGTTGTGGCGGCATTGGAGCCCCACTCCTCGGCACTGCGCCTGTACGATCGCGGAAGGGGCAAAGTGCTCACGGTCCGCCCCGCCGACCTGGAGGCCCTGCACCTTAGTGCACTGAGTGGCGACGGGGGCGACGCGCTGTACCTCCAAGGGACTGTGACAGGCGCGGCCGCGACACGCTTCCGCTGGCAGAGCGGAGGAGATGCCCTCCGCCTGGTCATGGCAGAGAACATGGGGCCGTGGCTCCGGGCGTTCTCCACGTCCAGGTGGAAGGTCGGGAACGACCGGGAGAAGTTTGCCGACGCGTGGCGCCGCTGGGTGGAGGAGCAGTTTCCCGTGGGGGGAATGCTGCACCTGCCGCAGCCACCAAGCGTGCCACCGGTACGGCCTGCGGCATTCCCGGCCGCGGCGGCGAGGCCGGCCCCGAAAGCAGCGCCCAAGCCGCCGCCCAAGAGGAGCCCCCCGCCTCAGTATGGTGCCTATGCCAACATTCGGTACGTGCTGCAGCACTTCGGCGGTGACTTGGCCACGGAGCAGCATGGGTCAAAGACGATCAACGTCTGCCCCTGGTCTCGGCTGGATGGGGCTGGTCACTGCACATGGAGAGCTGGCAAGCACTGCCGGCCCACCCACCTCCGCCCCCAGGACCTGCTGGACCACATCCGGCGGGACCATGCGGCTGATCCGGTGCAACGGGACCAGGCGCTGGCCATGCTGGCTGGCGTTATGCCGGGGGGCCAGGCGGGGCCTTTCGCGTCGGCCCAGGCGAGGTCCAGAGCGCTCATGCTGCCCACGGGTGCCCCCCCTGCGACAGAGCGCGGGGCGTCGCCGTCGGCGGCGCGATCTGGAGCGATTGGGTCTGCAGCACGGCGTGGGGCAGTGACTTCTACGGGGGGTACGGCCGCAAGTACATATGGCGGACAGGAAGAGGGGGAGACCGCCGCATCTGCCGGGTTTCAGCAGACAACGGCCGCCTCGGGCGGAGGCCCACAGGGAAAGGGGCCACCTCGCCAGCCACCCGCGCCGGGTGCGGGTGGTGCTCTTGGACCTGCTGGTGGCCCCCCTCCGTCTAGTGATCCGGATCCGGTGCATGGGGGGCCCCGGTCCAAACGTGCATCCATGAAGGGGCCCCGCCTCCGGCACCCGAGCGGCGGTGTCCTGGAACGTCCAGGGCTCGATGCCGGGGGACGGCGTATGACCCCAGGTATGCTTGACGGTGAGGCGGTGGCGGCGGGCGTCATGAAGGCTGAGGGTGCCATCTTGAGCCTCTTCCGGGAGACCGGCCTGCAGGACCCTCAGGGTGTGGTGAACTCGGAGAATCAGTGGCGTCACCACCGGTATCATGCGTACCCAGGGGTGGATGCCCAGGCAGCGTCGGCGGCAGCGGTGCGCGGCGGGCTCTTGATTGCCCTTCGGGCGGACGTGTTCGCCGCGGAGGAAGTTCGAGACGTCGTGGACATCGTGCCGGGCATGGCCATGTCCCTCAATGTGGTGACCGCAGGTGGCACCCTCACGGTCATCAACGTCCACGGCCAAGGCAGCGGCGGCGACTCCTGGGCATCTAAGGCGTCCTTCTGGGCTGACGTGGCCATGTACGTAGCGGCCAAGAGCGCGGGTGGCACCAGGGCCGTTGTCCTCGGAGGGGACTTCAACGTGTGACTAGAGTCCCCGTGGCACCCCACCACGAGGAGGTTCCAAGCCCTGTGGGAACAGTGTGGTTTCCGCAGGGCAGGCCCGGAACGGGAGGAGGACAGGAGGCCCACGAGGGCAGGGCACCGACTGGACTCCTTCCTTCTGAACTCGCCTCTGGTCCCATGGGCGGCGAGTGAGCGCCCACAGTTCGTGCCGGGGCGGTCTCCAGCGTCGCTGGGGACAGATCATGGCCCTGTGGTTCTGCACCTCCTGCTGGCGGTCGCCGGCAAAAAGAGGGTCACCCGGATGGCCCACTCGCACGCCCAAGGCAGGCTGCATGCCATACGCCCGGACTCCCCGGGGGTTCGTGAGGCGGCGGCGGCAGTACTGCAGAAGGCCTGCGGGGATCGGCGGCTGCAGGCGTGGCTCTCGTCGGACCAGGACACTGCCACCATGGGCATTTCGGAGGTGCAAGCGGTCTTTGACCTGCTCTACGCCTTCCGTGATGACGTGTCCAGGGTCACGAAAGTGCGCATGCCATCGGGCCGTACGGGCAGGCGGGGATGGAGGAGTCTCTGGCCCACGTCCTCTCGGATCAGCAGGCCCTGGCCTGGCGCGCCCATGAGCTGTGGCAACGGGACGCAGCGGCGGCCGGACTCCACTCCGAGGAAGCGACTGCCTTGCTACAGCACCTCCGGCGGGTGGACCCCGACCTATCCCCCGCTTCGGTGGAGGACCTACGTGCCGCGTTGGACCAACAGCTCCACTAGCTAGAGACACGCGTGGAGGAGCTGCGGGGTGTCCTCAGGAGCAACAGGCGCCGGTCCATCAAGGACTATTGGCGGGGCAGGGTGCCGGATCTGTAGCTCCGATGGACGGCGATACGGGGGGCCATCAACGTGGTGAACTATGCCCCTTCGGGCCTGTGGTCGGTACGCGTCCGCGAGTCGGAAAAAGTGCTTTTGGAGGCCTCGGACGTCATTGGCGAGGTCCAGAGGTATTGGGAGGCGCTGTACGCCAAGCGGCCAGTGAACGTGCCGGCCTTCGAGCGGCTCGTCTGGGCCCACATTTCCAGGGGGGTGCCTGAGGAATGGAGGTCGGTACAGGACTACACCCTGCAGGACCTTAAGGACGCAGTGAGGCAGGCCGTGGCGGACGACAAAGCTCCGGGGTCCAACCGGGTCACGGCTTCCCTCATAGCAGAGCTGCCTGAACCGATGCAGGGGCTCGTGGTGCACGCTTACAGGGCTATCCTGCGGGGTGCGGACGTCCCGGAGTCCTGGCACGAGGCCATTATCTGGCTGATGCCCAAGGGCACAGCCACGGGCAACCTGGACGAGTACAGGCTGATAGCGCTGGGGCAGCAAGACATGCGAACGCTTATGACTCCCCTCATGCGGAGGTTCACAGCTGTCTTGGCACGCAAGGGACTGGCTGCGGACTGGCAGTTCGGGGCCATGCCGGGCTCCACGGCGGCTGCCCCGGTGTTCCTGGCCCAGCGCAGGCTGCAGCGAGGGCAGGAGGAATACCACGTCCTGGCCTTCGATGTGTCAAAAGCTTTTGACACAGCGCCGCACGGGGCGCTGGCGCTCCTCGTGCGCCACATCGGAGTCCCGGAAGAGCTCATCAGGCTCTTCCACACCCTCAGCTGCGGGTCTCTGGTGCGCATCGTCACCGCGCACGGCCCGGCGCCGAGCATTCGGCTCCGCAGGGGCCTGCGGCAGGGCAGTGCGGAGAGCGCTGTGCTCTACCTCCTTCTCTTAGAACCTCTCCTGCGGAGCCTTGCCTGCAAGGCGCGGGGAGATGCTCGCCATGCGGTGCCACCCCTGGTGCAGGCGTACTGTGATGACCTCCTGTTGATAGCGCATTCCGTGCCGCAATTCCTGAAGTATGCAGCGGCGATAGCGCGGTATCTCACGGACATGGGCATGTCCCTCAACGTCGGCAAATGCGCCTATGCCAATACTGCTCGCATCCATTCGATCATGGTCTGCCTGAGCCCAGGGAACACGGCGGCCCCATGGGTATGCTTACGTGCCAAGGGCACGGTACCATACTTGGGCCTGCGCCTCGATCCCAGGGGGCCGGCGACCATGAAGGAGAAACATGTACTCCGGTGTGAAGCTCTGCTGGGCTGGTGCAAGAACACGTTGGGGCCGGCGTCGGTGCCTCATGAGGTGATGTCAGCTGTGGTTGGAGGCATCGTGCGGTACGCGGCGCCCTACCTGTCCGACACGGCGGAGGCGGTGATCAAGCTGAATACTGCCATCAAGGCTGCAGCCCTGCAATTCGAGAAGCTGCCCAAGGAACTGTCCAACGTAGCGGTGCGGTCGGGTCATGGATTACGGTTGGCAGATGTCCAGGTTATCTGCCGCGACTCCGTCGTTGGGACCATGGCTCCACTCACCCACCACAGGTCGACAACAGTCCGGGATGAGCTACGGGCCATGCTCCGGGACATGCACGTGCAGTACGGAGTGTGCGGGCAGTTCATGGTGCCCTCTGCGTCATTCGCCACGCACGCTGGCAATACATGGGTGGACAGGGTACCCCCGGCGATGGGGACATTGCGCGTAGGACTTCTCATGCCATCGTCATTGTACTCGTTTGCACAGGCCCATCTGCCGCAAGTGCAGTGGGCGGGGCAGAAGTGGGTGTCCCAATCCTATTCCTTCAAGGCTAGAGACATACACATAGGTTTTTAAAGGCAAAAGTGTTAGTTTATTCCGAAAACTAAGAAAATGGCGGAAGGACTTGTTTTGGGGCTTAAATGTCATGCCAATCATGCTGCAAAACCTATTTTGGTGAGTTAGGCACCTCAATAATAGGGTGGGGGGGCCTTGAAGGGAGCCCCCAAGCCTAAAACATACCGATTTACAAAATACATACGAAATATTGTCAATTTCAGGCCATTCTTTGACACATAATGTCCTTTTTCAGGTCGAATAGGCCCTGAAACACCTATTTGCTGGCTCTGATGATTTTCAATAAATTTTTTTTTGCGTCAGGCATCTGCGAAATAGGGTACGGGGGGCTTGTACTGACCACCCAAGCCCAAAAATCACTTTTTTTTCCCCAAAATTGGCATTTTTAGGCCATTTTTGGGCAAAAATGGCCTTTTTTTATGGGGGGCGGCCCTGAATCACCCATTTTCCGGCTCCCTAACCCTGCAACACATGTTTTTCTGAGTCGAGCACCTGCGAAATAGGGTGGGGGGGCGTCAAACTGACCACCCGACCCCAAAAACCACTGTTTTCGGCCCAAAAATGGCATTTGAAGGCCATTTTTGGGCAAAAAAATGGCCATTTTGGGGGGGGGCGGCCCTGAATCAACCATTTTCTACGTTCCTAACCCTGAAACACATGTTTCTTTTGAGTCGAGCACCTGCGAAATAGGGTGGGGGGGTGTTGAACTGCCCACCTGAGCCCAAATAACACTGTTTTCGGCCCAAAAATGGCATTTTTAAGCCATTTTTGGGCAAAAAATGGCCATTTTTTGGGGGGGGCGGCCCTGAATCAACCATTTTTTAGGTTCCTAGCCCTGAAACACGTGTTCTTCTGAGTCGAGCACCTGCGAAATAGGGTGGGGGGGCGTCAAACTGACCACCCGACCCCAAAAACCACTGTTTTCGGCCCAAAAATGGCATTTTAAGGCCATTTTTGGGCAAAAAATGGCCATTTTTTGGGGGGGCGGCCCTGAATCACCTATTTTCCGGCTCCCTAACCCTGCAACACATGTTTTTTTGAGTCAAACACCTGCGAAATAGGGTGGGGGGATGTTAAACTGCCCACCTGAGCCCAAATAACACTGTTGTCAGCCCAAAAATGGCATTTTTAAGGCATTTTCGGGCAAAAAATGGCCATTTTTTGGGGGGGGCGGCCCTGAATCAACTTTTTTTTAGGTCCCTAGCCCTGCAACACATGTTTTTTTGCGTCCAGCACCTGCGAAATAGGGTGGGGGGGCGTCAAACTGACCACCCGAGCCCAAAAAACACTGTTTTTGGCCCAAAATTGGCATTTTTAAGCCATTTTTGGGCAAAAAATGGCCATTTTTTGGGGGGGCGGCCCTGAATCAACCATTTTTTAGGTTCCTAGCCCTGAAACACATGTTTTTTTGAGTCGAGCACCTGCGAAATAGGGTGGGGGGGCGTCGAACTGACCACCCCATCCCAAAAAACACTGTTTTCGGCCGAAAAATGGCATTTTTAAGCCATTTTTGGGCAAAAAATGGCCATTTTTTTTGGGCGGGGGGGGGGGCTGAATCACCGATTTTCCGGCTCCCTAACCCTGCAACACACGTTTTTTTGAGTCGAGCACCTGCAAAATAGGGTGGGGGGGCGTCGAACTGACCACCCCATCCCAAAAAACACTGTTTTTGGCCCAAAATTGGCATTTTTAAGCCATTTTGAGCAAAACATGGCCATTTTTTTGGGGGGGGGCGGCCCTGAATCACCCATTGTCCGGGGCCCTAACCCTGCAACACATGTTTTTTTTGAGTCAAGCACCTGCGAAATAGGATGGGGGAGCGTCGAAATGACCACCCGAGCCCAAAAAACACTGTTTTTGGCCCAAAATTGGCATTTTTCAGCCATTTTTGAGCAAAAAATGGCCATTTTTTTGGGGGGGCGGCCCTGAATCACCCATTTTCCGGCTCCCTAACCCTGCAACACATGTTTTTTTGAGTCGAGCACCTGCGAAATAGGGTGGGGGGGCATCAAACTGACCACCCGATCCCAAAAAACACTGTTTTTGGCCCAAAATTGGCATTTTTAAGCCATTTTTGGGCAAAAAATGGCGATTTTTTAGGGGGGGCGGCCCTGAATCACCCATTTTCCGGCTCCCTAACCCTGCAACACATGTTTTTTTGAGTTGAGCACCTGCGAAATAGGGTGGGGGGGCGTCAAACTGACCACCCGACCCCAAAAACCACTGTTTTCGGCCCAAAAATGGCATTTGAAGGCCATTTTTGGGCAAAAAAATGGCCATTTTGGGGGGGGGCGGCCCTGAATCAACCATTTTCTACGTTCCTAACCCTGAAACACATGTTTCTTTTGAGTCGAGCACCTGCGAAATAGGGTGGGGGGGTGTTGAACTGCCCACCTGAGCCCAAATAACACTGTTTTCGGCCCAAAAATGGCATTTTTAAGCCATTTTTGGGCAAAAAATGGCCATTTTTTGGGGGGGGGCGGCCCTGAATCAACCATTTTTTAGGTTCCTAGCCCTGAAACACGTGTTCTTCTGAGTCGAGCACCTGCGAAATAGGGTGGGGGGGCGTCAAACTGACCACCCGACCCCAAAAACCACTGTTTTCGGCCCAAAAATGGCATTTTAAGGCCATTTTTGGGCAAAAAATGGCCATTTTTTGGGGGGGCGGCCCTGAATCACCTATTTTCCGGCTCCCTAACCCTGCAACACATGTTTTTTTGAGTCAAACACCTGCGAAATAGGGTGGGGGGATGTTAAACTGCCCACCTGAGCCCAAATAACACTGTTGTCAGCCCAAAAATGGCATTTTTAAGGCATTTTCGGGCAAAAAATGGCCATTTTTTGGGGGGGGCGGCCCTGAATCAACTTTTTTTTAGGTCCCTAGCCCTGCAACACATGTTTTTTTGCGTCCAGCACCTGCGAAATAGGGTGGGGGGGCGTCAAACTGACCACCCGAGCCCAAAAAACACTGTTTTTGGCCCAAAATTGGCATTTTTAAGCCATTTTTGGGCAAAAAATGGCCATTTTTTGGGGGGGCGGCCCTGAATCAACCATTTTTTAGGTTCCTAGCCCTGAAACACATGTTTTTTTGAGTCGAGCACCTGCGAAATAGGGTGGGGGGGCGTCGAACTGACCACCCCATCCCAAAAAACACTGTTTTCGGCCGAAAAATGGCATTTTTAAGCCATTTTTGGGCAAAAAATGGCCATTTTTTTTGGGCGGGGGGGGGGGCTGAATCACCGATTTTCCGGCTCCCTAACCCTGCAACACACGTTTTTTTGAGTCGAGCACCTGCAAAATAGGGTGGGGGGGCGTCGAACTGACCACCCCATCCCAAAAAACACTGTTTTTGGCCCAAAATTGGCATTTTTAAGCCATTTTGAGCAAAACATGGCCATTTTTTTGGGGGGGGGCGGCCCTGAATCACCCATTGTCCGGGGCCCTAACCCTGCAACACATGTTTTTTTTGAGTCAAGCACCTGCGAAATAGGATGGGGGAGCGTCGAAATGACCACCCGAGCCCAAAAAACACTGTTTTTGGCCCAAAATTGGCATTTTTCAGCCATTTTTGAGCAAAAAATGGCCATTTTTTTGGGGGGGCGGCCCTGAATCACCCATTTTCCGGCTCCCTAACCCTGCAACACATGTTTTTTTGAGTCGAGCACCTGCGAAATAGGGTGGGGGGGCATCAAACTGACCACCCGATCCCAAAAAACACTGTTTTTGGCCCAAAATTGGCATTTTTAAGGCATTTTCGGGCAAAAAATGGCGATTTTTTAGGGGGGGCGGCCCTGAATCACCCATTTTCCGGCTCCCTAACCCTGCAACACATGTTTTTTTGAGTTGAGCACCTGCGAAATAGGATGGGGGAGCGTGGAACTGACCACCCGAGCCCAAAAAACACTGTTTTTGGCCAAAAATTGGCATTTTTAAGCCATTTTTGAGCAAAAAATGGCCATTTTTTAGGGGGGGGGCGGCCCTGAATCACCCATTTTCCGGCTCCCTAACCCTGCAACACATGTTTTTTTGAGTCGAGCAACTGCGAAATAGGATGGGGGAGCGTCGAATTGACCACCCGATCCCAAAAAACACTGTTTTCGGCCCAGAATTGGCATTTTTAGGCCAAAATGACAAAGCGCCCCGGCGAGGGGGGGGGGGGGGCCACGTGGCCACACCAAAGACGTACCCTGGTTTTTACCATCCTTTGTGACTTTTGCGGAAAGCAAGATCATATGGAAGGCGAAGCATGGACAAGGACAATGTAATGCTCCACAACAATCTCTGAAAATGCAAAAGAAATGCAACATATCAAGTATGGACAGGACCAAAGCGGCAGAATTGACGAGCATTGCCTTGTGCTTGGCAAAGGCTTCAAATCTTGATCTGCTGCTGCGCTTGCTGCCCCTCACGTTTCAGTTTTCGGTGCTTGGCAGGCGGAGCACCTTCATCATGCTGCACATGCGCACACATATTGTTTACAAGGAACTGCTCCAGCATTTGCTCAAGCTTGCTTGGTGCAGCGTTGCCCTTGCTGTCATCGGTACCCCGCTCTCGCTTGATGGTGTTCTTTGGTGGTGGCTTTACAGGTGGTTTTGCGCCTTGCTTTTTGCCTTTGGGTTTCGCATTTGGGTTTGTTTTTGGTGGTGGTTTTGGGTTGCGTGTTGGCTTGCTGGCTTGCTCCACCTTCACCGCCTTTTGCTCCCTTGCTTGCTCCACCTTCACTGTACGGCCAGACCTCCGTTGGGGGCCAGCGAGGCTAGGGATAGGCTGGGTAGCCTTCACATCACCATGTGATGCCTTCTCGTGCTCCCCACAACAGTCCTCGCAGGGCGCAGCGCAGAAAGAAAGAAACATTCCAGCATATAAATCACATCGCCATTCATCACCTGCAGCCAGGGCTTCTGCACAACTGGCGGAGATGGCTTTCACCTGTCCCTCGGGGATGCGGAAGAGAGAATCAGACATGCATCCACGACACATGGCAACAATATGCCACCCACTTTTTTGAGTCGCTATGAAACCTAGAACCACAAACTCTGCACCCCTGAAAGTGGTGATACTCCACTTCCCGGGTGTCACATGCAACCCACTACGCGTGGCCCCGGGGCAGTGCACCACAGGCCTCCACAGAAAATCTATATGAATGAGCACTGGTTGGCGGTGCTGTACATCGCGATATGAGATGGTTTTTCCATGAGACAAATCACACCATTGATAAGGATGCTCAACATGGTTCTGCAACCATGGTTGATCTTCTTCAACAAAGCAGCCTCTTACAGCCGCAAGTGGAGTGACAAGCACATGCGACATATGACTATTGGCAGGTGGCAATACAAAATGTGTATTCGTATGCAAGAAAAGGGCATCAGAGGATTGCATCTCCCAATCAGTTGCCTCCTTTGCAACCGATGTAGTGTGCAGCACGATGGATTTCTTCGGCACACCAAGAGGCATTAAACAAACCGACTGATTAGGGCTCATTTCCTTGAGATGGAATACAACCGGCTCACTCCCAAGGAGGACAACTTGATTACCAGCAGGCCGAAGCCCAAGAATAGGCGAAGCATCTTCAATTTGGGAATTGACATCGGGACACATGACACCGAAGCAACGTACTCCACATGGTAAAGTTTTCCCATGCGCCTTGTTCAACTTCCGGACAATGTCCAGCAACTCCTTGAGCAGGCCAGGGAAGATGGCATTCCTTCTTCTTTCCGGCAATTGCATAATGTCCTGTGTGAGGCAAAGGAGGGTGACTAATACGCGGATGGAACTTGTATACATACATGCCGTGGTGTAAAACTCAATGCAAATTAAGCAATGAACAAGAGCAAAGGCTACACAACGTAGGGAGCACATATCCTATGTGTGTGTGCGCGTGCGCGTGTGTGTGTGTGTTGGCACGCCACATACATTGGGACTTTTTTAGCGCCTTCTTGCACTTGACAGTTGCATTGCTGTGTTTGGTGTTCCACATGGCAAGCGTGGACCACCCTTGTCGCCACAATGCTTGCCCCAATCGGACCTTCTTCATCACCTCACGCAACCCCACTGGGCATTTGTAGCGGGGCCTGGAGGGCCTTCGCGCTACGATGGAGGTGTGAGGTTGATGCAAGTGCTCCCCACCTTCGCATGACACTGATAGAAGGTTCTTGTGGTAGCGGAGATGAGGGGTGTAATGTTCGAAGAAGTAATGCACGATTACACCAAACCTCCTTTTTGGCAAGTCGATGGCATGGAAAAGCTCATGGGCTTCTTTGCATTTTTGGTCTCGTAGATGAACATCACGAGGGGCCCATGATGTTATTTGAATACAAAGCTCCCTCATAAGGTCGAGGTACCTTTGCAGGGGATCTTGCAAGACCTGGCCTTTGTACTTGATGGTCAAATTGTCTGCAGTGGTCGGCAATAGTCTTTTGAGGGCACACCAAAATTCATCGTTCTCGAGGATTTCTTTTGTCAAAGAATTGGATGGCATCCAATCTTTCTTGCCACAAGATTCGTTGAGTGGTGGGTGGTATGGGCATCTAGACAAATGTGCGGTGTAGATATCTTGCAAACCCAGCATGTATTTGTTCGGCAAATGACGGCCCACCCAAATGTAAAATGCATGGATGACACCGTTGCCGATTGCATGATTGTTTGCATGATAAGGGTCGTAAATCAAATTCTCTTGCCGCTTTAGAAGGCGGAGTAACCATTTCATCTTTGTGTCATATGAATCCAAAGTACGAAGTGGTTGGCGTTCATGGTCAGGATAACGAAAATCGGGTTTGCCTGCCCAACATTTGACACAACAAAATGTGGCATTTGGTGCCGCAACGTTGGTGATGGCACGAAGAGCACCATAGTCCAGGGTTGTACAGAACTCTAGAGGGCCCCCATTCCAACCTGTATCCAACACATTCTCAAGTGCACGAGGCAAATCAATGGCATCCATATATGCGGCCGTGGTGACGTGACCATCTCCATCTAAATATCTTCCAATGGGTGCTTGCATATCAACCGCATGGGGTTGCCTTGCGTCGGGGAGAAAGAAGCTAAGGAGCTGGCACTTAGATCGGCCATAAAGCTCATTGGCGTCTCAGAACATACAAAGGCGTGGCTTAACCACATCAAGGGGGACAAGACCGTCACGATGGGCAAGGTGTAGATATAATGGTAGGACCTGGTTGGGATCTAGGAAAGCCCCTTTCTGTGTCTCGGCTAGGTCAAGGTCCCTTGTTAAGTCTTGCTCCATGGCGGTAACTGCATTACGATACACGTCTTTATTGCCACGTGTCTTTGCAAACTCAGACCACGTATCAAAGGTGCTGAATTTCTTGAGAAGCACAGATTTGGCGATTTCGGGATTTGATCGAACCCCACGAATTCGATCTCGTTGAATCACCTTCTCAACAATCTTCCGAGTGGCCAGCATGTATTCACAACCCTCAATTCGTGCATTCTTCCGAATTTTCCATTGTTTCCACCGTCGTGTTTTTGGCGTACATTGCCAGATGGGTAGTCGTGGTCGGCCAGGTCCACGTGTCATTTTGCATACATATGACACAAACACCAATGCTAGTCGGAAGATTGATATGAAGGACATTTAGCGCGCGCGCGTGTGTGTGTGTGTGCGTGTGTACGTGTGGGGTGTGTGTGTGTGTAGGTGGGTGCGTGGGTGGGTGTGTACAACAATACACATTGGTAAAGGCAACCAGATGGTTCCGAAGAAACGTCCACTGCATGCACAAACCTGCGGGGGTTTGGGTGGTGTGTCTTCGGCTTCATCGGTTCCGTTGCTTCTCACCGCCCCGCTTGATTCGGTTTTTGGCTGTGAAGGCACCAAACATTTTCTTCACCACAGCAATCAAAGAAGCCACACACAAACAACGCGGAACTTAAATGCTATCATATTCCGCTGCATGCAACGCTCGCCAAGGATGCCCCATCAAGTGAAGGATCACACATGTGGGGGCGATTGAAACTACCTTCGGCTTGGTTTCTTCCACACTTGCGTGGCCTTTCTCCGCCCCGCTTGCCTCATTGACACTTTTAGGCTGAAGAAACGCCAAATATTTCGTTAAACACAAACGACACGAATGTGGACCACCATCATGCGTTGCCGGCCAAGGATGCCCCCGGTTTCTATGAGTCAAACCCCTCAACAGGCAAGTAACTCCTCATTGATGCATCATAGGCTATCAAGAAATGTGCCCCCCACCAACACCTCCGAATCGTGAAGAGCACGTGACACATGCACAATGACAAAGTAATCCTCGGTACCTGTGCCACGGTTGCATGAGCATTGGCCTCCTCCATGGCGTTGCTTTCCTTTGCTCGGTGGGACTCCAGGGTTGGCTAAAAGCACACAATATATTTAACTCTGAATAATCATCTTAGTACACGAGCACATTCAACACGACAAAAGGAATGCTAGCAAAGTCAATACACATGTTGTTCTCAAGTCTGACGTGAAGAACCATCTCAATCTATAGCAATTAGTGCTGCAAACATGACAACATGGCACGAAAAAACCTGTGGATCGTCTGCATCAAGGGGTTTCTCTTTGCTTCCCACCCCCTCGGCTTCTGGTACACCAGCCCCAGGCACGGATGTTCCCGTCTTCGCCATGCTGCTTGCTCGAAATGCCCGCAAAACTGCTAGTACCAATCCCTACAAGTGGGCCATGAGAATCACTAGGACGAGGGCACCACGAGCAAACAAGAAAAGGTGCTAGCTCACCAATGCATAAGCTTAGCGGACAGTGCGGCTCTTAGACTATGTGACACTCCGTCCCATGAGATAGACATACCAATTGTTGTGTGTTCTTGTGGGATCCATCTTCTGTTGGCTCCGTGGTCCCGTGGGTGCCATCTTCTTTTGTCCCCATGTTGCTCGTTCCTTTCGTTTCTTGGCTGCTTTGTGCTTGTTGGTCGCTCTGGTCTTCCACCATTTGGGTGATCTCACTTCTGGGCGCTACTTCTTTTGGTTTCTTCAGACCCTACAAGACAATCATGCAATGCAAGCAAGCATGAACACTGCTCGGAAATTGCAAATTGAGGTCGCGAGAGGCAGAAGCATAAGGACCTAAGATAATCAGAACTCAATCAAGACGAGCACACATGTCAATGACAACATGATTCAAAGAGTGATGGCACCCGACTACATACCAATGATACTGGAAGGAACAAGACATTCTTTGTATTGTCTGTGAACAATTTTTTCAGAGTCATGTTGCCTGCTGCACTTCGGTCGTCCAAGAGGCGGAGAATCTCACTGATTGTTTTGTGTCCCGACGCAGGTACCGATAGGCAATTGGAGACCGAAACTAGATACGCCTTGCCCCGGGTGCTTGCTTGCTGGAAGAGCTTCTTGCGCTCCTCATGGCATTCAGACTCTTTGACCATCTGTGCCAAGGCTTCTGCGCTCACGTCTGGGCAAGTATTGGGCACAATCTTTTTGGTAAATTTTTTCTTCTTCTTTTGCTTCTTCTCTGCGTGTGTCTTCTTCTTCTCCTTGGTCTTGGTTTCCCCTTTCTGGTTTTCGTTCATGTTGCCATCAACCTCCAAGTCACCATCGGAATCACTACTATCACTGCTGGACGCCTCGTGCTCATTGTCAGTGGGTGCTTCCGAGGGTACTGGCACATCCTCATTTATGATTATTGGTGCTTCGTATGGAGGGTCCGAGAGCACCTTGTCTTTCCCAAAACAATATGTTTCGCCATCGCGAAACCTGATCTTGAATTCCTTCCCAGGCGCATGATTTTTGTGGTCGCAGACCATTCCCACCCAAAACATGATGTATCTGTTTTGGGTTGGGTTTCCATTTGCCTTCTCGTCTGCTTGGCCGCACAGCACAAACACCACATTGCCAACTGTCATTGATGCAGACATGGTTTCCATGTGTTTGTTGACCAACGCCTGAAGGTCCTCATCAACTTCATCCCACAAAACATAACCACTCTGGTTCAAACTTGTCAGCTTTGGTACCCTTCCACATTCCTCGGGGAGTTCTATTGTAAAATTTTTCTTCTTTGCCGGGGCCATTTCGAAATCTCCCCTGTGAAATGGGTGTCATGAATCGACGATTAGATCAAGTAAACACGCCAAATCAACACCAAGTAAAAGCGACGTGAGCAAATGCAAAAGAAGGAACACATCACGTTTATCCATCAGTGATGTCCGTTGATTCATGCCACCTCGTTGGCATTATGGTTGAAATGGCTGGCATGGTTGGCATAGTTGGCATGGGAACACCCAAAAATGGGCCCCTCTAAATGCAAAAAATTGCATTTCGGATAATGGAAGATGTATGAGTGGTGCACCTACCTCAAGCCTCACCCCCGTCATCCTCATCAACGCCTCCTTCACTTAGGTTCTTCCGGCCTCGAGGAGTCGTGACTCCCCCAGAGCTTCCCCCGAGATATTGGCAAGATATCCCACTCTGGGTTTAGTATCCTACTACCGGGCGTCATCACGAGAGCGCCAGCCCTCGCTCCACCTCACAGTAGTTACGAATGCAAATGGGCACCTTGGGATACACATTATTTTCCACCGGAATCACCTTCGTGTTGGAATTGTTAAATTGGAATCAAAGAGTGCTACCGGATAGGGTTAACACTAGTAACACGAGCATCATACTTCGTCCTTCTCCGAGAATAAGGCCCCAAAAAATGGCCATGGAATCGTAAAACCTAAAAATGGGCCCCTCAAAATGCAAAAAATTGCAAAAAAAGTTTGCGGATAATGGAAGATGTATGAGTGGTGCACCTACCTCAGGCCTCACCCCCGTCATCCTCATCAACGCCTCCTTCACTTAGGTTCTTCCGGCTTCGAGAGTCGTGACTCCCCCAGAGCTTCCCCCGAGATATTGGCAAGATATCCCACTCTGGGTTTAGTATCCTACTACCGGGCGTCATCACGAGAGCGCCAGCCCTCGCTCCACCTCACAGTAGTTACGAATGCAAATGGGCACCTTGGGATACACATTATTTTCCACCGGAATCACCTTCGTGTTGGAATTGTTAAATTGGAATCAAAGAGTGCTACCGGATAGGGTTAGAACTAGTAACACCAGCATCATACTTCGTCCTTCTCCGAGAATAAGGCTCCAAAAATGGCCATTTCGTGCCCAATATAGAGTCTCCGTGGGGTTTAGTTCCGTCAATTGTATAGCCAAGAAGTGCAACAAAGTCATCTTACTTAATGTGTCCTACATAAGAACTACATGGCCACCTCTTCCAAGGTGCTGGGTGGCATAGTGTGAGCCCTTCATGCAAAAAAGAAGGCCAAAAAGGCTCAAAAAGGGCTTAATTTCGTCAAACATCCACTGGGAGGTTGGATCTGGGGAAATTTGAATAGTCAGATCTAGAGATGCGCTACCATCAATACTATTTAGTAATTCACCGCTACTCTCCCAGTGGCAGATTTTGCGAAAATGGCATTTCTTTGACTTTCATTTTGCGGCGATCGGTGCCGAGGCAGTTGCATGCGGGTACAGTCCGGCTCTGGCGATGGAACTCAAACCACAGTGATTTGGACAGCAAGAAATTGACGATTATTTTCCAGATTTTCTCGACAGGCACATCAGCACTGATGATTGGAATTCGAAAATTGTGCATTTCTGAATTTACAGACAAATTGGAATTTAAAAACCTATGTGTATGCGTTCTCTCGGGGCCCCGCACAGATGCGGCGGTACAGTCCCTGACTGATCCCGCAAATGACCTCCTGCATGCACGGCCCCCCTGTCCTGCGCCTGGGCACTGGGCTGTCCAGCTCCAGGAGTGTCATGAGGACCACCTGCACCTTCCGCACGCAGGAGTAGGGCCCCATCAGCTGGACCACGTGTGGTTCACGGGGCTCCGCAACGTCTTCCGGCCGCAGCTGCCTAGTCCGTTGACTCACCGGCTAATTCACGCGGTGCGCCGAAAGAAGGCCAGCAAACGCAATAGACAGTCCACTGCAGGGGACGTGTATGTGGTGGGCGGGTACAGGGAGGAGTGCTGGGACCCAGCCAACCTGGGGCTATCCATGCCGTTCGTCCCGCTAGCCGCCCTCCTGTTCCTGTTGGGGGACGTCTTTGAGGGTTACCAGCAGCAAGACGATCCGGCGTCCGTTACCCTACTCACTCCACACGCCGGGGGCGGCATAAACCCGTCACCACTGTGGGTTGTGCACGGGCGGCCAGCGTTTTCCAGGGCATGCGCGGCGGTGCACGGGTGCAGCGAGTGGGCAATTGTCCTTCTGCTACCAGCAGGCCCTGTCCCGGATCCAGATGAGTACTCGGTCCCGGAAGTGGTTCGGATGTCCAACGTGCCGCACGATCCGCACGTCGCCGTCACGTCGTTGCGTGATGGCGGCGCGGTGGAACAGGGATCTGTGGTGGTGTACCAGCGCTCCTGCTCCGCAACGGTTTGGGGGGCGGAGTATACCACAGCCCTTGACGCCATCAAGTCAGTCTGTGGATGTGACCTGGCCTGGAGACCACATGCGGTGTATCGGCCGAAGGTAGTCCTGTCCCCGGAGCTCACGGCCTCCAGTGCGGCGTCCCTTGGAAGGGTGGTGCAGAGCCTCCACTCCGAAGTGGCGTGGCTGGAACCCCACCGGGACTGCTCGGTGCCGGTGGCGGCTAAAGTCACGTCGTCTGAGGCGTCGCCCCGGGGAGACGACGCCACAAACGTGGCGGTGGCCAGCCACGGAATCCCCACGTGGACGGGTGCCATCTACGGCACGGTCCCGGAGGCAGAGATCATCGGCGCGGCGGCATACCTGTTGCACACGCCCCCGTCAGCGTGCACGGTGCACGTGGTGGATGTTCCCATCATAGGAGCGCATCTCCGCAGGGCGCAGGAGGCCCTGTACCGTGGCATCAAGGGGCCAACATCACATCTGGTCAACCAGCACGCACTGAGCTGGATAGTGGAGGGGCTGCGGCGGCTGCCACGCCGAGTTGGGGGGCCGCACCACTGGGTGGTGAGGCAGAGCTCGCACTTGGCGGCAGTCCCGCTCGAGGCGCCAGACTCTGCCGCGGCCCGTGCAATGGCCCCGCCTGTCCATCTCGTCCTACCAAAGGAGCACGCCATCCTCTTGGTGCCGGGGGATAATGGAGAGCTCGAGCAGCGTGTGCCATCCATGCAAGCCCTTCAGCAAGTCCGGGAGATGGAGTGGCGTTCGCTAGCGGCACGCACCAGGGCGCGCACGCCACTGGCTGGCGCCTGCGAGGCGGTGCCCCTGGGAGCTGTACACCACGGCCCAACGCACAGAAATATGCTGCGGGCACGTGACGGTCGCTTGTCCACAATGCAGGTCATGCGACGGTGGAGACAGAAGCTCACGCGTATGGCAATACCGGCCCACCCCTGTATCTTCTGTGGGGGGCCGGAGGAGGACATTGGCCACATGCGCCTGCTGTGTGCGCGGGACGAGGAGGTGACTGGGCTCCTGTGCAGGCTTGTGGAGGAGTTCACGGCGGAGCTACCCCTGACAGACAGGGCGGTGGAGTTCGTGGCGTGGAGGGAGCACGGCTGCAGGTGGACTGAATCCCTGATGGCGGGTGTTGTCCCCGGGGACCTGAAGCGGCTGTTCGCTGCGGTGCGAGCGGCGTCGTCCCGGGGCCCTCTCAAGGCCAGGCTCTTTGTGGAGGACATGGTCCAGATTGGGGAAGATGTGTATGCCCGCAGGAACCATCGGCTCACCCAAATCATGCAGCTGCCGATGCAAGATCGAAGGAGGGCGGTATACACGTTCCTGCGAGGTGACACACTCTTCTGCCCGCCGGCAGGGAGGATCCAACAGCGTCCGCCGTGGAACCCGTTTGCCGGCCTCCCCGGCGACCTGCGGGCAACCTTTCAGAGGGCACCGCTGCACGCACTGCTGATGCCACGGTCGTGCATCGCGCACGAAGAGCCCTTGTCCTTGTTCCCTCACTGGATGGCGGCGGTGGCGCGGGCCTTCAGCCAGTGGATGGGTTCCTGGGTGGCACGGGACATCACGGCATTCAGGGAGTGGTCCCGCGTGGTGTCGGCGCAATTTTGGGCCCTGGTGCGTGGTACCATGGTGAGAAGCCCTGACGGCAAGAGTGATCCCTGGCTCCAGGTGTACGCCAACCATCCAGCTGTGGGGAACGTCATGGGCTGGCCTCGCGAGGTGCTGCCGGTCCTTCATCAACCTCTGTCCAGTCTCCCAATCCTGGCGGTGGCCGTCGTACTTGACGTGGGTACGTTGTGGCTATATGACCGGCAGCTGCGACGAGCCATACCAGCGGTCACGGAGCGGCGGTCCATGGCCGTGTTGGTGGGCTCCAAGCAGCTGGCACGGGTACAGGGCGACTACGCGCAAGGCCACGTCATGGAGGCCACGTTCTCTCTGCCAGAGGGGGACCAGCACGTGGCTGCCGATGCCCGTCACACCCTTGACACCCTGGGCCTCGCGGCGGTCATTGAGGCTCGGGCGGGAGGACAACGCTTGGTTCTAGCATCCGCCAGGGGCCCGGGGCAGGACGGGGTTGATGTCATCGGGGAGGACTTACGGGACTACGGTTGGGAGCTCTACGCGCATGGCACACACAGCCCCAAAGTTGCGCGGTGGCCCCGGCTGATTGCGGGCCTGCCGGTGATGCCCGACGGGCGACCGATACTCCGCCCGGTGTCCACGTGGGAGGAAGCGAGGCGCAGCCTCCTCAGTTGTGCCACAGCACGCACGCTGGCGGGTGCTTTGCTCGGACTCCACGACGCGTGCTGCGATGTATGGCAGGACCTGTGGTCGCAGTGTTGTGATAGTAGCTGCGTTCCGTCGCGGTCTGTGCTTCCGCAGCGATGCCACGGGTGCGGGGCGACAGCGTCAGTTTGGGTTCATCAATGTGCCTCCGTCCCACTATGCGGGACATGTAAGGAGCGTGCCGATAGGGGGTGGCCTAAGGCGAGGTGGGCACTGCGGCACTCTGGACACATGTCCTCAAGTGCCTGGAAGACAATCCAGGGTGGCCTCAAGAGCGTCTGAGTGGAAGGGGTACGGTGCCCTGGTGCGCCATCGGCAGCCCTGCCACTGCTGCTGTGTAGGGCGGCTCTGGAGGGCGACTCGCGGATACTCTGGTTGTGGCATCACGGAGGAAATGGTGACGGCGTGGTGGGGGCCGGGGGTGATGCAGATTGATGCGGTTAGGAATTGTGGGTGCACCTACTACCGTCCCTACGCTGGACGCAGCGGAGGGGGTAGCGCCTGAGAAGCACTGCCCTCATGGCCTGATTGTGCGGTACTGGCAGGCGGCGTATGACGGCCAAAGCGATGTGACAGGTCGTGCCGGCCTGATGGTGAGCCGTACTGCCCCCGTGCATGAGGGTCGGACAGGGATACTTCACCCGCCTGCCCGGGGTCGCCGCATACAACAGTGAGGTGTCATGGGTCGTCCCGACCAGGGTAATAAGGCCCAAACCCCTGTAGGGCATTCCCATGGCACCGGGGTCTCTCTCTCTCTCTCTCTATCTCTCTCTCTCTCTCTCTCTCTCTCTCTCTCTCTCTCTCTCTATATATATATATATATATATATATATATATATATATATATATATATATATATATATATATATATATATATATATATATATATATATATATATATATATATATATATATATATATATATATATATATATATATATATATATATATATATATATATATATATATATATATATATATATATATATATATATATATATATATATATATATATATATATATATATATATATATATATATATATATATATATATATATATATATATATATATATATATATATATATATATATATATATATATATATATATATATATATATATATATATATATATATATATATATATATATATATATATATATATATATATATATATATATATATATATATATATATATATATATATATATATATATATATATATATATATATATATATATATATATATATATATATATATATATATATATATATATATATATATATATAT
Organism: Eutreptiella sp. 'Long Island Sound 2002'; assembly: GCA_964036045.1. NCBI lineage: Eukaryota > Euglenozoa > Euglenophyceae > Eutreptiales > Eutreptiaceae > Eutreptiella > Eutreptiella sp. 'Long Island Sound 2002'. The sequence goes on along the minus strand of OZ038380.1, from coordinate 121,640,518 downwards.
ATATATATATATCCTCCAATCTACACCCCTCTCCCAACTCTAGGTGGCTCCACCACACGGCTCTAAGGAACGGGCGAAGGGCACAAAGTGGTGCATACATGTGGTGGAAGGGGCTAAACTCGGTCAAAACGGGCTCAAAACGAGCTAAAAACACTTGTTTGAGCATCCCAAATGGTCCGGGATCACTTTTGGAAAAACGCGTTTTTGACCCATTTTTGACCCATTTTCGGTCCCAAAATGGCCCATTTTCAAGGCGTTTTGGGATTTTCAGTGAGCCAAAACCTGTCGCCACGGGCTCAAAATGGGCTAAAACCACTTGTTTGAGCATCATAAATGGTCCAGGATCACTTTTGGAAAAACGCGTTTTTCACCCATTTTTGACGCATTGTTGGTCCCAAAACGGCCCATTTGCAAGGTATTTTGGGATTTTCCATGGCCCAAAACGCGCCAACACGGGCTCAAAACGGCCTAAAAACACTTGTTTGAGCATCCCAAGTGGTCTAGCAACAACTTTGGAAAAAATCATTTTTTTCGCCCCGGGGACCCTGGTGGACCCACCTTTGGCCCCCACTGTGCGTGGGCTGGCCGGCCCTCCGGCTGCACCAAGTGACCACTGGTACAGGGGTCTACGTGGATCGTTGGGCGATTCTGAGGCTTGGAAACCATAAAAAGTTGGGGGTTGTGGGTGGACTAGGTGCCCTCGGAATTCGTTTTTGAGCCACGTAGCCCAAGATACGGTCCGTGCTTGGTTTCGGGGTGCTGGTGCACATGGCGCAGATTTTGGGGCTTTTTGGCGCCTTTTTGGGCCATTTCTCGGAAATATCGTGGAGTTAGAGGGCACCAAAGGTCCCTTGGTCACGAGAAAGGCAAGCCGCACATGGAGTGTGGCAGCCGTTTGCCTTCGTTTGGCTGTTTTGAGCCCTTACTAGGGCCGTTTTGGGCGAAAAATGGCTGTTTTCTGCCCAAAACTGCGCAGATTTGGGAGGGCACCTACCGACTTGGCGCCCCCGCCCCGGGCCGCCACCGGTGAGTTTTTGGCTCAAAACTTGGATTTGGCAAGGGCACCACCTAGGCTCTAGGATGGCTAAGGTGGAGTCAAGCTCAAGGCGATGGGAAGGTCCAGTGGCCGAGACAGAAAGGAGAAGTGCTTGTTGCTTGTTGTTGCTTGTTGCTTGCTTGTTAGCTAGATTTAAGGGGAGAGGGGTGCAGTAATATATATATATATATATATATATATATATATATATATATATATATATATATATATATATATATATATATATATATATATATATATATATATATATATATATATATATATATATATATATATATATATATATATATATATATATATATATATATATATATATATATATATATATATATATATATATATATATATATATATATATATATATATATATAGTCATAGTCATAGTCATAACCACTTATCATGCCGTCTACTGGAGTTACCGGGCATCTCGCGCCGACAGGTGGTTCCTGCCTCGCTCGATCACGTGGGTCCCAGGGCTGCCTGAGGTGGCCCACAGCATGACAGAGGACCCAGAGGACCGGGGATACCGGGCAACCAGGCTTTGGGGGCAGTGGCAACTGCAAAGCGTTAGCATTAGCAACGGCGACGGACGCTGGCCCGTTTGTTCGCCGGGGGTAAGGGGGCAAGGCAAAGCAGCGCAGCAGCATCGCAACAAGCAGAAAGCAAGGGCACCTCTGTCCGTCGCAAAGCAGCAACCAAGGAACAAAGCAGCACGCATGCGGCGAAGCGAGAGCTGACCCTCCATCGTTCACATAGCCCCGCCACTGTGGAGACACCCAACACCCATGACCCCACGTAATCCATTGTCGTCCGCGTCCTCGAAACTGCCCACCACCCCTGACTCCACGTATCCCTCTGCCAGCACGCAATAGCCCGTATGTGCATAGCCAGGATTTCTGGGAGGCTCCAGCCTAGCCTGGCCCTCAGCTTTCATCGCCCCCATGTCTCCACTATGTACGCCATCTTCCCACCGCACCAGTCCCCTAGTATAGTACAGAAACACGTTACCAACTCCACGTCCCCGTGGCCCCGTGCTGCCCCCACACCCCAGATATATACCATGCTGGCATCCCATGTCAGGGGCCAGCGCCCAATCTGCTTCGAGGTATTCACTTGCCCACATATAATATAGCTTGAGGGTCTACAGGGGGGGACGCCGGCCGCTTTGCGACGGGAGTGGCGCAACCCGTGAATATCGCTGGCTGGGATTCGGGCTGGTGGGTGCCGTAGCTTGGTTATCAACCCCCTGTAGGGGTACCCACCAGAGGCTCGCCCCGGGCCGTGGTTACCAGGTGCACCTCATCTGGCCCACATACAATGCCCTGGCGCCTACCCTTGACCCTTACCTGCACTGATTGGCCAGCTTCCGTGGTTGCGCCTCTTCCGCCACAGCAGCGGCCAGGCCGCAGGTTCGGCCCCCACCGACGACGTGGCGAGCCTACTTATAGCATTGGCCCGCGCGCCACCCCCCGGACCACTCAGCATGCCGCTCCCCTGCCCTCCTCGCCTCTAGCCGACCGGACTGGCGCCCCCCAGGGGTAAGCCGTTACAGTGGTGAGGCGACTGCATACTCTTCACTACGACGCCGCGCAGTACCGCCGTTGCCACGCCGACGCCACCTGCTAGCCGCCACGACACTCACCACTGCAACCACAAGGCCATGGTCAGAGGTTAGACTATGTACATGCCCGCAGGCACGGTCCCTCTAGTTTGTTAACGGGGCCAGGGGATGCCCCTGCGCTCCCCCTGAGTTGTTAGAGGGGTCAGGGGGACACCCCAGTACCGCCATGCATCCCCGTGCTCCCCCACTGTACGGTTCCCCAGTACCGCCGCGTTCCCCCACCGTACGGACCCCAGTACCGCCGCGTACCCCCACCATACGGTCCCCTGTACCGCCGCGTACGCCCCCACGATGTCAGTACACCGTCATCTGGAACTTCCCCGCTGCTCCCCCACCGTACGGCTCCCCAGTACCGCCGCGTACCCCCACCGAACGGATCCCAGTACCGCCGCGTTGACCCCCAAGACTCCAGTACTCCGCCACCTGGAACTCCACGTGCCCCCTGTGAGCGCTCCTTCCAGGCTGCCATGCCGTCTCCACGACGCCCGCCATACTGTCCCCCTGATGACCCCATCGTCATAACCTTCCACGCACACATCTTCGCCCCGTCGCCGCTCCTGGGGCCTGCAGGCTGACCCCGCAACCCCGTGTAACACTCCCAGGGGGCGCCGCAGCGCTGTAACCCCCAAACAACTCCGTGCACCCCCGGTGTATCCCGAGCAACCACTCCCAACACTGCCGTAGCCGGGCCGCCAGTAGAGACCCCGGTGCCATGGGAATACCCTACAGGGGTTTGGGCCTTATTACCCTGGTCGGGACGACCCATGACACCTCACTGTTGTATGCGGCGACCCGGGGCAGGCGGGTGAAGCATCCCTGTCCGACCCTCATGCACGGGGGCAGTACGGCTCACCATCAGGCCGGCACGACCTGTCACATCGCGTTGGCCGTCATACGCCGCCTGCCAGTACCGCACAATCAGGCCGCGTAGGCACTGCTTCTCAGGCGCCACTCCCTCCGCTGCGTCCAGCGTAGGGATGGTAGCTGGTGCACCCACAATTCCCATCCCCATCAACCTGCACCCCCGGCACCCACCACTCCGTCACCATTTCCTCCGTGATGCCACAACCAGAGTATCCGCGAGTCGCCCTCCAGAGCCGCCCACCACAGCATCAGGGGCAGGGCCGCAGACGGCGCTCCAGGGCACCGTACCCCTTCCACTCGGACGCTCTTCAGGCCACCCTGGATAGTCGTCCAGGCACTTGAGGACATCCGTCCAGAGTGCCGCAGTGCCCACCTCGCCTTAGGCCACCCCCTGTCGGCATGCTCCTGACATGTCCCGCACAGCGGGGCGGAGGCACACTGATGAACCCAAACGGACACCGTCTCCCCGCACCCGTGGCATCGCTGCGGAAGCACAGACCGCGACCGAACGCAGCTACCATCACAGCACTGCGACCACAGGTCCTGCCATACATCGCAGCACGCGTCCTGGAGCCCGAGCAAAGCCCCTGTCAGCGTGCGTGCTGTGGCACTACTGAGGAGGCTGCGCCTCGCCTCCTCCCACGTGGACACCGGGCGGAGTATCGGTCGTCCGTCGGGCATCTCCGGCAGGCTCTCAAGCAGCCGGGGCCACCGCGCCACCTTGGGGCCGCGCGTGCCATGCGCCAGGAGCTCCCAACCGTAGTCCCGCAAGACGTCCCCGATGACAACAACCCCGTCCTGCTCCGGGCCCCTGGTGGAAGCCAGAACCAAGCGTCGCCCTCCCGCCCGAGCCTCAATGACCGCCCTGAGACCCAGGGTGTCAAGGGTGTGACGGGCGTCCCCCTCTGGCAGAGAGAACATGGCCTCCGTGACTTGGCCTTGCGCGTCGTCGCCCTGTACCCGCGCCAGCTGCTTGGAGCCCACTAACACTGCCATGGACCGCTGCTCCGCGACCGCCGGTACGGCTCGTCGCAGCTGCCGGTCATATAGCCACAACGTACCCACGTCAAGTACGACAGCCACCGCCAGGACTGGGAGACCGCACAGAGGTTGCTGAAGGACTGGCAGCACCTCGCGAGGCCAGCCCATGACGTTCCCCACAGCTGGATGGTTGGCGTACACCTGGAGCCAGGGATCACTCTGGCCGTCAGGGTTTCTCACCTTGGTACCCCGCACCTGGGCCCAGGACTGCGCCGACACCACGCGGGACCACTCCCTGAATGCCGTGATGTCCCGCGCCACCCAGGAACCGATCCACCGGTCGAAGGCCTGCGCCACCGCCGCCATCCAGTGAGGGAACAAGGACAGGGCCTCCTCACGCTCGATGCACGACCGCGACACCAGCAGTGCGTGCAGCGGTGCCCTCAGAAAGGTTGCCCGCAGGTCGCCGGGGAGGCCGGCAAACGGGTTCCACGGCGGACGCTGCAGGATCCTCCCTGCCGGCGGGCAGAAGGGTGTGTCACCGCGCAGGAACGCGTATACCGCCCTCCTTCGATTTTGCATCGGCAGCTGCATGATCTGGGTGAGCCGATGGTTCCTGCGGGCATACACATCTTCCCCAATCTGGACCATGTCCTCCACAAAGAGCCTGGCCTTGGCAGGGCCCCGGGACGACGCCGCTCGCACCGCAGCGAACAGCCGCTTCAGGTCCCCGGGGACGACACCCGCCATCAGGGATTCTGCCCACCTGCAGCCGTGCTCCCTCCACGCCACGAACTCCACCGCCCTGTCCGTTAGGGGTAGCTCCGCCGTGAACTCCTCCACACGCCTGCACAGGAGCCCAGCCACCTCCTCGTCCCGCGCACACAGTAGGCGCATGTGGCCGATGTCCTCCTCCGGCCCCCCACAGAAGATACAGGGGTGGGCTGGTATTGCCACACGCGTAAGCTTCTGTCTCCACCGTCGCATGACCTGCATGGTGGACAAGCGACCGTCACGTGCCCGCAGCATATTCCTGTGCGTTGGGCCGTGGTGCACAGCTCCCAGGGACATCGCCTCGCAGGCGCCAGCTAGTGGCGTGTGCGCCCTGGTGCGTGCCGCTAGCGAACGCCACTCTATCTCCCGGACCTGCTGAAGGGCTTGCATGGATGGTACGCGCGGCTAGAGCTCACCATTATCCCCCGGTACCAAGAGGATGGCGTGCTCCTTCGGCAGGACAAGATGGACTGGCGGGGCCATCGCACGGGCCGCGGCAGAGTCCGGTGCCTCAAGCGGGACCGCCGCCAAGTGCGAGCTCTGCCTCACCACCCAGTGGTGCGGCCCCCCAACTCGGCGCGGCAGCCGCCGCAGCCCCTCCACTATCCAGCTCAGTGCATGTTGATTGACCAGATGTGACGTCGGCCCCTTGATGCCACGGTACAGGGCCTCCTGCGCCCTGCGGAGATGCGCTCCTATGACGGACGCATCCACCACGTGTGACGTGCACGCTGACGGGGGCGTGTGCAACAAGTACGCCGCCGCGCCAATGATCTCTGCCTCCGGGACCGTGCCGTAGATGGCACCCGTCCACGTGGGGATTCCGTGGCTGGCCACCGCCACATTTGTGGTGTCGTCTCCCTGGGGCGACGCGTCAGACGATGTGACTTTAGTCGCCACCGGCACCCAGCAGTACCGGTGGGGCTCTAGCCACGCCACGTCGGAGTGGGGGCTCTGCACCACCTTTCCCAGGGACGCCGCACTGGAGGCCGTGAGCTCCGGGGACAGGACCACCCTCGGTCGGTACACCGCATGTGGTCTCCAGGCCAGGTCACATCCGCAGACTGACTTTATGGCGTCCAGGGCGGTGGTGTATTCCGCCCCCCAAACCGTTGCGGAGCAGGAAGGCTGGTATACCACGACAGACCCCTGCTCCACTGCGCCACCACCACGCAACGACGTGACGGCGACGTGCGGATCATGCGGCACGTTGGACATCCGGACCACTTCCGGGACCGAGTGCTCATCCGGATCCGGGATTGGGCCTGCCGGTAGCAGAAGAACAATTGCCCATTCGCTGCACTTGTGCACCGCCGCGCATGCCCTGGAAAACGCTGGCTGTCCGTGCACAACCCACAGTGGTGGCGGACTTATGCCGCCCCCGGCGTGAGGAGTGAGCAGGGGGACGGACGCCGGATCGTCTTGCTGTTGGTAGCCCTCAAAGACGTCCCCCAACAGAAACAGGAGGGCGGCCAGCGGGACGAACGGCATGGACAGCCCCGGGTTGGCCGGGTCCCATCCTTCCTCCCTGTATCCGCCCACCACATACACGTCCCCCGCAGCGGACTGTCTATTGCGTTTGCTGGCCTTCTTTCGGCGCACTGGGTGAATGAGACGGTGAGTCAACGGACCGGGCAGCTGCGGCCGGAAGACGTCGCGAAGCCCCGTGAGCCACACGTGGTCCAGCTGGTGGGGCCCTACTCCCGCGTGCGGAAGGTGAAGGTGGTCCTCGTGGCACTCCTGTAGCTGGACCGCCCAGTGCCCAGGCGCAGGGCAGGGGAGCCGCACATGCAGGAGGTCATTTGCAGGATCAGTCAGGGACTGCACTGCCGCATCTGTGCGGGGCCCCGAGAGAAGGCAGATGTCCCTACCCTTGAAGGCGTAGGATTGGGATACCCACTTCCGCCCCGCCCACTGCACTTGCGGCAGATGGGCGTGTACACACGAGTACACCGACGATGGCATGAGAAGCCCCACGCGCAACGTCCCCATCGCCCGGAGCACCCTGTCCACCCACGTATTGCCAGCGTGTGTGGCGAATGACGCAGAGGGCACCATGAACTGCCCGCACACTCCGTACTGCACGTGCATGTCTCGGAGCATGGCCCGCAGCTCATCACGGACCGTCATCGACCTGTGGTGGGTGAGCTGAGCCACGGTCGCCACGACGGAGTCGCGGCATATAACCTGGACATCTGCGAACCGTAGCCCATGACCTGACCGCACCGCCACGTTGGACAGGTCCTTGGGCAGCTTCTCGAACTGCAGGGCCGCAGCCTTGATGGCAGTATTCAGCTTGATCACCGCCTCCGCCGTGTCGGACAGGTAGGGCGCCGCGTACCGCACGATGCCTTCAACCACGGCCGCCATCACCTCATGAGGCACCGACGCCGGCCCCAGCGTGTTCTTGCACCAGCCCAGCAGGGCTTCACACCGGAGTACATGTTTCTCCTTCATGGTCGCCATCCCCCTGGGATCGAGGCGCAGGCCCAAGTATGGTACCGTGCCCTTGGCACGTAAGCATACCCATGGGGCCGCTGTGTCCCCCGGGTTCAGGTATACCATAATCGAGTGGATGCGAGCAGTACTGGCATAGGCGCATTTGCTCACGTTGAGGGACATGCCCATGTCAGTGAGATACCGCGCTATCATCGCCGCATACTCCAGGAATTGCGGCAGGGAGTGCGCTATCAGCAGGAGGTCATCACAGTATGCTTGTACCAGGGGTGGCACCGCGTGGCGAGCATCTCCCCGCGCCTTACAGGCAAGGCTCCGCAGGAGAGGCTCCAATAGGAGGAGGTAGAGCACAGCGCTCTCCGCACTGCCCTGCCGCAGGCCCCTGTGGAGCCGTATGCTTGGCGTCGGGCCGTGCGCAGTGACGATGCGCACCAGGGACCCGCAGCTGAGGGTGTGGAAGAGCCTGATGAGCTCCTCCGGGACACCCATGTGGCGCAGGAGGAGCGCCAGTGCTCCGTGCGGCGCTGTGTCAAAAGCTTTCGACACATCGAAGGCCAGGACGTGGTTTTCCTCCAGCCCACGCTGCAGCCTGCGCTGGGCCAGGAACACCGGGGCAGCCGCCGTGGAGCCCGGCATGGCTCCGAACTGCCAGTCCGCGGCCAGTCCCTTGCGTGCCAGAACAGCTGTGAACCTCCGCATGAGGGGGTTCATGAGCATTCGCATGTCTTGCTGCCCCAGCGCTATCGGCCTGTACTCGTCCAGGTTGCCCGTGGCTGTGCTCTTGGGCATCAGCCAGATAATGGCCTCGTGCCAGGACTCCGGGACATCCGCACCCCGCAGGATTGCCCTGTACGCATGCACCAGGAGCCCCTGTACCGGTTCAGGCAGCTCTGCTATGAGGGCAGCCGTGACCCGGTTGGACCCCGGAGCTTTGTCGTCCGCCACGGCCTGCCTCACGGCGTCTTTAAGGTCCTGCATGGTGTAGTCCTGTACCGACCTCCATTCCTCCGGCACCCCTTTGGGAATGTGGGCCCGGACCAGCCGCTCGAAGGCCGGCAGGTTCACTGGCCGCTTGGCGTACAGCGCCTGCCAATACCTCTGGACCTCGCCAATGACGTCCGAGGCCTCCAAGAGCACCTTCTCCGACTCGCGGACGCGTACGGACCATAGGCCTGACGGGGCATAGTTCACCACGTTGATGGCCCCCCGTATCGCCGTCCATCGGAGCTGCAGGTCCGGTACCCTGCCCCGCCAGTAGTCCTTGATGGACCGGCGCCTGTTGCTCCTGAGGACATCCCGCAGCTCCTCCACGCGTGTCTCCAGCTGGCGGAGCTGTTGGTCCAATGCGGCACGCAGGTCCTCTACCGAGGCGGGGGATAGGTCGGGGTCCACTCGCCGGAGGTGCTGCAGCAGGGCAGTCGCTTCCTGGGAGTGGAGTCCGGCCGCCGCCGCGTCCCGTTGCCACAGCTGATGGGCACGCCAGGCCAGGGCCTGCTGATCCGAGAGGACCTGGTCCAGCGACGCCTCCGTTTCCGCCTGCCCGTATGGGTACTGCGGGTCCACGCCGGAAGGCATGCGCACTCCCGTGACCCTGGACACGTCATCACGGAAGGCGTAGAGCAGGTCAAAGACCGCTTGCACCTCCGACGTGCCCATGGTGGCAGTGTCCTGGTCCGATGAGAGCCACGCCTGTAGCCGCTGATCCCCGCAGGCCTTCTGCAGTACTGCCGCTACCGCCTCACGAACCCCCGGGGAGTCCGGGCGTATGGCGTGCAGCCTGCCCTGGGCGTGCGAGTAGGCCATCCTGGTGACCCTCCCTTTGCCGGCCACCGCCAGCGGGATGTCCAGGACCACAGGGCCATGATCCGACCCCAGCGACGCTGGAGACCGCCCCGGCGCCAAGTGAGGGCGCTCACGCGCCGCCCACGGGACCAGAGGCGAGTTCAGAAGGAAGGAGTCCAGTATATATATATATATATATATATATATATATATATATATATATATATATATATATATATATATATATATATATCCTCCAATCTACACCCCTCTCCCCAAATCTAGGTGTCTCCACCATACGGCTCTGGGGTACGTGCGAAAGGCACAACGTGGTGCATACACGTGGTGGAAGAGGCTAAACTCCATCAAAACGGGCTCAAAACGGGCTGAAAACACTTGTTTGAGCATCCCACATGGTCCGGGATCACTTTTGGAAAAACGCGTTTTTGACCCATTTTTGACCCATTTTTGGTCCCAAAACGGCCCACTTTCAAGGTATTTTGGGATTTTCCATGGCCCAAAACGCGCCCCCACGGGCTCAGGATGGGCTAAAACCATTTGTTTGAGCATCCCAAACGGTCCAGGATCCCTTTTGGAAAAACGCGTTTTTGACCCATTTTTGACCCATTTTTGGTCTTGAAACGACCCATTTTCAAGGCATTTTGGGATTTTCTGTGATCCAAAACACGCCACCACGGACTCAAAACGGCCTAAAAACACTTGTTTGAGCATCCCAAGTGGTCTAGGAACAACTTTGGAAAAAATGATTTTTTTCGCCCCGGGGACCCTGGTGGACCCACCGTTGGCCCCCGCCATGCGCGGGCCGGGCTGCCCACCGGCTGCACCAAGTGACCACTGGTTCGGGGGTCTGCGTGTCTCCTTGGGCGATTGTGAGGCTTGGAAACCACAAAAAGTGGGGGGTTGCGGGTGGACGAGGTGCCCTCGGAATCGGATTTTGAGCCACGAAGCCCAAGATACGGCCCGTGCTTGGTTTCGGGGGGTTGGTGCACATTGCGCAGATTTTGGGGCTTTTTGGCGCATTTTTGGGCCGTTTCTCGGACATATCGTGGAGTTGAAGGGCACTAGAGAGCTCTTTGACACGGTGAAGTCAAGCCGCACGTGCAGTGTACTCACCGTATCCCTTCGTTTGGGCGTGTCGCCCGGGTTTTGGGGCTGTTTTGGGCGAAAAATGGCTCTTTTTGGCCCAAAACTGCGCAGATTTGGGAGGGCCAAAAACAGCCATTTTTCGCCCAAAACAGCCCTAGTAAGGGTTCAAAACAGCCAAACGAAGGCAAACGGCTGCTACACTCCACGTACGGCTTGCCTTTCTTGTACGGCGTGTTCCGTGCCGTGAAGCCCCGCATCGGCAACCGATGCACCGCCAGCGGAGATTTTTGTATCAGAATATCAGGAATCAACAGGGTTTTATTTTCATAATGTTTCCGTCAATTTTTACGCTTCCGTTCTGATACTCACTATTTTGACTGCTGGCGGTTGGTTCGCGACTTTACCGTAACCGCCAGTTTAACTGTTTATAATGGAAATTTTAACGCTATCCGTCACGAAGGCTCCAAAGTCGCCAGGAACTGCATGGATGCTTCCGCAATTTTCATAATTAATACTCGCAACCTTAATCCGAATTTTTCAGGATGTCGAAATCGGATTTTCGACTTCGACATCCCCGCACTTGATTTGACCTCTTTCGAGTGGACCTACGTGCTTCCGTATGCACGAATCAACTTCCCTTTTATCCTGCCCTCCATTTGTCTTAAAGATATGGGCAAAACAAAGTTGATTCGTGAGGCCACTTGTGAAGGTCATATCTCGTGTTGCTTGCGAGGAATTACGATAAGGAAACGTGGGATGTATTCACAATACTCCCGACGTAATTTAGGAAGCATAATATGCCTTGCGTCTCCACACGTGCGCGCTAGTGTAATGGATCATGGTCAATAGGGTAGAGTTTGCGTTATAACTCTTTGGCCATGACATTGCGTGCGTTAAGATAACTTTCGAGTGTAGCGCGCAAGTGTTGGTGTTGCATAGGAACTCTCCTTGAGTTCCTATGACCGATTGACACTAAGTTATGCCCTTGGAGGGGCATGACACATCGTGGTGGGAGCCACCTTTTTGGGCAATATTTGGTATGTGCCATGTGTAGTGTTGCGTGCCCATTTGGCGGGTCCATTGCTCCAAGTCGAACCCGCCAATGGACCTCATATTGTGCAAGCCCCTTCTCCATACTCCCTACGATCAATTGCAAGCCTAACCCTCGTGAAGGGAAGCTTGTGTGGTGAACCCGAAGCGATGCGTTGGGAGCAAAGTGGGTGTTTTGCAATTTTCCATATTTTCGTGTGCCCACTTGGGAAGTAGCGCTCGTAACCTTTCAAGGCGCCCCAAGTGGAGCACATATGTGGGATCGAAGGTCATTGGTGTCAAGTCATTGTGTATAGAAGGATTAGTTGATTACTCAATCCAAGGCGAAGATATTATAATACATTTGTGCGCCTTTCAAGGCACCTTTGTGTGTCTTTTTGCCATTTTTGCCATTTTTGGCTCGTCATGATGTCAAATGGCGACCGTGTATCTCAACGTTGCGCTCAATTGACATCATGACCCAAGTATGTTCTGAGGGTACATACTTCGGTAGCCAACATATCTTGGACCCGGCGAATAACTCCTCTTAGGCTTGGCATACCGTGGCCGCCATGTTGGCGATTTGGGACTATCCCAAATCATGGGCTCACTTGGCGACCCTGCCATTCCCAATACCGGAGGAGTTGGGCGACGCCCCAAAGATATGTTGGACATATATGACTTGATACCAATCCTATGGCACACTCCGGTCCGAGTCGGGCATGTGCCTCATTTGCCCTAACCATGAGTGTGCGCAATTTTGGCCATTTTGAGCATTTTTCCACTTTTGCTGCCCGCCGTGAACTATGTTCTAACCCTCGTGCACGCCGGACGCATGGACCAACGGACCATATATGACATGGGTGTTATGGGTAATGGTCCCCATGGTCCACACACCACGTGGGCGAAGCGGAGCCGCCTTCGTCAAGGCGCTAGGCCAAATTGAGTATGGGCAATTTTGCCATTTTTGCATTTGTGGACCCAATTGGGATTGTCACCACGCCGAGTGGCATGGAGATCTTTGAGAGCCAAGGGCATGGGAGTCTTCGTTGGACTCCCGGTGGATCACGTATGGAATGCCGGATCCGATCTCCAAGCCGGCGTGGAGATATACTATTGGGAGCACACCGAATTTTGGCTCATTTCAGGCAGCCAAAATGACCCAATTTTGGGACCCCAATTTCCCCCTTCCGTGTGGTCAATTGGCGGCCCCATTTCTCTAAGCCCATAGGGAGCCCGGACCTAAATCCAAGTTGTACACTCAGATATAAGTCCTAGGTCCTGCCTCCTACCCTGTGAGCCATTGGCCTTACCTTGGCCGGGCGAGCCGGCCGTGGGAATGACGCCAATTTTGGTGATTTTGGCATCATGACCCCACTTGACTCATCCGTGTTGCCCTGATGCCGGGACCTCAGAGGGAACCAGGTTGGGTGAGGGCTCCAGGGAGTTCGTACTCGAAGGGCATAGGGTCAGTTGCCTCGTCCCTACCTCTGGCGGGTCCGGACGAGGGGTCAATTTTGGGAATTTCTGAGTTAGTTTCAGTTTGGGCTGAAACAGCCCATTTTCAGCTACCAACTCCTGGGTGATAATGGCGGGGCCATATCTTTGGCTCAGAGAGGAGTTGGGACCTGCCGTTAAGGGAGCATAGGGAGCCACTGTTGGTTGGCCTTGGAGTCCCTTGGTTCCCAGAAACTCGCCTGTGGCTGGGCGGGACACCTCTCCCATTGGCAGGGTTTCAGGGTCCGGACTGAGCAGGGCATGGGTTGTGTTTGAGCCCCCGCCCCTACCAGCCACTGAGAGGGTCGGACCTGGGATTGGGATATGAGTTGGGACTGAGTGTCTATGGTCCTGTGATGCCCTTACCCCAGTCCAGTCTTAACCCCATGTGCACATATCCTGATGTGTTGCTGTACATACTTTCGTTCCCTCTTTGCAGAGTGGCAAGGATTCTGAAACGCTTTGTCACATGACAACGCATTGATGCCCTTGTGAGCGTAGTGCTTTGCCTGCCTGCTCACTTGCGTGTGTCCACCGCAGCGTCCCGTGGCCGGCCCCCCACGGGAACGCGTCAAAAGCGTTTCACCGCCGCGGGGTTACCCAGCCCTCGCGTGCCACTCGGGGCCACCAACCCCGAGCAGCGCGTCGCAGCAGCGCGGCGCAGCTCGCAGCTCGCAGCGCAGCGCAGCGTCTCGCAGCGCAGCGCAGCAGCTCGCAGCGCCACTCAGCGACAGCGCCGAGTTCGTCACGGAGCCCGCAGCGCCGTCCAGAACATCGTCCTGACCGCGCAGCGCCCGTGGAAGAGGTGCACAGACCAGGACTCCTGCATCAGCCCCATCGGCCGACCCGGAGTCCCAACGGCCGACCAGCAAGGCCGCGTCAACCACCTCCACAACCACCGGCTGACCAGCACCAGCCGCACTTCCAATCCAGTGCTGCAGCACCCTCCTCAACAACCACAACCAGTTCGTTGAGTTGAACGAGTGCACATCAAGGACTTCAAGATCATCTACGCCCCCGCTGCCATGGTGAATTGGCAGGAAGCGGGCAGGACGTGGCCGCGGCCCCACCCCCATGCAGCACGCCTGCTGCATGGGTTGGTTTGGGACCAGCATTACCGCCACAGCCACCCCCAGTGCGAAGGCGGCATGCCCAGGAGCTTCGAGCTCCGCACGGACATCGCCCCCGACCGCCTGCAGGCCGTGGAGGACTGGCTGCGGGCGGAAGGGTACGAGTACCGCCACCAGCAGAGGCGCTGGAGGGCGTGGACCCGGCCGGACAGGCCCGGGGAAGGGCTGCGCCCCGACGGTATTGAGGAGGACGAGGACCCCAACGCCTACCCGTCGGGCGCCTCGATCAACGTCTCCCTGTGGGACGTGATCGAGAAGAAGTTCCCGGAACCGGGGAGCGAGCGCAGGCTGCAGGGCAGCAGCAGCGCGTCTCCGGCGACGGAGAAACGGTCCGCCGGGGACAGGAAGCGGGACCGGAAGTGGCGGGAGTACCATGAGTCCCTGGCCGCCGAAGCCGCCCAAGGCGCCAAGGGCGGAACCCCAGCCCCCAGTCCCCAACGGCCCAATGGTGGACACCACCCCGGCTTTACCACCCTTGGCGACTACATCCAAGTCGCCAAGCAGACCCAGGCCAAGCCCCGTCCGCTGCTCCTGAGGGCCCGGCAAGCCCCAGCAGGCCCCAGCAGCGACGTGGAGTCGGCCCACCGCGGGAGGATGCCGGCCGACCAGGCCAGCTCCAGCAGCAGCGTCGCTCCCGAAAGGGACGTGGCGCTCGCCTGTGAGCGCGCCTGTGGGGTGCCCTGCAACCGTCGGGTTGCCCGGCAACGGGCCCGGCAGTACAGCGCTGCCGTGGAGGGCGCCACCGGCATCGCCCAGGAGGAGGCTGCGCAGTGGGCGCATGGCATGGCCATCCACGCCCAGACCGTGGCGGCCATTGCGGCCGGACTCACGGCCGTAGCCGCCCATGGGGCAGCGACCGCCTGGGTCAACGGTGAGTTGGCGGCAGCCGACGAGGAAGCCCGCCTGACGCAGGAGGCCATTGCCTGCAAGGAGGCCGAGGTGAAGGCGCTGGAAGAGGCGCTTGCCCAACGGAGGGCAAAGAAGGAGGCGGAGGAAAGGGCCCACGCCGAAGCGACGGCTAAGGCCCGGGAGGACGCCGCCAAGAAGGAAGCCATCGAGGCCGCGCGACGGAAGGTCGCTGAGGAGAAGGCCAAGACGGAGGCGGAGCTGGCGGCGTTGGAGGCGCAGAAGGCGCAGCTGCTGCAGGCCCGGGAAGCCGAGGCGGCTCGTGCTCGGGAAGAAGCCGAAGCGCGAGCTGCCGCAGCCACCGCCGCCGCAATGGAGGAGGCAGAGGCCAAACTCCGCCACGAGACTCCCCCGGGAGGATCGCGAGTGGAGACCCTTCAAAGGCTTTTCGAAGGGGACGCCTCCTCCAGGATGAAGCTGGATGAGGCGGACACGGGCAGCAGTGGGAGCGGTGGCACCACCGCCCGTCGACGGAGGAAGGGCAAGGGGAAGACCCCCGAGAGGCCGCGGAGGCCAGCGGGTGGGCACCCCCACGACAGTGACCCCTTCTTCACCGCCAGTGACGGGGATGAACGAGGCCGTCGACATCGCCAAGTGGTGGCTTGGACGGGCGAAGGTGGCGGAGACGTCCCCATGGAAGGTGAGGATGAGGATCCCCCTCCTCCCTACCGGAGCTCCGAGTCCTCCGTGACCGAGACGCCCAGGTGGGGCGACATGGACGAGGATGACGACATGGAGTTCGGCATCACGAGGAAGCGCCCATCCTCGGACCCACCGAGGCGACCCGGCGGAGACCCACCGGGACCCCCTGGCGGAGGACCATCAGGACCCCCTGGAGGACGCCCACCGAGTGGACCCCCTGGAGGCGGACCACCGGGCGGGGGAGGACCCCCTGGACCGGGCGGACCCGGCGGAGGCCCTCCTGGAGGACCCCCTGGGGACCCCGACGACCCACCAGGGAACGGCGGCCCGGACACCACCTGGCGGTGGATTGTCTACCTCCGCAGGAGGGTCTTTGCCCTCGAGTGCGAGGTAGACATGGGCAAGGTCGAGATGGCTCGCATCTCCGGGGTCGCCGCGCGCGCGCAGAAGGACCTGGACATCGCCAGGGCCGAGACCAAGTCGCTGACCAACGTCGTCAGCGGCCTGCAGGAGAGGCTGGATGCGCTGGAAGCCCGTGGGAGGGTCGGCAGCGACCACCCACCCCTGGAGTCTGGCTCGTCGGACGACGGCTGGGGACCCGGACCAGGTCCAGGCAGACCCCACGCCCCCGGCGGAGCCCCCAGGAGTCGCCCCAGCGCCAGTGCCCCCTCTCTCACCGCCCCCTCTCACCACAGCGCGGGCTGCCGCAACGAGCGCGTGCCGCCCGGCAGTGGCAGTGAGGAATGGCGCGATGAGTGGCTCAGCGCGGACTACCACAACCGCCGTGCTCCACCGCGGACGCCTGTGCGCCCCCGACGCCCGCCACCAGCCCCGGTGCCAATCCCCAGGGCTGGAGGACGTTATGGTGGACTCAGGGATGAGGTCCCCAGAGGAGACGTGGAGTGGGATGTCGGCGAAGGTGAGGACCTGGACCTGGACCTGGACCTGGAGGAGTTCGACATCAGCCCGCCGCGTGGTGTACGACGGGAGGCCGCTGAACGCAGCCGCCGGCGCCGTGATGAGGATGCGTACATGGATGCAGTACGGCGTGAACATTTTGGTTCAGCGTACGTGGAGGAACCGCGGCGTAGCCACAGGGACTCCATGGAGGAGATGGACGTGGCGGCCGTGGGAGTCCGCGGGCGAGGCCGATGGGAACCTCGGTCGACCTCGCGGCCGGCGTTCATGGTCTCTAAGGCCGCGGACGCCGCCGTGTGGGAAGACTTGAAGGACATCAAGCCCCCCATGTACGATGGCAACCCCCTCAACCTCGACCGCTTCTTGGAGAAGCTGGACGATTGGGGGCTGACCGTCACTGAAGACCAACCTCCCGCGGATGCGGAGAGATATGTCTTCAAACGGTTCAGGTACCGCCTGCCGGAAGTGCTCGGCGAGCTATACTTCGTGGCGACCAAGGAGGGGAAAATCAAGACCCTCAAGGACGCCAAGAAGTGGCTCAACGAGCAGGAGCGGGTGGACGCTCCGCAGGTGGCTGCCAAGCGCTGGAAGTCCATCAAGCTTGAGCATGATGGACGGGAGATCCGCCTACAAGAGTGGCGGGACTTCCGAGGGAAATACACCCTCTTCCGCCGCAACGTGGAGGATTGGAACGAGGGTGACGAGCAGGCTCGCCTGCTCTCCATGCTGCCGGAAGCATGGATCAAAAGGGTCACCAAGGAGGAATCCAAGCGGGCCAAGTCCAACCACACGGTCAAGATGATGCTCCCCAAGGAGTATCATACGGACGTGGTGGCTTGGGCGAAGAAGCACGTGGCCCGGGATGTCAAACGGCACTCCCTGCGGAACGCTCTTCTCATCACCGTCTCGGGCGATCGCGAGAAGACCGCGATGTGGCGCCTTGACGATTGTGAGTTGAGCGGCCAGACCATCCGTCTGCAGCCCATCCCGGCGCGGATGAGCTGCGACGAGATCCTGGAGTGGGTTCGCGAGGAAGTACTCAAGGAGTACCGAAACCTCCACCACACCCGCGGGTTGAGGCCCGGCGACCGCGACGTCAACTACGTTGGCGAGGGACCTGGCGGGGAATCTGCCATGGACCCAGCGGGAGCCGGCGGCGATGAGACTCTCGTCGACGATGACGACGACGATGAGCCCGCCGAAGTGGCCGTTTGCGCCTTCGTGGCCAACAACCTGAGCGCGGGAAGCAAACCGGGAAACTGGAAGCCCCTGCAGCAGGGTTGGAGGAAGAAGGAGAAGAGGGACCCTCGCCGCATTGGCGACCCTCCGCTGTCCTTTGGGGAGTTCATACGAGCTCACCCGCAGGGCTGTTTCGTGTGTTATGGGAGGAAGAAAGGCTTCAACCATGACCACCGAACATGCCCCGTCCACAAGGCCGACACGGAGGCTTACAAGAAGGCGCATGGGTCGAAGAAGCGTGCGCCTGCGGGTATCCGGGAAGCCAAGATGGAGGTGGACAAGGACGAGCTGGCCAAGCTGATGTCGTCGGTGGGAACCGAGTTGGCCAAGGAGATCCAGGAGATCAAGCGGAACTGGGTCCCCAGGTCGGACAACAAGAACAAGGAGAACAACCAGAATGACCAGAACAAGGACAAGGACAAGAAGGGTAAAGGAGGAGGTAAAGGGGGAAGAAAGAAGGGCGACAACGACGTTGAGGCCGAGGAGAACACCCCCTCTTCCACAACCGACGCCCCCTAGCGGAGCCCCTGCAGCCAAGGGCCCCAGCTAGGGCGGTCGCAGGATGGTGACGTGGGAAGCGCCGATCCATCCCAGTCGGGAGTCGATAAGCACAAGGGGACTGCCGCGGGCGGAAGGCCCGGTCTGGCGCCCAGTCGCGGAGGCGGGGTGAGGGCAAGTGAAGGCACGAACCCTTGCACCCGTCCGTCCTTCGCGACCAAGAACGTGTTTGATGTACTACAGGATCTATCCGAGAGTATCGGAGGATCACCCGGACCGCAGCTGGATGCTGCAGATGGGCAGCCTGAGCCCATTGTCCACAACCTGCACCAGTCGCTTGTGGAGCTTCTGGAACGGCCGGAGATCCTGAGTTTGCACGCCGTGCGCCGTGTCGGTCGCGAGCGGCAGTTGCATCTTAAGGTCCGTGCCTTATGCGGGGAAGTGGAAAAGGTTTTCGACGTGTTGGTCGACACGGGAGCTCAAGTCAGCTTGGTCAAGGCTGGCCTGCTTCCGCCAGAGTGTCTTACCGACAGTCGGAAACCTGTCAGGCTGAAGGTGGCGAACGGCCAGTACATGGTGGGAGGCACGAAGGAAGCGGCCATTGGGCTGCAGTTCGTGAACCATCGTGAGCTGAGCCGCCCAGACCTCGGCAAGGAAATCCTCCTGCACGGTAGCTTCTACGAGGCCGAGATGGACTGGGACATGATCGTCGGGTACGACTTCATGATGGAGACGGACTCCGGCGTCCTCCCGGCCCAGGCCTCCATGACCCTGTACCAGGACGACCAGCTCTCGTGGCTTTCGCCACCTGAGCACCATGTGGAATGCCAATGGATCCAACCCGAACGCAATCAGCTCGAAGTGGCCGCGCTGGACACTGAGCCTACTGGGCCAGCGAACCAGGAGTACGGCGTAAGGCCGGAAGTGGCGTACCGAGTGGTCGCGGACCTGGGAGCGTCGGATCTGGCCCTGGATGCGTTCTCTTCAGGAACCTCCGCCCATCTGCGGGTATGTGAGAAGTACTGGAGCGCCCAGGACTCCGCGTGGAAGAAGCACTGGGGTCCGCATCAGGGATTGATGTGGATCCATTGCCCCCGTTGGGACATTCCAAGAGCGATAGCGAAGATTCGCAAGGACCGCTCCAAGGCAGTGCTGGTTGTTCCTATGGGATGCACCGAGGAGGAAAGTACCCGACATTGGGTAGCCTCATTGACCAACATGACCTTGAACAAGGTCGTCCTACCGGCTGGAGAGAGTGTCTATCAGGATGCTAAGGGACAGCCCATGCCACCCCAAAGATGGCCAACAGAATTCCACTATGTGGATGGGGGCCTTGATCAGGCCGACACCACGGACTTCGTGTGTGTCAACCGTATCATAGCAGAGCCTTGGAGGCAATGCTTTGCGGTTCCCCCTGTTGACATCGAAGAATCGGACTCCGAAGACCCCCTCACTGAAGAGGAGTGGGATCTGGTTCAGGGGTATATGGATCAGCCCTTTCACGACTGGGGAAACCAGCGTGAGGGCAAAGGCCAGGACAAAGCCTGGTGGGAAGTGGACTCAATCGTCTCCGGTTCCTATGACGGGAATACCTTCGTGCAGAGGGTGCTGGATCACATGTCCAGCCAAGACGAGCCGCCTGGCGGTGACCCACCCACCTACGGCGATCTGTTCCGAGGCAAGACCAGAGATGGCCCTTTGGGCCACCTGGGAAGACCGCCTGAGCCGAAAGCGAGCGGGGTCGCTACCCCTCAAGTAAGCTCCGTGGTTCAAGTGCCCGGAAAAGCCAAGGCGGAGTCCGATGACTGCCCCAAGATCCAGGCGTTGAGGGCCAGGCTGAAGCAGAAGTATGGCGAGACCTTCTTCAGCGGCAAACCTGTGTTCCCCCCACCGGTGCGTGGACCGTATGGCGAGGCCAAGATACGACTGAAGCAGGACCCCCGTGTGTATCGTCACCGGGAGTTTGCCCTGAGGGGCGAGAGGAAAGAGGCCATGGAGAAGATCCTCCGTGACTTCATCCAGAGAGGCTGGCTCGAGCCGTGCCACTCCGAATGGGCCTCTCCTTGCTTCGTCGTCCCCAAGAAGGTAGCCGGTGAGTGGCGGCTCGTGGTCGACTACCGCGGCCTGAACGCCCAAACGCAGCACGACAGCTATACGCTGCCCCTCATTGAGGACATGCTGCAAAAGCAACACCGGCGGAGGATCTTCACGGTGATTGACCTGAAACATGGTTATCATCAGATGCCTCTCGCCGAGGAGTCCCGTGCCTGCACAGCCATGAGCACCCCACTTGGACCTCTCCAGTGGAAGGTGATGCCCATGGGCGTTACCAACGGCAATGCGGCTTTTCAGCGGATGCTGGAGAACCTGCTTGAGCCGGTGCGCGACTGTGCGGACCCCTTCGTGGACGACGTGATCATCGCGTCCGGGGACCCCAGCATGAGCTACGAGGAGCTCCTGGAGGCACACGAGAAGGACGTCACTCGGGTGCTGGACCTTCTGGTTCGGCACAAGCTCACGGGCAGCAGTGACAAGGCGACCATTGCGGTAAGCGAGGTGGTCTTCGCTGGCCACGTAGTTGGGAACGGGCAGCGCAAGCCCATACCTGGCAAGGTGGCTGCGATTGAGCACTGGGAAAAGCCCAAAACGGTCTCTGAGCTACGGGCGTATCTGGGGTTCTGCAACTACTACTCGGGGTATATCAAAATGTATGCCGAGTATGCAGCCCCCATGACGACCATGCTCAAGGGCAACCGAGAGGAGACCAAGAAGGGGTCCAAGAAGGCTCTGGTCTGGACAGCTGAGTCCGACCGTGCCTTTGAGGGGATGAAGCAGGCGCTGCTATCCGCAGTGGGTCTGCACCTCGTGGATCCCGACCGAGGGTTCGTCCTGCGCACCGACGCTTCCGACTACGCCATTGGCGCTGTGTTGGAGCAAGTGCTTGACGACGGGAGGCACGTGCCCGTGGCCTTCTGGAGCCGAGTCCTGGCGGAAGGCCAGAGACGGACGTGGACGCCCCGTGAAAAGGAGGCGTATGCCATCGTCATGGCTCTCAGGAAATGGGCTGGGTACATAGCCCTCCATCCCGTCACCGTCTGCACCGACCATCAGAGTCTGCAGTCGTGGCACAAGGAGCACGTGGACACCCCCTCGGGTCCCGCCTCCCGACGAGCAAGATGGCACGAGACCTTGGCCAAGTTCGACCTTACGGTTGTTTATATTCCTGGAAAGGATAACACCGTGGCGGACTGTCTCAGTAGGTGGGCCTATCCCGCCAGCAAGGGCATGCAGGATATCTCTGCCCATGGCGATGAGGCTGAGACCGCTGAAGCCAAGAGGATCATTGAAATGGAGCGCCTGATGGAGGAGGAGGGTGCCAAATGCTTCGTCGTCATGGCCGCAGATGCCCCCCTCGCTTCGAGGGTGAGCAGAACGGTCAGTGTACTCGCCCCTGTGGGTGCCGCGGGCGGAAGGCCCGGTCCGGCACCCCCTGTGGGAACTGAGTCCGACAAGCACCTCTTCCCAGAGTCTTGCCTCCAGGACGACTGGACCGACGATTACGCCAAGTCTGAGGCCTTTGCGGCCGAGTATAGGGCTGTGACCGACCCTGACGACGGGCAGAAGTGGCCAAAGGGGCTGACCGAGGAAGATGGCAAGCTCTACCGGAATGGTAAGCTGCTAGTCCCGGAGTCCCGGGTGCTCGAGCTGTGTGAAGCTTGGCACCACCACATGCTGCACCCAGGGGTCAAGAAGCAAGCTCTTGACATGCAGCGTCGGTTCGAGATCGACCATATCGTTCTCTACACCGCCATCAAGAAGGTCAGGAAGGGTTGCTCGGTCTGTCAGGCCTGCAATCCCGACAACCGGAACGTCAAGGGGGAACCCCAATGGTCCCCGGTTCCTGACCAGCCCATGGAAAGCGTGGCCATGGACGTCTTCTCCATGCCCGAGGTGCACATTGGCAAAGAGACCTTTGACTGTGTGGTTCTCTGTGTGGACCGCCACAGCGGCTACGTTGTAGCCGTTCCGGCACGCAAAAAGGGGTTGCTTGCCAAGGAAGTGGCAGTCATGATGATTCGTCATTGGCTGACCGTCTTTGACATCCCCCGCACCATTTGCAGTGACCGAGGGCCCCAGTTTACTGGTGGCTGGTTCAAGGCCATGTGTTCCCTGATGGGAATACGACACGCCAAGAGCGTCGCCTATCTCAGCCGGTCTAACGGGCGTGCTGAAGTGGCTGGACGGCAGCTGTTCGAGAAGCTGCGCAAGATCCACATCACCAATCCACGGCGGAACTGGTTCGAGGAGATGTGGCCTGCTCTGAAGGCCCATCATGACACCCCCACTCCGGGCGGTTTGTCCCCTCACCAGATTCTGTTTGGCAGGGACCCCCTGGGTAGGGGACTTCCCTTGTCTGGTGATGGCATGGCTATGGATGCCAAGGAGTTCTTCGCGCGGCAAGAGCAAACGGCGCGGGACATCCGCCAGCAGCTTGAGAAGGAGCATGCTGAGCGTCAGAAGTCCGCCCCGAGCTCGACAGCGCAGAAGTTCAGGGTGGGAGACCCGGTGTGGGTGATCAGACCCCGCCCCATGGGCACCCACCGCACCAAGACCTGGTTCACACCCGGCGAGGTGGTCCGCAGGATTGGTGAGGACACCTACCGCATCAAGGTGGGTCACGGACAGTTCCGGGAGCGCCACGAGAGTCAACTCCGTGTGCGGGAACCCGACCTCCGTGGCCGACATGTGTCCCTGGACTACGCCAGGCATGAGGCCGATTCGGACGACGACTATGCTGAGCAGGACGACTATACGGTCGAGAAGATCCTGGCTCAGCGCCCGAAAGCCTCGGCGCCCGGAGGTCTGGAGTTCAAGGTTCGTTGGCGAGGCTATGGGCCGTCCCACGACACCTGGGAACCCGTCTCCTCGTTCGTGCCGCGGGTCAATACTCCCTTCATGGAGTACATCCGCAAGCACAAGACCAAGATCCATGTCTCGGACTTGGCAGCACTCACCCGGGCGATTGCAGCCAGGGGTGCCTGATCAGCGCCCTGAGCTCTCCCCTGATGTGTTATGAGCGCTTGTGAGGCCGACGAATCGTCCCTTACTTGCTTGCTCTCTTCCATCTTTCGGTGACAAAGTGGCCATATGCCCCCCCCCCTGCTGAATCCGGAGGAGGATGGCCCCTCTCTTCTTCTACTCGTCACTCACCCCCCCCCCTGCTGAATCCTTGGGAAACCAGGTAGGGCGACTGACCTTCATAATTCTGAGCTCTTGGGGCCTTGAAGCCCATACGACGTTGCGCAACGGATGCCGCTGTCATCGGCATTGCGATTTTTGAGTGTGTGGTCTGGTTCCATGGCATTTGCGGAATCCAGGCCAGTCGACGTGTGTCTCGAGACTATATATGCCTGAACTCAGGCGTTATCCTGTCCATCCTCCTGCATTTGCCTTATCCTGACCGTGGCGTGGTTTGGCACTCTGTTCTGAGTGTGTTTACACGCCTATTTACCCAAATTGTTGCTTGTTTTTCTGCCCTCCAGGATATGTGCATCTGTATGTTAAGTGTCATCAGCCCATCGCTGAGGGATGGACTGTTTTTCACCACGAATCGGAATACAGAGGCGCCTTGAGTCGCCGCGTACATATCCTTACAGCCTGGTCCAGCCTGGACCAGTACTTGATTACAGATTCTACTGTTTGAGTGCCCGTGATACCGTGTTGCCCTATTCGCTGTGATGTGTGGAGATCCTGATGGCGCCAGGCGGGAAGCCCAGTTGCCTGACTACACTCCCAGCGGTCCGCCACTGTCAGTCCCAGTGTGAGCCTACCGATTTGCAGACGCACTTGCATTCGGATGGCGGCCTCCGGTGCTCCTGACCTCGGTCAGTCTGCCTGGGAAACTGGTGGTTTGAGGAGTCGACGCCTCCGCCCACACTGCATGAGGACTCCCTCATGTATGGCCACGCTTCGTGGTAGTAGGGCGAGGGAAAAGACGGCCTTGATGCCCGATCCCTTCAGGAGGAGTTCCCTTACGATTTGGGGTTCGTAAGAGTTCGACTATGGCACTCTGGACTCGCGTCGTATGGATATGGACATGGTGCGCCCGAGGAAGGACCCGTGGGGACTCTCCCCAGTCGGCGGGCCTTGGGAAGCTTGGGGTAGCCTGATGGGTCTTTGTGGTCGCTCTCGGCTTGTGGGGCCACCTCGGCCGTCGTGTGACGCCTATGTTGGCCGTGATGCCACTGCCACTGTGGTGGTGACCGTAGCAGCCGGCACCCGGTGCGCCTGGTATGGGTTAACGGGTCCTTTGGATGCCGAACAATCGCCGCCAGGACCCGGGACTTGATACTTGATACTATACATGTGCTACGAGCTGTTACAGCAGCATACCTATCCCACTGTGGGATACCTATCTTACTGTGACTTACTGAAGTGAGGATGTGACACCCCCCCCCCCTTTCAGGGAGTGGTCCTGGGTACCCGCTGCCATGCTTGGGTGTTATCGAGCCCCCCCAGGGTTTGCTCTAAGGAGGGGGGTGAAGCGGTACCCAGAACCCCATGGCCAGGTTACGGCATACAACCGGTCTCCGGTCCACTAACCCCATGTACGGCGTGTTCCGTGCCGTGAAGCCCCGCATCGGCAACCGATGCACCGCCAGCGGAGATTTTTGTATCAGAATATCAGGAATCAACAGGGTTTTATTTTCATAATGTTTCCGTCAATTTTTACGCTTCCGTTCTGATACTCACTATTTTGACTGCTGGCGGTTGGTTCGCGACTTTACCGTAACCGCCAGTTTAACTGTTTATAATGGAAATTTTAACGCTATCCGTCACGAAGGCTCCAAAGTCGCCAGGAACTGCATGGATGCTTCCGCAATTTTCATAATTAATACTCGCAACCTTAATCCGAATTTTTCAGGATGTCGAAATCGGATTTTCGACTTCGACATCCCCGCACTTGATTTGACCTCTTTCGAGTGGACCTACGTGCTTCCGTATGCACGAATCAACTTCCCTTTTATCCTGCCCTCCATTTGTCTTAAAGATATGGGCAAAACAAAGTTGATTCGTGAGGCCACTTGTGAAGGTCATATCTCGTGTTGCTTGGGAGGAATTACGATAAGGAAACGTGGGATGTATTCACAATACTCCCGACGTAATTTAGGAAGCATAATATGCCTTGCGTCTCCACACGTGCGCGCTAGTGTAATGGATCATGGTCAATAGGGTAGAGTTTGCGTTATAACTCTTTGGCCATGACATTGCGTGCGTTAAGATAACTTTCGAGTGTAGCGCGCAAGTGTTGGTGTTGCATAGGAACTCTCCTTGAGTTCCTATGACCGATTGACACTAAGTTATGCCCTTGGAGGGGCATGACACATCGTGGTGGGAGCCACCTTTTTGGGCAATATTTGGTATGTGCCATGTGTAGTGTTGTGTGCCCATTTGGCGGGTCCATTGCTCCAAGTCGAACCCGCCAATGGACCTCATATTGTGCAAGCCCCTTCTCCATACTCCCTACGATCAATTGCAAGCCTAACCTTCGTGAAGGGAAGCTTGTGTGGTGAACCCGAAGCGATGCGTTGGGAGCAAAGTGGGTGCTTTGCAATTTTCCATATTTTCGTGTGCCCACTTGGGAAGTAGCGCTCGTAACCTTTCAAGGCGCCCCAAGTGGAGCACATATGTGGGATCGAAGGTCATTGGTGTCAAGTCATTGTGTATAGAAGGATTAGTTGATTACTCAATCCAAGGCGAAGATATTATAATATATTTGTGCGCCTTTCAAGGCACCTTTGTGTGTCTTTTTGCCAATTTTGCCATTTTTGGCTCGTCATGATGTCAAATGGCGACCGTGTATCTCAACGTTGCGCTCAATTGACATCATGACCCGAGTATGTTATGAGGGTACATACTTCGGTAGCCAACATATCTTGGACCCGGCGAATAACTCCTCTTAGGCTTGGCATACCGTGGCCGCCATGTTGGCGATTTGGGACTATCCCAAATCATGGGCTCACTTGGCGACCCTGCCATTCCCAATACCGGAGGAGTTGGGCGACGCCCCAAAGATATGTTGGACATATATGACTTGATACCAATCCTATGGCACACTCCGGTCCGAGTCGGGCATGTGCCTCATTTGCCCTAACCATGAGTGTGCGCAATTTTGGCCATTTTGAGCATTTTTCCACTTTTGCTGCCCGCCGTGAACTATGTTCTAACCCTCGTGCACGCCGGACGCATGGACCAACGGACCATATATGACATGGGTGTTATGGGTAATGGTCCCCATGGTCCACACACCACGTGGGCGAAGCGGAGCCGCCTTCGTCAAGGCGCTAGGCCAAATTGAGTATGGGCAATTTTGCCATTTTTGCATTTGTGGACCCAATTGGGATCGTCACCACGCCGAGTGGCATGGAGATCTCTGAGAGCCAAGGGCATGGGAGTCTCCGTTGGACTCCCGGTGGATCACGTATGGAATGCCGGATCCGATCTCCAAGGCGGCGTGGAGATATACTATTGGGAGCACACCGAATTTTGGCTCATTTCAGGCAGCCAAAATGACCCAATTTTGGGACCCCAATTTCCCCCTTCCGTGTGGTCAATTGGCGGCCCCATTTCTCTAAGCCCATAGGGAGCCCGGACCTAAATCCAAGTTGTACACTCAGATATAAGTCCTAGGTCCTGCCTCCTACCCTGTGAGCCATTGGCCTTACCTTGGCCGGGCGAGCCACGCGTGGGAATGACGCCAATTTTGGTGATTTTGGCATCATGACCCCACTTGACTCATCCGTGTTGCCCTGATGCCGGGACCTCAGAGGGAACCAGGTTGGGTGAGGGCTCCAGGGAGTTCGTACTCGAAGGGCATAGGGTCATTTGCCTCGTCCCTACCTCTGGCGGGTCCGGACGAGGGGTCAATTTTGGGAATTTTTGAGTTAGTTTCAGTTTGGGCTGAAACAGCCCATTTTCAGCTACCAACTCCTGGGTGATAATGGCGGGGCCATATCTTTGGCTCAGAGAGGAGTTGGGACCTGCCGTTAAGGGAGCATAGGGAGCCACTGTCGGTTGGCCTTGGAGCCCCTTGGTTCCCAGGAACTCGCCTGTGGCTGGGCGGGACACCTCTCCCACTGGCAGGGTTTCAGGGTCCGGACTGAGCAGGGCATGGGTTGTGTTTGAGCCCCCGCCCCTACCAGCCACTGAGAGGGTCGGACCTGGGATTGGGATATGAGTTGGGACTGAGTGTCTATGGTCCTGTGATGCCCTTACCCCAGTCCAGTCTTAACCCCATGTGTACATATCCTGATGTGTTGCTGTACATACTTTCGTTCCCTCTTTGCAGAGTGGCAAGGATTCTGAAACGCTTTGGCACATGACAACGCATTGATGCCCTTGTGAGCGTAGTGCTTTGCCTGCCTGCTCACTTGCGTGTGTCCACCGCAGCGTCCCGTGGCCGGCCCCCCACGGGAACGCGTCACTAGCTAGATTTAAGGGGAGAGGGGTGTAGTAATATATATATATATGTAACTACGAAGCCAAGAGACATTCGCCAACTTGCTTCGGAATGCAGCCAAATCATGGCGGGTGTCTATTATGTTGTTACACTGGCTACCTAGGGGTTTTTCCCTCCTTTTTGGTGTAAATGGAAACTTCTTACCCTGAAAAAACCCGGGTTTCATGCCCCTCTCGTGCTGAAAACACTCCTACACGGTACAAAAGTCCCAAAGTTGGCTTCCCGGGCCTGGGCTCGCGCAAATTCACAAGTTGGCGCGCCAAGTCGCAAGTTGGCGCGCCAAGTCCGGACTTGGCGCGCGCCAACTGGGAAGTTGGCGCGCGCCAAGTCCGGACTTGGCGCGCCAACTTGCGACTTGGCGCGCGCCAAATGTCCCCCCACCGATCAAACCATCGACTTGCATACCATTGTTGTCACTGGAAATTCCGTCCTTCACCTGCCCTTGCACACTTGGCACGAAGAAAGCATTGTTCCATCCTTTTTTTATTAATGTGCAAAAGACTGCGAATGTGCAAGAAGCTGTCAAATCAATCATATAAATCATATATAGAGGTCACATGCCTTGTTCAGCCTGGACGAAGACCCCCTTATTCTCTATGTACCCCCTTTGCTTCGTCCACGACGACTCCCAAACCGAAAATGTTTTATTATATAACCCCCAGTGCAGATTATCTGAGCGGATCACTTCCCCCCACCCCTTCCGCGTGCGATCCCCCTTGCCCCCCTTCACCCGCACTCTGGCCCCCCGCAGTCTGGACACCCGGCCGCCTTTACTTCCACCTCGAAAGCTGCGCTTTGAGATTTCACATTTCAGAGCTTTGTGCCGCCCCTCTCCTTTGAAGGCGGCAAAAATGGCAATGTGCCCCCACCTGCGGGCCCATCCCAACAGGTGGTCAATCCACAGATGGGCCCACAGGGTGACGTTCATTTCACAGGCCTTATGGGCCTCCCCCATCTTTTTCAATTCTGTTCGCAGAATTTTCATGTCGGGCAACTGCAATGGTCCGGATTTCCAGACGACATCGCTTGTTGCCAACAGGGATTTTCCCCATTGCCGGAAGGCGTCCGTCCAGGACACCTGGACCCCCCCCATGTCAACGACATGCTGCAGGAGGCCCTCCCCCTCCAGATGGTCACACATGGTGTCCCATCCCTCACTCTTCACCCACTCGGCAGCCGCCGTCTGCTCGATTTTCAGGGGCACCTTCTTCTTATCCTTCCTCTCCTCTTCCAACGCCACCCCGGTGGCGGTCCGTGCCTGGATCCGAATGGGATCCAGGAACCATTGCACCCACCTCACGGCCTTTCCCCTTTTCCACCGATGCACCGTGTGGAGGCTGTTCACAAGGGCTGAAAGCCCATTGTGCACTTGCCGGTGCACACCATGCAGCCCATAGTCGGGGGGCCGCTGGGCGGGGCGCACGATCGGGCAGATCATCCCCGCCCACAGCCACTCCTCGACAATCACCCCCATCCCGCAACCACGCTCGCACACAGATGGCACACAGTTGGCAGGCAGTTGGCGCGCGCCAATTCAGGATTTGGCGCGCGCCAACTCTTCAGTTGGCGCGCGCCAAGTCCTGAGTTGGCGCGCGCCAAGTGGCAAGTTGGCGCGCCAACTTCCCATTTGGCGCGCGCCAACTCCCCTGTTGGCGCACGCCAAATCAGGACTTGGCGCGCCAACTTACCACTTGGCGCGCGCCAAAACCATGCCCAGCCAGTGCCTGCTCATTTCTTCGACCGCTTGCTGCCCTGACTCTGACTCCCCTCGCTCTCTTCCGCCCGCCTGCGCTTGGGGTCAAGCAGGTGCGCAACCGGGTGCTTGTCCAGCAGGCCCTTCATCTCCGTGAGGGTGGCCTCTTTGACCCCCATGTTGATGGCCACATGGCGTTGGGCGCTGAGTGCAGAGTGCAACTCCACCGCCGCCGCCTGCAAGTACAGCACATGCTGCCCATGGTCGGGGTCGGCACTGCCCTCTGCCCCCCCCTCAACTGCACGCACCTGCGCCGTGGCGGTCACCTGCTGCTGCAATTCCCCCCTCTGCTTTTCCCACCCCTTCTCCCGCCGCTCCCACAAGGCGCGCTCACCGGTGAGCGCGTCCTGTGCCGTCTTGCGGGCGGCCTCCGCCGCCTTCAGCTGCTCGCGCAGCAGCTTGTTCTCCGCCTCCAGGCGGAGAATCTCCGCCTTCTCCCGTGCCCCCCCCCCGTCTCCCGCTGCCTGCGCTGCCTGTGCTGCCTCCCGGGGGGTGGTCGTGGGGCGAGGGCGCCTGGAGCCCCTAGCTTGCTGCTGCGTGCGGCCCTTGCTCTGCAGGGAGGGGTCCCCACACACGTCAGATGCGGCCCTGCGCCCCTTCTCCCTCTTCGGCCCTTTCCCCACGAGCTGCTTCTGGAAGCGGAGCAGAAACGCCTGCGTTGCCTCCTTCAAGTGGGGGGCGGGGGCAATGGCCCGCACGTCGCTCCACTCACACTGCCTCCACCTCTGCAGCTGTCCCAGAGCGTCAATGCTGCAGAGGAGAGGCCGGTTGTGCGTGGAGGGGGGGCGCACCTGCACAAAGGGCACAACGGAGACAACCCATGGTTGCACCCCCCCCTTCCCCTGCACCACTGCCCAGAACGGGCACTCCACCACCCTATTCTGTCCCGAACCCCGCCGAATCACCTGCGCCTGGAACAGGCGGCTGATGATCGTCCCCCCCCCATCGACGACGTCCACCGCCGTCGCCTCGGCGGACGTCACCTTCAGGAACTTGTCGGGGCTGTGCAAGGCGTCCCCGAAGTCCGCCGGTTCCGGGACCGCCGGAACTTCCCAATCCACCACCACGTCCACATCCACCTCCAACCTCTCCTGCTGCTCCTGCCGCTGCTCCTGCCGCTGCTCCTGCCGCTGCTCCTGCCGCTGCTCCTGCCGCTGCTCCTGCGGCTGCCCCTCCATGCACCTCCTCCGCCCCGGCCGGCACGGGCACCGGACGCGGGTCCACTTCCAATTGAAAATTGGCGTAGTGGATGGGGACCTGCAAATGCGCAACAACACAAGCAGAAAACAATGCACACAACTACACCACTGCAACAGCCACAGAACAACGTTTCCAATGAAACCCAACGAATTAAATTCAGGCGCCAAAACAGCACTTGGCGCGCGCCAACTAGCTATTTGGCACGCCAAAACTTAACTTGGCGCGCGCCAAAACTGGACTTGGCGCACGCCAACCGAACACTTGGCGCGCCAACCGGTGACTTGGCGAGCGCCAAGATGGAAGTTGGCGCGCGCCAACTGCGAAGTTGGTGCGCCAATCTGCTATTTGGCGCGCGCCAAATTCGTGTCACGTGTGACAACATCGCATGCATGCAAGGCACCGCGCGGGCACACCTTCTCGCTGCAGGAGCAGATGGTGCGGCGGGCCTTGTCCACGCGGACGAGGTCCAACATCTCGGCGTCCTGGGAGCTCAGGGGCGGGGTGAAGTGGGCCATGGCCATCCAGGCCATGCGGCCGGCCCCTGGCTCCCGCACGAACGCAGCGCCCAGTGCGGCGAACGAGTACACCACCGTGCCGGCCGTGCAGCGCACGCGGCAGAAGTCGGTGGCCTCGGGGGGGGGAAGCCACCACCGGTGGATGTGCGGAGTGAGGCAGGCATCCGCTCTGGCCGCCTCGGCGGTGGGCCCCCACGTGCGCGTGGTCGGTGGGGGTCAGAAACAGACCCGCAGACACCCCCTCTTGCAGGAGGAGGACATCCCCCATGTAGGGCACCGGGGGGTCCAACGGCTGCTCAGCCTGCGACACGAAGCAGACTGGCTGGGGGATCGCGTCGGGAGTGAGGAAGTCCTCCTCTGCCGGGGGGGGGGGCGGCCGGCCTCTCCTCCGCTTCCGCCGGCGCCTCCGCATCCGCCGGCGCCTCCGCATCCGCCGGCGCCTCCGCATCCGCTGGCGCCGCCGGCATCTCCTCCTCCTCCTGTGCCGCACTCTGTGGGGGGGGGGGCGGCATCCGTGTCAGCCGGCGCGGCCGGCCTCTCCTCCGCATCCGCCGGCGCCTCCGGCATGTCCACCTCGTGGGGGGCAGGCACGGGGTCGGTGGCGGCTGCCTCGGCCTCCTCAGACCCCTGGTCGAGGGGGCTGTAGTTCTGCCGGGGTGGTGGATCCTGGGGCCGGTACCTGGACGGGTCGGACCCATACGGGAGGCACAGAGGGGACCCGACTGCAGCCCCCTCGGCCAGAAGCTCGGAGGGCATCACCGGAACACTGTTCATCAGCTCCGTTACACTCTCCGGCTCTACGGTCAGCATGCGCGACCGGTAGCCGACGGGTGCAAACGGGATGAACAGTGCCCGGCCAGGCCCGCCCGCACCGCGGTGGATCACCGTCCCGCGGAGGAGCGTCACGCTGCGAAGCGGTTGGATAACAATATCCCACCGATGCGCAGCGTGATAGCCCCCCTGCGTGCCCGGGCACACCTGGAGGGACTTGGACGGGGGAGAAGTGGTGAGGGGGATGAACACGACCATGCACTGCACTGACTGTTTCACGGACAGTGCAAAATCGCGGTGGGGGATCTGGAAACCCTTCCAAGGTTCTGCCTCCCACCGCTCGATGATCTTGGGGCACAAGGCCTCAAGTCCCTGCAGCGGTGGGAGGGAGAACCCCAGCAGGGCCAGAACAGCCTGCCAGAGGTCGTCTGATAGCGCCCCCCACCTTCCCCGGGGGCCTGGAGGTCCACCTCCTCGAGCATCGACGGGTTGAGTTCCACCGTGGCGAGCTCCGCCAGTCTGGCCCACAGATCCTCGGGGATGATGCGGTCATACTGGCGGTAGCCCGCCGCGGCAAAACCCTCCTCCGTGACGATGGGGGGGTTGGGGATGTCGTGGTTGGCGACGGGGTAGGAGTTGTGGAAGGAGGGGTGGGGGCAACCCATGCCAAGCATGGTGAAGGGGGCGTCGGTGCTGTAGAGGGTGGGGTGGGTGATGTCGGGGATGTGGGTGCGCAGGCGACGGTTGGTGGAGAACTCCGTGGGAGCTACTGCATCCCACGCCTGCACCTTCACCGTCTGGTACCGCACGACGGCGTCAGTGGCCGTGCGGTGCATCCAGCCACTTTTTTTGACTGGATCCACCAACAGCCACTGCTCCTCGGGGTCGAGACCCTAAGGCGGCATCTCCTGCAGGTCGAGAACGTTAACGAACTCTTTTGACACTGCAGCAGTGCACAGCTTCAGGGTCTTGTTGAAGGCCTCAAGGGTGACTTGAGAAAGCTTCAACTCGACCGCGAGCGTCGTGGGGTACCGGCCCATCACGGCACAGCAGAACCTGCTAAGAACCCCCCTGGTCAGGGCGAAGTTAACACGGGTGGCGTCAATTCGCCAGACCAAGTGGGGATTGCCCGGCTGGTCCCACTTGCCGAAGAGGGCGGCCTCCAGGGGTTCGCGGAGGGGGGGGAGCTGGCGGAAGGATTCGGCGTCGGGGGAGGTGAGGGTGTAGGGGATGGGAAAATAGCCCCCGGGGAAGTGCTCGGAGCCCACTTTGGCGATGTGGGCATCGACCACGGGCTGCACCTCGGGGTTAGGTGGTGCAGCGGGGGCTGGGGCTGGGGCAGACGTGGGGTCGGTGACTGTCACCTTCTTCCCCTTGCCCTTCTTGGGTTGCTTTGGAGGCATGATAACGTGAAATGCCTAGAAGGGAAAGGGAATGCATAAAGGGTGCAAAAGAAGAGGAAGAATGGGGCACTTGGCGCGCGCCAAAACCGGAGTTGGCGCGCGCCAACTCAAGAGTTGGCGCGCCAAGTTGGCGCACCAACTCTTGAGTTGGCGCGCGCCAACTGACAAGTTGGCGGCCGCCAACTGCCAAGTTGGCGCGCCAAGTTTGACTTGGCTTCCAAAAAGTTGGCTTCGACCCAAAAAACCCACATATTGCATCATAACGACAAAGCAACGCAACCAAAAGCTGTAAAATATCAATAGTTCCTCGCGTTTCATGCACAAGGCGTAGCAACAACACAGTGCACAAGTACAAGCAAGTTGAATGCTCTCGACATGGAGTTGACCAGGAGTTGGCGAATGTACA
Organism: Eutreptiella sp. 'Long Island Sound 2002'; assembly: GCA_964036045.1. NCBI lineage: Eukaryota > Euglenozoa > Euglenophyceae > Eutreptiales > Eutreptiaceae > Eutreptiella > Eutreptiella sp. 'Long Island Sound 2002'. Next base: position 121,606,448 of record OZ038380.1, on the reverse strand, counting down.
GTATCTGGGGTTGGCTTCGTAGTTACATATATATACATATATATATATATATATATATATATATATATACATACATATATATATATATATATATACATATATATATATATATATATATATATATATACATATATATATATATATATATACATATATATATATATATATATATATATATATATATATACATAAATATATATATACATATATATATATATATATAGTCATAGTCATAGTCATAACCACTTATCATGCCGTCTACTGGTGTTACCGGGCATCTCGCGCCGACAGGTGGTTCCTGCCTCGCTCGATCCCGTGGGTCCCAGGGCTGCCTGAGGTGGCCCACAGTATGACGGAGGACCCGTAGGACCGGGGATACCGGTCAACCAGGCTTTGGGGGCAGTGGCAACTGCATGGCGTTAGCATTAGCAACGGCGACGGGCGCTGGCCCGTTTGTTCGCCGGGGGTTTGGGGGCAAGGCAAAGCAACGCAGCAGCATCGCAACAAGTAGAAAGCAAGGGCTTCTCTGTCCGTCGCAAAGCGGCAACCAAGGAACAAAGCAGCACGCATGCGGCGAAGCGAGAGCTGACCCTCCGTCGTTCGCGTACCCCCGCCACCGTGGAGACATCCATCACCCATGACCCCATGGAATCCATTGCCGTCTGCGTTCTCGAAATTGCCCACCACCCCTGACTCCACGTATCCCTCTGCCAGCACGCAATAGCCCGTATGTGCATAGCCAGGATTTCTGGGAGGCTCCAGCCTAGCCTGGCCCTCAGCTTTCATCGCCCCCATGTCTCCACTATGTACGCCACCGACCCACCGCACCATCCCCCTAGTATAGTACAGAAACACGGTACCAATTCCACGTCCCCGTGGCCCTGAGCTGCTCCCACACCCCCGATATATACCATGCCGGCACTCCATGTCAGGGGCCAGCACCCAATCAGCTTCGAGGCATCCACTTGCCACGTATAATATATCTTCAGGGTCTACAGGGGGGGACGCCTGCCGCTACGCGACGGGAGTGGCGCAACCCGTGAATATCGCTGGCTGGGATTCGGGCTGGTGGGTGCCGTAGCTTGGTTATCGACCCCCTGTAGGGGTACCCACCAGAGGCTCGCTCCGGGCTGTGGTAACCAGGTGCACCTCATCTGGCCCACATACATTGCCCTGGCGCCTACCCTTGACCCTTACCTGCACTGATTGGCCAGCTCCCGTGGTTGCGCCTCTTCCGCCACAGCAGCGGCCAGGCCGCAGGTTCGGCGCCCACCGACGACGTGGCGAGCCTACTTATAGCATTGGCCCGCGCGTCACCCCCCAGACCACTCAGCATGCCGCTCCTCTTCCCCCCTCGCCTCTAGCCGACCGGACTGGCGCCCCCCAGGGGTAAGCCGTTACAGTGGTGAGGCGACCGCATACTCTTCGCTACGACGCCACGCAGTACCGCTGTTGCCACGCCGACGCCAACTGCGAGCCGCCACGACACGCACCACCGCAACCACAAGGCCATGGTCAGAGGTTAGACTATGTACATGCCCGCAGGCATGGTCCCTCTAGTTTGTTAACGGGGCCAGGGGATGCCCCCGCATATATATATATATATATATATATATATATATATATATATATATATATATATATATATATATATATATATATATATATATATATATATATATATATATATATATATATATATATATATATATATATATATATATATATATATATATATATATATATATATATATATATATATATATATATATATATATATATATATATATATATATATATATATATATATATATATATATATATATATATATATATATATATATATATATATATATATATATATATATATATATATATATATATATATATATATATATATATATATATATATATATATATATATATATATATATATATATATATATATATATATATATATATATATATATATATATATATATATATATATATATATATATATGATATAGTTTCCTTTAATATCGCGAACAGACGGCGCGCGCGCATGTGGTCTGCGTTCTGGCGGATTTTCTGATTTCGATTTCTGTCACGAGAAATTGACCTGAAAGCATTACCATTTGGAAATTTATAAAGCTCAGTACAGCTGTCATTACCATGACCAAAACAGCGCAATTTACGGATCGGCATTGTGTATCCTCAATTTCGGCAGCTTGATGCGAAATGCCCAAGTTTGGATGCCAAAATTGTGACCAAGGTCCAAAACTACATTGATTTAACTTTCGCGTTATTTGATTTTGAAGTGGTAGGCCGGAATTCTAAATTTTTCGGATTTTCATATATTTCGCCTAATTTAGTCATTTGGTTGGCGTAACATTCCCGCTTCCCATGCCAGCTTACAGCTTAACCCAGTTAACATGCCACCTTAGCATGCCCATTGTAGCTTAACGACATGGCTAAAGCATTGAACCCACTACCTTTCCGGGTCAATTTGCACCGAAATGAGTTGAAAAAATCGATGTTGCCCCTTAACCCCTCTTTTTGCCACGTAGGTTGGGAGCACAAACTTTGAAAAATGAAGTTGTCTCCGCTTCACACTGTTGCCAAGGTGGCCTATTGCGGACAACATCGTAGCTGAAAGATGTTGTAGACATGAAGCGCCAAGCGTTGAGAGCGCCGGGGCCAAAGGCCCCCTTGTCAAAAAGAAGGAACAAAAATAGATAGTAAAATGGGTATTTCCGGTTACATTGGAACATATCTATTAGTTTACGGATTTTCATATCAAAAGATTTTTTGACAACCCGTTTTAAGTTCGGCTATGTGTGCCGATCGCTGGGGCACCTATTGTGTGCCCATCGCTGCCCATAGGTACCTACAATTTGAGCAAAGGTACCCATCCTTTGGGCACAGTAATGGGCTTACCCAGGTACATTGGAGGGTACCATGGAACAGAAATCAGTTAGTTTGCGCATTTTGTTTTCAAAATTGTCTTTCACAACCCGTTTGACACTCGAGGTTCCACAGGCCGAAGGCCGTTTGATTATATCCTATATCCGCGGCCTGTGGTAGATTGCGCGCCCAATGTGACGGCCGATAGGTTGATTTGCCGATAAGCCAGCTGTTGCCAAATGAGGTGTCCACAACTGCGCAGGTCACGGTCAAGCTGAGTGAGTGATGTCACCGATGAGGTGGCAAAATCTAAACATATGTACGCGTAGGGCTTGACCCAGGCTACTCAGAAATGCCTTCGTTGGTTTGTTTTGACACGATTTACCCCATGGAGGGAGAGGGTTTTGCTAAAGACTTCATTGCCCAACTGCAGTTTTTGCTGATTTCTGTTTAGTACCGGTCACGGTCGCGCTTCGGGAGAGGGTTCATTGGCTCACCACGCAAAAACCAAGTTGGTCATCTTGAAGAGGACAATCCACCCTACTCATATACACCAATTTTTCATGAAATGGACACATCTACCCCAAACTATGAGGCGCGAGTGTAGATATAGCTGAAATCTGCATGCTGCCACAAATGTGGTCTGCTACACTAAACGAAGGATGGTATACCTTCGGCGCATGGGTGCTCTCACTAGGCCTTTTTGTCACGCCAACGGTGCTCATCTACGTACTCGAACAATGCCTGCTCAATACTATGCGGCAAGGTTGGTTTGCGGCCCGGGGTGCTTAGATTGTTCCGCAACCTTGTCATTCGTGCCCAAACCGCAGATTTAGTTGTGTGATGCCGGGACACTTGATGAATTGTGATTTTACCAATCATTCGAGCAGCGGCACGATCAACTTTGCTCATCCTACGATCTTTCACTTGCAAATACCTCAACGGCAACTTTTATCCAAGTCTTCAACCTCACTAGCAGAAAACAGCAGTCCCTCTGAACTGCTTGACTGCTCCCTGCTCAAAGCCACACTTTGAGCCAACCACACACTCATGGACTCTGCCCACTTGAAAGACGAAGAAAAATGTCCTTCATCAAGACCGAGGTGGTTGTTTTCCATGGACACCCTTAGGAAAAGCAACAAAAACCGTCGTGAAAAGCACAAGGTACCACTAGTGCCCAAGGCAGAAAAAGAGCCCAACCAGAAAGAACCGGCAGGATCGTCCCTCCTACCTAGCCTCGGTCCGTAGCTACCCGTAGACCCACGATTTACAAGATTTAGTGCTATGTAGCGCTCAAACGAGCTGTCACTGTGACCTGCGGCGCTTTTTGGCAAATGCCGCATTTAGCGCATCCCATGAGGGCGCTCTGTTGCCAGCGGTATATCTGGCAATTTTTACCACCAAATCTGGATTTTTTTGCATCAATCGAGAGCCTGGCTCTCAATCTGTAGATCCATCCAGAAAAATCCTGCAGACCCCAAAAAAATCTTGAGAAATCGACGCGACTGTGGGTCCGACTGTGACCCACGGGCGGAAAACGCTCGGAGTTCGGCAAATCACCCTAAGGCCGGCACATTGGAGCGCGCAATCTATCACAGGCAGCGGATATTGCCTAAATGTGATAGGGGTTTTACTGTACAAATGAAATCTAGTCCACAGCGCTTTTCTTTTTGCTATTTGAGGCTTAGTGCCACAAATTGTGGCATATCAAAGGCGCAAACCAAGATACTGAACTTATTTTTCGCGTTGAAAAATGGATACTCCCAATAAAAGCCTTTTAGCCTCTTTTGATGCGAAATGGAATTCCTAAGTTATTAGGGTCCATTTTTTTTTTCGGAACTTGGACAAGTTCTCACCGGCACCCTCGAGTGAGAATGAGGGAGTGTTGCCCAAATTACCTTGTTGTTGATGTCGTCCAACGCACCACGCAAGCGAACGCTTCTGAGTCTTGCTTATCACATTGGCGTAACTCATGGAATACGCCACCAATTGCTGATTGCTTGCTTGCTGGATCGCTGCTTGCTTGCTGGACCGGGATTTAGCCATTTGATGCATTGCCGACTTTCTGTGCGCCGTGCTTCCATAACCGTTGTACCACGAATGTACATGTGCACACATACACACACCATACACACACCGTGAACCGCAGGTTACATAGGTCCATAGACGTAGCGATGGACGGCAACACTGTGCCGAAACAAATTGTAGAAACCAGTAGCTAGCAACCAAGGATAGTGAGATAGTGAGCACTCGGCCCTGTAAGCTATTCGCACTTGCAGGTCATGATCAGATTGCTGCTTGTCCCTTCCCTCTGCCCTTGCCTCCACCTCCACGTGCCCTGATTAGATTCACTCAGTCAGAATTGGTTTCATTTGGTTGCACTTGTCCCTCCCTCCCTCCAGCAGGCCATCATTCAAGTGGAATTCCTTCAAATGGTTTGATTTGGTCCATCCCTCCCTCCACCATGCTTACTTTTGCCATCCTTGAAATGGAACCGGTTCAAATGGTTGATTTGAATGATTGATCAGATGGGTGTCACATTGGGCGGTACATTTGGAAGGCAATGTACTGGTACATTTAGGACCCCTATCACATTTAACAGAGCGATGGGCAGCTTGCGATGGTGGAGGAGTCGCTCAGGCCCCCTTTCAATGGTGCGGACCGCTTCTTGTCACTGGCAGTATCAGTTCTCCTCGGGAGCCTGGCTCACAGGTAACCACAGGTGGAGTAGAGGGCAAGTAATGCTTGTCAAATGCTGCTGGGTTGGCCCAATTGCCTCACTCAGCAACCACTTCACTTGGTTGTTCCAAGCGCTTGTAACAAGCAAGGGTGAAGTTGCACTAGACGGAGGGGTAGGTGTAGCACGTAGGACGTATGCTAAGGTAAACTGCCCTAATCCAGGCCACTGCTTTAATTGAGGGCCACTTTGGTCTTAGGTTGTCTTTTTGTGCAAAACCCTTGGAAACTTGCTACCAATGGCCCTACCAATGTCCCAATTATCCCTCCTAGCAAGGCAACACGTCAAAGGCAAGGAAACGACTCGGAAGTCGGGCACATCCTTCATTTGAAAAACCACCAAACCCAAACATGCCACATGAAATTAATGTTGTGCAGTAAAAAAAACACCATTTGGGGGATCTGGTATCTTCTCTTTAATCTTCTTCTTCCATCACCTTCTTGTGTTGTGATTTCTCCCCCTTTTCCGTTTGTTTATTGTTGAGATCAAGTGATGCGGTGGAGAAGCCATTGCTTGTTACTATTGCACCCAACCTCAATGCATTTGACGACAACTCCCTCCGATGCCCAACGCCTTTGCCACCCTCATCTCACTCGTTTGCGAAAAACCATAGCCAAAACACCCTTTCCATATTGATAGCATCCTTGTTTAAAGGATAAGAAAAAAGACCTCGCTTTGTTGGGGATCCGCGGGGCCCTGTACCGTTTTATTTGGTGTTCCCCATGCCAGTACATCCATGATCCAACAATTAAAAAGGGCCTGACAATTTTGTATATTTTGTGGTTCTTATTACCCTAGCGTTGGCCGGACAGCCCGTTTTTTTCCACCAAAAAGAAACGGGCTACAAAACCCTTTTTCAAAAAAAACGGGCTATTAGCCCATTTATTTACCGGAAAAAAACGGGTTGTAGTTAGCGAACCTGACAGCCCGTTTTTTTTTGGTAAAAAACGGGTTCATAGCCCGTTTTCCTTTCGCAAGCGGGTTTCTTATTGTTTTGGTCGGGGATGGACTTGGTCTATTAAATGGTCATTTGTTGGTGGATGTGCTGTCCCGGGGGGGGGGGCGATTCTCTATTCCACTAGAATTCTCCAGTCAATTATTTTTGGCAAAGAACTCTCCTCCCAGGACAATGAAAGGCATGTGTGCGAATGTCCAGAGACGTTTTCATTCCCAATATTATTTGTCAACCATGAGTACAATTCACACTAAATGCATTTGCCCACTAGCCTCTTGGTTTTGTTGTTGTCCTCCCTAATTCCATTTGCTCGCCTTTGTGCCCCAAGTAAGCAAGCACAAAAAACACGATGCAAGAAAGCCTCACAAATATTGCATCAACACTACGTTGTACAGTGCAACTCATGTGGTGTTGTCCTTCAATTTCTAAACAATTAAAGGTTTGCCATCCGTTATTTTGTCAGTTTATGGGAAACCTTCGGTGACTTTTGTTGGGACTTGCCCGTAATGCACTTCCTTGAGCAACTACGTGAGGAGGTGATGAATGAAACCCGAGAAAAGAACTTCTCGAGTGCCGGAAACAATTTCATCAACATCCCTGCATACGATGGAGCAAAGGATAAGCACATGCAAGAGTATTTGTCACGACTTGCGGCACCCAGACCCAAGCATAGATCAAACACCAAGCAAAAAGAGCCCTATATTCCCATGGCCCCCGTGAAAGCCGATTCATCACCGGTGTGTGCCCACGCAAATCTTGGTTATGTCTACCCTTTTTGCCCTTGACCTGCTATTGCCCAATGCATGGCAAGGCTTGTTTTGGCTCCTTATGGCATTGAAGTGCTGTTCCGTGTGGCATTGAAGTGCTATACGCACACAGACGCACATACATACACACACACACACACAACACACACACACACACACACACACACAACACACACACACACACACACACACACACACACACACATTGGAGCGAAAGCGACCATTGGGGGGGGGGGGGTCTCCTCCTATTCTCGGTCCTCTGGCCGGCCGGCCGGCCGGCTGGTGTAGACCTTGTCTTGCTTTGTGTTTGCATGCCACGGAGCCCCACATAGCACATGATATGCTAGTGGAACAATTCTTTTTGAACAACATATGTTGGAAATGGTTTGTCTCATTGTCAGTTACTTGCAATGCTCCTTCTGCAATCGTTTTAGACAATGCATTGCCCACTTCTACTTTGTAGTGATGTCTACTGTGCCTACTACCAAGTGGGAAGCAAACTTGCATGGTGCGCATTTTTGGATACACGGTTGCGGTGGCCATTCAAAGGTGCTCCAAAACACAGGCTTGCGCATTTGGATGTTGGAACTTTTGTATGACAAGTATTGTGCGCCTTTTGACATTCCACAGGGTCACGTTGAGTGCGGTGATGAGGATGGGGATGGGGATGGGGATGGGGATGGGGATGGGGATGCGGAGCATGAGTAGACACACCCACCCTCATAATTATGGGCAAATGCTCTTTGATATGACAATGCAAACTCCACCCCTCTCGGCCTTTGCAAAGCCATTTGCAATTTTCTTCTTCAATATTTCGAACTTGGTTGCCCCTTGAACGACCCTTATAATTATGGGCAAATGCTCTTTGATATGACAATGCAAACTCCACCCCTCCCGGCCTTTGCAAAGCCATTTGCAATTTTCTTCTTCAGTATTTCGAACTTGGTTGCCCCTTGAACGACCCTTATAATTATGGGCAAATGCTCTTTGATATGACAATGCAAACTCCACCCCTCTCGGCCTTTGCAAAGCCATTTGCAATTTTCTTCTTCGGTATTTCGAACTTGGTTGCCCCTTGAACCATTACCTCACACTTTCATTGGAATTTCCAATTATCAAACATTCCTACATTCCAACATGTGGCCCGCTGTCTTGGGCTATCACGATGGGATATGGTGGGAAGTCATGGTCCATTTGCCTTGTGATTGCACCTCCTATCCATGCATGTCCAATTGCATTGTGTTACATCCGATTGAGTTGCTTGACATCCCTAGGAGCGCCCTACGGTAAGCGTTTGTTCAATATTTTTGTCCACACGGGGCCTCGGCGCAATTCACCCCCCAGCCGCGGCTAGCCGTGTCTAGGGGGGGGGAGGGGGGGGGGGGGGTCTCCCCCTATTCTCAACCCACCAGCCACCAGCCACCATGGCTAGTTTCACCCCATTGACAACCTGTTACTCTATCGCACAAGTTGCAGCACATGCCCTTAAAAACAATTCCACTTCCTCGAAGAAAGCCCACAAGCCTTGAACATGCCAGGACTCCCTGATACTCTGACAGCATATTTACCGCCGGATGTTGCTGAGTTGATGGACATGCAATGTAGGAAGATGCACACATGAAAGACGGTTAGAACAACATGACTGAGATGATTGTCTCTATACGACAACAGCTTGCAGATGCTGATATAAGTACCCCTGAGCATCCGGTATTTTGTGACGTATGAACGGACGGCTCATGCTAGTGTGAGTCTACACAGTCCGAAGGTCCCGATTTCGAAGCGTTTTGTGAACAAACTGAACACTTGGGAGCTTACCCAGCCACGGAGGGGGGGGGGGGGGGGGGCTTGGGCTGTGCCGTGCCGCGGTGCCGCCACATAGGGTGTGTCGTGTCACACGGTATGCCATGCAATGGTTCGTGTAGGAGGGGGTTTGGCACTTGTGTCACCTGTGTCACCTGTGCCGGCCGTGCCACCATGACACGGAGGGGGGGGGGGGGGGAGGGGGGGGGGGGGGGGCATCGGAAAGTGTGCCGCGACACGTGTCGTGACATGGGTAAGCTCCTTGCCATTATGCCCCTCCCCACGCGTGAAGCATACAACAACAACAACAAGGGCTTTCTCAGTGTCCATTTTTTTCCGCTCATGTGCATATGTGATCAGCTTGCTCTTTGCTCTGTGCCGTCAAATCCCCTTGACAACACATGCCACCTCACACATGGCCTTTAGCTAGGGAACAAAGGTTTTTCCATGTACGGTCCGTAGATGTTTTGCAGAAGATATGGAGAGTTTACGCCGCGATAAACAATATTCATGTGTGGACTGCCATGAACATACAGACACACAACAATCCACAGAAGTTCTTGGAAGAGGCGCACACACTCTTCATACATGCTGCCACACACACGCATGGCTGGAAGGTTGTACCTGGAGGGGTTGTGACAGGGTTGGTTCCCACATTGCGGCAGGCAGGGGAGGGGGGGGGGGGGTTATGGGGTGGGTGATCCGGATCATTTTTTTATCCAAACACTAGGCAGTGGGGGGGGGGGGTTATGGGGTAGGTGTTCCGTGGATCACTTTTGGATCATTCTTGGACCATTTTCGACCATTTGCTCACTATACTTTCAACTCATCATTTTTTGGAAGCCAAATTGTTGGAACAAGTGAATTTACATTTTTGGATCATTGATAACACACATTGTTGGTTCAATATGTTGCTTTGCAGTTGCACTATGTCACACTTATGCAAGTTCCAAAAAAGAAATGATCCATCAATTTGTGTGGAAAAAGCATGATCCAAAAATGCAAGTTCCAAAAAAGAAATGATCCACCAATTTGTGTCATTTCTTTTTTGGAGCTTACATTTTTGGGTCATTTTTTTACACAAATTGGTGGATCAATATCGTGCTTTGTACTTGCACTATGTGTTACTAATACTACCCGTTGGATCATCACGTGTCTGCATCGATGGTCCGGGAAATCGTGGATCATTTTGCTAGGCAGTGGGGGGGGGGATTTATGGGGTAGGTGATCCGTGATCTGCGGATCATTTTGGGGGGGGCGGGTTCGGACCCCCGCGGATCAGTGATCCGCGGACTACCTGCCACACACACACCAGCCAACCCGTAAGGTTCCCTAGGACCGTCCAACAAGGAAACAATAAGGACGGCTATACCATCAAGCTACGCGAGTGGTTGGGTCGTGCTGCATCAATTGAAAGAAGCAAGATATTTGGAAGAAGAGGAGGAAGAAAAGGAGGAGCAAGAAGATGAGGCGAAGATGAAAGAGAATAACAAGACACAATCCGAGAAGGTTTTCAATCAGGCATTAACTCAAACTGATGGGGCGGGGAGCCCTCGACTGGCGGCCGCCATTAAGCGTTGTATGCAATTCAAGGAGAGAGAGACAAAAGTCCAGAAATTGCATCACTCTCCCCCTGCCCCAGCCCCAGCCCCGGCCGTAGCCCCTCCCCCAGCCCCAGCCCCAACCCTTGCCCCTGCCCCGATCCCAGCAAAAGCCCAAGACCCCGGCCCACAAGGCCCCCCCTCAGAGTGTGTGAAATGTGGCTGCCCTTTGAGGCAGGGCACCTATGAGCATTGCAAGATTTGTCATAGCTATTTGCACTCCGGGTGCATGGCTGTTAACAGCCAAGCCAAGTGTGCTTTTTTTCTTTTCTTTTTTCTGCCCTTGAGACTCTACTGAGACTCGTTATGGATGCTTGAAGATGTTCCGTTGTCTCTTTTTTTTGGAAAAATGTGGGCTCGTCCACGGGGAGCCCCACTATGTGCACATGTTTGTCTCCGGGTGTGAAGCGTGTCACTTATTTCAACCGTGTCTCCTGACAGCTTTTTCCAACCCCCTCAAAGGCAATCCACCGTGTCACATATCGGGGGGGATTTTCCGTGTCTCTTGTCAAGGGGGGGGGGGGGTAACGTGGGGGGTTTCATCTGTTTGAAAGGGAAACTGGTCATGGACGCCGGCACAGTGCAGCACCTCACACGCTCATGGTGATGGAACCATGCATTTGTCACCCGGCGGTGATCTCGTTTGTATAGCGCACACACACGCACAGGGTACTCAGTGGCAAGGATGTTGAAATGGTTGTCAAAGAAATCAAACCACCGTGCCCTTGTTGTATTTTCCATGCTCATGACATGGAAAAAAATTGTACGCGCCTGTCGCGTGGTGGCATGCATCAGTTCACAGGCGGACAGGCTTGTGGCTCCAAACGCCACACATGCATGCACCACACTCGGAGGATTTCCCATTGAAAACACCTTCGACAACCAATTGTTCTGTAAGTGTTGGTTGCATAACTTCACGCAATTGTGCCATCTCAACATTGTCGTTGCCGCTTTCACTCATGGTTAAGAGGTGATTACAAAAGGGACTCATGGAGTACACACACACCAAACACACTAGTGACACGGTTGAAACCCCCCCATGTATGTGACACGGTTAAATTTCCAAGTGGCAAAAAATTAAGAGTACTGGTTCTCTTGTGAGGGGGGGGGGGGAGTACGTGGGTTGATGATGAGGGGATCTGGGAGTTTTGTCTTCCGGAACATGGATTTTCCACACCCCTGATGCACCTGGACACTAGGCAAAAAAACTACACCGCCTGGCGCGACGGAGGCGGAACCACCTTAGATACCCGAATGTACCATTTGTGTTCAAAACTGAATCTACACTGCAAGAGCGAGCTAATGCCCGGAAGGTCTTTTGGGGAAAATGGGATTCTTTTGCTAAAGAGCGCAAACATTCGTTGGACCGAAAAAGAATACCGTGGGCGGACGTGGACAAAAAGTTGCGTGCACTTGGTTGACTGCCCTTGTCCACGTTTGGCCAGAGGGGCACGCTTATCTTCTATTACTATTGGGAACTCCCTGCAAACTGATGAAATTTTGGTATATGCAGTATTAGGACGCTTTGCACCCTACGTTGCCCAACTTGGGGACAAAACCAGAGAAGCACGCACCCCGATTCAAAGGCTCGTAGAACACATACACCGTGCTAAATATTTGTTTAATCACTTCACCAGACAGCGGCGCACGAATTTGAGAACTGCAGGTAAGCTGGGCAACAGGCCCTCCCTGCCGAGGACATTGGTGCGCCTGGGTGGCCACAAGGCGTCAATTTTGCCGCTGCAGCGCCACTAAACCAAATGTTGACCGCCGCGAACATGCGTTAGAGGCTGCCTTAGCACCCACGCTGAATGGAGTCACCCCGTACACTGGGGTGAGAAATTGTGAGTGGATTTTGGCCGAATACCGCTCTTTGCTAGAAACCAAGTGTATGGCACAACTCGCGTCTCAGATCACCACTTCTCCACGTGTCACCTTTTCTGCACCCCATTTAGGAGCTGCGCCAGCCACGAGGTGGGGGGGGGGGGGGGGCACGGGGGATGGTTTTCGGCCAGCCGGCCAGCCACTGAGCCAGCCACCTACGCCTGCAATCCACCTAGCCAACCACCATTGCTTTGTTGTTTGCCTCATTGCCCTTGCTCTCAAGATCTCAAGATGATGTCACCGGTCCATGGAGGTGTGGTAACATTTCCTTCCCTTTAAACAAGGCACATCATGCATCGTGATGGGGTTTTCTGTTGTTTGCTAGTGTGGGAATGCGGACCTAGTGGTCGAGTTATACAATCACCAACACAATTGCCATTGCATTGCGTTGTAGCGCATCCGTGTCCAACTAACGTCGGCAAGCATGCATGGAGATGCTCCGGTGCATGCATTTTTTGAATAGCACAAAATGTGTGATTTTGTTGGCATGCCCAACAAATTCACACGTGTCGACGGAACCCGGTATGTAGAATGACCGAGCCCTAGCCGCGTTGGGGTCCCAAGATTGGACGCAGACCACTCACACTTACCACAATCATGTAGGGCCCAAACTTGTTGTTCTTGGTAGGTGCTTATTTAGACATCGGACCCTTGCGGCACTAATATACGCCAAATATTGTCGTCCCAATGTCAATATCAACGTTACTATGTTCTGACCTAAAAGGTGTATGGCTTTGTGTTGGGTTAAGTGTCACGGAATGAGGAGTTGGAGACGTAGGTGTTCTTTGGAAAGGTGCCTTGGGGTGTATAATGCAATATTCCAGGAATATGGATGGTATATATTTCGGATTGGGGACAATTGTGTATTTTCAGGTATTGCAGGCAACCTCTTTACATCGGTAACAAGAACATTTGTAGTTGAACATTCGTGTGATGCGGTGATTCTATGTTTTGTGTTTTTGGTCTTTATGGGAGGTTCCGGAGCCAAGGCAACTTGGAGTCTGAGGTAAGGGTGTTCTTGAAAGGTGGCCGACCCCCCCCACCCTTGCAAACCGATCCCCCTACCCACACCATGCGTGAGAAGAGACGTTACAGTGGTGCACGATGTATTTTGGCCGCTTTCCGGGGATGCGCCAGCCAGCCAGCCGGAGGAGGGGGGGCTTCCAAAGCCTCCCAGCCACCCAGCCACGGCTAGGCGCAGCTCCTTATTATAGTGCATATTTTAGTTGAATGCAAACCCTTGCTACCTGCCTGCACCTTGGATAAGGTTTTGCCATGGCGAATTCCTTTCCAGGTACTAGGATACAGCCCTGCTTTATTGGCCAAGGTGCTCAATTTGGCGGTGCATCACATTACCACACTACCTTTCCCTGCACCCATCTTGCGTTGGTTCAAAACAGCCCTATCTATTTTGCCACAAAAAACACCACGGGTGTCATCATTGGTCAGGGGCCACAAGTCAGGGGCCGTGAATGCAAAAGCCAAGAAAATTGTCGCTGCCGTGGTCCCACACAAAATCCAATTTGTGGGGGGACGACAGGTCTTACGTCTATTAACCACCTCCTCAGAGACTTCCAAAAGGTTGCTGCCACAATAGCTACCTGAGGTATATCGTAGCTGTGCGTTCCTGCGGAGAAAATACCCAAATTTGTTTGCTGCTAGACAGTCACATGCAGTTTGTCGCACCCCACAACACTCGCAGGAGCTCCTTCCTGCAGAATTTCTCCCGGTGGTGCTCCAAAACGCCAGAAACGTAGCACTTCCTACCCCAGCATTTGCACAGTTGTCCGCCAACAAATTACATGCGCAATTGGATAAGTTTTGTGGTTCTGAAAATTCAGCCACTGTTTCACCTAGTTGGCTCATTACAGACTGTGTGCTGCAGGATACTGCCATGTACACTTCGAAATATCATGGGTAAAGCCACATGTAGCCAAGCGATGTGATGCACTCTTACGTTCGTTGCGGCTGTCCAAAAACAAAATGCCAACAATTATGTTCGCCCTATGTTCAATCACTGAGGCCCGGCACATACTCTTTACTACTGTGCTAAGTGATTCCTTTTCATTGGAAAGCGTCCGAGGTGGTGCAAACACATGCAATCACGCTACGCTACACAAGTTTGCCTTAGACCATGTAATCTTAGAGATGGCATATGAGTGCCGTTTCTTTGAGAAAACTTTCCTGCGCCGACCAGTGGCACCAGAGACTCTTGACACGACGAGATATCTCGTTGTGCGGGGACTAGAGCACCTTCAGCTTTCTAGCTTCGAAAGTGGAAGTCTGACAATGACCTACGTTTCCGCCTTGTGATCTCGCATGCTAAACACTTTTTGAAACGTTTCTAATGCCTCATAAGGCGCTCCCTCTCTTTGCCGTTAGGGCAGTTACATATTGCACACCGTGTGTGGGGAACACCGGGCCTGCTGTGTGTGACAGATTTCATGGGATTGGTATCCAACCGGTTTTGCGGTAATACGGTGTTGGCTCAGAGGGACATAGACAATGCCTACTGGGACTTGCCAAAACAAGGGGTTTTGGATGCCATACGAGAGGCGGCCCGTTTCGTGCGCAAACACCGCCGTATGTATGGCGGTTTCTTTTTCAGTAAAGCACGTGGAGGTGAACGCTTGCTTGACCGCATAGGTAAGGCAGCCGACAGAGGGCTTCGGGTTGTGCCATGGGAACACGTCATGAGATTTGTCGAGTGGGACGTAGACCACAATACTCTGTTCGAATACAACGGATGGGTCATCAACCAACACATCAAAGGGGTCCCGATTGGAGGTTTCTTGTGTGCCCAGCTCATGTGCTTGTGGGCCCGGGTGCACGAAATTACATTCTTAAATGACCCTAGGGGTTGTTTGACGAGATCAGCCGGAGGTGGGATGTATCGCAGCACCCGCCTGTTTCCCTGCGTGCAAGGCCTACACTCACAGGGGTTGTTTGACGAGATCAGCCGGTGATGGGATGTATCGCAGCACCCGCCTATTTCCCTCCGTGCAAGGCCTCCACTCACATTCCCAAAAGTCGCATGGCCCCCACGTGACACAAGCTTGTTCAATAGAGAGGGTATGGGAGGTTGGTTTGATTCATCATGAAACCTGGTGGGGTCGCTGAGTATATTGGTGCTATTTTTCCCTTGCGCGCAATGGTGCTATGGAACTCACACCCCGAGGGACGACTCGGAGAAAGCGACATGGACGCCGCCCACCCGTAGGTACCTAATGATTGGTAGGACCCATCAAACCACCTTGCCATCCCATCATGGTTGACGAGATGTGTATCCTGGGGCACCGAGGCAAGGTTGGGAAACGTAAGGACTACTCCTGTCTTGTGAGTGTCGCCCTGGATCCTTGTTAGTGGCACTGGACCAGGAGCCAACATAATGGGTGGGTCTGGTGTGCCATCTTTTCATGTGTGAAACGCAATGCCACAGGCAACGAGCAAAAGCTCCACAGTGTCAATAACCTGCAATACATCATCAAAGGTGCAAAGTAGCAAATTTGATACCACGACCGCAGTGCTTTACACTTGAACTCTTTACTAACACATGGCAGCAAATTGAGAAAGCTCTTGTATGTGTGTGCCCCCTCCTCCCCTGCCCAAAGAATCAGCCAAGGATGCTCCCTTCGGTGCCCAGTGTTTGACTTCGTGGTGTTCACGCAGCTTTGCAATGCCTAGGGAAGTGAGCTGGCACTGCAGTGGCATGTACCACCATTCCCACCTCTAGTTCTTGTATCCAAACCCCATGACGACGCGCCTAATGTTCAACTCGCGGTGCAATGTGTCGCTATAGCTATAGACAAAGAGACAAGATTTAGCAGGAGGACTGGGACCATAGACTGCACAACTAATGCACAGCTAGGCGACCATCGGTCAAGCCAACGGTCCCACATAGAAGTATCAAAATATGGCTACACCGGGTTATCCCCATTAAGGTTAAACTCATGGTGTCCGGGGTACACATCACGGTGCATTCACCCGAGTTCAGATCTTGGCCCTCGGGCTACCATTTAAATGGGACTTGGTACAGCATGTCTTGCAAAAATTTCAGAAAATCACGTATGGTAGTATGCCACCGCGCAGGGACGTTACAAAAGGCAGGATATGTATGGTCCATATACTTGGTGAAAAAAACAGCAGGGGTATCATCCAGCGTTTCGCGTGGCTTGGACCTCTCCGCAACCACACAACGTGTGGGCTTCGTGTTCAAAAAAGGGTTTCTAAGAAAAAAGTGCTACCGTCGTGGAGCACATTGTATGATGTCTCCGAGTCGTCCCTCGGGGTGTGAGTTCCATAGCACCATTGCGCGCAAGGGAAAAATAGCACCATCGACACTCAGCGACCCCACCAGCTTGCATGATTAATCAAACCAACCTCCCATACCCTCTCTATTGAACAAGCTTGTGTCACGTGGGGCCCATGCGACTTTTGGGAATGTGCGTGTAGGCCTTGCACGCAGGGAAACAGGCGGGTGCTGCGATACATCCCACCTCCGGCTGATCTCGTCAAACAACCCCTAGGGTCATTTAAGAATGTAATTTCGTGCACCCGGGCCCACAAGCACATGAGCTGGGCACACAAGAAACCTCCAATCGGGACCCCTTTGA
Organism: Eutreptiella sp. 'Long Island Sound 2002'; assembly: GCA_964036045.1. NCBI lineage: Eukaryota > Euglenozoa > Euglenophyceae > Eutreptiales > Eutreptiaceae > Eutreptiella > Eutreptiella sp. 'Long Island Sound 2002'. The sequence continues at coordinate 121,589,205 of OZ038380.1, read as the reverse complement.
TGTGTTGGTTGATGACCCATCCGTTGTATTCGAACAGAGTATTGTGGTCTACGTCCCACTCGACAAATCTCATGACGTGTTCCCATGGCACAACCCGAAGCCCTCTGTCGGTTGCCTTACCTATGCGGTCAAGCAAGCGTTCACCTCCACGTGCTTTACTGAAAAAGAAACCGCCATACATACGGCGGTGTTTGCGCACGAAACGGGCCGCCTCTCGTATGGCATCCAAAACCCCTTGTTTTGGCAAGTCCCAGTAGGCATTGTCTATGTCCCTCTGAGCCAACACCGTATTACCGCAAAACCGGTTGGATACCAATCCCATGAAATCTGTCACACACAGCAGGCTCGGTGTTCCCCATATGGTCCCAGTCCTCCTGCTAAATCTTGTCTCTTTGTCTATAGCTATAGCGACACATTGCGCCGCGAGTTGAACATTAGGCGCGTCGTCATGGGGTTTGGATACAAGAACTAGAGGTGGGAATGGTGGTACATGCCACTGCAGTGCCAGCTCACTTCCCTAGGCATTGCAAAGCTGCGAGAACACCACGAAGTCAAACACTGGGCACCGAAGGGAGCATCCTTGGCTGATTCTTTGGGCAGGGGAGGAGGGGGCACACACATACAAGAGCTTTCTCAATTTGCTGCCATGTGTTAGTAAAGAGTTCAAGTGTAAAGCACTGCGGTCGTGGTATCAAATTTGCTACTTTGCACCTTTGACGATGTATTGCAGGTTATTGACACTGTGGAGCTTTTGCTCGTTGCCTGTGGCATTGCGTTTCACACATGAAAAGATGGCACACCAGACCCACCCATTATGTTGGCTCCTGGTCCAGTGCCACTAACAAGGATCCAGGGCGACACTCACAAGACAAGAGTAGTCCTTACGTTTCCCAACCTTGCCTCGGTGCCCAAGGATACACATCTCGTCAACTGTGATGGGATGGCAAGGTGGTTTGATGGGTCCTACCAATCAGTAGGTACCTACGGGTGGGCGGCGTCCATGTCGCTTTGCGCGACAGACGGGTTGGGACTCACATCACAAGGGTCGCCTTGGCCACATTGTACATTCAGCACCTAGATGGCAGCACTTTTTTGTGCAGAATGATTGTTTTGATGTCATGATGCTACATAGCATCATCGGTGAAATATCCCACCCTTCGCAATTGGTGGATGACTTGTGGGCCGCAATGTTGAGGCACTATTGATTTTTTGGGGGGGGGGATGTGTCTCGTATGCATGTCGTGGTGTTCATTTTGTATGATCGGATGCACCCTAGATGTGACTCTACAAAGCTTTCCCTAATCATATGTCTTCATGCATGTCCTAGTTTTTTCTGCAGTGTCTTGGTGACACCCTTTGTAACGATCAGAAGTAGTGCCGAGGTGGACCAAAGGCGTGTGAGTGGGTCAGTGTGTGTTGTGGGTGCTGCTCTCGGCATGAGGGATGCAAGGTACCCATGGTGGACCAAAGATGAAGCACGCGGCGACTCTTGGTCGCTTGTGTTCATTGACCACGAACCTTCCCTTGTATCTTTTGCACTTCGCCTATGGCTGGCCATTGATGAGTCTGCTTTGTTTTGCTACGCTAACTTGCTTGTGACCAATAACTAATTACTACGTTCATGGTTCTTTGTGAGCTAGCCATATGTATAACACATTTGACCTTTTGCACCACGCGTATCCATATTTATTTGGCTACCATACGCGAATATTTTCACAACCGGTCCACCGGTCTTTGTTGACCCACCGTTTCGGCTATGCAAAATCACCAACTATTCATTGGAGACCGTGTCGTGCCACTTTAGGTTTGTGTAGGCAACCGGTTGGTTCTCGGAGACCGGTGGGACCGGTCCGACCTGTCTTTGCAAACTGAACGGACCGAACCACTTTAGCACACTTTAGCACACTTTGGAGCACTTGGTGATGTGTGTGTACAAATATTAAGACCGGAGCAAACCGTTGCACCAGTACGATGAAGAATATTCCTTTGGCTACCAGACCGGACGGAGGACCGGTCTGGTCTTGTGGGGAAAATTATCACTTGGTGGGCAAGGACGGGGTCAAGGGTTTTGAAAGGTGGCCGAAATGATGCTTTTAGTGGTTTTCTTAGATTCAACAATATTTCTATGAAATATAGCAACACCGGTTTCAGAGACCGGTGGGACCAGTGTTTGCAAACTGAACGGACCAGACCACTTCGGTACACTTTGGACCACTTCGTGACACTTGCCTCCCAAACCCGCCTGTGCGCGCCCATTGCAGCATGCACACCACCACACACCATGCACAAACCACACACACAAACACATACTTTGCTCCCCATGTCCTCTTGGGTGTTTGAATGATGTATGATGGGTGAGATGCACAATTAGTGAGTAAAATGATCCGGTCTGAAGAGTTTCATGCAGACCGGTCAGACCGGTCTTCCGAACCTCACTCCCGGTCCCCTGCTTGCTTTTGTCTTTTCATAGGACCGGTCAGTCTGCTCCGCCCTACATTGTTGCTTACTGTTGTATAATGCAAATTTCAGGGCCCGGAGCCAAGATCCCTGGCGTGAAGAATGGAGAGACGCCCGTGCCCACCTCGTTCAAGAAGTTAAGGGCCAGTGACCGCGTCGTTGTGTTGTTGAAGGGCTCCCACGGCGGCCATTACATTGGGAAGTGCGAGAGCCAAGGTTCGGGCAAGATGTCGTTGTGAGCTACAAGCTATTATACCGAACATGCAAAACCCGGTGCCATCAAGAGAAACATCTCCAAAGGCGACATGGACTTTGCTTCGGATGAGGTCATCGGATCTTGGGTCATTGCGGAAGCGAAAACTTCTACTCCGGAGCAGCGAATTGCGGCTCCAGCAGCGCACTCCCGGAAACGGAAAGTGGGAGAGGAGGACGAAGACAAGGACGAAGACGAGGACGAAGACGAGGAAGAATACAAGGACTAAGAGGAGGAAGACGACGTGATGGAAAGCGCGGAAGAAACGGCAAAGGAGGAAGAGAAAGGGAGAAAGCCAGGGAAGCCGGCAAAGAGAAGAACACCACCAAAACGCGGATGCCAGTCCCTTTTTTCCGTGAATTCAAATCGAGTCTGGTGAGGCCGCCGTGTCACCCCGTACAAGCAACGAAGGCAAGAAGGCCCCCTCCGAGGACGAAAAGAGGTCGGTGGAAGAGGTGGGCCTCAACAACGCGTTGGAGGACTATGGCACCGCCTTGACCAAGCTCGGGCAAAACGTGCGCCAATGCCTCCGTGGCCAACCCCAATCCAAGACACTTTTGGCAGCAGCTCCCCCACCGTCTTGGTTTCGGCGTCTGGTTCATGCCAATCACTCGCAGGAATGGAACTCCCACGGACCTAAAAGTGGCACGGCATAGGGGGCAGCAAATTGGGCACAATACCAAAAACGGCCGTTAAGGAATGTTTTCATACCGCTACGTGCTCGACTGCGGTGCGTTGCAATTCGCGTTTGAGGGTCATGAACTTCTCCCGCAGTTGTGGGGTCGTGCGCTGGTCCATGGTCTACACGTGCACGGGGATGTCGGGACTACCGGTATTTGCCGCAGGTGGGGCAATGGTGATGTGCCGCCCCGGGTTGTGCATAGCGGGCCTGTGGTTGGGCGCGGCGGGCATGCCCATGTCCATGTCGGGCGGCTCGTCCTTGACCCCTAGGCGCTTGGCACACGTTGCAGCCGAAGTCAAAACACGACAGTTGATGTTCCAGTGCCTGAACAACATTTTTCGTGGTCCTCTGTGCATTCGGTCAGATAACATTGTGGCACAACGTAGGTGCATCGAGCCGCTTCGTCAAGTGGGTGTTCCCCAATACGAGGAATACGGAGGTGCGCGCGTTACTATGGTTTAGATCGGTTCATAGAGGGACCTCTCAGACCGGTCTGTGCAAATTGCATCCAACCGTTCGGACCGGTACACTTTAGCACAATTCACACGAAGACCGGTCGGACCGGTCTTTGGGAACTGTCGCAAAATGTTCCGACCGCTCCACTTAGACCCGTTTCGTTCCATTTCTCTGCAGAGAAGGAGCAGGTGCAATACATGCGGACTGTCGGTTGGTTCTGTCAACAATCGGAGAAGGTGAGGTTGGCCTAGGAAGAAGTGGAGCACCATCGGTACGAACGAGAGGAAGAAGAAAGAATCCAAGCCCAACTTGAATTGGAGGTGTGTGTCCATTGATCGGCTAACACGCATCTCTGCGTGGATGGAGTCACCATTATGTTGCTGGTCTACAGGAGGCCCAACGCCGTGAGGCGGCCGTGCGTGTACGCAAAAAGAAGGATGTGGAGACCACGGTCTTGGAGGAGAAGTTGAGGCAATTGCAAAAGAAGTTGGACGAGTCACGGCAGCCCAAGGCGGACAAACTGAAGGAGCCGACTCCGGAACCGTTGCCCTAGGACACGGACAACGGGCACGAAGTGGACGCGGAGCAGGCAGGCACAGAGCAACTGTTAAGCGAGGGAACCGATGCCCCCCAGCCGGATCCCGGAACTCAGGCATGTGTGTGCTTTAATGTGTTCTAAAGTGTGCTACAGTGAAGTTCTCCGAACGGTTTGGGACAGTTTGCGCAGACCGGTCCGACCGGTCTCTGAACGAAGTGTCACGAAGTGTACCGGTCCGAACGGTTTCGGACACTTTGCAAAGACTAGTCCGGCCGGTCTCCGAACGAAGTGTCACAAAGTGTACTGGTCCGTTCGTTTTAAACCAGTTTACTTACTGCTTCTGCATGTGTCGTAAGAGCCCTCCACCGAGGCATTGCAACTTTAGGCGGCATCCGTTTCAGCTGCTGCCGGGATTCCGGGGATGAAGATCACTCCGGCCTTCGCCGCACAACATGCGTGACTCGCGCTGCAGCTGAAGGCGCGCAACAAGAAGAGCGGGGATGATAAGAACGATAATGGGAGTGAGTAACTGCTTTGCTTGGTGCGTGCACTCAACTTGGGGCAATGATTTTTTCGATGAAGTGTTTTCGCCAGTCCTGCTGGTGTGGCCGGTGGGCCATATATTCTTGCAATGCATGAGGGGACACCGGAAACATGCGCAACATTTTGTTCCATGTTTGTCTACTGCATGTTTGCTTTGCCGGGGGCACTTAGTTCCGTTTGGAATCACAAAGTAGTAGAGAACTCAAAGAAAGTCTAAAGTGTACCGGTTCGGACGGCCTAGAGTAGTTTGCAGAGACCGGTCCGACCGGTCTATGGATAAAATGTTCTAAAGTGTTGCTGTCCGAACGGTTTAGAGTAGTTTGCAAAGACCATTCCGACCGGGCTACGGATAAAGTGTTCTAAAGTGTTGAGGTCCGAACGGTTTGGTGTAGTTCACGAAGTACACAAAGGGCATTGTTTCGGAAAAGCATGTTTTTTTTTTTAGACATGCCTGCTGATCAACCATGGGAAGCAAGACCCCTGGCCCCCCTGGAGGCCCAATGGAGGAGAGGAACTCTGCAAAGGGCGCAGCATCCTCGAGGGCACCGAGGATGCTAGGACCCCAATTGGGGTCTGGAACTTCATGTTCCGGCCAATCTTGGAGGCAATGACGCTGTGTGTTCAAGAGGCCAAGCGGGTAGAACTGATGGACCTTCTTCCCCGCTACGTGGTGTTTCGGATTGCCTTGGGCATGCTGCAGCCGCACAGAATAGATGACGTGTGGGACAAAGACAGTATGCACTACAATGCATACATGCTGGAACCGTTTCCAGGCAGGAGAAATTTTTATGTGCTGTAGCGACTGGCGGACCTGGATGCGGATGCCTTGATTGAGTTGTGCAATTGGCAAGGCGGATGGGAACTAGGTGACGTGGTGTGCGGGGATGAGACCGTGGTGCCCCACAAGCCGTTGTTTGTTATCCGCCAGTTCATACCACGGAAGCCTCAGAGCACTGGTGTAAAAATGTATGCATTGTGTGACGCACAAAGAAAATTTTTCTGGCACGTGTATTTGTACCGTGGTGCAGCCCCTCGTGTGGGTCCGGAGTCCCGGAGCCGGTTTGCAGGCCACTACAATGCCTGTTGAAATCGTGCAAATTTGGAATGATGAAACCCCGCCCGGAAAGGTGCTTGTGGCGGACTCATTCTTCGGATCTCATGATGCGGCGGCGATGCTAAGTGCAAGAAGGCGTCCGTTCTTGATGCTCCTGTCCACAAGGGCTTTGGTGCAAGATGGGAACGTTGGATTAGAGCCGGGGAGTGCGCACACAGTGGTAGAGAACGAACATCGGTATGCACTCACTCTCGGTACACAAGACACCAAAAGTGGGGCGCAAGCCGGCAAAGGTGGTACCACTGCTAACCAATTGCTTGACTGGGGGTCCGCTTCCACACCTAAGTGGACGATACCGCCTACCGGGGATCATTGCCAACTATCGTAGGTTTGCCCAGGGGGTGGATACCTTTAACCAAATGTGCTTGCAACACCGGGAGGAGCACCGGTTTCAATCGTGGTGGAAGGCACTCGGGGGGATGGCGTTACGGATAGCGGCAACGAATGCATTTACGTCATGCCAAGCGTTGCGCCTTAGTCCGGAAGGTGAAACAATGTTTGACTGGCAATGGAGGTTGATGCGATACATTTTTCTGGCAACGCATATTGAGGTAGCGGACAAGCATTTACGAATAAAGACGTGACACTTGTGTGGAAACTTGGAAAAGGGGTTTTCGCATGTTGCGACACTTTTGTTTTGGTTGCTTTTTGATGTTTGGACGAAGGTTTAGAGGTGCGCATGTAGTCCAATCTAGCAGACCGGAAGACCGTTACGGACGACTGTTTGTATCACCGGGTCCAACCGGGTGCTCCAATCAATTTGCCCGGTTCACCACACTTTCACCACACAGAGCTCACATGCACATCGACACACAAATAGAGCATGCACACACACACACACACACCCACACACACACACACACACCATGTACTGCACACCTCGTACAAAAGCTGCCCCAAGTTATTGGGGTTATACAACACTTTGGGGGCACATGATGGTCATTTAGTGCTAGTGATAGAATGCTAAACATGCACCACCTTGATATTGCCTTACACTGCTCTGCCCGCTGCTGATACACGATTATGTAACGACGCGGTTGCAGTCATAGCCTTGCCATGGCCCTGTGTGGATGAGAGACGCGCTGCTAAGAGGCGCACTGGGCCACGTCTTCTACGAAACCAAGGAACCATGACAGGCTGCCGTCGGGACACATGCAAGGGCCATTTTGGGATCACACGCACGCAGTGCTCTGGTGCCCTCACACAGCACAATCGTTGAATACATAAAGCGCGTGCCGGGCACCCTTGAGGCACTAGGTCTGCACGGGATAGAGGAGGGGCTAAACGACCCGGTGCAAGTTCCACTTGCCATTGCTGCGGCAGCCAAATGGACGCACCAGCACACCAAGGGGGTGCAATAGCCGTATCTCCTCCATGCCTTGGCAATAAGTGCTTGCTAGTATGCGCGGGATATGCACCTGCGGGGTGTACCCTTCATCAAGAAACTATATGTGGTCTGTGGCATGTGTATGCAAGTGTACGCGTTACGTAATGCACATGATGTGATTTCCTCCCTAATATTGTGTATCCAGGGGTGGGGGACAACGCGTGCATTGGCCGGGGCAGTGGCACTAGCTGAGATCTATCACGGCGCACTGCAACGTGGTATTTTGCAACAAACAAGGCTTGCAAAATGCTGCCCCTTGATACAGAGTGCACTCACACACAGCTGCGGATGCCCGCACAAGGACACACACATAGACAGCGGCGGCACAGCATGCCAAGCCCAGTTCGAGAAAATATTGAACCACCCGGTGACAAAATAATTGATGAAGTGGTGGTCGAATAGAGACAGGGTTGTGCGTCTAATGAAGTTCCGTGACATGTACGCATACTGTGGCACCCCAATGAAGCACCCATTGCAAGTGGTGAGTAGGCGTATGCTGGTATGGTACATCCACATCATGTAGCTACACCACGCGCTACAATTGGTGCACGCTAGAAGACCTACTTTCGTTCTAGCCTAGAACTTCTAGCCTAAATGTTCTAGCCTAGACCAGATCAATAGTCGAACGATATAATGTCCACCAAGAAGTGCCATTTTCTTCATTGTTCCGCTGTGCATGCTTGCTATTGCCCATAGTGCATTCTCCAATGTTTATCTCTCACAGGATGACATATTTCGTATGTCTTTGCACTAAACCCCCCCACCACTTCCCTCCTTGCTCCCTCCTCAACCAGGGAGGATACTTCCTCATACGCCTCCGCATACGCCGTCTCCCTACTCCCCCCCACCGCCATGTGTGAATTGGTGCTCGACACGAGGGCCTCCAATTCCTCGTGGAGGACCTTCTCAAAGCTCTACACGCTCTGCAAGCCGGAGTACCACCGCACCGTCCCACTCCTGTCCAATTTGCACCCGGCGGGACTTTCAAGCCTGTTGGAATCAGTTGGTCGCCCCCGTGGATCTGGGCCCTCTCATTGCCACGGCGTTGCCCACAGCCACCGGGATCTCATGGGCCTTCGACTCATGGGTCAAGAACATCCTCTCGTGGCCGGGCTTGCTGCGCTCAATCAATCGCTCCTTCCCGTTGACATTCAACATCCAAAGGGATGCCTACCCCGTGGCTTGGGGCAATTGGACCCAAGTCACCATCTCCTTGGCCAATCTTGACTGCTTGGCCCGCTCCCCCACGAGCCTTTGGGTGTTGAGCATGGCCAATTGCGATCACAAAGCCATGGACACCCTTGGGACGTTGTGGAAGAGCACTTGGCAGGTACTCCTCTCACCTAGCGCCTTTCACTCGCTCTAGTTTTATTCTAGTTAACCCCGGCCACCGCTCGCTAGAAGCTACAGTAGACTAGACTAGAGGGAAATGAACCACCCCAATGTCTCGTTTTTAGGTGATTCAAGAGATTATCGACACGGGGCTCGTCCAATGGAAGGCATCCAAGGAGGAGGCAAAGATGATCCTCAGGGGGGGATCAACTATGGACACAGAGGGTGATCGGGGTGTCCACATTCCCCCAAGTGGGCTGAATGATCAACCAATGGATATGAACGCCCAAACGAAGACTTGGGTGGGTAGTGCTAGGGAGGGTACTGCTATCCCGCGGACCATGGAGCGTGATGAGGCCCACTACACCGCCTTTCTCCTTGGGTCGCCTTCTTTGCAAGCCGCTGGGTGCGGAATGCAACACAATTTGAAATTGTCACGTGCTTGGGTGATTTTGTGCATTTTACACTTGACGATGGCCATTGGCGGCTTGTTGGGGGAGTTGATCGACCGGGAGGATAGGGGGACAACCCTTCGCTCATTGAAGACCTGCAAGACCTGTTGTCGGAGAGCTGTGCAGGTTAGAGTGTTTGCAGGTAAGCTTCCCCGCATGGGGAAGAAAGGGCCAATTTTTTTTAGGCATGGCCGGATATTGTGACTTGCTTTGGCATTAGGCCGGGCTTGGCCAAGTACAAGGCCACCGCGAACACGTGGGACGTGTTGCAGGCCCTATATTGTACATCTCAGACTCCTAACCTGTTGAACTGTGCTGCAACTGCGCGCCATCTCCGCCGTTACTACACCGTTGGTACGGCATCATGGCATCTACTGAGCCTTGAGCATGATGTACATGCCATGTTGCGGAACATTTGGCCATTTGGGTTGGCCATGTTTCGTGGTGACATTTCAGAAAGCATCATAGCTTTTTGAAACATGGCCATCACAAGCAAAGCAATCGGGGGGCGGGTGGGGGTTGTCAGGTGGAGGGGGTGGATGAGGTGTCACGGCGTAAATGGTCGGCCATCCACATGGAGGCATGTGTGCAAGCACAATGTATGACGCAGTGACGTGGCTTTTTGCCTGTTTCGATGTGTCATGAGTTGTGCCCGAGAGAGCGTAGTGGAGCCGGTATCCCCCCAAGTTGGACTTGACAGCCCTCCAATTTCCATGCAAGCGCTTACCTGGAGATCTTTTGCCCTTGCGTTGGCACCCCTTGGGGTTCACAAAGAGCCCACTATGACCCAAAACCCCCCACACAGCCAAGAGTAGGAACCCAAAAGTTGGCATGGTGTCAACAAGATAAATACCCCCAAAAGACTGCACAAAATAACCACAAATCGCCGCGGTGGGGCCGGGCAATCTAAAAAATGGCCTTGACACACCCCCATGCGTGATCGACGAACGGCAAAAAATGATCCCCAACTCACTAGCAGCCTACAACACGACCTTGAAAGATGTGATACAAACGACAAGATAAATACCGCCCGAGAAACCCGGAAAATGACCCCAACTGGGCGTAGTAGGGCTAGGAACCCCCCAAGTTGGCTTTGGTACCTGTCCGTGCCCATGCAAAGCCTGCCCTTGCGACCTTCTGCCCTTGCATCGGTGCCCCCCGTGGTTCACAAAGAGCCCAAAGTGACCCATACTTCGCCCGGCAGCCAAGAGAGCGACCTTAAAAGATGGTATCCGTCCTGGGCGACGCTTGTACCATTTTGCCCACCCAGCCCAGGGGGGCGGAGTCTAATAGGGGAGGGGTAATCACTGGAACGTTATAGCCCCCCCAATGTGACCCAGCCAACTAAGTACTGCATTGGCTCCCACAACCCATCCAACCCCTCAGAGAGCAGACGAGCCGTCTCCGCCACGTGTTTACGGAGCAAGCCCACACACCGTTGAGCAGAAGTACGTCCATATCCTGAAGGATAAATCGAGTGACACATGGCACGGTAATCGTGACGTCCGTGGGGAGATTAACATTACACTTATCTGCAACCTCGGATAGATGTTTTTTCCACGTGTTTGGTGTCTCCTCATTGAAACGTGTGTCCGTTGGTCTGTGCTAACACCACACACTCCAGATTTCCGAGGCTCGTGGCGAACTTTAGTTACCGACGGGCGCACCGCTGATGCCCTGCTGCACGATCAACTTTCCCATACACACAAACACATTTGTGTTACCTCCCACTCTACAAAGCAGAAGACAAACGACATGGGTATTGACCTTAACTCAGAACGGACACCGTGCCCAACCGGATCCAAGGTGTAGTCCCCACCCTTACGTGCACTGAACCACAACACCGGCCGATGTTTGCGTGCGCGCACCTATTGGGCTGTATCCCGCAGTGCTTCAATGGTATCGCACCTAGGGGTGCCCCAGTACACATCCTCCATATCTCTCTCACAGAGATGCAAGGAGCCTTGTGCAAGGGTTTGCAATGTGCTCCACCATCATGCATAGGTCACATACTCGCAGCATGCTGGGTAGACCTACCCTTGGTACGCACTAAAAGACCCAATTTCGTTCTAGCCTAGATGGCGCTAGAAGGCTAGAATGAAGAAAAGGGAAGCCCCCCCCCCCCCTATGGGTGTAAGTGGTGGGTACTGCTAGGGGTTTAATCTGGACCCCCCTATCAATGGTCGGGGGCCCATGCGTTGTTTTTTTACCATTCCCATGTTTTCACCTGTATTCGGAGTGGAAAAAAATCTTGTTCTCCCTTGGTTCTAGGGACGTTCCAGCGAGCGCCGCCAACACTCGCTAGGACGTCGTTAGAAAATGTATACAAATATACATACATACATACATACATATATATACATACATATATATATATATATATATATCCTCCAATCTACACCCCTCTCCCAACTCTACGTGGCCCCACCACATGGCTCCAAGGTGCGTGCGAAGGGCACAAAGTGGTGCATACATGTGGTGGAAGGGGCTAAACTCGGTCAACACGGGCTCAAAACGGGCTAAAAACACTAGTTTGAGCATCCCAAATGGTCCGGGATCATTTTTGGAAAAACGCGTTTTTGACCCATTTTTGACCCATTTTTGGTCCCAAATTGGCCCATTTTCAAGGCATTTTGGGGTTTTCCATGAGCCAAAACCCGTCGCCACGGGCTCAAAACGGGCTAAAACCACTTGTTTGAGCATCATAAATGGTCCAGGATCATTTTTGGGAAAACGCGTTTTTGACCCATTTTTGACCCATTGTTGGTCCCAAAACGGCCCATTTTCAAGTGATTTTGGGATTTTCCATGGCCCAAAACGCGCCACCACGGGCTCCAAACGGCCTAAAAACACTTGTTTGAGCATCCCAAGTGGTCTAGGAACAACTTTGGAAAAAATGATTTTTTTCGCCCCGGGGACCCTGGTGGACCCACCGTTGGCCCCCACTGTGCGTGGGCTGGCCGGCCCTCCGGCTGCACCAAGTGACCACTGGTACGGGGGTCTGCGTGTCTCGTTGGGCGATTCTGAGGCTTGGAAACCACAAAAAGTGGGGGGTTGCGGGTGGACTAGGTGCCCTCGGAATCGGATTTTGAGCCACGTAGCCCAAGATAGGGCCCGTTCTTGGTTTCGGGGTGCTGGTGCACATGGCGCAGTTTTTGGGGCTTTTTGGCGCCTTTTTGGGCCGTTTCTCGGACATATCGTGGAGTTAGAGGGCTTCAAAGGTCCCTTGGTCACGAGAAAGTCAAGCCGCACGTGGAGTGTAGCAGCCGTTTGCCTTCGTTTGGCTGTTTTGAACCCGTACTAGGGCTGTTTTGGGCGAAAAATGGCTGTTTTTGGCCCAAAACTGCGCAGATTTGGGAGGGCACCTCCAACTTGGCGCCACCGCCCCGGGCCGCCACCGGTGAGTTTTTGGCTCAAAACTTGGATTTGGCAAGGGCACCACCTAGGCTGTAGGACGGCTAAAGTAGAGTCAGGCCCGAGGCGTTGGGACGGAGCAATGGCCAAAACGGCACGGAGACGTGTTGTTGCTTGCTTGCTTGCTTGCTTGTTAGCTAAATTTAAGGGGAGAGGGGTGTAGTAATATATCCTCCAATCTACACCCCTCTCCCTAGCTCTAGGTGGCTCCGCCACACGGCTCTAAGGTGCGTGCGAAAGGCACAACGTGATGCATACATGTGGTGGAAGGGGCTAAACTCGGTCAAAACAGGGTCGAAAGGGGCTAGAAACACTTGTTTGAGCATCCCAACCGGTCCGGGATCACTTGTGGAAAAACGCGTTTTTGACGCACTTTTGACCCACTTTTCGTCCCAAAACGATCCATTTTCAAGGCATTTTGGGATTTTCCATGGGCCAAAACGCGTCACCACGGCCTCGAAATGGGCTGAAACCATTTGTTTGAGCATCATAAATGGTCCAGGGTCACTTTTGGAAAAATGCGTTCTTGACCCATTTTTGACCCATTTTTGGTCCCAAAATGGCCCATTTTCAAGGCATTTTGGGGTTTTCCATGAGCCAAAACCCGTCGCCACGGGCTCAAAACGGGCTAAAACCACTTGTTTGAGCATCATAAATGGTCCAGGATCATTTTTGGGAAAACGCGTTTTTGACCCATTTTTGACCCATTGTTGGTCCCAAAACGGCCCATTTTCAAGTGATTTTGGGATTTTCCATGGCCCAAAACGCGCCACCACGGGCTCCAAACGGCCTAAAAACACTTGTTTGAGCATCCCAAGTGGTCTAGGAACAACTTTGGAAAAAATGATTTTTTTCGCCCCGGGGACCCTGGTGGACCCACCGTTGGCCCCCACTGTGCGTGGGCTGGCCGGCCCTCCGGCTGCACCAAGTGACCACTGGTACGGGGGTCTGCGTGTCTCGTTGGGCGATTCTGAGGCTTGGAAACCACAAAAAGTGGGGGGTTGCGGGTGGACTAGGTGCCCTCGGAATCGGATTTTGAGCCACGTAGCCCAAGATAGGGCCCGTTCTTGGTTTCGGGGTGCTGGTGCACATGGCGCAGTTTTTGGGGCTTTTTGGCGCCTTTTTGGGCCGTTTCTCGGACATATTGTGGAGTTAGAGGGCACCAAAGGTCCCTTGGTCACGAGAAAGTCAAGCCGCACGTGGAGTGTAGCAGCCGTTTGCCTTCGTTTGGCTGTTTTGAACCCGTACTAGGGCTGTTTTGGGCGAAAAATGGCTGTTTTTGGCCCAAAACTGCGCAGATTTGGGAGGGCACCTCCAACTTGGCGCCACCGCCCCGGGCCGCCACCGGTGAGTTTTTGGCTCAAAACTTGGATTTGGCAAGGGCACCACCTAGGCTGTAGGACGGCTAAAGTAGAGTCAGGCCCGAGGCGTTGGGACGGAGCAATGGCCAAAACGGCACGGAGACGTGTTGTTGCTTGCTTGCTTGCTTGCTTGTTAGCTAAATTTAAGGGGAGAGGGGTGTAGTAATATATCCTCCAATCTACACCCCTCTCCCTAGCTCTAGGTGGCTCCGCCACACGGCTCTAAGGTGCGTGCGAAAGGCACAACGTGATGCATACATGTGGTGGAAGGGGCTAAACTCGGTCAAAACAGGGTCGAAAGGGGCTAGAAACACTTGTTTGAGCATCCCAACCGGTCCGGGATCACTTGTGGAAAAACGCGTTTTTGACGCACTTTTGACCCACTTTTCGTCCCAAAACGATCCATTTTCAAGGCATTTTGGGATTTTCCATGGGCCAAAACGCGTCACCACGGCCTCGAAATGGGCTGAAACCATTTGTTTGAGCATCATAAATGGTCCAGGGTCACTTTTGGAAAAATGCGTTCTTGACCCATTTTTGACCCATTTTTGGTCCCAAAATGGGGCATTTTCAAGGCATTTTGGGGTTTTCCATGGGCCAAAACGCGTCGCCACAGGATCAAAATGGGCTAAAAACACTTGTTTGAGCATCCCAAGTGGTCTGGGAACAAATTTGGAAAAATGAGTTTTTTCGCCCCGGGGACCCTGGTGGACACACCGTTGGCCTGCACTGTGCGCGGGCTGGGCTGCCCTCTGGTTGCAGCAAGTGACCACTCGTACGGGGGTCTACGCGTGTTGTTGGGCGATTCTGAGGCTTGGAAACCACAAAAAGCGGGGGGTTATGGGTGGACTAGGTGCCCTCGGAATTCGGATTTGACCCATTTTGGACCCATTTTTGGTCCCAAAGCGGCCCATTTTCAAGGCATTTTGGGTTTTTCCATGGGCCAAAACGCGTCACCACAGGATCAAAATGGGCTAAAAGTACTTGTTTGAGCATCCCAAGTGGTCTCGGAACAAATTTGGAAAAATGAGTTTTTTCGCCCCGGGGACCCTGGTGGACCCACCGTTGGCCTGCACTGTGCGCGAACTGGGCTGCCCTTCGGTTGCAGCCAAGTGACCATTAGTACGGGGTTCTACGCGTGTTGTTGGGCGATTCTGAGGCTTGGAAACCACAAAAAGCGGGGGGTTGTCGGTGGACTAGGTGCCCTCGGAATTCGGATTTGAGCCACGGGGCTCAAGATACGGCCTGTTCTTGGTTTCGGGGTGTTGGTGCACATTGCGCAGATTTTTGGTGCTTTTTGGCGCCACTTTGGGCCGTTTTTGGGACATATCGTGGAGTTGAAGGGCACCAAAGGGCTCTGTGACACGGCAAAGTCAAGCCGCACGTGGGCTGTAGCCACCGTTTCCCTTCGTTTGGGTGTTTAGCCCCCGGGTTTGGGGGTTGTTTTGGGCGAAAAATGGCTGGTTTTGGCCCAAAATTGCGCGAATCCGGGAGGGCACCTCCCGAACTGGCGCCACCGCCCAGGGCTGCCACCGGTGAGTTTTCTGGCTCAAAACTTGGATTTGGCAAGGGCACCACCTAGGCACTAGGATGGCGAAAGTAGAGTCAAGCCCGAGGCAATTGGAAGGGGCGGTGGCCAAAACGGAACTGTGGCGTGCTTGTTGGTGTAGCTTGTTAGCTAGATTTAAGGGGAGAGGGGTGTACTAATACACACACACACACACACACACACACACACACACACATACACACACACACAATACATTACACAAATTAAAGCTCCGCCACTCCTCAAAGAGAAGCTGCCCCGGCTATCATGGCGAGCCGTGGCCAATCATAGGGTAGCGATGCTGAACGCGACTCACCAAGCGCCGGGTCCCCCCCACCCCAACCCCCGAAAAGCCCGGTTAGCCCCCCACCCGATAGGTCACTTTGGAGGGCCACTTGGCGGGCCCGCGCCGGGGCACCTGCTGGTAGGTTAGCCCCATTGCCCGAGTTACCCGGATTAGCGCCCCGGCCCCCTAAGCCCCCCTTTCGCGAGTCGCGACACGTAGGCTACCCCTCCTGAAGGAGGGGGGTTGCGGGGGCGCATCCTTGCTCCCGGAACCCCCCTTCTCACCCTCCCTGTCTCCTTCCTTCTTACCCCACATCTCCCCTTCCTTCTCATCCCCCTTCTCACCCCCCTCCTCGCCCCCCTTGTCACCCTGCTCCTCCTCCTCGTCACCCCCGTTATCCCTGTCGCGCCCATCGTCCCCCTCCGCCAAGGCCGCCCGCCGGTGGGCTTCCGCATCCTCCCGGGTGCAGAAGAGGAGCTCCCCCGGCACCCCGAAGGGCCCCCCCTCCTTCTCTCTCTGCCTCTTCTTCCCCTTGTTCCCCTTCTCCCCGCCCTTCCCATTGGACCCTTACAACACCACCCACAAGTCCCAAGGGTCTAGCACCTCATCCCAATTCTAGGGACCGATCGCGCCGCCCAGATCAACGCTAGTATTTATGTTGCCGTTTGCATCCCAACTTTGAAATCATCAACGGCCAACACATCCATGTTTCCCTGCCGTAGTGTTCGCCACCTTCAAACACCACGTGCGCCATGTGTCATATACCTTGCGTGGTGCATGATAGCATCCACGTAGCATTGGAAGCCCTACTTCAAACGCCCTATGGCAGAGCCTTCAAATGGGAGATGCATGATACCCGCATAAATTGGTTCGAATCCATGCTGAAGCGCTACGACAGGCACTAGGCACTGTTTGGCAAGCAGGTGTGCTTTGAGCTCCCTACGGGTAACTATGCGCGCGGCTATGACTGTCGGAGGGAAGAGTATCAATGGGACAAGTGGACCCCAAAAGCGCCGCCAAATGCAACGACGTGATTCCGATGTTCCTCCCCTGCCTCATGCTCCAGTCTATTTAGAATGCAAGCAACCTACAGTGTGTTATGGTGTGTTTGCGCTCGTTGTTTCTAGGGGGAGGGGGGCAGCCAATACCTTGTTGCTTGGTGGAGACCCCCTTCAAGAGATTCACGGCTCGCCACTCGCTAGTACCTGAGGTGACTTTTGAGCGGTGGGTCACACAGGTCAAGGCGGCTTTCCGTGCACGCCCCATGGCAAGGCAGCACTATGTATCGTTGCTATTGTACAAACATGACTCTGAGGATGGGAGCACGGGCAACCAGGGTGTGCATGCCGCCCGCCGCTCTAGTTGGCTGCCACTTGATGTTCCGTGGTACGTGGGTGTGGTATGATAAGCTTTCGCTGGCCAAGGGGAGGGCCCACGCGGCGCCCGGACCTTGTTGCTGGAGGCCGGAGGACAGGGTGATAAGGTGCTACGGCCCGTGAGCTGTGCCCGTTAGGCACAATACGCGCATCATGAATTGGCCTGGAGCCCAAAGGGGGGGTGCACAAAGAAGACAGGTATGGAGTTGGAAGAGAGGTAATTTTTTTGTAGTACAACCACACGAGATGGATGCGCATAGGCCTTGCTTCGTGCCATGTGCATGTGCCGCAAAAATGTACACCCTGGCATCAACATGAAGTGTATTCTACTTTCGGTTTTCCGCCATGTATAGCCTTATGATCATTTGTTGACTTCTTCTCTATGGTGTACACGCTTGCTTCCTCGGCTCCTTTGTCTATGTATATTCCTTTGGCCGCCGGACCGGACGGAGGACCGGTCTCGTATTGTATGCAAACTCATCAATTTTTGGCAAAGGATCGGATAAAGGGTTTTTAGGGCTGGCGGAAAATCGTGGTTTTCGTGGTTTTTTTTAGAGATTCATCACTATATTTTAGGGACAAAAGGGGTAAGTGCCGTGTCAAAGACCGGTGAGACGGGTCTTTGTGTCCGCATTACTTCATATTCCTTTGGCTGCAAGTACGAATTTCGCAATGTTCCGTCTTCGAGCCTACGCAATGTTACTATTTTGTGCAGGTTGTTCTAACAAATTTGGTAGTTGGCACCGGTTACGTAGTTGGTGACACTTATGCCGACCAAGGTGTTCCTACAGTTTACCCTACCAATATTGTGACAATGTTGTCCTTGTCTGACAAGCCCCGCCGCGCGCTTGGCTGTGTGCTTTCTGAGGAGTATGGCGAGGCACTGTTGAGCAGCCTACTCATGAGGTCAAAGGAGGCCGGCAATGTGCAATCACTGCAAGAAACGTCTTACATTTTTTCAACGCTGCCACCCGCACAGCCGGGGCAGCACAATTGTGGTGGTGTTTTGACTCAAAAGTCCGTCCCCAAGTGCCCCAGCTCAACATTGGCGTAGAGCCATATGTGAGATGGTGGGCGGACATCTGGCGGGAGGTCACCTGTCTGGTGGACCCGCCGACCGTCCTGGTGGTTACCGACACCAACTCGGCGGCCCGACCAGCGGATCGGGGAATTCCGCGCCCCAAGGGTACGGGCTACCGCACGTTCCTGAGGGCCTTCAAGCTCAGGGGCTTGGTGGACCTTCACCCGGTCCCGCGGGGTACATAGTCCTGCCTCCAGGGTGCTGCGCGCTCCCGCATCCACACGGTCGCCTGCCACAGCGAGGCGCAGTTCACCATCACCTCGTACCACTACTGGGGGAGTACCCTCCTCTCAGACCACCACGTACCCCTTCTCTTCACCGCCGCATTCCCCGTGGTCCGGCTATTCAAGCCCAGCCCCCATACGGTATGCCGCACGCTGGAATACCACCTGGGCCGAGTGGCTCTCTCCCCGGCGAAGGCCGCCGATTTCCAGAGCTCAGTACTCCGGAGGAAGGCCTTCAACCCCCAGGCCGTCCCCGACAAATGGCGGAGGTGCCTGCAGCGGGCCATCTATGACTGGTTCCACGCTACAGCCAGGGTCCGGGCCCTCCGTTTCAGGTAGTACCGCCTCCGGGGGCGCCCTGCGGAGCGGGCCCCCCCTTCGAGAGCTCCTCAGCACCCCTTCTCGGCGCGCGGTATGCTCCCCTCCGTGGAGCGCTTCACGAAGATGGCCCAAAGCATGCTAGGTACCTCAGTCACGGCGGGTCACGCCCTCAAAAGGAGCCTTGTGGCCCTAGGGGAGGCCCAATGCCAACAAAGCCTCCAGGGGATTAAGCGCCAGGCCCTCCGGCGCTCGCAGGAGACCCAAAACCCCAAGCGCACCCCGGAGCAGTGGAGGGAGGTCCAACGGCGCAGCCGAGGCCCCCCACGGGATGTCTTAGAAGTCCCGCTGGACAGCAAGGCGCTCCTCAACCCCAGGGAGACACTGTACGCCCTGTAGTTTAGCCGCCAACGGCCCCCGGGCCATAGCTACCGGATACGGGACGACCCCGAGCGGTGGGCCCATTTCCAATGGTACTTGGGGCTCTTGCCACAGCATGCCCCGCCGGCCCGTGGCGACTATGTCCAGCCTCGCCACCTCTGGGACGTGCAGTCTGGCAAGTCCCGTGGCCCCGACCTCCTGCTGCCCGAGGCGGACGTCTGCATCGACATCACTTGGTACCGGCACTTGCCGGAGGCAGATTAGGGGACCCTCTGCGCCGTGGTGTGTAGCCCCCCAGTAAGCCGCACGGTGGGCAGGCGAGTGCGGGTAACCCTGCTCCTCAAAAACCCGGACCAGCCTGTCCAGGAGGCAATCCTCCGGGGGATAACCATCTCCCCCCACATATCGAAGCTGGAGCCCACAGCTTTCTACGCCGTTGCGATGGCCGTCTATGAGTAGGCCCTGTGGGGCCCCTTCCTCGTCGGAGGCATGTGGGGGCTGTCCCTCCAGGAGGTGGTACGCACGATGCAGATGAATCTAGACCAAGCCACACTTGAGCACCGAGTAGTGGACGTCCCGATCACGCCTCTCGCGAAGGTTCTTGACGTGATCGCCCAGAACATCCACCCAATAGTGGGGGCCCAAGTGGGCCTGGGGGAGGCGCGCCACCTCGCCACCCACGTCGCGGGTTTCTCGTACACCCTGCCCCTGGGCCCCTGGCAGTCCAGCACCCTAGAACAGCTCTTGGGGAGTCCCCAGGGCACAATCCAGGGGGTGCATGCGGGCGCTACGGCGGCGCTCCCTTTCCTGTGTTTCATGGACATCGCGTACAGGACTCATGCGGTGGAGCCCTTCCGCTTCCCGGGGCTTATGTGGGTGGACGACACAATCGTCATCTTGGAGCGGGGCAACTCGCGCCCCATGCAGGAATTCCTGCTCGATCAGCGGACCCACTATCAGGGAATCCTGCGGGTGGATGTCCCGGACCGCAAGATCCAGCACGGGTCGACGTCCGAGCCACAACCTCTGCGGTCGCCCACACGGACAACTGTGGCCCGCCATTTGGGCCGCACGTGGGTAACAGATACCCCGGAACAGCGGCAGGAGGCTCCAGCCGGGGCCCAAGAGATACAGCCCTGGAAAGTCCTCCGCTACATGGGGACGGACATATACCTTCAGGGCCCGCTCACAGCCCCCCGGAACCTACCGGAGATCCGGGCGGCCATCTGGAAGCAGCTCCGCCCCCAACGGCTCTCCCCGGACGCCGCCATGATGGTCCTCATGGCCAAACTCCCGAGCAAACTGCTCTCCCTGGCCAGCGTTTACCACCCCACGGCCAGGGTGTACGTGGCCAATGATGCCCTCATGGTCAGGGCATATAAGCACGTGACGGGCATCTCTCGCCACGCCCACACAGACCCGCCTTGGGGACCATGGGAGCATGGCTGCCAGGGTTTAGCCCGGTCGGCACACTCGTGGCAGACCGCAGTGGTCAGGGAGTGGGTCCGACAGGGCGCCTGGGCCAAAAAGGAGTTCCGGGACTACCAAGCCCACTCCCTTTAGACGCACCAAGCACTCACGGGGGGGTGCCCTGCGGTGCTTACCCTGGGGCAGTACACCCACCATCCGAAGTGCCCCCACCTCGTAGCCACCCTGCAGCGGGTCGTGGACGAAGTGGTCATGCCCATGTGGATGCCGGGCCCCTGCTCAAGAACAACCCCGGTCCTAGTGCGAGGCCCCGGAGGGCCCCGGGCGGGGGCGGCGGCGGCCCCTGCCCCCCGGGTGGAAATGTACCCGACCCCGTATGGCAACGTCGTACAGGTGGTCATCCCCCCGGCTATCTACGAGACGGTGCAAGCCCTGGGTTACCATCACCTGGGCGACCTCTACACGGGGGACAACCGCGTGCTACAACAACGTACCTTGAAGGAGCCGGCGTAGGCCCGCAAAGGAATCCCTTGACTACGGGCATGGCTGACCCGCCACGCTGCCGTCTCGGTTCCCCTGCTGAGGGAGCCCCCGCCGCGGTGGCAGGCAGCGCCCAAGGATTGCGTCCCGGCCGCCGTACCCACCTACCAGGCGGACGTAGTCATCAGCGGCCGGGCACCAAACCAACCGCATGGTGACCGTATACCACAAGGGGCAGCCCCTGCGGGTGACCGCGGCCATGTAGGATACCATGGAGACGGCGGACTGGGTGCCCGAACTCAAGGTGTGCCACCAAACCCTAGAAGCACCGCCCCGTGACACCAGGCTACACCGCCTTTAGGTGGCCCTCTTGGGTATCCAGGTGCAGGTAGACGCGCCCCTGCATGCTCAGCTGTGGAGCGATCACCCCCATCAGTCCCTAGCCCAGCTGCAGCTCAGCGGGGTCTGGGTGACCACCATCGTGTGGATGGCGCCTTCCCCGAGAGACGCCTACTGGCACTCGGTCAAGATGTCGGTACCCCCTCTCGTGACGGTCACCGCGGCGCTGCCGCCTTTCCCGTGGATAGCCATAGCCTCAGCGGCCTTGGCGCGTTTCAAGTACCCAGCGTAGTGTGTGGCGCACAGATGCCCCGGGCACCCGAACAAGAGGCCCCTCTATTACTCCCTCGATACGGTGAGAACAGTGCCGGCGGAGCTCCACCAAGCCCTGCACACCCACCTCAGGGAACACCATGGGGACCTGGCCCTCCTGGCGCCGCACAACCGGGCCACCGACCCCCCGAATGTGCTAGTCCCAAAGGCCCAGCCGGGCATCTGGTTCCATGACCTGCCTGCTTGGCTACCCTCCGCGGAACTTTCGTGGCGGTGGCCGCTGGGGCCACAAGAGGGGGTATGCCAATGGCCGGAGTTGCCTAGAGCGGGCCCACGGCCTACCAGACCCGGGTGGCCTCGGGAGTGGGCACCCCCCACGAAGGGGAGGCAATGATCCTCCTCTCATACGTCCGCGGGCTGGCACAGCAGCCAGGGGTTTACTGGCTGGTGCCGGACTCGGAAGCGGCGTCGGGAGCCCTCCGCACGTACCAATAGGGGGGCCACTGTGGAGATGGCATCCACCACCTCTACGCCAACATTCTGGTGGGACACCGCCTCTCCCCGGAGTCCGCCATCAATGTGGTAACCACGCCGTCGCACTGGATCACGGACCTCAACGTCCGTGTGGACGCGGCGACGCAGAGCCGCCGGAGGTGGACGTAACATGGCTCCTCAAGCGCCCTTACTCTTTCCTCCCTCCAGGCGCCCTACCGCGACCACTGTCAGCTCTCCCCAACGGCGCTGAGCGACTGGTTGCAGGACCGGGCCGCGATACCGGCGCGGGCCGGCTATGATGCCCGGTGGGGAGTAACGTATATGCCGGGAGGAGGGCTCCCCCTAGACTAGTTCGATAAGGACCAGCAGCGCCACGTCACGGCGCACCGTTTGGACAACATCCCTACGATGACTGCCGTGGCCCGCCGGTCCTCTCACCGGAACACAATGCTGGACACGGCCTGCCTCCTCTGTGGGGCGCAACCGGAGACGGCGCCCCACCTTTGGGCCTGCTCGGCCCCAGCCCATGAATGGGGGCCGGCCCGCCGGCAGCTCGCGGCGTGGCTCGACCGGAAGATGGGCGAGCGGGCAGCGCCAGTACGCCACCAGCCGTGGGAGCCGGCGGTGCTAGAGCAGTGGGCAGCGGCCCTGCGGACCCCCTCTATGCAGCGGGCCCACTTCGCGTGCACGGGGCCCCACAGACTGGGCACAGAGTTCATTCGCCAAGTTGTAGAGGAGTCCATCAGGGTCTGGTACGCTCACGCCAAGGCGCGTGCCACGTTGCTAAAGGCCCGCCTGGGCCCAGGCAGCACGATGGCGTGGGCTTTGCAGGAGCTACGCCTGCACCAGTAAGCGAAAAGAGAAGGGGTCAGCGGGAGCTCCTGGAATAAAGGCGGTCGCCAAGGGGGTGACGATCAGGTTTTTTCTAACTCCCCCTCTCTTCGCGGAAGATATACGTACGTACACACCGCGCGCGCACTACACACACAGCCCAACCCGTTTACCTTTGCCGTTGGGTAGACATCCCGGCCTTTCGCCATTTGGTAACATCGCCTTCGGCACATGACACGAGGCCACAACACATGACACCAGACGACACCACATGACACCGCAACACACCACAGTGCACCTCATCAGGCCACAACACAACACACCACGCCGCTACACAGCACAACACACCATAGCAGATCACACACCACAACAGACTACAACACAGCACACCACACCACTTCACACCTTACCATACCACAACACACCACAACACTGCACAGCATTGCATGGCAAACCTGCAACTTCAAAAGTGCATTTCGTCAGTCCAATAGCAGAAAAATGGAATAAAAATGCACCTGTGAAACAAAAAAAAATACCCTCCCAGACCCCAACCCCCCCCAAAGGTAGTGCTCTAGCCCCCCCCCTGAAAAATGTTTGACAAAAGCAAAGCCCCCCCCCCCCAAAACCAAGGGCTTGAAGGGAGGGCAGCCCCACAGTGCCCGTGCCTGCGTCAAAATTTATGTGTGCATGTGTGTGTGCGCGTGTGTGTGATAATTTGTTTTTTGTGTTCTACCCAGGCTATTATATCGTTCTAGTTTTGATCTAATCTAGGCTAGAACATCTAGGCTAGAGTGTTCTAGCCTAGAACAATATTGGGTGTTCTAGTGTGTACCTAGGGTGGGAGTCGCGGGACTCTCCAAGCGGCGGAGGTGCACACGGCCCTTGGGAGTCATCGGGCTCGCCATGGGGCGTCACTCCCTCGAGGTGCACTCGGCCCTTGGGACTCGTCTGACTTGCCATTTGGCGACGCTCCCTCACAAAGCTGGTTTAGTTTAGTGGTCAGAGCGTAAGCAGTACCAACGTTGGGTCGTCGGTTCGGACCCGGCTGGCGGTAACATTCGGAGGTGCACCCCGACCCTTGGAAGTCGCCGGACTTGCCATGCGGCGGCTCTCCCTCACGAAGCCGGTTCATTTTTTGCACAACAGCGGGGTGACGGTTGACAACTCAGTTCGTCGCATACCCGCCACAAGGTAACGGCAGATGGAGTTTAGACCTCGGGAGCATCTGCCTTACGTGGGAGAAGCGAGCTCTGAGCCCCCTGTCATTGGGACCCACGCAGCTTTTCAGACCCTGCCTCGGCCGGCAGGGAAGAGTTTGTGTGCCCGGTCCCAACCACCCCAAGACGCATGGTGGTCAATTGTGGGAAGGGTGGGTCCCAGCCAAGCTGCAACCCATACCATAGCAGGTGAGACTCCTGCCGCCCCACCACCACCACCACCACCCCCTTCTTGTCACCCCCGCCTCCCCCGTCATCCCTATCGTCCCCGTCACCCCCGGCCTCCGCCAGGGCTGCCGGGAGGTGGGCCTCCGCCACCTCCCAGGCGCGCAAGAGGAGCACCCCTGGTACCCGGAAGGTGCCCCCCTCCTTCTTTCTGTTCCACTTCTTCTCCTTATTCGCCTTCTTCCCCCCCTCCCCATTGGACCCCTGCGACACCACCCACTAGTCCCCCGGGTGCAGCTCCTCATCCTAGTCCCACAACACCATCACATGGCTGACGGTCCCCCCATTGCCCCCCTCCCTCCAAGGGACATACCGGGTGTCCCCCACACCCGGCACATACCCATCGGGGTCACGGCCCCCAATTGCCAAAGAGGTTGCCTGGGGTTTGTGGGAGGGCTTGACCTTGGGCTTGGGCTTGGCCTTGGGCTTCGGATGGGGCTCAAGAGGGGGGGGGGGGGGCTACCCCGCTACTCTCGAAGTGGCGGGGCTTCATTGGCTTTTTGGGGGCCTTGGGGGGGGTCCTCCTCCCGCAGGTGGTGCTTGTGCCGCTGCTACTGCTCGTGCTGCTGCTGCCGCTGCTGCCCCCCTCCTCCCCTACCATCGTCCAAACCCTGCACTGCGGGTCCTCCCCCCCCCCCCGCTCTTCCCCGCCACCCACCTACCCAAGCGGTGTAGCACTGAGAGGGCCATGTTGGGCCATGCGGCCCAACTCCGTGACCCCCACGAGGTGCTTCTGGCCCACTCCATCGCGCCAATCCACCCGCATCCCGCAGAGGTCCCCACCCTACGACAACAGGCTGCGACCTGTGAGAATAGAAAACAGCGGCAGGTGTGTTCTAGCGACGTTCTAGGCAGCCGTCCTAGCGACGTTGTAGCGCCGTTCTAGCGACGGCGGCGGCTATTTGGCTAGATCATCGCTAGAACGCTCCCCTAGATCAACACTACAACGCACACACCATATCGTGTCTTGTGTATCAAGGGTGGGGCGGACTGCCCCCAGGGCCTTGGTGAAGGCGTCCCGGGGGTTGGGGGGATGCGGCTGCGGGGGCCCCCCAGCTGTGGGCTGGCTTGGGGTCTTGGGCTTGGGCTTGGGGCGGGGGGCGATGCCGTGCACCAATCCGGTGTACGCCCCCCGGTTGGCCGCCGACGGGTTGCAGCCCCCAACCCCCATGATCTCCGATCACGTCGGGGACCACTCCCACGTCCTCACAACCAACTGCATACCCTCCGGCCCCGTGGCGTGCCAACACGTGCTAAGGAACCGGAAATGCCCTTCCACCCCACTTCTTGACATCGGGGGGGAAGACATTTTATTGGGCCATTTCAAACATCTTCACCCCCTGGTTGGAAGGGGGGGCCACCTCGCCCTTCTTCCCCGCCGGCATTTCCGGCTGCCCGTGCCATTCCCCTGGAACCCCCCCCCCCTACCCGCAAGGGTTTGTCCTTGTGGACCCCCCATTCATCCACCAACACCCACCTCCCCCGCCCCGAAATCTTGTGATGCACGCGGTGCATCACAAAACGGAGAGTCCAAACCGGACTCTCCGGGGGCATGAGAAGGGGGTGGTCGAGGGCCGGGGGGTGGGGGCCAACCAAGAGGGCTGGGTCCCAAGGCAGGTCCATGATGGCTTCCGCCGTCCGGCCGCCCAAAAAAGTCCTCAGCCACGGCATGCCCGTAACCTCTACCTTGTGCTCCGCGACCTGTGCCGCCACCTCCTCCTTCACCTTTTCCTCCCCAACCTCCTCCACTTTCCTACCCCTACCAAACGCGGCCCATGGGGCCCAAGCGGCCCATGGCCCTCGTCAAGTGCGAAATGCACAAAACCACCCAGGCACGTGACAATTTCAAAATACGATGCATACTGCAACCAGCGGCTTGCAAAGAAGGCGTCCCAAGGAGGAAGGCCGTGTAGTGGGCCTAATCACCCTCCATGGTCCGCGGGATAGCACTACCCTCCCAAGTCTTCGTTTGGGTGTTCCATATCCTCTGGTTGATCATGGAGCCCTTTTGGGGGCATGTGGACACCCCGATCACCCTCTGTGTCCACAGTTGATCCCCCCCGAGGATCACCTTTGCCTCCTCCTTGGATGCCTTCCATTGGACGAGCCCCGTGTCGATGATCTCTTGCATCACCCAAACACGAGACATTGGGGTGGTTCATTTCGTTCTAGTTTAGTCTAGTGTAGCTTCTAGCGAGCGGTGGCCGGGGTTAACTAGAATAAAACTAGAGCGAGTGAAAGGCACTTGGTGAGAGGAGTACCTCCTAAGTGCTCTTCCACAACCTCCCAAGACAACGTCCCAAGGGTGTCCATGGCCTTGTGATCGCAATTGGCCATGCTCAACACCCAAAGGCTCGTGGGGGGGGCGGGCCAAGCGGTCAAGATTGGCCAAGGAGATGGTGACTTGGGTCCAATTGCCCCCGGCCACGGGGTAGGCATCCCTCGGGACCATGAATGTCAACGGGAAGGAGCGATTGATTGAGCGCACCAAGCCCGGCCGGGAGAGGATGTACTTGACCCATGAGGCGAAGGCCCATGAGATCCCGGTGGCCTTGGGCAACGCCGTGGCAATAAGAGGATCCAATTCCACGGGGGCGACCAACTCATTCCAACAGGCTTGGAAGTCCCGCTCGGTGCAAATTGGACGGGGGTAGGGGCCACCAGGGACGGTGCGGTGGTACTCCAACTTGCGGAGCGTGTAGAGCTCCGAGAGGGTCCTCCACAAAGAATCGGGGGCCCTCAAGTTGAGCACAAGTTCACACATGGCGGTGGGGGAGAGTAGGGAGGCGGCAGATGCCTCAACGGCGGCCTTGCATGCCTCACCCGTGGTATGGGTAGAAGTGGCGGTGTTCACATATTGTACGGCGTTGTTGAATTGCGCCGTGCTAGGGGGCATGATAGCGCCCACGTGGCCAAGTAATGGCCCACCCGCTCATCCTTGAGGCTAGTAGCCCCACTCAAGTCCCCTAGTGCCTTAGACAATAGGGAGGTATCCTCCCCGGTTGAGGAGGGAGCAAGGGGGGAAGTGGAGGGACGTTTGATTGCAAAGAAATGCGAAATATTTAAGTGTGTGAGAGATGAACATGGGAGAATGCACTATGGGCAATAGCACGGCATGCACGGTGGAACAATGAAGAAGATGACCCTTCTTGGTGGACATTATAGCGTTCTAGTATTGATCTAGTCTATGCTAGAACATCTCGGCTAGAAGTTCTAGGCCGGAACGAAATTAGGTCTTCTAGCGTGTACCAAGGGAAGGACCATTTGTAAGACTCACCCTTTTTTGGGCCCCTCTCCAGTAAACACGGCTATTAGGCCCATTTTCAAAAGACGGTTTCTCGGACCAAGACAAAAAACATTCATTGGCTACTATGAATGATGGGATTTTGTCACATGAGTTGCTAAGTTGGCCTCAAACGCTTGCGAGAGGAGAGTGATATCACACATTCATACACCAAATGCTCTAGGGGCATATCCAACACAATGGATGAATAAATGTCGAGAGGCATCGCCTTCAGAGTGCCGCAACCCCTCATGGAATTCCTTTTTGAAAGGAGTTGTGAGAAATTGAGGACACCCTGTTGAACTAGGTCATAGACAAGGTTTGGTAGCAAAATATCACTTGGCTCTGAATCCTCTTCTTCCAAACCTTCTTCATCATGTGCAAGTTCTTGAACGTGTCCATCAGGTTCAGTCATAATAATGACACTAAGAAAAATAATGTCAACAACCAGAAGAAATAATGGGGAATTGCACCATGAATGTGGAACCTCAAAATTTCTTCATCAATCAATGTTTTGATTCATTGTGTGAAAATGTGTGGTGACATAATGATGATATCATTGCCCCCAAAAAGGGTTTTTTTGGTTGAAAAACAAATACGTATGAAAGTTGTGTCACCGTAACTCGCATTCTTTGGTGGCTGAGAAAACAGGTCATAGTGTGGTCCGGATCAAAGAAGTACAAAACCTGCTTCAAAAACGCCACCCGGCCTGGCTTCGGGGACAAGAGGATAAGACCCGCATCTACGGTCACGGGGGGGGGGAGGCAAATCTAAACTAAGCTATCATCCAATTTTCACAAATGTTCCTTTATCTACCCGGCCAATCACCCAAATGTTGGTCGCCAAACCAAAGTTTTGAAGTTAGGGTATATGGGGGTTTTTTGAGGTGCCAAACTTTGATAATCTACGCGTTTTTTTCAGTTCAAGACGGAGCATTGACTTTTGTGCATGCTTTGGTGTTTTGTGCCCATGCATTACCACCGATGATGACCTCGAGTGTGCCCGAGACCTACTTTTTGGGTAATCACTTTGAAAGGTATTCATGGAGGTTATCAAGGTGGGAATCATAACCTTTTTCTGCGTGTTGTGGTGCAGTAGAGTGGTGATGAGTAGGGCACACAAAGGTGATTTGTGTTTCTCAAAATCAAGCTTCATTGGATCAAGAAAGTTGTGGCATTCTCTGTGCGGGCCTTGTTCCGCAAAGGGGCACATCATCTTAAGATAGATGCACTCACAGCAACTTCTTTGGCACGGGAAGTAATGGCATAGTGTGTCTACTGCAGGAAAGAGGAACTAGCGCCCCAATAACCTCCGTGATTACCACCCAAACTGATTACCACCTCAATGCAGGCCAAACACATGAGGTAATGGAATCGATTACTGCCCTGATAACCTCCTTAATTACGTGGGCACTGTATTAATTCTCCAAAAGCCGTTACCCGTTTTGTATGCACTTCACCAAAGGAAGCACAATTCACCAAGGACCAGCAACCAAGTAGTAATAGTGGTTTAGGGTCGATGAGGAGCTATGTGATCGACAATAGGACACATGCCATTTCGAAAAGATGAAGCATCCCTTGTTGTGCTTCTTGTGTTTTTTCCCCATGCCTCTTTGTCTCTACATTGCATCAACTTGGCCGCCAAGGAACATCCCGGAGATCCAACCCCGTACACCCCATCGAAGTTAATGATTACATCCCAGCACTTTATAACATATGTATATAAGCATAAAGAAACCATGCAACCCTAATGTAGGTTGTCTATTTGTAACCCCCCCCCCCGACCCCCCCCGACAGTAGACCCGGGTCTCTTAATTTTTTACCCGAGCTAAAGGCCCGGGTTTCTTAAAGTGTACTTTTCCAAGTGGGTCTCTTACGTGGTACACCCAAGCCTTGTTGGGACTTGTTTTTGAGGTCATAAAAACAAGCCGCAACCAATGAGCCCACATTGATTGATTTTCTTTCCTTTAACCCAGAGACCCCTTTTTTTGTCTTCGGGCGACATCATGGCATGATTGGAGTACCACAGGGAATGACGAAGCATGGGGAAAGAATGATGCTCACTTCTAGTTTTTTTTATGGTTTGCCGTTGTCTGCTTCTGCAAGTGGGTCTCTTACGGTGTACTTTCCCACGCGGGTTTCTTATTGTTTTGGTCGGGGATGGACTTGGTCTATTAAATGGTCATTTGTTGGTGGATGTGCTGTCCCGGGGGGGGGGGGGGATTCTCTATTCCACTAGAATTCTCCAGTCAATTATTTTTGGCAAAGAACGCTGCTCCCAGGACAATGAAAAACATGTGTGCGAACGTCCCTATATTTCCATGGCCCCCGTGAAAGCTGATTCATCACCGGTGTGTGCCCACGCAAATCTTGGTTGTGTCTACCCTTTTTGCCCTTGACCTGCTATTGCCCATTGCATGGCAAGGCTTGTTTTGGCTCCTTATGGCATGGAAGCGCTATACGCACGCACACACAAACACACACAACACACACGCCCACACACACACATGAAAAGATGGCACACCACACCCACCCATTATGTTGGCTCTTGTTCCAATGCCACTAAAGAGGATCCAGGGAAACGCTCACAAGACAGGAGTAGTCCTTGCGTTTCCCAACCTTGCCTAGGTGCCCAAGGATACACATCTCGTCAACTGTGATGGGATGGCAAGGTGCTTTGATGGGTCCTACCAATCAGTAGGTACCTACGGGTGGGCGGCGTCCATGTCGCTTTGCGCGATAGACGGGTTGGGACTCACATCACAAGGGTCGCCTTGGCCAATTGTACATTCGGCACCTAGATGGCAGCACTTTTTTCTGTGGAATGATTGTTTTGATGTCATGATGCTGCATAGCATCATCGGTGAAACATCCCACCCTCCGCAATTGGTGGATGACTTGCTGGCCGCAATGTTGAGCCACTATTGATTAACTGATTAATAGGGTCATGGTTCTTTGTGAGCTAGCCATATGGATATCACACATTTGACCTTTTGCACTATGCGTACTCATATTCCTTATCATACCGGCGCAACAGTGTGCTCCAGTCTTAATATCTGTGCAAGATGTGACATTTGTGTGGAACTTGGGTCAGTGGTTCGTGCATGTAGCGACTCTTTTTGGTTTTGGTGCTTTTTGATGGTTCAATGAAGGTTTAGAGGTACGCATGTAGTCCAATTTGCCAGACCGGAAAACCGGTCTGGACGGCTGTTTGTATCAGTATCGGTAGTGGCCACCCATGATAAAGGTCTTGAACTCAGTGATTTTGCAGCTTGGAATGAGTTGGGTCTAAGGCCAATGGTAACACCTCCCACAGCATCCCTCCAAGGCATGTTACTCACGCCAAGCACTGATGTTAGTTCACCAAGATATATGTCTGAAATTGATTCACAAGTAGACTCTGGAGCGGCGTTTCGTATGTCTCCCATGTCAGATAATTCCCTTTGATCGGTCATTTTTTTTGCCTGCCGAGTAGGGCACCAGGCAAGCAAGCACTGAACCTGCTTCGGCCTTACCCCCCCCAAACCACCCCAACAAATCTTCCAGCTACTCCTCAAAAAGGCAGTAGGAAAGCACAAGCAATTGATCATTTAGTATCAGCCTCGTGCAAGGTGCCAACACTGACCTCCTTAACCTGAGAGAGCCTGACTGCGTTGTACAATGGGAACACTATGTGTTGACATAAAAAGGCTTAAAAGGCAAGGTAGAAGATCGGATCAGAGAACTAACAAATGGATGTCCACAGAACTGCCGAACATTACTGCGTATGCATACCAGGATGTGCATGTGTGGAGCGCTTTGTGACTCATTGTGCCCCCCCAACTGACTGTTTACCAGAGGCCCCAGGGGGGGGGGGCGGAAGGTCCCCCAACTAATATACAATGCACCACCCCTCCGCAAAGGGAAGGTGCCCTAGCTACCAGACAGGTGCCCATTTCTGAAATGTTTGCCCCATAAGCATACATTTCAGGCATAGATATGCTGCATCGCAAGCTTTGCCCCTGAATATCCACCAATCCACAGATTTTCTCGCGAAGGTCCTATTTTATGGATGTCCCTCGTTGCCAACACCCCTTTGATTTTGTGGTCTACAAAATTCCTCGACCCAAAACTTGGAAAGCTCGACGCCCATGCCTCCAGTCACACAAGGAAAGAACAGCTAACAAACCACACCATACAATACATTCAGATGCCGCCAACATGGATATGGGTGTTGCCGAATGAATTCAATTGTTGTGGCATCTACATGTGCAGGTATGGCCTGTACATAAGTGCAGGTTTTCAGAGGTGGCTTGCTTACGTCTGGGGTTTTTTTCATAGGCAAGGACCAAGGTGAATGTTACAAAAAAAGTCCCCCCCAAACACCCCAGGCCCCTACTTTCAGTATGCCTCAAGAAAGAACCAGTTGAAATGCATTTGCAGTCGCTGTATTGCCTGCTGCCTTGTCCCTAGGCTGCGCTCACAAGCCCCAAGAAGCGGGCCCCACGCCCGCGGCCCAAAGCCAAGTCCTCCCCTCGACCCACAGCTGTGCCGCCCCTCCCAGAGCCTGTCCCCACACTGCCCCCGTACTACTCTGGTTTGTTCCCTGAACCAGCGGCATCTGGATCCCCGCTGCAAATGATGCCCCAGCGTGCTGGCTCAGTGCCACCCTTGTTCTCGATGGACCCCCAGCAGCCGCCCCACCATGAAATGTTTCCCAGTTTCATACCACCTGGGGCTACTCCCGGCAGCGGTTTCATGCCGATGGGGATGTCTCTGAGTGGTGAGGCTGCGCCTGCAGGCCTGATGCCTGCGGATGGCAGCGACAGCAGCGCCCCCCCCACCGCCAACATGTTCCCTTTTGCTCTGCCCACCGGCGGCATGTTCCCCTTCAGCATGCCCGCAAATGGCATGCCCGGCGGCACATCACCCACTACCGCTGCCCACGACGCAGGTGGGCCGGCATTCCCGGTCATGTCCATGCCACCCCCAGCTCCTGCAGCCCCAGGCTCCGACGCCCAAATGGCTGAGATCACAGTCAAGGCGAAGTGGGGTGAGAATGTATGTACTCAGCCTCGCCTGCACACTCAACTTGTGTGAGGAAAGCACCTGTGATTCAGCACGGAGCTCAGGGATGACAGGTGGTGGAAATTGAGTCAGCATCATTTGGCCGTTACAAAATGTGGCGAAATGTTTCCTTCCTGAAGTTGTGCAAGAAACAGTTGCCCATTTGTCATGGTGTTTTATGGCAAGAACATACATGTTATGGCCATGCTATGGCACCACTTCAAAGATCAGTGTCCAATGGCCTCTTGCGCGCAGTACCACGGATAGCAGTCTAAGCATTGGAATACACGGTACAATTACACAGTACTGAGGTCCAATAAGGCATTCCGACGTGACAGGGGGGCCAGCAACACCAGCATTGTTTCGGTGGGCATGGTGTCCTCTTCACACAGCCAAGGTTACCCGAGCTTCCATCTCGCAAGTAATGCCTGTGTGTGCTTGTTTTCCACGTGTGCTCTGGTTGTCCCGTGGGTAGGTTCCTCTTCTTCACAGCCAGGGCTGGGGGGCTTGAGCTGGAAGTGGAAACTACATCCTTTTTTCGGGGTACCGAGGCGCTGGGGTGCGGCTTCAAAGATGTTTGCTTCATTGTGCCTGAGATTGGAAATATACAGGGGAAGAGATGCAGAATGAGGGGTGTCAAATGTAAGTTGCTTTTCTTTCTTTCTTTCTTTCTTTTTTTTTGCTGTATGCATGCAGGTGGAGGGCACAGATGGACTCAGGGGATGGGGGATGGGGAATCTGCATCGTTCTCTGGGGGCTTTTCAGAGGGGCCAATGTGTATGGTCAGGGTCCGAGCTGGTGGAACTAGTCTTGGTTTTACAACCCTCTTTAGGGTCTAGGGTGGACCTACCAGGTTTCTCAAGCAAGCAGCAAGCAGCAAGCATGCCCGAAATGGGCAAAATCACAACTCGGTCCTGGTGCTTTGGATTTGACTGAATTTTGTGTGGATGATACCTGTGGTTGTGAAGAACAATCGCACAAAGTACAAGCCACAGACTCAACAGTGGTGGCCGGGAACATGTGTAGCAAGTGGCGGGCTCCGCTCCAAAATGTGTCGAAAGTGGCCAAAAAAATGCCATTTGTTTGGGCAGTTTGGGTGCCTAGGATGTCCATGGAGGGTTCCTCTTGTCTTGGAACCAACGTAGATGATGAAGAAACATTTTTCATCACCGTTTAGTGTGTTATGCACCTGATTAGTTGCCTCAATAACCCCTTTTTGGGCCCAAAACGACACAAAATTAGTCGTGAAGAGCGCCCTTTTTGGCAGGGTTGGATATAATAGCGACGACATTACCAAGGCGCGGGTGGGGGGGGGGGGGGGGGGCTGTTGAGCCAGCAGGCAGTGATGACGGAATGACAATTACGATTTGCTCCTTTTAAAACTTTACAGGCACAGATGATTCAGAACTGCAAGCCATTCTGGCGAAATGTGTCAAGAAATGATTGCACTGTATGGGCTGTCTTCAAGGGATACACCAACCCCTATGCAATGTATTGTCTTGTGTTCAGTGTTGGTGGATTGGCCTAGTAGTACAATGGCACATGCGTAGGCAATGGATTCATTTGTTCTGCTCAGGCACTGTTTTTGGCCATTAGTCCTCTTATAAAACTGCTGGCAAAACTGCTAGTTCAGTCAAACGGGTAAATTGTAATTGTAATCGTCATCGAGGGGGAGGGGGGGGGGCGTGGGGGGGGCACCCCCCCACTATATCCACCCTTGCTTTTTGCATGTCTTTTCAAGTTCCACCTTCCTGGGCTGTGTTTCTGAGCCATGGATTGCGCCGGGCACCCTTGTGGTAATAAGCAATGATGAATGGGATCACTTGCAGCCTATTTCCATGCAATCATCACCCTTCAATGCCCCATTTTGCATCGTGCAGTAGTGCACCACGCCTAGTGCAGGTGCTGGGGGAGGGTTGCGGCAGTCACCTGCGGCAGTCACGGACAGCGCAACGCGGTTAGGGCTGCAGGTGGGTGACGGCGGTCCAAGAGGCGCAGCGCGTAGACCCGTCGAAGGGCTAGGCGGGGCACTGATCCGGCCAGGAAGGCGGCCACAAAAGCGGCGTGGGCCGGTGGCGAAGGTGGGGGCTAGAGCCGCGGCAGGCTGCCGGCCTGGGAGGAGTCGCTCTGCACTGATTCGAAGGCGGAGACGTCGACGATGAGTTGCCCAGTCCAGAACGCGGCCACGCGCCCGTGCAACAGGGGCAGCCAGGGCGCCGTATATGCTCGTGCTTCATGGCGTCCGCGACAAGCGAGGTCGTGGGCCTCCCGGTTGAGCTGTGTAAGTTGAGCCTGGCTGTCAATGTTATGCCCAGCGCGCAGCCAGACTTCCTTCGGAGGGCACGCGCCCCAGCGTTTTAATGGCCTTGCGGTATAGTACGTTGAGGACCGAGAAGGGAGTTGGGCCACGTGGCCCCCTGGCAGGGGCGGAAGCCGTAGGCCTCAGGCCGGGCCCATGCATCCTGCTACAGCAGGACATCCCGCAATAGGGCACCTGCCCACAGCCGGTAGACCATGGACTAGATTGTCAACGGGCGGGTGCCCATAGGGCCCTCTTCCCCGGGTTTTAGGATGAGGGACGTGTACCCCTCGGCGAGGACCCCCGGCCATCGGACCTGTCCTCCACCACCAGCAGCAGCTCGGCCAGCCAGTCCAGGGCCCGGGCCAGCAGCGACCGCTGCCCCCAGCCGTCCGACTGCATGGAGGAGGGAGACATAACCCGCAGCCATTTGCGTACAAGTCCCACGGTCAGCTGAGAGGCCAGCATGGGAATTTGGCGCAAGTGGCGCCCATACTTGCGCATGAACGCCTCGGATAGGCTCTGGGGCCTCCGCATTTTAGCGGTTGATGGGGACCTAGGCCTTCCGCAACGTGACGTCCATTTCGTGGACGTTCGCTGTCGCGCTGCCGTCCGGCACGGCGAAGAACACGACCGGGGGGGGGGGGGGGGCGTCATCCCGCAGATAGCGGTACACTGCCCCAGGCCGCATGCCCCACTCCCGAGCAAACCACACTTGCCACACCTCTTGCCGCTCCCTCTCTTCCCGGCGGACTTGTGCCGCAATCTATTGCTCCAGCAGGCATTGCAACTCGCTTAGCTCGTCTTGCGCCGGCGGTCGTGGGCCCTCTCCCCACCCTCAGAGCACTAACGTTCCCGGTAGCTGCAGCTCCCGTAGCCAGTGGAGGTGCTTGCGCAGCGCGTGCTAGCTGCGCTCCTCGCCCACGGACAACACTGGCGCCCGCCCTCACGCATTCTTGAATCCCGGAACCACGGTCCGCAAGGCTGCCAAGCCTCCTTGGAGGCGGGCCAACGCGGACGTTGCTAGGGCCCGTCATGCGGCGCGGGAGCGGACAGAGGCCGACGCGCTTCATCACTCGCCGGGTTCACTGTTCGCGACGAAGCCCCAACGCCGCTCGCAGTAGCGGACTGGCCCAAACCACTTGTCCCGGGTCCGTCAAGGACTCCTGGGATAGCGCGAGCAAGGAGTCCTCCCCCGCCCACGTCAAGAATTCCCACAGCGCATGCACCCACCGGGCCGCCAGTAAAGAGTTCCACATGCCTTGGTACAGGAATAGCAGCACCTCGCCAACCGCATGCTGCACCTCCGCCTCCCTCTCCGGCACCACGATGTGCCGGGGCCGCATCCGCCTCCACCGCCAAATCGAAGCGCACCGGCGAATGTCCTGAGATCCCATCGCTACTGATGCGGTCCACTCTCTGGACTGCGGACACGGTGCAACGATTTGCTAGCACGCCATCCAAGCGTGTGGCTCTGATTGCCGCCCCCTAGCATGTAGCCGCATTGGCAACGCTCCTCAAAACGCACGTACTCGAGGTCTAGATCCACCAGCCAACGTGTCAGTGGGTGGGCGAGCGCCGTCTGCGGCACGTCCCGCGGCCGCCACGGCAGGAAGTTAGAGTCCGACCCGATAATATGCAGGGCATTCCCGAGGCCCGAGAGGTGGTACAGCACATCCTCCCACAGTGCCATTTTGGTCTCGCAATGCCGCACTATACCGTACACCGAGACCGCATGCAGCATGGTGGCACCGTCCCCCAAGGCCAACCGCACATAGATGGTGGGTCCAAAACTGGGAGGCGGGGGTCCGGAGGGAATGTGCTGTGGGTTAACTCCATGGAATGTGTTGGGCACCCTTGTGGTGACAATTAATGATGAATAGGAGCACTTGCAAGCTATTTTTGTGCAATCAACACCCTTCAATGCCCCATTGGAGTTGTAGAGCATGC
This sequence comes from Eutreptiella sp. 'Long Island Sound 2002', assembly GCA_964036045.1. Lineage (NCBI taxonomy): Eukaryota > Euglenozoa > Euglenophyceae > Eutreptiales > Eutreptiaceae > Eutreptiella > Eutreptiella sp. 'Long Island Sound 2002'. The sequence goes on along the minus strand of OZ038380.1, from coordinate 121,552,136 downwards.
AGAGCTCTGTGTGTGCTAGGGTAGGGTTACGGGGGTCACTGCTGGGTCCAAAAGTGGTCCAAAATGATTTTTTCCTAGATCACTTGAGTACCTCCAACGAGCGGTTTGGGGCCATTTTGAGCCTTCTTGGACCCACATGAGCCTATGTGAAACCGTTGGAATGGGGGCATGTCTCACCAGCAAGCTAAGTGAACGAGGAAGGGGTTCAAGGGCATTACAAGGGGGGAAGTGGCAAGAATCACCTCACACAGGTTGTTAGATCAAAGCCAGGCAGGCCCGTATACATGGGAAAATGCCAGCCCCCCCCCCATTTTGGGCCCTTTTGGGCCTATTTGGGTACCCTACCCCAAGGGTTTGAATTGTTGCTTTAACCCCTTGTAAAATCATTGTTTTCTCCAATAAACACATCCCCCAATGAGTTTTTGGTCCGGACGCCCCAAGACCCCCCCCACTTGAAACCCCATTCTTTGAGGGGGGGGGGTGATGTCAAAAAAAAATCGACCCCCCTTTTTTGGGTCGAAAAATCATGAATCGTTTGGTTTTTTTCGATTTTGAGCCGAAAAAATGTTTCCGGGTCCCAACACCATGGGGTTTGTATGGGGCGGAGTGGGACGCGCACGGATGCAATTTATGCACGTTTCAGCCATTTTTGTTGTGTTGGCGGTTTGGGCGACCTCAGTGACCCTGTGATACCCACTCTACGGGGTGCAAGTTGTGATGTTGTGACAGTTTACCCCTAATAGGATACAAAAGGATTTTTTTTTTCAGTTTGTACCATTGCCTAGGGCCGGTCAAAACCCGTGCCAAAGACGCGAAATGCCTGTTTCCACCAATACTGGCATACATGAGTTAATGGGAAGGTACACAACCGCTTATGCAGTTTTCATCTTGGGCAGCTCAAAATCAAAAACTCGGAAACTTTTTTTTTGATATTGTGATCACCAAAAATGAACATCCAAGGAATGTAAACCATGTTTTAGGCAGTATTTTTGTAGTTTTTACCCTATTTTGGGTGTGTGTAGTTTGGGGTAGATTCTCCGTGAGGTGGACTTGCCGAAGGCAATAGAATTGTTCTTGGTGTCCCTCAAGGTTATATTCTTAGCCCCACAAGCTCGGTCCCAATATTCAGTCTTGATTAGCAGATTAGGAGTTTGCAAGGTGGGCACCAGTGTCCGCCACAACAAGGAAAATGCAGGGGTGAGATCACCTTGTCGGTGCCCCTAATGGAACCGGTTGTTGCCCGGGTTTGGGTATGTACATAGCCTTATTATTTACGTTGCTGACACCCTTAAAATTTGCTCTGCCAATGCCATAAAATTTTACAGTGTTGGCGCGAACCAACCCCAATAGAACAGGGATAATTTCCCCCCCAACTCTGAGTTCTTGTTGCCAAGCATTTTCCCTTGGCTATGGAACATTGTAGTTATAGTGCCTGCACCATGGATGATTACGCTTCTTGCGCCGTGGAAAATAGTTGTAACGATTTGCACAAAAAGCAGCTGGGCTAGAGAACAATCAGTTGATGGTTAGAGGTGTTCCAAATGTGGCCGGAAACCAAAATTTTTGCACCTTGGGAGGCTGCAACTTTTTCTGCCGTTGCACATTTTTAATGGTGGTCTTGTTTTGCATGGGTGTTGTCAAATTGTGCCTTTGTTGCACCATCTGCGCAGGGAACCAACGGGCATTGGTGGCCAAGCCCTTCTTGCGCAGTACTTTGTGCCCACACCACACTTGCATAGGGTGGGCTGCTCTCCCAAATGGCATTTTCGTAACAAACCTTCACTTTTTTTGCACCCAACGTCCTGTTTCATGCCCAGAACTAGTGTTAATTTTCAGCCCGCAGGTAAAAGCCAACCTGCCCAGAGGCCCTTCTTTTGGTTGCCCTAGTGTCCTCAATTTCCCCATTGAAGTGCAGTAAAAGTATGTAAGGAGGGCCTGGCTGGGTTTTCTATTGGTGCCAATGCAAGCCCGTGCAATAAAACCACATTGTGAGGACGTGCCTATAAAATAGAATGTTTAGGGAAAATGTGTAACAAGCCAAGAACTACCACACCCAAGAACGAAACAATTTGATTTCTTATAGCTGCTCCAAAACACGTGTGACAAATCAATGAATCAGTTCCGGCTATGCTGCTTTCTATGCATCACTTGCGGCGTACATACAATTGACCACAAATAAGAGAACCTGCCATGCAGAGAGAAGTGGGTGATGGGGCGAAACTATCCGTGTTCTTTTTCGGGACCATAATGCTTGATACTTGATAGCCGTCTTCCCTCTTTACAAGGGCTCACAAACAAAACAAGCGGGGGAGGGGTTGTGGGGGGGGGCTCAAATATATGGCCCCAAACCTGTAAACATGCAACCCCAAGATTTTTTGGGGGATATTGCTTACCAGCTCTCTACACCCTTTTTGGAGTTGTCCCCTCTCATTTCCCAGTACCAGCACCGTAAATGTTTCTCGTTTTTTGGAAACGGTCCGTGTTCCTCCCTGATCCTATATTTGGAGCTTCGTAGCTATTCCGAACAAGGTCCGGACCCTATAAACTTAGGTTGCCATGCCACTCACTATTTGTTTTTCCACCAAAGCTCAAAGTTTTCAGCATGTGGAAACGTTGCCAAAGTTCAAAAAGATTTAGTTGAGTACATAACTCCGTCTCAGAGGTTAGAAGCCTTTCGTGTGCATCCTTTTTCAAAACAGTGCATTTTTTACAATGAGTTTTTACCCGGAGCTAGGGACGTTACGGCTTATGTTTGCGCATAGTGCACCGCAAGCAAAAGCACACGTGACCTCCACCCATCAAAAAAGTGCATGGGACATGTGCCCTAGCAACCTTTCTCTGTTTTGAGAGGACCATGCGGGCACTTTGAACTCCCCCTGCCATGGGGTTGCGAAGATGGCACGGGTTTTGTAGCCTCTTGGATCAGCCCTTTTTGGGGGGTCCCGAAGATGGTAGGGGTTATGTTGCTATTTTGCCCATTTGTGGGCCTACAAGACTGCAAGGGTTTTATAGCCGCTTCTAATTTTGTCCCACATTGGGGAACCCCAAGATGGCAGGGGTTATGTACCCATCTTGCCCACATGTGGACCCCCAAGATGGAAGGGGTTATCAAGCCACTTCTGATTTTGTCCTCACATTGGGGACCCCCGGGATGGGAGGGGTTGTGCGGCCACTTGTGATTTGGTCCCCACATTTGGGACCCACAAGATCGCAACAGATATGCAAGCATTTTGCCCATATGTTGGCCCCCAAGATAGTAGGTGTTACGTAGCTGCTTCAAATCTTGTCCCCACATTTGGGGACCCCCAAGACCCCACATTTGGGGAACCCCAAGACGGCAGGGATTATGTACCCAATTCTGTTTTTGTCCCCACATTGGAGATCTCCGAGACACCACAAGGTATGTGGCCATTTTGCCCACACTTGGGCCCATGAGATGGTCGGGGTTAAGTAGCCACATTTTGTCGCCATGCTAAGCGTTGTGGACCTTGAGACGGTAGGCGTTATGCAGCCACTCCGCCCACATGTGCGCCCCCAATACGGCAGGGGTGAAGTAGCCCCTTTTGATTTTGTCCTAGCGCTAAGCGCCGGGGACCCTTGAGATAGCAAGGGTTATGTAGCCATTTTGCACACGCATGGGCCCTGGGACAGTCAGGGTAATCACTTTTAATTTTGTCCGTGCGGTGAGTGTTGGGGACCCCGAGACAACAAGAGTTATGCAGCCTATTGGCCCACCCGTGGGCCCCCAAGATGGCAAGGGTTAGTAGCCACCTGTAATTTTGTTGTAGCATTGAGTGTTGGGGAACCCTGAGATAGTAGGGTTGTGTAGCCATTGTTTAAGCATTTCATCCGGAATTGCTTACCCACAAGTTGTCACAACATACTGCTTCATTTTAGGCGGTATCAAGCGGATTGGTGCTCTGCGCACAAGCGTGATAGAGACTGTGTTCGAGTATACGTCCTTTTCCCTTGGTCATGCTCCAACTGACCTGTTGTGTCCATTGTATACCCCTCATGAACCTAGACTCACTGCCCACAGATGGACACATAGTGATGGGTGTCATTAGCTATGGTAGGGTCACAAGAGGCAAAGGAGTGCACAGTTGGTGCGGGGGTGTCAAATTTAGCTATCACTGACCCCACATACAAGGGCGGGTCCCCGGAGTTGGATGCTAGAGAAGAAGGAGTTTCTCTAGCTTTTGACTCCAAGGAAGGGGTTAGTGCAATATTGTCCTGGAGCTCTTAAAGACAACAATAGGGGGCAAAATGGATGGGGTTTCTTTCCAACAAATGAGGCCCCCCTCCTACTTATTTTCCAAGATAATGCCTTGGAGTCGAAGAGAGCAATTCGCATTGCTTCTAAGATGAATGCTTCCAGCATATGCGTAAGGATAACATTAATCTCCTCCAAGCTTCCCCAATGGGCAATCACCTCACCACCAATATGTAACAATTGGTAGCCACATGACCACTCATCCTTCCAAAAACCCCTAGCTCGAGCATGTGAAGGAACCTTGGTTTGTCGGAGGCGTTTCAACGTTGGTTGAATCAAGGAGACACAACATATGTCACCGCCATAGGCCATGCGTGTGGCTCATCGGGGGAGCACTTGTCGCTGTGCGTGCGCGGCGGGAACGCGGCGCGGAGATTTCGCGTTCTGGCGCGACCAAGCATCTGCAACTTCTGCCCCGGGGGCCCCTTGTCTAGGGGTTTGGAGCCTAGTCCTTGATACTCTTGAGGTGAACTACTACACTAAGTTGTTGCATCAAGCTATCGATGCTTTGAGCGCCAAATTGTGCCAGACGAGGCGCAGTACAAATGTCATGTATTGCTCTTTGAAGATCCCGCCCTCGAAGCTCAACCCCCGCGTGTGGTACCCAAGGGCTATCTCTCCTTAGGGGGCATTTTGGGAGGTGTGTCAAAGCCAGCCCCTTACGGGTAAACACGTTGGAAAAGTAGTGCGCGGCACGCATACTCCCCCACCGATTTCAACATGTGGTCGTTTGGCCAGGCACCACATATTTATTGTTAATAGGGATGGTCATGCTCCACTAGTTCGTTTGTGCCATGGATTGCGCAGTGCTAATATGGGATTTCAAACTGTGGATTTGGGAGCCGCTGCACAAAAGTGCGTTTGCCGGCTTCTTGCAGTGGGTGCACATATTGTTGCCGTCCATAGTTGCTGCTTTTCCCAATGGTCCCCGTGTGATAAAAATGAACTCCTTCAAGGGCGTGTCCTTGACTACCCCCACCAATTGCGAGGTGTGCTGCTTGATCAGGTGCCTCCCTTTTTCTTCATTCCACGGCGTGTCGCCACTCAAGTTAAAGAGGGCCTGCTTGGCTGAGTTCACATCTAGGTGGTTGGGTACCCTCGTCATCTATGCGCACATCCACTTCTTGAGTACTCGGTAGACGTAACGAGTGCCTCGTGCTGCCTTGCTTCAAAGCATCCTCAATGCCTTTTTTGCTCGTTGCCTAAACTTCTTCCCTTTGTAAACATTTAGCTTATTCTTAGGGTGATCCACTTTGAATGGCTATCTAACTCCTTTCACATTTCGTATTACCATCTCAAGGGGGGCCCATACCCGTCAGGCAGTGGTTTCACATCGTTTTGCATTTTGCACCTACTTCTACTGTTCTATGTGTGGCAACCTTGGTGATATATGTTCTGGAAGAATAGAGTTTGGTTGAACGGGGGCTCATACTTATTCCATAGGGGACATTCATGGTTTGAGGCCCTTTGGGAAATTTTTTGCATGCATGTGCCCATATTTGCCTATTTGTGGGGTCAGTTGGCGATCCTACAGCTCGGAGCCCACGGCAGCTTTGATCACCACATTTTCACATGATGGTTGTCTCCCACTCTGCCACGTCTCTGCGTGACCGTGAGTAGATGCATGCAACGGGAACGAAGCTTGGGTGTGAACCTTCCATAGTTAGTTTGGTCCCGGCCCTCGGGGGCTCGGCCCATGGGGGTTCACAAGCATGGTCATATTTGGGCCAAAAATGGGGTTCGGTCCAATTATGTCCAAAATTGGGTGCAAAGGAAAATCACTAGTCGTCGCTAGGCAAGGATCTAGGCCCAACGTCGCTATGGGCGACAAAGTGGGGACCAAATGCCCTAACTATCATCCCTTGGTCGCATCATAATCCCTTCAAATTTGAGAATGGCGCAGAGCACCATTGGGGTCACGTCCCCATGTCAACTCCATTTGGTGATCACAGGGTGGGCTCTACGGCGTTGCAATTGTCGTTGTATCTCCAGACAACTGCTTGGATTGAAAGCAATGAATCTTGTCCTTTCCTGCCTCTACTAGTTGGCCAACGCAAATCGGGGGTCCCTTATGGCTGTGGCGGGCCAAGACTCCCTCCCCACACCATTGTATGCGGCCAACTAGTCCTATTGTGCATGCCACCAAAGGGTTAGAACAAACATTCAAGTATCATGCATACAAACAGATCTCACTCTCTGTATGAGGGATTGTGGCGGGTTCGCGCAGGATGAGCTTTTTTCGCAATCTTCTGCCGCTTTGGTGCCGGGGTGTTCCGGAATATTGCCTTTGGCGGGGGTTGTTTGCTACGAAGTGTGACCACTTGCGTTCCTGCATTCGATGCACTCCCACAAGGGCAATGCTTTGGGCCACTCGGGCTAGAGGTGTTGTTGTTGTTGTTGCTGCTGCTAATGCCGTTGTTGCTGCCGCTCTTGATGTTGCTGCTATTGCTCCCACTACCACTTATAGAAGCCAATGCAAAGGCCAATAGAGGAGGTAAGGGTTGTGGCGCCTTGAACTGCGGATGGGAAGCATCCCGCTTCTTTGTCTTGGGTTCATACCACTTATTACAACGCAAATGTTCTAACAGCCTCAAAAAATTGCATACTGCTTAATCCACTATTCATTTGTGCTGATTTTGACATGGTGTGGAGCAATTAGTGCAGCACGTTTGTAAGCCTACATCACAAACACCACCCCTTCACTGTTTGGGTGGTGCTCCTGTATGTGACTTTCAATCGCATACGTACATTAGGCCACTTGTTGGCCCAGCAATAAATGCTGAGCCTCATGTCCATGCATTGCACGAATGCCAACGTGTTGATTACAACCTGCAAAATAGCAAGACCACACACTTTGCCTAGCGTCGACTTCTAGGGCAATCTCCATTCACCCTTCACCTTAGGAACGATGAATGCCAGGCTTGCCCAAGCACTATCGGAGGGTTCAATCCACCCACGCTCGATGAATTTTTTCAAGAGCTACTTCATCGCTTCCGCTCGTTCTTCTTGGAGTTGATATCCCTCGTGCCGATTGGTCTTCGGGTTCGGTTTCACCTTGATCTTGGCCGTACCAAATTTTCCACAATCCGGAGGGTCCTTGTTGGCGATTCCACTAAATAGTTGTGGATAGGCTTCAATAAGTCTGTCCTTGAGTCCGGCTACCTTCACGTTCTCCTTGGCTTCTTCCACCGCTTGCCTGGGTATTGAAAGTACCGGCTTCACGGTGGTGTATGCCTCCTATGGATGCACATCCACCATCTCCTCGGCCGTATGCCCTGCTCATCGTCGTGAGCGGCCGTTCCCACTGATGCTGTTTGAAAATTTCGGGCCACGGGCTGGAGTTCGCCGACTTGGGCACCCCCTCTTGGATAACCCCATGTCGGAGGGTCTCACCCTATGGGACCATCGTATTGGTCAGCCAAATGGTCCAGCTCTCGCCACGAACTCATCCTTCTCGAACTTGCCGGTCACCAACCACCTATTGTCCCGCGGCCTAGGCTCGCTCCTTCCGAACAGCCACTCAGTCATGCATACCCATTTGCATGTAGGCGACAACCCTGTCGATCCCCGAGTGTGGGAGTACGTCAATACTCTTCGTGGGGTCACTCTTTTCCTCATACATGACCCTCATGGGCACGGCCTCTACCCTCCCTATGAATGCTTCATCACCAGTGGGTTGGCACTATGGGCGAATGAGGAGACAAGAAGGGGCCTCATATGGAATGCCGGGAACACTCTTTGGCAAGTCCGTGCCCGACAACCATTGTGCTATAGCCTTAGCTTGCTCTAGCTTGCTCTGTGGTTAGTTGCCAAAGGTTGTGCACCGTAGCCTCCAGCTTGACCATGTGGGCATGGGTGGTTGGGATATTGTGCTTTGCCATCAACATCCTTCCCGTCCAGTGCAAAACTTGTGTTGCCTCCAACAATTCAAATGGCATGGAACAAAAAACCTGTGTTGCGGGGCCAAATCCAGGCTTCAAGTATTTGCTGACATACAAAACTTTGCACTACGTGCACGGCATTCCCATAACCCTTGAATTCTCGAGGGTCCCCAGAAAAGGGGACAAAATCAAAAATGGCCACATCACCCATGCCTTGTCAAGGGCCCGGAAGTGGGCAGACTTGCTACGTAACCCTTGCCTTCTCGGGGTCCCTAGAAAAGGGGATAAAATCACAAGTGGCTACATCACCCCTGCCTTCTCTGGGGCCAGAGGTGGGCAAAATGGCCACATAAACCCTACCTTCTCGGGGTCCCCATAGTGGGGAAGGATCAAACTAGCTACATAACCCTTGCCTTCTCGGGGTTCCCCATAGTGGGGAGACATGAACAAGAGACAAAGTGGTGCCTGTTCTCAATGCAAGAATGGTGCCTTTCAATTGAGCCCTTTTCCCAACCCTTCCCGCTGAAAACCCGCCGACCCCAGCCAATTTCTCCATATTGGCTTGAACTATGAGGGGGCGCACTTAGCGCAGTGCGTATGCAGTGCAACTATTTGGGTGTGTGGCCGTACTAGAGACCCATAAGTAGGTTTTGATCCTTCTTCCACATTTGAGATATGTCATTTTTGTCATTTTGGATTTTCACCTAGTTTCCCCCATTTTCACCTTTCTTCACACTTTTTTGCTCATTTCCACCACATCCACTCTTTCATAGGTTGATTTCTCCCCACCATGGGACCTCGAGAAGGCAGAGGCCACGTATCCATGTTGTTTTCCCCCCATCATGGTGACCCCGAGCAGGCGCGGCTGATGTCGGACCTCAGGATCATGATCAAGGCCGAGGGACAATGCAGCATCCTCTCCAAGGGTTGTATCACATCCAAGTACTATAATTGAAGGTGACCTCATGGGCTTGATGAACGCCAAGGATCCTTCGTGCTAGCCAAGACGTAGCATGCCGTCATCCCGAGACGTTCGGCAGTGGGGCTATTCTAGACGGCCATACCGAGCACCCCCGGGTCCATCGTCCCACCCCCATTCGTGGAAGATGGGCCACCTCCCGCCCCCACTAAAGGAGGCCTTTTAGGGTCTATAGTGGGACATGCTCCTGAGGCAATAGTGATATAAGGGTGTTTGGAAGGGGTGTGCTTGGGGACTCTTCAGGGGGAACTTGGTCTAAAAGTAGCGCGCAGTCTTTGGTCTACAAAGTTGCGCGCAGTGCAAGGGCGCCCGCATGGTCGGGACCTTTTGAACATTTTGAACCTTTAGTGGGGTGGGGTGGGGTGGGGTGGGGTGTTGGGAGCACATTCTCCTCCTCCTTTCTCTTGTCTCCTCTTCTCTCGTCTCCCCTCAAGTCACCCTTCATGCCACAGCTCCATTGTTTCACTCGTGCCCGAGGCACCCAAAATGTCCATGTGGGCTATATGCTTCAGCTCCTCTGGTAGAAATGGCAGTTGTTGGGTGGTGCTTGTTGTTCTCTTTTTTTTTTCTAAAAAAAAGTGTACACCTCTTAACCAAAACAAAAAGTGCATGCGATTTATGCCAAACAAAAAGGTTTTTCTTTGGCATATTTCCATCCAAACAAAAAGGTTTTTGTCACTTATTTCCATATGTGACTTACCCCCCAAAAAAATAAGTGCTTGCTTCTAACGAAAAAAAATAAGTACGCAAATTATGCTTTTTTCCGCACTCAACCTGCGCTTTCCCTGAATGAGGGTGTGAGACACGTGGAGACACATTTGGGCGTTGGGGTACACATGGGATACACACTCTGAAAAGCCAGGATACACACAGAATACACACTTTTGAAGCTTGTGATACACATGGATACAATAATCAGAATTTTTGGGATACACATCATCTGTAGGACTGACTGAGCAAGAGCAGCAAACCTTCCCATTAGAGCCCTGTGCCATTCAACTGCTGCAACGTGGCCCATATGCGCTCCTATCTGCGCAGGTGTACATCTCTGGTACAGGGAAGATGAACCTTGTAACAGGGCAGATTGTGGACTACAAAGTGGAAGGTGTGTTTATTGCAGGGTCAGAGGTTGCACCGTCGAATGCTCCAGGTTGCGCCGCATGGTACCTATCATCCTTCTGCTTCATTTCTGCTGACCCTGACCCCCTCCTCCTGCCATTGCATTCCTCTTGAGTTTATATACACTTTTAACCATGTCAACAGGATTCTCAGACTGTGGTCACTGCACCACAGCTGTAACTCAATTCCAGCTCCCCGTCCATACATGCCTGAGTTGCCTTTGGTGTCCAGACATTCATACACCATATCATGGCCTCGGTTCCACGAGGCGAGTGAGGGGGGGGGGGTGGTTTTGATTTTGGGGGCTCAGCCAGAGTTACCCACCCATCCACACCTATGTTGCAGCAAATCAGTATATCAAGGGCAAGCCAAATCAGTGCCAAATTTTACCTAACCGTTTTTGGAAAGGTTAGCACGGCTTTAGGTCACCATTTGGTGACAAAACGTACACAGTTTTTTCATGGATCGGGGTGCCACATGGCACCAATCAGGCCCCTTAGTTGCAGCCCTTGGCCACCAGAAGGGGCGGTTCTGGCCGCTTTCCAATTTTCTTGGGAAATCGGGTGAGAGGGTGAGAACTGCCAAAGCGTCAGTGGCAGCCAAGCATGATCACCCTGGGAGCTGTGAATCAGTGCGTCGTGGCTCCTGTGAGGCGCATCTTACACACTGGACTCCTGGTTTCGCATTATCTGGAAATTGAACGTTGAATGTTGCAATGGATTCCAGAATTGCTGCACATCAGAAAAGTGCCTGCTTAATGGTGACAACTTGTTGTTTTGGGTGGCCTGACCCCTTGGAAGGACTGAGCTGTTGATATCTTGATGTGTGGTTTTGTCCCACCTGCCCATTGTTCGTTCCCCTGGCTGTCCCTCTCTCACATTACTAACACAGAGGTCCCGATGGGTGCTCAGCCACAAAAGGCCCGAATGCCCCAGCCTCCTGCAGGAGTGGCAGCTCACAAGTCTCGGCCCACAAAAGCACCTGTGCCGAATCGCCAGGAGGCCACAGTGTACCAACCACAACCCACGGCACACGGGACCTTTGAGGACCCCACCACCGGGTTGCGGATTGATTCGGAGCCTGCACCCCCAATCGGAAGCCCGACTCGAGCAAATAAGCTACCCCGAGGTCTGGCCAACCCCTCACAAATGGGTTGTGCTGTGCTGAATGGGCCCTCAATGGCCTTGCTGGGCATGTCTCAGCGGGCCTTCCAAGAGCATTTTGGACCGTATGTTCTATCTCTCATTGCCTACATATCCACGCTTGTGCCATTGTCTTGCTGCAATCTTGATGTCTGCAATCTTGGTTTTCTCAGCAGAGCTTTGTGTATTGGGTACAACGCAATGATGTCGCAATGATGTCACGTGACATCTATAACATGTTGGGAGCTTGGACACAAGGGCCCGCAGGAGGGGATGTGTGCAGCGCTGAACAACATGCTGTGTGTTTCATAGGATATTCAGTCATGTTTTCGTGCTGTGTGCGAACCTGCTCTCTGAAACACCCATGCCCCCTGCCAGTGGAATATGCACACTGAATGCAATCGTAAAATGACCCTGGCCCCTGAAACCACTATGATCTCTGGACAATATGTACCACAATAAGCAGCTCCTTGGGATAGTAGGAGAGTAGGGCAGGCTTCCTCTTGACCGCTGACAAAAGAGGTTGTGTCAATGCCAATGTGCAACATGTCTCAGAGACATGAGTGATTATTCTCAACAAGGCACTGTGCAGTTGTTTGCATGAATGATAAGATGCCGCGCAAAGATGCATATGTAAATGAAGCATATGCAACTGAGCAGACCGAACAGAGACCAAGAGGACTGGGGTAAAGTGAAGGGGAGACAATGGAGCAACGGCAAGCAATGGTTGGAGAAAAGGGTCATCCAAATAGCTTTGCCAGATCCAGAGTGACATGTGAGGAAACATCAAAGCAAGGACAGTCGCAAGGGGCAGTCCATGCACTGGCCGCAAGTATGTCGGCACGAGGAGTGCAGATAAACATCCCCACACAATTTGACCGTGCCATTCTGCAGTGGAATTTTTGGTAGTGTGCGCATAGAAAAAGCTGTGGGGAGCCAGAAGTTCTTATCACATAGGTGCCATCAATGGAAGTAAACTGGCCTCAGGAAACAAGTGATTGGAAAAGCCCAAAACTAGGGTTCAGGTAGTGATTGCCGTAGAAAAATTTGCACTGCATGTTGCACTCGCCACACTGCACGTGCACCGCATGAACAACACAATTCATGCACCATAGCAAGAAGTTTTTCTGAGACCTAGCCCTACCTAAACGAGCCTAGCCAGCGTGCAACCGGCGCACAATATGCCATGACTAGGGCGTGATGGCTGCAGAGTTTCTAATAATCGGTGCTATCAACCACTGATGTGGACCCCTCTCTCTACAGGTCTCCTGAAAGGGTGTTTGGTGGTTGTTGAGGGGTTTGGCCGACATATTTGACGCACAATTGTTATACAGCCAGGTTAGGGGCACATGGTGTGTGCAATGCACATTTTTGGCCCCTTTCACCCCCTTTCAACCCATTTGCCCCTTCCTCGACCTTTGTAGAAATGAAATTATGATGATGAGGAATCACAAAATGACTAGTATATTTGTGATGCAACAGCTATGTACGGATAGCTTGTTTTAGGCAAGACAAGACTGATTCTCTGACCAGATTTTGATCAAGAGATCATGTAAGTGTGGAGAATCTCATTGCACATTTGGAGACAACAAAATCACCTCGAAGAGAGGTTGTTAGATCAAGCGCAGGCGCGGGCGTCGTATACCCCCCCCTTTTTGGGGGTCATTCGCGTAGCATACCCCAGGGCATGATATTGGATGTCCAACCCCTTGTAAAATCATTATTTTGCCCAATAAGACCATCCCCCAATGGTTTTTTTGATTCTGAGGCCTCTATCCCCAAAAACTGGATATCACTTTTTGAGGGGGGTGGGGGGTGGGGGGGGTCAAAAGTTTTCACTCAGAAGGCTCCAAGCAGTGGGGAGACATACCGCTTTCACACTACCGCCGGTCGAATGGTAACGCGGCCGATGCAGAATTTTCGGTCGGCGGTTTGAATCCTGGTTGGCCAACTGCCGGCGGCGTCGGCGGCGCCACATTCGCCCCACCAGGGTTTGAACCGCCGACCAAAAAGTCTGCCGTCGGCTGCATTACCATTTGGCCACTGAGGCAAAAGGTCTCCCCACTGCTTGGGGCCGCATCTGCCACTGACAAAAAACCCAAACTGTGTGCTTCTGTCTCACTGACTGCTGGCCTGGCTCAGGGACTGATTGGCTGACTGTCAGCCTCTCTTCGAGGTGCACTGCCGAAGGCAATAGAATTTTTCTGCGTGTTAGTGTTGCTATATTGCTGCATTGTACTGAAGTGGTGGGTGGGTTTAGGGGGTCTTCTATCTCATGGGTTCCCCATACATGCACGCAGTGCACACACAGTGCGACAGCATTCCCGAAGAAGTCTGAACGCACAAGTGGCATCCCATGAAAACAAAACTTGGTACATGTTGGTGTTGCTATCTCTCTCGGGGACATTCATTTCCTGCCAACTCGGAGCAAATTCACATTTTTTTCAGGTTTTCTCAACTTTTGGTCTGATGCACCAAAATGTTGTTACCTTGCGGGGGGTATGTGTATGCTTTTAAAAACTTGTGAGAAAAGGCCGTTTCAGAAATGTATGGGTTGGGGGGGGGGTAGGTGGTCACAGTTTTGCGCACAGAGCTGTAAACGGGAGGACACACAGGGCACAAGCAATGCTCCAGGGATCACGCATTATTCCGAATCCGATTCGTTGTCATCGTTGCCCCTTTCCACAAGGGCCGGGACTCCATTGGGGCACACATCCCCCTGCTTGTGACTGGGAACATACTTCTTCAATTTTTCTCAATCCTGCAGCCTGCATGCCTTGACTGGCACCCACCCTGTGTTCAGGGGCATGGCCTCTGCAGTGGACAGGATCTGGTGTTCCTCATGGGAGCATGCAGGTTGCTGTGAACCGCCTGTACGAGGGTTCTTGGCCCCCTTGGCAGGATGCCGAGTCACCCGCCCAGTCTGCACCCCCAGAGTGAGCCCTTTTGTAAACCAAAGGCTTTTGTGGTGCATCAGGGGAAGCAACAGCAGGTTGCGTGAATTTGTATGCAAAAAGAGGCAGCAGGCAGCGGACACACCGTCCAAAACGGACGAAAATCTGAAACATGTCGTCAGTAGAGCATGCAGACCCGGGTGTTCCAAATAGCCCATTTCAAGGACTTTCCGAATGTACCCCACATAACCCCCCCCCCCCCTTGGGACACCCAGCGGGCACAAATGAGTCAACAAACCCAGCGGGCACAAATGAGGCAATAAAGGCACCAACCCCTGAAAACGCTCCGTGTTGGCAGAAAATGCGGTGTCCCAGAGAGATATTGCTGTGTTGTGCAGAAGTGGTGGGTGGTTTTAGAGGCTTCTCTGACTCATGGGGTTTGCTAACTATGCAGGCAGTGCACATGCAGTGCAACAGCATTGCCAAAGAAGGCTAAAAGCACAAGCGGTATCCTGTGATTTTGTCAAAGTGACCTGATCCATTTCCACAATGTGCTGAAGTACGATATGGCCATGTACCGCTTCAGTTCTTTGTCCTTATAGAGTTTGATTGCTGCCAATATGGAGGTGTAGGACTTCATGGCATCATTACTCCTTTTCCTCTATGCGTGTGTTTTTCCTGGTTGTATTCTCTTTTTTCTTCCACAGTCCTTCGCCAATGTCGATCACCCCAAACCCTATGCCAGGTTACCAGCCCACATACGCAGCACCAGCCCCTCAAGAGGCCTGGCAGCCCTCCCAACAACCATTTCATGCAAGCATGTCGTCGCAGGTCTTCCTTGCAGGGTGCCTGTTTTGGCTAAAGTGGATGGCCAAAGGATACACTGGTGCAAAGGGTAAGATTACCGCATGATTGACGGGATATGCAGTACTTTTCAGGGGACAGTCTCAGGAAAAAATCACACAGGGATGCGTGGATACCAAACCATATACCGGGGACAGGGGTGTAAGAGCACAAGAGCACAAGCACAGTTTTGAGGTGTGTTTTTGTTGGCATAAAAAACCCCTGTTTTCGTTTTTTCTGTGGCCTTTGCACCCGGGTTTTGACATTGTATTCTGACACTTTCTTTTCGGATGGGGACAAATAAGGATGTTTTTGATAGAGTGACAGGTGCTCTCTGCAACGTGCATTTGTTCCACAACCAATGGTCACATCTGCTGAGAGTGACGGGTGTAACGCAGGTAGAGATCCATTTCAGGGATGTTGTGGGTGTTGTGTTCGCGGGTTCAAGGTTTGGTTTACTGGGGGAGGCGGGGGGGGGGGGCTCTGCCTGCCGGTGTTCCCTGAAAGGAGTGGGAGCGCTCAAAAGAGTGGGAGCGCTATGCCTTGTGGCCCGCTCTGGAACTCCCTCCAACCACAACCAGTAAGCGTGTGGTGTGGTGGGATGCAAAAGTAACTGTTTTTTTTGGCTTGCATCTCTTGCTGTTCTTTTTCATTTGCTGTCCTCGCTCTGCATACCATGTCTAGATCACATTTTGACAAGGACCACTTTAGATCATTCGGGACATTTGCAAAAATAGGGTAGTTCTGGGACGAAATTTATCATGCCGGCATGTTATGACGAATTTATGTACGTAACTCATGTGTGTTTTCACAACATTGCTGCATATGGAGTTTTTTTGCATGCTTGCATTGTCAGCCACTCTTTGCACATCTTGGTGGCGCATGACGAACACCACGTCATATGGGACATCTACGTCACAACTAGGGACAGGATGGTGCTCTACACCTGTGTCAGTCATGGAATATGCCCCGTTGGAAGGCATTTGTGTTGGCATCGAGGCAAAAACCACATGAATCACGAGGCGTGGGGTCTTTGACGTGGCGCAAGCTGCACCGGTTTGTGTATTAGGTCTTAAATTTGGTGTTTCTCGTTGTTTGAAGACACAAAACTAGTTCCTTGGGATGAAGCAGGGCGACTTTAATTTGCTTGCTATCCACCCCCCCCCCCCATGACAGGATGCACGGATGGCCCTCTTGGTGGAGTATGATGTAGTAGTGCCACTCGGGGAAATGGTTGTTGACCTTGATGAGGGATGTGGTCTGCTCTGAATACGCACATGGTTTTGAATACGCACATGGTTGCTGACTCTGTTCATGGATACACACATGGTTTTGGACTCTGTTGAGGGGGGTCTTTTGGGGACTAGATGTTTTTTGTTAAGGACAGGCCTGAAGGAACGCCTCAAGGGACCACCAACCGCCAACCACCAACCGCCAACCACCAACCGCCACCAACCGCCAACCCCCACCCTTAACCAATCCCCAACCACCAACCGCGGCCCACCACTACTAACCGCCACCAACCGCCACTTGCCAACAGCCAACAACCAATCGCCACCAACCGCCAAATGCCAATCACCACCAACCATATTTGAACCTTTGAGCTACAAGCGTTCTTTTTATGAAATTGCAGTCCAGAAACCCTGATTTTTTACTCCTCAGGAACCCGCTTACTCCGTTTTTCCATGTAGTGAACCACACAATGTAGAAGCATGTGAACTAGGTATGCAACAGTTATGCACCATAAGGTTGCTGGATTTCTGAAAGCCACAATATGGCATGGTGAATCTTTGGTGTGCATACAATCAGAATTCAAGGTGTTGGTATTCACACCATGTTGCACATGCACCAGAAAGATGGAGTGTTGCAGTTCACCAGCCATGAGACCATTAAAGCTATTTTTTGTCAAAGAGGTCCAGCGTGCTGTAAGGCCACACAATGGTGTTGCATTTGAAGCCCACCGAAGTACAAGTAGCCAAGGTTGGCATGTTGGACCTGCACAATAAACGTTTCGTGTAGGATGAGGTCTTTCATGACTTCAGATGCATCACGGTGGTCCAAAGAGGACAAACCAAAAAACCATTCGTCATGGATGATGACACACTAGCTCAACAACAACCAATCCAAAAATAGTGGGGATTAATTCACATCATGTTACGTCAATCTAGTAAAATCCACCCCTACGCCCCCTTCCCCCCCACCCTCTCCATGTTACTCACAAATGGGTGGCAACCAAGCAAAAATACCTCGCATTGGATAAATAATGTTACTCAAGAGATGCACTAAACTCCCTACCTCATCCTCCATGTTACCCAAACAACATGAGGGGAAACAATCCCCACACATTTGTGCACCGAGGCAGCCTAACCTTGTGGCACCCCACCACACAGCACATTATCCACTGTTGGTGCAAGCATCTCCCCATCACACACCACACCCGCAGCTTGCAATATGGGATTCCGCTTCTTGTCACGCCTCATGTCCATGCCCTATCAACATTCACGCGAACATGGCCGTACAAGAAGGTGCTAAACACAATGCGGTTGTCATCACCAATTGGATTGCTCTTCGTAGTCTCCGGCACGTGCTACAAGAAGGCCGTGGGTGAAAGCAACATTTCAACAATATGACGTCTCAACTTGCCCTACACAACCAAATGATGTATCACAACTTGGCACATCCATCAAGCTTTGTTGTGCCGCGACTTGGCCCATCCAAGCATCCAAGCCTCGAGGTTTGGGGAGTGGTGGGGTGCAGAAGCACAATCAATGTGCCGGATGGTCATGCTGCATCAAGTTGTCCACATGCACATAGATGAAGAGAGGCACTAGGAGACATAGGCACAGGGTGGTTGCCAATAGAATGTCTGCCCACCTTGTTCCCATGGTTGAAGGTCACCTCATCCTTGTGAAACTTTCTCGGGGGGGTTATTGTGCCTTGATGCAAGCATTCATTGTGTGTGCTTTTCTCTCGAGTCATGTGTGTGACCAATGTGGCATCATCCACCATCTGTCGAATTGTGCGTGCCAACTAAGTCCACATGATCCAGGATCACTTTGTTTGTTGGACCCAAGCCTTGTTGTTGGTACCGAAGAGAAAAGCTAGGATGTAGTCATTGCTACTTGGGATGTGGCAATAGTTGCGCGCTAGATACCACCATGAAATGTCGCTGGGTCTACAACAACATACTTTAAGGCCTATATTGGTGACCTCACGGTCATGCATAGATTACCATTTCTAGTGCCAACGTACTGGACATCTCATTGTCCCAAACGCGCCGTAATGAAAAAGAGTTAGTCTAGCGGCACCACACGGAAAGCGCACTCACGAATGAAGTGCAATCACCCTTCTCAAGGGGCGGCATCGGGAAGATTGTCTACTCCCTCCGTTGCTTGTTGGGTTATTTTGCATTGTTCCCCTCTTGCGGCTTCTTTCTAGACTAAGCCCAACACAACGTGTGCCGTTTGAATTTTTTCCAACTACCAATGTCTACTGTAGCATGGGGCTGGGACCACGTGTGCCATGTGCAAGTCCAAAATTCGTAAATGTACGCGGTCCTTTCCGCGAAAGTTGCCTTGAACATATGACAGTAGTTTTTCGGGACCGGCGTGTGAAACGTGCTTGTCAATTTACCTACATTTCGTTGAGGTACAATTTGGTGTTTTGATGGGGGGGAGCTCATGGGACCGTGAAGTGACTTCCTGCCCTTAATGGACCCGGAAAGTCACTTCCCGTTTGGATTTTACGGTGCTACTTTCAGATCTGAAAGTTATCTCCCGGGGACTTTCTAGGGACTTTCTAGGTCAATTGGGGTCTCACCCAATTCCCCCCCGTTCACTACAAATGAGGTGCAACATGCCTTGATGAGCATCAGTAATGTCTCACATTCGTGCCCTCTTGGTCTTGGGGAGGCCTCGGCCTTGTTTGGCATCAAAGATTGCCTCTCAAAGCTAGAGGGTGTGCATATTTACAGCATATTCATATATTCAACCCACGCCCCTTCAATAGTGCGCGTTGTACGGACCACCCCTTGAAGCAATTTTGAAATTGAACCTTAAACCAAGAAATCTTGTGTTTGGTGGGAATGCTACCGAAAAAAAAACGAGCTATATCGCTCCATATAGAAGCCGTTGTGTGCAAGTGTCCAACGTACCCACACCGTGGGTTTCCAGGAGGGGTGGCGAGCGGTTTCACCCTCGGGGTCCCGGCCCGTCACGGGTGACTAGGGCGCAGCAAGCTCACTAGGAGCTCCGCTCTCTTGAGTGCTCTTGGGGCAGGGAAGTGCTGAGCACGCCCCAGGACCTTCCTTCTACTGGGGCGCTCCCAGCCGGTCTAGCACTTTGTGCAATGCTACCTGTGACTCTCTGGGTCCGTCAAGGAACACCTCAGAACACACGCCCCGTGCACCCCTCAGGGGTTGAGTCGTGGGCTGGAGGAAGCTGCCGGTCACCCGACCGACAGACTCCCTCAGCAGCCACATGGTAGGGCACCCATGCCCCGCTGTTGGGGCCCGGAGCACCGGGCACACACGACCCCCCACACGCACCGACCATGGCCCGGTGGAGAACGACAAAGGTGTGCCCCTGCCTTGAACCCCCCCCCTTGTAGGACCCTAGCGCGCGCGGACACAGAGGCATGGCGGCATTTCCCTCCCACTAGCGCCTTGGTGGGGTTCGGGGGTCGTCAGCAGTCTGGACGGCTGCGAGACCAGAGGGGGGTACCCAATTGAGCCGGTGAGGTACGGGCACACTGGTTGTTGGTGACCACCTTTGGTGCACCCCTGGGTTTCCATCCAAGCATCCCCCAAAGCTGTCCGAGGCGTGCCGCGGCCCTCTTAGCCCCTTCTATTTCAACCTTTGTTAACCATACCTTCTGGTGCCACATGGTTTCTAACGTCGCAACAGATGACAGCACGGAATGCACAACAATACAAATATAGCATGGGTGGCCATCCACTCTTTTACCTGAGTAGAACTCACGAAAGAGGTCTACCACACGACGTTGCCATGTGGCACCTTGTCCGCATCATTTAGGCCATCTGTACTTGGTGGCCCCCGAGCACCTCTTTGGGACCCCCCAACCAAAATACAACATTGTATATATGCACACAATAATATTGCATTGCCACCAATAGCCGGTGGTCGCGCCCACAATGTACCCTCCACTGGACCCTACATATATAGGATTGTGTTCCCCAACTCAAGGTAATGACCTTAGCCGACCCGTGGTAATTGTAGATACCCTTTTATAGTATAACACGAGGGTATACAGGGGGGATGCCGGCCACCCTGCAGCATGAGAGGCACAACCCGTGAATATCGCCGGCTGGGATTCGGGCCGGCGGGTGCCGTAGCTCGGTTATCGACCCGATGTAGGGGTACCCACTAGAGGTTTGCCCCGGGCCGTGGTAACCACGTTCACCTCCTCTGGCCCACAAACATTTCCCTGACGCCTACCCTTGAACCTTACCTGCACTGATTGGCCAGGTCGCTTGGTTGTGCCACCTCTGCCACAGCGGCGGCCATGCCGCAGGTTCGGCATCCACCGACGACGTGGCATGCCTACTTATAGCATAGGCCTGTGCCTCACCCCTTAGACCTCTCCCCGCGCTCATGACCGCCACCTCTCCGGCCGCCGTGCTACTGGCGTCGCGTGCAGAGGTCAAATGGTTAGGCTATGTACATGCCTGCAGGCATTGTCCCTCTAGTTTGTGTGTGGGGCCACGGGATGCCCGAGTACTCCCTTTGAGTTGTTTCAGGTGTTGGAGGGACACCCCAGTACCTCCATGAGTTTTTCGAGGGGTCACGGGACACTCCAGTAAACCCACCGAATTGTTTTTGGGACCCGTGGGCGGCCCTTTTACCTCCTTGAGTTGGTCCTGGGATCAGGGGACACCACCGTACTCCCACAGATTTCCTTCCGGGGCCCGTGGGCGGCCCCAATGCCTCCTTGGGTTGGCCTAGGGTCAGGGAACACCCCGGCACTCCCACCGATTTGTTTCCGGGATCCGTTGGTGGCCCCTATACCTCCGTGAGTTGGTCCTAGTGTTAGGGGACACCCGCATACCCCCACAGATTCATGGGGCCTGTGGGTGGCCCCAATACGTCCCTAAGTTGGTTCTGTGGTCAGGGGACACCCCTATACCGCCATTCAGTTTCTTCCGGGGCCTGTGGGCTGCCCCAATACCTCCTTGAGTTGTTCGTG
Source organism: Eutreptiella sp. 'Long Island Sound 2002' (assembly GCA_964036045.1). NCBI lineage: Eukaryota > Euglenozoa > Euglenophyceae > Eutreptiales > Eutreptiaceae > Eutreptiella > Eutreptiella sp. 'Long Island Sound 2002'. The sequence goes on along the minus strand of OZ038380.1, from coordinate 121,530,801 downwards.
GGGTCAAGAGCTAGGCACCCCCATAGCGGCATCCCCCCGCCGCCAGGCCGCATACAGGTGCGCAGCGTCCAGCCCTCAATGCCCGCTTGAGACGTCCACGCCCATGTCTCTCTTCAGCCACCATTCGTCTCCGACTTGTAGCACCCTCACATAACCCATGCCGCCACCCGTGCAGCTGTGTCTTCATGCGCGGCGCGACCTACTGAGCTGCTACCCGCGGCCCGTGGCCAACACCAGCGGCGGTGGTACACATGTGCGTATCCAATCCACCCCCCAGAATTACCCGAGGATGAACCCCCGTGACTGCCGGAACCGGGCCGCCATTAGAGACCCCGGTGCCATGGGAATCCCCTACAGGCGTTTGGGCCTTATTACCCTGGCCGGGACGCCCCGTGACACCTCACTACTGTATGCGGCGACCCGGGGCTAGCGGGCGTAGCCATACTTCATCCGTCGAACCAGGTATGCAGAGGCGGTAATGTGCACTATGAGGCCTGCACGACCTCCCACGTCGCGATGGCCGTCATATCACGTCCGCCGTTGCCATACACACAGGCTTGTAGGAGGCCACTTCTCACAAGCCGTCTCCACCTCCGCGTCCACCAAACGGACAACACTCCGCCTACCCCCCCACCGTGGCGCCTGGCCACACATCGTCACCCACGAAACCAGCAATTCCCCTGTGAAACTCCTTTCTGATGCCAGAGCCACATAACTCAGGAGTCACCGTCCAGCGCAGTCCACCACAGCACCAAGGGAAGTGCTGCAGTCGGGTCATCCGGGCATCGCACCACATCCACCTATACACCCCGCAAGTCGCGCTAGATTGCCCTCTACGCGCTCGACGACAGTTGTCCTGAGTGCCGCAGCGCCCACGTGGCTTTGGGCCACCCCCTACTGGCGCGGTCTCGACATGACCCACAAAGTGGGAGCGAGGCACATTGGTGCACCCATACGTGCGCCGTTTCGCCGCACCCGGTGCACATTAACGGAAGTATCGACCGTGATGGGACACCGCCGCCCTTCGCAGCGTTGAGACCACAGGTCCTGCCATACATCATTGCAAGCCTCATGGTAGCGGAGAAGCGCACCCGCCAGTGCACGAGCGGTAGCACTACTGAGTAGGCCTTGCTTCGCCTAGTCCCACGAGGACGACGGGCTGAGAACTAGCTGCCCGTCCAATCCTCCAGAGAGGTATTCAAGCAGCCGGGGCCACCGTGCTGCCCGGATACTTGGTTCGCCCCTCGCCAGGAGCCTCCATCCATGGTCGTGCGCTATCTCCACGATGACCTCTACCCCTGCTTGACTGGGGCTTTGGCCGATGCGATCACCAATCGCTGCCCGCCAGATTCGGCCTCGAAAACCGGCCCAAGGTCCAAAGTATCCAACGTGTGACAGGCGTGTGCTGACACGTTGTCATCCCCATCCGGCAGCTACAACAAGACCTCCGTGACGCGACCGGGCGCGGCGTCCACTTGGATCCGTGCAAGTTGCTTGGATCCCACCAGAACCGCCATGCACCTTTGCCCCTTCCCACCGGGATGACCCTCCGTAGCTGCTAGTCAAGCAGCCAGAGTTCCCCCACGTCCAACAGGCTGGCCACCGCTAGAACCAAGAGCGAGCATAACGGTTGTTGGAAGACGGGTAGTACTTCACGGGGCCAGCCCATGATGCTTCCGACTGCACCATGCCCTACAAACACCTTAAACCAGGGTTCGTCATCAGCAGCTGAGTCACGCACCATGGCACCATGGATGGTGTCCCAGGACTGCGCAGTCACTGCACGGGAACCGTCCCGGATGTGGGGAAGTCTTGGGCTACCAAGGATTTGATCCATTGGCTAAAGATCTGCGCCCCCGCTGCCGTCCACTAGGGGAATGTGGACATAGCCTCGTTTTGCGAAATGTACGACTTGGATACTAGCTGCGCGTGTAGCGGCGCCCGCTGAAAGGCCGGCTGAAGGCTGCCTGGGAGGCCTTCGAAAAGGTTCCACGGCGGCAACTGCCTAACCCTTCAAGCCGGCGCACAGAAGGGCGGATCACCTTGCAGGCCCGCATATGTAGCCTTCCTCCGATTTCCTGGCGGCAGTTGCATGATCTTGGTGAGCCGATCATTTCTCCGGATGTAACTATCTTCTCCAATTCGGATCATGTCCTCTAGGAACAGCTTGGCCTTCGCCGGGCCCTTGGATGATGCAGCCCTCACTTGAACCGCTTGAGTTCTCCCGGGACTACTCCTGCCATTAAGGACTCCGTCCACGTGCATCCGTGCTCTTTCCAGGACATCAACTCCATGGCCTTGTCCGCGATTCGTAGGTCCGTAGTGAACTCCTCGATTTTCGCACACAGTAGCCGTGCAACCACTTCGTCCCTTTCGCACGGTATGCGCAAGTGGCCCGTGTCTTCCTCGGGTCCTCCACAGAAGATGCAGGGAAGCGCAGCAATCACCATGGGTACTTTTTTGCTGCCACCGTCGCATGACTCGCATGGTGGGGAGGCGCCGTCCCTTGCCCGCAGTAGATCTCGGCGTGTAGAGCCATGACGCACCGTTCCCAGAGGCACAACTTCACAAGCAGCAGCCAACAGCGTGTGGTCCCTAGTGCGCGCTGCCAACCGTTCCCACACCACCTTTGTGACTTGCTGGAGGGCCCGCATGGAGGGCACGTGAGGTCTAGCACCCACCTTAATTAGGCACCAGGACAGTTGCGTGTTCCTTGGGTAACATGGGGTGTACTGGCGGGGGCTTTGCGTGAGCCACAGCGAAATCCTCTTCCTCCAACGGGACCGTTGCGAAGTGCAAGCTCTGCCGTACCACCCACTGATGGTGTCCTCCAACTATGCGTGGCAGTCGACACAGCCCCTCCACCACCCAGTTCAATGCGTGCTGGTTGATGAAATGGGAGGTTGATCCTTTGATGCCACGGTACAGGGCCTCTTGAGCCCTGCGCAGTTGCGCCCAATGATGGTGGCATCCACCACATGTACCGTGAGGCCTGAATGAGGTGTGCGGAGCAGGAAAGCGGCCGCCACGATGATGTCGGCCTCGGGGACCGTGCCGCGGACGGCACCTGTCTACGTGCGGCTTCCGTGGCTCGCCGCGTGTACTTTGGTGACCCTGTCTTCATGGGGAGAGGGATGAGACGACGTGGCCTTCGCCGCCACTTGCACCGAGCAGTACGTGTGGGGCTCCCGCCATGCCACGTCCGAATGTGGGCTCACCATGACTCTTCCTAGCAACGCTGCAGTGGAAGGCGTCAGCTCCGGAGAGAGAACATCTTTCGGGCGATGTACTCAACGTAGCCGCCCGTGTACGTCGCATCCACACATGGACTTGATGGCCTCGAGTGCGGTGGTATACTCCGCCCCCCGCACGGTCGTGGACCTGTGCGGCTAGTACACCCCCACGGTTCCGTGCTCCACTGCCCCAACTTCGCGCATTGAGGTGCAAGTGACGTGTCGGTCATGTAGGACTTTGTCTAACCTGACCACCTATACGACTAGGCTCGCATCGGCATCAGGGGCACAACCTGTTGGTAGTAGAAATACTATGGCCCACTCTGCTCGTCCCGGAACCGCTTGGCATGCCCTGTTGAACGCTCAATTCCCGTGTACAACCCAGAGACACGGAGGGTGAAGACCGCCTCCGGCATGTAGTGTAAGAAGGGGGATTGATGCCGGATCATCGTGTCGCCGCCTCACCGTAGAAGACGTCCCCCAACAAGAACATCAGGGCGGCCAGGGGGACGAACGGCATGGACAGCCATGGACAGTCCTAATACCAGTCGTCTTCCCTGTAGCCACCCACCACATGTGCCTGGCCCGTAGTGGACTGTCTTGTGCGCTTGGTGGCTTTTTTGTGCCGCACCGGATAAAGTACACGATGGGTCGGGGACCCGGCATCCGGGCCTGAAACACCAGTTGCACACCCGTTAGCCACGCATGGTCCAGTTGCCGGGGCCAAAGTCCCGCGTTAGGAAGGTGTAGATGGGTTTCGTGACATTTCTGAAGCTGCCCGGCCCAGTGTCCAGGCTCATGGCATGGAAGCCGCGGGTGGAGGAGATCATTCGCCGGATCCGTCAAGGACCTCACCACAGCGTCCGTGCGGGGTCCGGACAGGACACAGACGTCTCTACCCTTGAAGGTGTGTGACCGGGTCGCCCACCGCCGTCAAGCCCATTGCATCTGCGGCACATAAGCGTGCAAACACGAGTACAGCAACGAGGGCATGAGGAGTCCGACTCCTAGCGCTCCCGTCGCCGTGAGCACTCCATCAACCCGCGTGTCAGCTACCCCTTTACCATCACTCGTTACGTGGCACCTAAAGCGTGCCACCCCATGTCCCGGGACAGTAATGTCCAAGGCCGACTTGACTTATTGGAGTTGGTAATTGAGCAAGGCGGTGGCATGTGTTGCACCAGGAGGGTGCATGTCATCGCCACGGTCCATGACACACCATGTTGCCCAATGATGCGGCTGGTCTGCAGCCGCATATCCCTTTGCAACAGCCCACGTAGACAGCACACCGCATGGAACTTGTGTGCCAAAGTGGTGTGGCATAGGGGCACACGATCATTGGGAACCCCCCAATCGATAACATCTTGAACTACGCGGTGGCGTGTGCTAGCTCCAACCATGACATGACCACATCCCGCAACGTTGCGGTTGCACCTACACTCGGCCTCCCTTCTGCGGGATTAACAACATGCGGCCGGGCTAGGTACGCAGCCAGCTCACCCTTCATGTCTGCCACCTGCTGCCAACGACAATATCGGGGATAACGCTTTGTTTGCCGTACAGACGAACCCCGCCGCCATGAACTACGGAGCACCTTGACTGTGTCACCACATTTGCCCGACTGCTTGTATGCCGTAACCGCTGATGGGTCCAATGCAGAGCCGCATAGCGGGAGCGCAACTATGCCCGATGTCTAAATTCCAACACCCCCAACTCCTGGTACCGCCCTTGCAATGCAAGTGCTTCAAACACTGCCGCTGGTAAGGTGACGTAACCAACAAGTACGATTGCTTCTGGTGGGGTTGCACAACCCGTTCAATTGCCTCAATGGCTTGCAACACGGGGCGAAATTAAAACACGAAAATGGGACCAATAAGTACCCGCAACCTCTACCAGGAGGTCACTTTCAGGTCACAAAGTCAATCTAGTAACCTCCTAAATGGCTCCATTAAGTACCCACTTTCACATCTTAACCCCAGACGGGGAAGCTACTTACTCGTTTGACTTTCAAGTGTGAACCCCACGTGTGTAGCCTCCTTTACGGTGACTTTCTAGTCCGGGTTTTAGTGGCAAAGTTTTTGTTCATTTCAGCATGCAACCTTGCAACTGGGCACACACGGGCATTCGGGCCACAGAAGCAATTTGGTCATGGCGTTTCACATGTTTGTGTACCAGTGTGTCACATGTATGCATTGTTAATCCCTTCTTTATCTCTTTGTTATGTGCACAAAGGGTGTTTAACCCTCCAATTTTGGTTGGGCCCATGATGCCTCCACACCGGCTGTGCAGGCGCTGAAGGCAGGCAATTGCCACATCACTGACCCCTGATCTTGGTGACAGAGTTCTCTATTGTGGTAACAAAACAAAGTGCAGTACAACAAAGTAAAGTACAGCACGGTACAATACAATACAATACAGAACAGTACAATACAGTACAATATAGTATAGTGCAGGGCAGTACAATGCAGTGCATTACAATACACTACCGTACATGCATACATACATGGTACACATAGCCATAGTCATAGTGGTAACCACTTATCATGCCGTCTACCGGAGTTCCAGGGGCATCTCATAGCGACAGCTGGTTCCTGCCTTGCTCGATCCCGTGGGTCGCAAGGCTGCCTGAGGTGGCCTACAGCATGACGGAGGGCCTAGAGACCGGGGATTCGGCCGGGGATACCGGCCAACCACGCTTTGAGGGCAATGGCAGCTGCAGAGCTTTAGCATTAGCAACGGCGACCAGCGTTGGCCCGTTGAATCTGTCCGCGTAAAGGGGGCAAGATATGGCCGCCTAGCAACGAGCAGCAAGCAAGGGCGCTTTGTGTGGGTGCACTGCAGCAACCAAGAAACAAAGCAGCATGCCTGCGGCGCAACAAGGTCAAGCCCCGTCAGAGTTCTCCTTCCGGGTGTCCCCCCCCCCTTATATCCCTTCACTGCGCACATGCACCCTGAGCCCCCCCGTTGATACGGTGCATGCAATTTCCCACAGACTTATAGCCAGGGTTTATGAGGAGCTGCAGCCCAGGCTAGACTTCATTGCCCCCATCTCCGTGTAGCATAGATCGTCAACTGCAGCCATCTGGGGCACCACCCCTGGATCCGATACCCCACATACGATGTTCCATTTATGTGCAGGACAATTTTCAAGTCCTGTCCAACGACGGTAGCCGCACCCTTAGAACCCTCCTAGGACCCCATATATAGTCAATCAAGAGTCCCGCTTGGCCAGATTTGCCAAGGGTTTCTCAGCATCGGACTCCCATGGGTCCTCCTAAGAATCTCCGTGTTGTAAGATCTCTGGCTAATCCAACCATCCCGCATCAACAAAAGGAGAGTACTGCTCGGGATCGAAAGGGGAAGCAATGGGACGGCGTGTTTATTAGAAGAAACACAGTGGGCCCACGAAAGACCTACCACCACCCCAAGAAAACTGGCCAACAAGGTGCACAAATCAAGTTGACCATCGCCGCACAAGGTTCTCATACGTGATGTGCCAACACATCACATGAGCGACTACGTGTGGCACTAAGGATGCACTATCCGCAAACCAACGCGCACAAAGGAAGACAATGGATCCCCCTCAAATTAGATCACATAGTTTGTCTTTTTCGAGGGAAACGCGACTTTCAATCATGCCCCAGGGCACTGAATCCGTGCATCGTTCACCCCCACTGGCATTCCAAAGGTTAGTCGCGCCGCTGGGAGTGCAAAGGTTCCAATTTCACGGGAAAGGGTGGGGCTGGGTGCGGTGGGTTGCCAAAACAAAAACCCATACAAGAAGTGGCGCTTCGTCGTGCATCACACTACCTTACCAACCACCGCTCTCTGAAGCTCCCTGACACATGTTACCCCCCCCCCCCCCCCAACCATGGCTCCGTCCCCCGGCTTGACTCCACCCATGCACACCACACACCCCATACCAACCCACTGTTAACGGCCCCCCACCACATCCCCGACCCCCTGTGGTTGTACCCCTAGACCCCCCGACCCCTCTCCGCCACTGTGCGCAAGATCCCATCTCCCCGCGGACCGAACACCTCCTCAACACTGCTGAACCATCTACAATGCACGACCTTGTTGATATGGGGCTCACGTGTTACAGATTTGCGATGCCACGCCGGGGGTCGCTGCAGCTGTACCTGCGAGGGGATCGTGGCATCCGGAGCCATTTCATTGAGCCAAGCCTTGAAAGGCCATTGACTGGCCTCTGCCATGAACCCCGACTGCCCTCCAGCCCGTGCACCCCTCAAGGGAAACCGGCAGGACCCAATGTAGTAGTACAATTCACGGCTGCAGCTAGCCAACCCACGCCGGGCACACTTTTTGAATATCGCCGAACCGTGCTCCTCCCCGTGTGGACCACTACCACCCCCCGAACGGAAAAACACGCAAAGCCTGCCCTCGCCCCGGCGAGGCGGCGGGTGTCTCACAAGGCGGACGTGCGAATGCTTATGCAGATGGCTCTTGGTTGCCTAGACCTCCCAAACTCCCCAAAGGCAAACCCCAAGCAGCCCGTGGTCGACCCCGAGGACAGCCACGGCCCCTCGACCGTTGGCAACCGTAGTCAGCACGTCCAAAGCCAAGGGGCCGCACACCCCGTATCCAAAACCGGCGAACATATTTGTGTCACCCATTGGTGTGCCACGGCACTTTGGCTCTCGCTAGCTGTCCCCACACAAGATAAGAGTGATGTTTTGTCGTACGATCTAGGGTCCTTTTCAAAATGTCGGAGATGTGAACCCAGAATAGGAGGGTAGTGGCACAGCAATATCTGGGCCATGCCGAATGCGACACCCCCCATACTGGTACCCCATTGTGATATTTTCGCCGTTGGCTGCACTTGTTGTTTGTATTGCTGTTGAGTGCAATGTGTGAGGAAAATGTCGTTGTGTGCTCTGTGGTGAGTGCTGACTCCGTTAATGTGGAGGCTCCCATCAGGGCTGTCATTCAGTCCGGGTGGCGGCGGGTACTCGCGCGGCACTGCTTTGTGCATCGTGAGCAAAGTTACATCCAACTAAACATGTTCAAAACCTTCGTAGAGCGCGTCTTCCTCGCGGAGGTGCGGTAAAATGCACGTAACACACTCTTCTATACCCTTCTTTGCAAAACATGCAGCATAATGAATAAAACAACCATGGTGTGCATCACTGACTACACGCCCTCGAAGCATAAAACGGTCGGGGGGACAACGTATGTCATCTTGCCATTTGTCCGTTTCAGGTCGCAGACCGCATACCTCTCCAAGAACGCGCGGGTGCAGTAACGGACAAAGACCGTGCTGTTTATGGTGACTAGCTTTTCTTGATGCGTGATTGCAACCAAAACAAGGCCATCTTGGGCACTGATCTTAGTGGCAGTGCCATGAGTGGGTTCAACACTTTGTGACCAATCCCATGCGATTTGGCAGTGTTACGGGAAGGAGACGTCCTTGCTGGTGCATGCCATTGCCCAGAGCCTTCTAGAAGCAGTGCTAGGTATGACGGCAACCACCCATTTGAAGCGGTGCGTGCCAATATCGCAAGCAATGTTCAGAGGCACTGCTTCCTAAAACGGAGGCAATCATCGGGAGCGTTGCTTCCGAACATCGGATGCATTTTGCCGACCAGTTGCTGCAAGCACCCTTCCGCGACGCCCAGGCCGAGAGGAGATCGGCTAAACCACTTGGCCGCGATGTTCTCATCAGTACGCCTGATTGGCCTGAGGATTGCGGAAACTACATGCAGGCATTGCATCTAACAACCCCTAGGAAAAAGCAATTTCGTGCCGTGCAATTGTGCAACCTGTGAGGGACCAACTTGCCATCTCATCAACCAACATGCCCTCAATTGGGTAGTGGGGGGGTTGCGTCAGCTGCCGCGCAGGGTTGGAGCAGCCCATCACTGCGTGGTACGGCAAAGATTGCACTTGGCGGCCGCTTGAGGAGCCGGATTTTGCTGCGGGTCACGCGAGGGCCCCACCTATACACCTCATGTTGCTCAAGGAGTGGACAACTCTCTTGGTGCCGGATGAGAATGGGGTGCTAGAGCGTCACGTGCCCTCTATGCGTTCCCTTCGGCTTGTCGCGGAGGCGCCGTGGGAGTCCGTTGCAGCATGCAGTAGAGCCCACATGCCCTTGGCTTGTGCCTGCGAAGTTCTGCCCGCGGGAGCGGTGCATCATGGCCCTGCACATAGGGACATGTTGGGTGCGAGAGACGGTTGTCACCACACCATGCAAAGCATGCAACGGTGGCGGCACAAAGTCATCCGCAGGGTGATTCCAGCACTTCCCCACATCTTCTCTTGGGGTGGCGGAGGAAGGCACAAGCCCCGTGCGCATCAAGTGCAAATGGGATGAGCTGGTGGCGCGATTGTTGTGTGCGAAGGTCGAGGAGTTCACGGCGCATCTGCCAGTTGCCAACAGGGCCGTCGAGTTCATTTCCTGGAAGGAGGCTCGGTGCAAGTGGACGGAGTCCCCAATTGCAGGTGTGATCCCAAGTGTCCTCCAACGGCTCTTTGCGACGGTGCAAACCGCCACATCCCGGGGCCGGGCGAAGGCCAAGCTGTTCCTAGAGGACATTATCGTAGTGGGCGAAGATGGCTACCCTGGAGAAATTGTCCACTCAAAACAATCATGCAGTTGCTGCCGGGGGTTCAGAGAAGAGCGACGTACTCTTTCCTCCGCGGTGACGCGCGATTTTGCCCGCCTACTCGCAGGGTCCGGCAGATGACCCGCTGGAATCCCTTTGACGGCTGGCCGGGCGACCTTTAGGTGGCCTTTCAGCGGGCGCCGCTACATGCGTTGTTGGCAGACAAGTCCTACATTACGCACGATGAGGCCATATCCACGGTGCCCCAATGGATGGTAGCGGCAGCACATGCCTTCAGCGGTGACCTATGACTTCACCGCGTTCCGTTTACGGTCCAAAGAAGTTTCTTCGCTGTCGTGGCCAAGTGTTCGGGGTACCATGGTGCGCGACTCAGATGGCCGCGACGAGCCGTGGCTCAAACTGATAGTAGGTCTACCCGCATTCGGAAGTGTCATGGGCCCGGTGAGGTGTTGCCGGTCCTCCAGCAGCCGTTGTACTCTCGTCCGGTCTTGGCCGTGGCCATGGTGTTGGACATAGGGGAATCGTGGTTGTGTCATCGGTGGCTATGAAGAGTCATCCCAGGGGCGGAGGGGCAAAGATGCATGGCGGTCTTGGTAATCTCTAAGCAACTGGAGGTGGTCTACGGAGACGACACGCCCGGTTGTGTCGCGGCGATGCTGCCGTCTATGCCAACTGGGAATGACAATGCGTCGGCGGAAGCCCGTCTCACATTGGACCCTCTGCGATTGGAGCCCGTGCTGGAAGCCCAGTAAGGGGGGCAACGGTTGGTGGTGGCGTCGGCTGAGTGCCCCGCTCAAGCAGGCGTGGATGCCCTCATAGATTTCATGCTTGACTACAGATGGCGGCTGCTAGCAGGGGCAAGCCGTATCTTAAGAGATTGCGGTGGCCCAGACTACTTGACTGCCTCTCGGGTGGGTCCGAGGGCAGCCAATACTTGCCCCGCCGGCATCGTGGGACCAGGTGTTGCACAGCTTGCTCAATAGTGCCACCGCTGGTGCCCTAGTTAGTGTTCTACACAGCTTTTAATGATGTTTGGCTGGACCTGTCGTATGAGCGATGGGAAGGTGGCGATGTTCCCTCACGGTCGATACTTCCACTTGTTTGCAGCGGATGTGGCGTCGCGGTGCTGGTGTGGTTGCACCATTGCACCTTTGTCGCACTATGTGACCCCTGTCGTGAGAGGGCCGAGGGAGTCTCAAAGTGGAAAGGCTGCTCACCCCCTACATGCAGGCTGACCTTATTTATGATGGTGGGGCCGTTGAGGGATGTGTTGGTATCCTACCCACACACGCTGACACCTTGTTTTGCAACCTTCTCTGCAACCCATGTACGACGTCATGTGTTTTGCGTTCCGTATGTTACGATGCTGCCACCCAGTCATGCAACCCGTGAAACCCCTCGCGTTTTGTTTGCAGTGAACATCCTTGCGGAAGTTGGGTTGTGCAATGGTGGATGCGGGCTGCACGACATAGATCAGAGCACCACCCCACCGGACGCACCAGCATCAAGCATCAAGGAGCACCTCCCAGCCGCGCTGTCCGCCGCAACACTGAAGGCAGCGGGTCTATCAGCGCCACGACCCGGATTGGCATGTAGCGCATATCGCGCGTCCAATGTCCACCTCAAAATCGAAGACCTGCTGATATGGTAGATGAACAAGCCGAAAAGAAGTGGGACAAGACCATGGCCCTGGTGGGCTCAATGGTGCAGGAGATTCGCGAAAGGCGAGGAAGGGAGTTGTAAAAGTACAAAGGTCGTATCCGCCTCATCCGCAAGAGTCACGTGGCGAAGACCAAGGTGGCATACACCGCAATGCATCACCAGCGGAAGGAGAAGAAACGCCAATGAAGGCGAGGCGACATCAACGACGCCAGAAGAAGAGCGAGCGGAAGGCAGGCGGAGAGGACACGAGCAGCGCAAGTGCGGACACCACCGACTCGGAAGAGTCAGCCGTGTCTCACAATTCACTGCATGCACCTCCACCCGAAAATTCACACAAGCCCAGCCTGCCCCCCCCCCCCCCCCGCTGCAGCCACGTCTCCAGGCGCCCTTGGGGCCCCAAGCCACCCCCCCACTCGTTGCGCCACTCTTGAAGACTGTGGAGACCTTCACCGCCACCCCAAGCCCCCCAGACACTTACACCACGGAGATGCCGCGCAATATCGACCAACAACTGAGTCAGCAGTAGGTATTTGCTCACAAAATGCGACAACCCATTTTTGCAACCCTCAATGCCACCACCCTGCCACAAAAATTTGTAGCGTTCAAAACGTTCGGAGCGCCGTTTTTAGTAACACCCCAACATGCAACCCTCAACACGCTAGACGTTTTTCGCGTTTTCAACCATCGCTGGTTTTGACGACCTGCATTGCAACCCTCTGATACAAGCCCCAACACCGTGCACGTTTTGGACGATTCATCTACATGTGCGCTTTCACTGCTCATACCCTCCTTCGCAACCCTCTCGTGCAAACCCCACCATCCAAGACATTTTGCACGATTTGTACGCATTCTGCCCTTCGACTGCCGGCAGGCTGAATTGCAACCCCCTTGCACTCTCCGCAGGACATTATAGCACTCCTCCCGTATCTGGCAAAGAGCGACGACGCGGGTGATGCTCACCAAGGCGGGGCAGCGGATGGAGGAATGGCAGGGGCTGCCGCAACAGATGGCCCCGGTGCTGCCGGTGGTGATGCCGCCACCGCTGCTAAGGTGGCTGCGGGTAATGATGATGGCCCACGGGATGGTGAAGGGGAGGGGGGGAAGGCGCATCGGGCAAGGGTAGTGCCATAGTGGCACATGAGATTCCTGAATAGTGCACAAGTGGGTGACCATGCCGAGTGGCGAGTATATGTGATGTTGCAGTACAATGACATTGGATTACATTCCTTTGCCCAGAAAAGGTTTCTGAACGCATTGTTTGTGCTTATGTCAGTGGCAGGGTGCAGTTAGCCATATACGCCTGCCTCCCCCCCTCCAAAACCTATCTTTGCAACCCCCCAGCCCACCTCCACAGGAGGGCGTTTGGCACGTTTCGTGCACTAGTTAGGCCACACCCTGTTTTGCAACCCTCAATACCACCCGGCATGGGGGCATTTTATACGTTCCGTAGGACGCAACCCTGTTTTGCAACCATGCATCGCAACCCATTTTTCCTATTTTGTGTTGTGCAATGAGTGACTCCAAAGGGCCTTTCAGTGACATGTCCGACCCAGCGGCTAGTGATGCGGACGACCATAGCGCTAGAGAATACAACCTTCAAGATGGGCCCGTGAAAGACAAGGATGCGCTCACCGAAATCCCCCGCGTGCCAAAAGCCGGCCACAGCCGCCTACCCGAAACGTACAGCAAGGGGGATTTTTCTTGTACATGTTGACGCCGGTGTTGGACTTGCAGCACTTGTAAACGCTGGGTGGCCGGACCTGGTGGAGTACTTGGTCTAGTACAACATTTTCACCAAGCGCATGATGTCATAGTAGGCTTGGTGGGGGAGAAAACTCCTCAAGTAGGGTGTGTTAACTATCCCATTGTGGTACCACACCTGGTGAGCACGGCGCACCTTTGCCGTGCCTAGGCTGAGTTTGGAGGTCTGTGACTTGTTGGCCTAGACAAACCGACACTCATGGAGGGCATGGGCAGCGGGTGACGCCGTGTTAGGGGACGAAACCATCGTCCCCCATAACGGGAAGCGGGCGGGTAAGCTTAGGCAGATCGTGCTCTGGAAGCCTCATAGTACAGATTTGAAACGGTACTGTTTGGCGGACGGGTTGGGACCCTATGTGATGGACATGTACCTATATATTGGCAAATGCGGGGTGTTGAACAACCGTCTTGAGGAATGTTGATGCAAGTTGAAACTGGCCGAGACGGTATATTGGTGGGGGCGAGGTTTATTCAACGGCGTGTTCCACCAACACTTCTTTCGTCCAAAGACAATTTCATTTGGAGAAAGGCCATGGTACAAAGGCGTGTTGTGGTAACGGCGAAGCAAGGCGAAGAGAATCTCAAGCCAATGGAAGTCCTTCTCACTGGTGAGTCCGTTACGGAGCATTTTTATAAGTCAGCGGCCGGCTCTTTTGCCTTGCAGCGCTCGATGTGAGTGGATCTCACACCTATGGTGATGGATTCCAAGGCGGGTACAAAATTCTCTCCACCATTCGGAGGTGTACTTCTTACCCGAGTCCGTAATCACCTCGGATGGGACGTCCCAACCTCCCATCCATGTCTGCGCGCACCATTCGGCGGCAGCTTAGCCAGTCATCGACTCAAGGTTACACGGCAACACCTGAATGTAGCCGGAATGACGGCACTGAATAAGAGGGCTCGCAGGGGCTGGCCCAAAGCAGGATCGGCGTTGTGGCACTCGGAACAAATGTCCTCGACCGCGTGGAGAGTGATCCGGCGTGACTTCCAGGAGGTAGAGGTGGCTGGGGTGCGCTGCCCCGATGATCCATCTGTTGTGCTTCCCCTACTACTATGGTGGGCGGCATTGGACGGTGACTCCCGTGTCCTGCGGCTGCGGCATCGCACGGGTGGTTCGGCGACGCAATGAGAGGATCGCGGGTTGCATGTACGGCGCACTGTGGCCAGGTGCCCAAGTGAAGTGTATATACTGGGCACTATCCGAGTGGTTGTTAGTGCATGTGCAAGAGAGATGGTGTTTTGGACGTGCCCTCGTCCAAGCCTTTGCCCGTGGCAACGGCGGGTGCGATATGACAGCCATCGCGACGTAGCAGGTCGTGCCGGCTTGATATTACGCATTACTGCCCCCGCAAGCACGCGGCTGAAACGAAGTATAGCTACGCCCGCCAGTCCCGGGTTGCCTATCGTAATAGAGGTTTGGAAAAATGCATTTGTGACCCATTTTTGACCCATTTTTGGTCCCAAAACACTGCATTTTCAAGGCATTTTAGGATTTTCGGAGGACCAGAATGGGCCACCACAAGCTCAAAACGGTACAGGAACACTTGTTTTAGCGTCGCAAATGGTTTAGGATCATTTTTGAGAAAATTCATCTTTTTGGCCCTACTAGGCCCTGTTGACCCATTTGGGCACCCACCTGTTTGGGCTTGAGCTTGCAGCTTGCCGTAGCCTAGGGGGCCTAGGTATGGGGGTCTAGGCGTCGGTTTGGGCAATTCTGAGGGGCCGAAACCACATAAAGTGGGGGGTTGCAGGTGGAGTAGGTGCCCTCGGAATTGCATTTTGAGCCATGTAGCCAAAGATATGGCCTATTCTTGGTTTCTAGCCGGCGGCAGACAATCTACACAAAATTTGCAGCTTTTGGGGACCTTTTTGGGCCGTTTCTGGGACATATCATGGGGTTAGAGGGTCGCAAAGAGCTCGCTGACACGGGGAAGTCAAGCCGCACGTGCAGTGTACCCACCGTTTCCCTTCATTTGGCCATTTTGAATCTCTTACAGGGCTTTTCTGGCCCGAAAATGGCTGCTTTTGGCCCTAAATTGCAGCTTTTGAAACTGAGGTCCGCCACTTCTGAATCCCGTTCCCAGCCGCCACCGTCGACTTTCTCGCTCAAACGTGGTGTTATTGTACTTCACACCCATAGTTATCATGAACCAAAATTTGAACAAAATCCACAACACCACGACGGACGTCTGATTTTTTCCCATTTCGCGCGTGCTACTTGCTTGCTGCTTGCTTGCGCTTTGCTGCTTGCTGCTTGCTTGCTTGCTGCTGCTGCTGCTAAAGTGGCTAGGTCCACCCTAGACACTAAAACGGGTTATAAAACCAAGACTGGTTCCACCAGCTCGGTGAGCCTACCCTTGACCCTAGCCCTAATCATAGCCCTACCCCTAGCCCCAACCCTAGCCCTAACCCTAGCTCTAACCCTAACCCTGGCCCTTACCCTAATCAAGACTGAATATTGGGACCGAGGTGGTGGGGGAGGGAACATTAGATATGAATGGTGAGGGACACCAATGAGTTACACATTGAAGGCCGTTGACAGGGTGGAATCAGCTTGCAAGTGATCCCCTTCACCACAAGGCCCACTTTCAAGGCTTTTGTGGACTTATGAGGGGCCAAAATGCCCCAAAATGGGCTCAAAATAGGCTCATTTCACCCGTTTGTGCACCCCAAATGGTCTAGGATGAGTTTTGGAAAAATGCGTTTTTGACCCATTTTTGACCCTTTTTTGGTCCCAAAACAGCGCACCTTCAAGGCATTTTGGGATTTTCGGAGGACCAAAATGGGCCACCCCAAGCTCAAAACAGTCCAAAAACACTTGTTTTAGCATCACACATGGTCTAGGATCATTTTTGAGAAAAGTCATTTTTCTGCCCCTATTGGACCCTATTGACCCATTTGGGCACCCACCTGTTTGGGCTTGAGCTTGCAGCTTGCCGCAGCCTACTGGGCTTGGGTACGGGGGTCTATGCGTCCATTTGGGCAATTTTGAGGGGTGGAAACCACAAAACGAGGGGGGTTGCGGGTGGATTAGGTGCCCTCGGAATCGCGTTTTGAGCCATGTAGCCAAAGATATGGCCTATTCTTGGTTTGTGGCTGTCGCCAGCCAATCTGCACAAAGTTTGGCGCTTGTGGGGGCCTTTTTGGGCCGTTTCCGGGACATATGGTGGAGTCAGAGGGCCGCAAATGGCTCGTTGACACAAGAAAGTCAAGCCGCACATGGAGTGCACCCACCCTTTCCCTTTCCTTGGCCGTTTTGAATGGGTTCCAGGGCTCTTTTGGCCCAAAAATGGCTGTTTTTGGCCCTAAATTGCAGTTTTTGAAACTGAGGTCCGCCACTTGCGACACCCATTCCCGGCCGCCACCGTTGAGGGTCTGGCTCAAACTTTGTGTGGTTGTCCCTCACACCCATAGGTATCATCCACCAAAATTTCAGCCGAATGTGAAGCACCACGACGGATGTCTGATTTTTCCCCATTTCGCGCGTGCTGCTTGCTGCTTGTTGCTGCTTGCTGCTTGCTGCTTGTTGCTGCTGCTGCTAAACCTAGTAGGTCCACCCTAGACCCTAAAAAGGGTTATAAAACCAAGACTGGTTCCACCAGCTCGGTGACCCTAACCCTAGGGCTAATCCTAATCAAGACTGAATATTGGGACCGAGCTGATGGGAAAGGGAACATCAGCTATGACTGGTGAGGGACATCAAGAATGATTCACACATTGATGGCTCTTGACAAAGTGAAATCAGCTTGCAAGTGAACCCCAGCCCACTTTCAAAGCTTTTTGGACTTCTGAGGGGCCAAATTGCCCCAAACCGGATTCAAAATGGGCTCATTTCACCCGTTTGTGCACACCAAATGGTCTAGGATGAGGTTTGGAAAAATGCGTTTGTGACCCATTTTTGACCCAATTTTGGTCCCAAAACACCCCATTTTCAAGGCATTTTAGGATTTTTGGAGGACCAAAATGGGCCACCGCAAGCTCAAAACGGTCCAAAAGCACTTGTTTTAGCGTCGCACATGGTCTAGGATCATTTTTGAGAAAAGTCATCTTTTTGCCCCTACTAGACCCCGTTGACCCATTTGGGCACCCACCTATTTGGGCTTGAGCTTGCAGCTTGCTGCAGCCTAGTGGGCCTAGGTATTGGGGTCTAGGCGTCCGTTTGGGCAATTCTGAGGGGTGGAAACCACAACAAGTGCGGGGTTGCGGGTGGAGTAGGTGCCCTTCGAATCGCATTTTGAGCCATGTAGCTAAAGATATGGCCTATTCTTGGTTTATGGCCGTCGGCATTTGGAGCTTCTGGGGGCCTTTTTAGGCCGTTTCCGGGACATATCATGGAGTTAGAGGGCCGCAAAGAGCTCGTTGACACGGGGAAGTCGAGCCGCACGTGGAGTGTACCCACCGTTTCCCTTCTTTTGGATGTTTTGAATGTGGTCCGGGGATTTTTTGGCCCAAAAATGGCTGTTTTTGGCCCTAAATTGCAGTTTTTGAAACTGAGGTCCGCCACTGCCGAATCCCGTTCCCGGCCGCCACCGTTGAGTTTCCTGCTCAATCTTTGTGTGATTGTACTTCACACCCATAGCTATCATGCACCAAAATTGCAACAAAATCCAAAGCACCACGACGGACATCTGATATTTACCCATTTCGCGCATGCTGCTGCTGCTAAACCTCGTAGGTCCACCCTAGACACTAAAAAGGGTTATAAAACCAAGACTAGTTCCACCAGCTCGGTGACCCTAGCCCTAACCCTAGCCCTAACGTTAGCCCTAACCCTAGCCCTAAGCCTAGCCCTAACCCTAGCCCTAACCCTAACCCTAACACTAACCCTAGGGCTAATCCTAATCAAGACTGAATATTGGGACCGAGCTGGTGGGAAAGGGAACATCAGCTATGACTGGTGAGGGACATCAAGAATGATTCACACATTGATGGCTCTTGACAAAGTGAAATCAGTTTGCAAGTGAACCCCAGCCCACTTTCAAAGCTTTTTGGACTTCTGAGGGGCCAAATTGCCCCAAACCGGGCTCAAAATGGGCTCATTTCACCCGTTTGTGCACACCAAATGGGCTAGGATGAGGTCGGGAAAAATGCATTGGTGACCCATTTTTGACCCATTTTTGGTCCCAAAACACCCCATTTTCAAGGCATTTTAGGATTTTCGGAGGACCAAAATGGGCCACCACAAGCTCGAAATGGTCCAAAAACACTTGTTTTAGCGTCGCACATGGTCTAGGATCATTTTTGAGAAAAGTCACTTTTTGCCCCTACTGGATCCTGTTGACCCATTTGGGCACCCACCTGTTTGGGCTTGAGCTTGCAGCTAGTTGCAACCTAGTGGGCCTAGGTATTGGGGTCTAGGCGTCCGTTTGGGCAATTCTGAGGGGTGGAAACCACAAAAAGTGGGGGACTGCGGGTGGAGTAGGTGCCCTTCGAATCGCATTTTGAGCCATGTAGCTAAAGATATGGCCTATTCTTGGTTTGTGGCCGTCGGCATTTGGAGCTTCTGGGGGCCTTTTTGGGCCGTTTCCGGGACATATCATGGAGTTAGAGGGCCGCAAAGAGCTCGTTGACACGGGGAAGTCAAGCCACACGTGGAGTGTACCCACCGTTTCCCTTCGTTTGGCCGTTTTGAATGTGTTCCGGGGCTTTTTTGGCCCAAAAATGGCCGTTTTTGGCCCTAAATTGCAGTTTTTGAAACTGAGGTCCGCCACTTCCGAATCCCGTTACCGGCCGCCACCGTTGAGTTTCCTGCTCAATCTTTGTGTGATTGTACTTCACACCCATAGGTATCATGCACCAAAATTTCAGCAAAATCCAAAGCACCAGGACGAACGTCTGCTTTTTTCCCATTTCGCGCGTGCTGTTGCTGCTGCTAAACCTAGTAGGTCCACCCTAGACACTAAAAAGGGTTATAAAACCAAGACTGGTTCCACGAGCTCGGTGACCCTAGCCCTAACCCTAGCCCTAACCCTAGCCCTAACCCTAGCCCTAACCCTAACACTAACCCTAGGGCTAATCCTAATCAAGACTGAATATTGGGACCAAGCTGGTGGGAAAGGGAACATGAGCTATGACTGTTGAGGGACATCAAGAATGATTCACACATTGATGGCTCTTGACAAAGTGAAATCAGTTTGCAAGTGAACCCCAGCCCACTTTCAAAGCTTTTTGGACTTCTGAGGGGCCAAATTGCCCCAAACCGGGCTCAAAATGGGCTCATTTCACCCGTTTGTGCACACCAAATGGTGTAGGATGAGGTTTGGAAAAATGCATTTGTGACCTATTTTTGACCCATCTTTGGTCCCAAAACACCCCATTTTCAAGGCACTTTAGGATTTTCGGAGGCCCAAAATGGGCCACCACAAGCTCAAAGCGGTCCAAAAACACTTGTTTTAGCGTCGCACATGGTCTAGGATCATTTTTGAGAAAAGTCATCTTTTTGCCCCTACTAGACCCCGTTGACCCATTTGGGCACCCACCTGTTTGGGCTTGAGCTTGCAGCTTGCTGCAGCCTAGTGGGCCTAGGTATTGGGGTCTAGGCGTCCGTTTGGGCAATTCTGAGGGGTGGAAACCACAAAAAGTGCGGGGTTGCGGGTGGAGTAGGTGCCCTCGGAATTGCATTTTGAGCCATGTAGCTAAAGATATGGCCTATTCTTGGTTTGTGGCCGTCGGCATTTGGAGCTTTTGGGGGCCTTTTTAGGCCGTTTCCGGGACATATCATGGAGTTAGAGGGCCGCAAAGAGCTCGTTGACACGGGGAAGTCAAGCCGCACGTGGAGTGTACCCACCGTTTCCCTTCGTTTGGCCGTTTTGAATGTGTTCGGGGGCTTTTTTGGCCCAAAAATGGCTATTTTTGGCCCTAAACTGCAGTTTTTGAAACTGAGGTCCGCCACTGCCGAATGCCGTTCCCGGCCGCCACCGTTGAGTTTCCTGCTCAATCCTTGTGTGATTGTACTTCACACCCATAGGTATCATGCACCAAAATTTCAACAAAATCCAAAGCACCACGACGGACGTCTGATATTTACCCATTTCTCGCATGCTCCTGCTGCTAAACCTGGTAGGTCCACCCTAGACACTAAAAAGGGTTATAAAACCAAGACTGGTTCCACCAGCTCGGTGACCCTAGCCCTAACCCTAGCCCTAACCCTAGCCCTAATCAAGACTGAATATTGGGACCGAGCTGGTGGGGGAGGGAAGATTAGATATGAATGGTGAGGGACATCAAGAATGATTCACACATTGATGGCTCTTGACAAAGTGAAATCTACCTGAACCCCATCACCACGAGGCCCACTTTCAAGGCTTTTTGGACTTCTCAGGGGCCAAAATGCCCCAAAATGGGCTCAAAATGGGCTCATTTCACCCTTTTGTGCACCCCAAATGGTCTACGATGAGTTTTGGAAAAATGTGTTTTTGACCCATTTTTGACCCATTTTCGGTCCCAAAACAGCCCATTTTCAAGGCATTTTGGGATTTTTGGAGGACCCAAATGGGCCACCACAAGCTCAAAACAGTCCAAAAACACTTGTTTTAGCGTCGCACATGGTCTAGGATCATTTTTGCGGAAAGTCATATTTTTACCCCTTTCGGACCCTGTTGACCCATTTGGGTACCCACCTGTTTGGGCTTGAGCTTGCAGCTTGCCACAGCCTAGTGGGCCTAGTTATTGGGGTCTAGGCGT
The DNA here is from genome assembly GCA_964036045.1 of Eutreptiella sp. 'Long Island Sound 2002'. Lineage (NCBI taxonomy): Eukaryota > Euglenozoa > Euglenophyceae > Eutreptiales > Eutreptiaceae > Eutreptiella > Eutreptiella sp. 'Long Island Sound 2002'. Next base: position 121,509,872 of record OZ038380.1, on the reverse strand, counting down.
CCGGTTGGGCAATTTTGAGGGGTGGAAACCACAAAAAGTGGGGGGTTGCGGGTGGAGTAGGTGCCCTCGGAATCGCATTTTGAGCCATGTAGCCAAAGATATGGCCTATTCTTGGTTTGTGGCTGTCGGCAGTTGGAGCTTCTGGGGGCCTTTTTGGGCCGCTTCCGCGGCATATCATGGAGTTAGAGGGCCGCAAAGAGCTCGTTGACACGGGGAAGTCAAGCGGCACGTGGAGTGTACCCACCGTTTCCCTTCGTTTGGCCGTTTTGAATGTGTTCCAGGGCATTTTTGGCCCCAAAATGGCTGTTTTTGGCCCTAAACTGCAGTTTCTGAAACTGAGGTCCGCCACTTGCGAATCCCGTTCCCGGCCGCCACCGTTGAGTTTCTTGCTCAAACTTTGTGTGATTGTACTTCACACCCATAGGTATCATCCACCAAAATTTCACCCGAATCTGAAGCACCACGACGGAAATCTGATTTTTCCCATTTCGCGCGTGCTGCTGCTTGCTTGCTGCTTGCTGCTGCTGCTTGCTGCTGCTTGCTGCTGCTGCTGCTAAACCTGGTAGGTCCACCCTAGACACTAAAAAGGGTTATAAAACCAAGACTGGTTCCACCAGCTCGGTGACCCTAGCCCTAAGCCTAGCCCTAACCCTAGCCCTAACCCTAGGGCTAATCCTAATCAAGACTGAATATTGGGACCGAGCTGGTGGGAAAGGGAACATCAGCTCTGACTGGTGAGGGACATCAAGAATGATTCACACATTGATGGCTCTTGACAAAGCGGAATGAGCTTGCAAGTGAACCCCAGCCCACTTTCAAAGCTTTTTGGACTTCTGAGGGGCCAAATTGCCCCAAACCGGGCTCAAAAACGGCTCATTTCACCCGTTCGTGCACACCAAAGGGGCTAGGATGAGGTCGGGAAAAATGCATTGGTGACCCATTTTTGACCCATTTTTGGTCCCAAAACACCCCATTTTCAAGGCATTTTAGGATTTTCGGAGGACCCAAATGGGCCACCACAAGCTCAAAACGGTCCAAAAACACTTGTTTTAGCGTCGCACATGGTCTAGGATCATTTTTGAGAAAAGTCACTTTTTGCCCCTACTGGATCCTGTTGACCCATTTGGGCACCCACCTGTTTGGGCTTGAGCTTGCAGCTTGCTGCAGCCTAGTGGGCCTAGGTATTGGGGTCTAGGTGTCCGTTTGGGCAATTCTAAGGGGTGGAAACCACAAAAAGTGGGGGACTGCGGGTGGAGTAGGTGCCCTTCGAATCGCATTTTGAGCCATGTAGCTAAAGATATGGCCTATTCTTGGTTTGTGGCCGTCGGTATTTGGAGCTTTTGGGGGCCTTTTTGGGCCGTTTCCGGGACATATCATGGAGTTAGAGGGCCGCAAAGAGCTCGTTGACACGGGGAAGTCAAGCCACACGTGGAGTGTACCCACCGTTTCCCTTCGTTTGGCCGTTTTGAATGTGTTCCGGGGCTTTTTTGGCCCAAAAATGGCTGTTTTTGGCCCTAAACTGCAGTTTTTGAAACTGAGGTCCGCCACTTCCGAATGCCGTTCCCGGCCGCCACCGTTGAGTTTCCTGCTCAATCTTTGTGTGATTGTACTCCACACCCATAGGTATCATGCACCGAAATTTCAACAAAATGCAAAGCACCAGGACGAACGTGTGCTTTTTTCCCATTTCCCGCGTGCTGTTGCTGCTGCTAAACCTGGTAGGTGCACCCTAGACACTAAAAAGGGTTATAAAACCAAGACTGGTTCCACCAGCTCGGTGACCCTAGCCCTAACCCTAGCCCTAACCCTAGCCCTAACCCTAGCCCTAACCCTCGCCCTAACCCTAACTATAACCCTAGGGGTAATCCTAATCAAGACTGAATATTGGGACCGAGCTGGTGGGAAAGGGAACATCAGCTATGACTGGTGAGGGACATCAAGAATGATTCACACATTGATGGCTCTTGACAAAGTGAAATCAGTTTGCAAGTGAACCCCAGCCCACTTTCAAAGCTTTTTGGACTTCTGAGGGGCCAAATTGCCCCAAACCGGGCTCAAAATGGGCTCATTTCACCCGTTTGTGCACACCAAATGGTGTAGGATGAGGTTTGGAAAAATGCATTTGTGACCTATTTTTGACCCATCTTTGGTCCCAAAACACCCCATTTTCAAGGCATTTTAGGATTTTCGGAGGCCCAAAATGGGCCACCACAAGCTCAAAACGGTCCAAAAACACTTGTTTTAGCGTCGCACATGGTCTAGGATCATTTTTGAGAAAAGTCATCTTTTTGCCCCTACTAGACCCCGTTGACCCATTTGGGCACCCACCTGTTTGGGCTTGAGCTTGCAGCTTGCTGCAGCCTAGTGGGCCTAGGTATTGGGGTCTAGGTGTCCGTTTGGGCAATTCTGAGGGGTGGAAACCACAAAAAGTGCGGGGTTGCGGGTGGAGTAGGTGCCCTCGGAATCACATTTTGAGCCATGTAGCCAAAGATAAGGCCTATTCTTGGTTTGTGGCTGTCGACATTTGGAGCTTTTGGGGGCCTTTTTAGGCCGTTTCCGGGACATATCATGGAGTTGAGGGCCGCAAAGAGCTCGTTGACACGGGGAAGTCAAGCCGCACGTGGAGTGTACCCACCGTTTCCCTTCTTTTGGATGTTTTGAATGTGGTCCGGGGATTTTTTGGCCCAAAAATGGCTGTTTTTGGCCCTAAACTGCAATTTTTGAAACTGAGGTCCGCCACTGCCGAATCCCGTTCCCGGCCGCCACCGTTGAGTTTCTTGCTCAATCTTTGTCTGATTGTACTTCACACCCATAGGTATCATGCACCAAAATTTCAGCCGAATCCGAAGCACCACGACAGACGTCTGCTTTTTTCCCATTTCGCGCGTGCTGCTGCTGCTACTAAACACAGTAGGTCCACCCTAGACACTAAAAAGGGTTATAAAACCAAGACTAGTTCCACCAGCTCGGTGACCCTAGCCCTAACCCTAGCCCTAACCCTAACCCTAACCCTAGGGATAATCCTAATCAAGACTGAATATTGGGACCGAGCTGGTGGGAAAGGGAACATCAGCTATGACTGGTGAGGGACATCAAGAATGATTCACACATTGATGGCTCTTGACAAAGTGAAATCAGCTTGCAAGTGAACCCCAGCCCACTTTCAAAGCTTTTTGGACTTCTGAGGGGCCAAATTGCCCCAAACCGGGCTCAAAATGGGCTCATTTCACCCGTTTGTGCACACCAAATGGTGTAGGATGAGGTTTGGAAAAATGCATTTGTGACCCATTTTTGACCCATTTATGGTCCCAAAACACCCCATTTTCAAGGCATTTTGATGTTTTCGGAGGACCAAAATGGGCCACCACAAGCTCAAAACGGTCCAAAAACACTTGTTTTAGCGTCGCACATGGTCTAGGATCATTTTTGAGAAAAGTCATCTTTTTGCCCCTACTAGACCCCGTTGACCCATTTGGGCACCCACCTGTTTGGGCTTGAGCTTGCAGCTTGCTGCAGCCTAGTGGGCCTAGGTATTGGGGTCTAGGCGTCCGTTTGGGCAATTTTGAGGGGTGGAAACCACAAAAAGTGCGGGGTTGCGGGTGGAGTAGGTGCCCTCGGAATTGCATTTTGAGCCATGTAGCTAAAGATATGGCCTATTCTTGGTTTGTGGCCGTCGGCATTTGGAGCTTTTGGGGGCCTTTTTAGGCCGTTTCCGGGACATAACATCGAGTTAGAGGGCCGCAAAGAGCTCGTTGACACAGGGAAGTCAAGCCACACGTGGAGTGTACCCACCGTTTCCCTTCGTTTGGCCGTTTTGAATGTGTTCCGGGGCTTTTTTGGCCCTAAAATGGCTGTTTTTGGCCCTAAACTGCAATTTTAGAAACTGAGGTCCGCCACTTGCGAATCCCGTTCCCGGCCGCCACCGTTGAGTTTCCTGCCCAATCTTTGTGTGATTGTACTTCACACCCATAGGTATCATGCACCAAAATTTCAACAAAATCCAAAGCACCACGACGGACGTCTAATTTTTTCTCATTTCGCGTGTGTTGCTGCTGCTGCTAAACCTGGTAGGTCCACCCTAGACACTAAAAAGGGTTATAAAACCAAGACTGGTTCCACCAGCTCGGTGACCCTAGCCCTAACCCTAGCCCTAACCCTAGCCCTAATCAAGACTGAATATTGGGACCGAGGTGGTGGGGGAGGGAACATTAGATATGAATGGTGAGGGACACCAATGAGTTACACATTGAAGGCCGTTGACAGGGTGGAATCAGCTTGCAAGTGATCCCCTTCACCACAAGGCCCACTTTCAAGGCTTTTGTGGACTTGTGAGGGGCCAAAATGCCCCAAAATGGGCTCAAAATAGGCTCATTTCACCCGTTTGTGCACCCCAAATGGTCTAGGATGAGTTTTGGAAAAATGCGTTTTTGACCCATTTTTGACCCATTTTTGGTCCCAAAACAGCGCATCTTCAAGGCATTTTGGGATTTTCGGAGGACCAAAATGGGCCACCCCAAGCTCAAAACAGTCCAAAAACACTTGTTTTAGCATCACACATGGTCTAGGATCATTTTTGAGAAAAGTCATTTTTCTGCCCCTATTGGACCCTATTGACCCATTTGGGCACCCACCTGTTTGGGCTTGAGCTTGCAGCTTGCCGCAGCCTACTGGGCTTGGGTACGGGGGTCTAGGCGTCCATTTGGGCAATTTTGAGGGGTGGAAACCACAAAACGAGGGGGGTTGCGGGTGGATTAGGTGCCCTCGGAATCGCGTTTTGAGCCATGTAGCCAAAGATATGGCCCATTCTTGGTTTGTGGCTGTCGCCAGCCATTCTGCACAAAATTTGGGGCTTGTGGGGGCCTTTTTGGGCCGTTTCCGGGACATATGGTGGAGTCAGAGGGCCGCAAATGGCTCGTTGACACAAGAAAGTCAAGCCGCACATGGTGTGCACCCACCCTTTCCCTTTCCTTGGCCGTTTTGAATGGGTTCTGGGGCTCTTTTGGCCCAAAAATGGCTGTTTTTGGCCCTAAATTGCAGTTTTTGAAACTGAGGTCCGCCACTTGCGACACCCATTCCCTGCCGCCACCGTTGAGTTTCTGGCTCAAACTTTGTGTGGTTGTCCCTCACACCCATAGGTATCATCCACCAAAATTTCAGCCGAATGTGAAGCACCACGACGGATGTCTGATTTTTCCCCATTTCGCGCGTGCTGCTTGCTGCTTGTTGCTGCTTGCTGCTTGCTGCTTGTTGCTGCTGCTGCTAAACCTAGTAGGTCCACCCTAGACCCTAAAAAGGGTTATAAAACCAAGACTGGTTCCACCAGCTCGGTGACCCTAGCCCTAATCAAGACTGAATATTGGGACCGAGCTGGTGGGGGGAGGGAACATCGGCTATGACAGGTGAGGGACATCAAGAATGATTCACGCATTGCTGGCTCTTGACAAAGTGAAATCAGCTTGCAAGTGAACCCCATCACCACGAGGCCCACTTTCAAGGCTTTTTGCACTTCTGAGGGGCCAAAATGCCCCAAAATGGGCTCCAAATGGGCTCATTTCACCCGTTTGTGCACGCCAAATGGTCTGGGATGACGTTTGGAAAAATGCGTTTTTGACCCATTTTTGACCCATTTTTTGTCCAGCTTATTGACACGGGGAAGTCAAGCCGCGCGTGGAGTGTACCCACCGTTTCCCTTCGTTTGGCCGTTTTGAATGTGTTCCACGGCTTTTTTGGCCCTAAAATGGGTGTTTTTGGCCCTGAATTGCAGTTTTTGAAACTGAGGTCCGCCACTTGCGAATCCCGTTCCCGGTCGCCACCGTTGAGTTTCTCGCTCAAACTTTGTGTGATTGTACTTCACACCCATAGGTATCATCCACCAAAATTTCACCCGAATCTGAAGCACCACGACACAGTTCTGATTTTGGCCCATTTCGCGCGTGCTGCTTGCTTGCTGCTTGCTTGCTGCTAAACCCGGTAGGTCCACCCTAGACACTAAAAAGGGTTATAAAACCAAGACTGGTTCCACCAGCTCGGTGACCCTAGCCCTAATCAAGATTGAATATTGGGACCGAGCTGGTGAGGGAGGGAACATCAACTATGATTGGTCTCGGACATCAAGAATGATTCACACATTGATGGCTCTTGACAAAGTGAAATCAGCTTGCAAGTGAACCCCATCACCACGAGGCCCACTTTCAAGGCTTTTTGGACTCCTGAGGGGCCAAAATGCCCCAAAATGGGCTTAAAATGGGCTCATTACACCCGTTTGTGCACCCCAAATGGTCTAGGATGAGGTTTGGGAAAATGCATTTTTGACCCAATTTTGACCCATTTTTGGTCCCAAAACAGCCCATTTTCAAGGCATTTTGGGATTTTCGGAGGATGAAAATGGGCCACCACAAGCTGGAAACGGTCCAAAAACACTTGTTTTAGCATCACACATGGTCTAGGATCATTTTTGAGAAAAGTCATCTTTTTGCCCCTACTGGACCCTGTTGACGCATTTGGGCACCCACCTGTTTGGGCTTGAACTTGCAGCTTGCCGCAGCCTAGTGGGCCTAGGTATTGGGGTTTAGGCGTCCGGTTGGGCAATTTTGAGGGGTGGAAACCACAAAAAGTGGGGGGTTGCGGGTGGAGTAGGTGCCCTAGGAATCGCATTTTGAGCCATGTAGCCAAAGATATGGCCTATTCTTGGTTTGTGGTTGTCGGCATTTGGAGCTTCTGGGGGCCTTTTTGGGCCGTTTCCGGGACATATCATGGCGTTAGAGGGCCGCAAAGAGCTCGTTGACACGGGGAAGTCAAGCCACACGTGGAGTGTACCCACCGTTTCCCTTCGTTTGGCCGTTTTGAATGTGGTCCGGGGCTTTTTTGGCCCTAAAATGGCTGTTTTTGGCCCTAAACTGCAATTTTTGAAACTGAGGTCCGCCACTTCCGAATCCCGTTCCCGGCCGCCACCGTTGAGTTTCCTGCTCAATCTTTGTGTGATTGTACTTCACACCCATAGGTATCATCCACCAAAATTTTAACGAAATCCAAAGCACCACGACGGACGTCTGCTTTTTTCCCATTTCGCGTGTGCTGCTGCTGCTGCTAAACCTGGTAGGTCCAACCCAGACAATAAAAAGGGTTATAAAACCAATATTGGTTCCACCAGCTCGGTGACCCTAACCTTAATCAAGACTAAATATTGCGACCGAGCTGGTCGGGGAGGGACCATCAGCTATGACAAAGTGAAATCAGCTTGCAAGTGAACCCCATCACCACGAGGCCCACTTTCAAGGCTTTTTGGACTACTGAGGGGCCAAAATGCCCCAAAATGGGCTCAAAATGGGCTCATTTCACCCGTTGGTGCACCCCAAATGGTCTAGGATGAATTTTTGGAAAAATGCGTTTTCGACCCATCTTTCACCCCTTTTTGGTCCCAAAAGAGCCCATTTTCAAGGCATTTTGGGATTTTCGGAGGCCCAAAATGGGCCACCACAAGCTCAAAACAATCCAAAAACACTTGTTTTAGCATCACACATGGTCTAGGATGATTTTTGAGAAAAGTTAGTTTTTTGCCCCTATTCGACCCTAATGACCCATTTTGGCACCCACCTGTTTCGGTTTAAGCTTGCGGCTTGCCGCAGCCTACCGGGCCTAGGTACGGGGGTCTAGGCGTCCGTTTAGGCAATTCTGAGGCTTGGAAACCACAAAAAGTGGGGGATTGCGGGTGGATTAGGTGCCCTCGGAATCGCACTTCGAGCCATGTAGCCAAAGATATGGCCTGGTAATGGTTTGTGGCTGTTCTGCACACAATTTGGGGCTTCTGGGGACCTTTTTGGGCCGTTTCCGGGACACATGGCGGAGTCAGAGGGCAGCAAAGGGCTCATTGACACGGGAAAGTCAAGCCGCACATAGAGTGTACCCACTCTTTCCCTTCGTTTGGCCGTTTTGAATGTGTTCCAGGGCATTTTTGGCCCAAAAATGGCTGTTTTTGGCCCTAAACTGCAGTTTTTGAAACTGAGGTCAGCCACCTGCGACAACTGTTCCTAGCTGCCACTGTTGAGTTTTTTAGCTCACACTTTGTGTGGTTGTCCCTCACACCCATAGGTATCATCCACCAAAATTTCAACTAAATCCGAAGCACCACGACGGAGTTCTGATTTTTCCCCATTTCGCGCATGCTGCTTGCTTGCTGCTTGCTTGCTGCTGCTGCTAAACCTGGTAGGTCCACCCTAGACCCTAAAAAGGGTTATAAAACCAAGACTGGTTCCACCAACTCGGTGACCCTAATCAAGACTGAATATTGGGACCAAGCTGGTGGGGGAGGAAACATCAGCTATGACTGGTGAGGGACATCAAGAATGATTCACACATTGATGGCTCTTGACAAAGTGAAATCAGCTTGCAAGTGAACCCCATCAGCACGAGGCCCATTTTCAAGGCTTTTTGGACTTCTGAGGGGCCAAAATTTCCCAAAATGGGCTCAAAATGGGCTCATTTCACCCGTTTGTGCACCCGAAATGGTCTAGGATGAGGTTTGGAAAAATGCGTTTTTGACCCATTTTTGACCCAATTTTGGTCCCAAAATAGCCCATTTTCAAGGCATTTTGATGTTTTCGGAGGACCAAAATGGGCCACCACAAGCTCAAAACGGTCCAAAAACACTTGTTTTAGCGTCGCACATGGTCTAGGATCATTTTTGAGAAAAGTCATCTTTTTGCCCCTACTAGACCCCGTTGACCCATTTGGGCACCCACCTGTTTGGGCTTGAGCTTGCAGCTTGCCGCGGCCTAGTGGGCCTAGGTATTGGGGTCTAGGCGTCCATTTGGGCAATTCTGAGGGGTGGAAACCACAAAAAGTGGGGGGTTGCGGGTGGAGTAGGTGCCCTCGGAATTGCATTTTGAGCCATGTAGCCAAAGATATGGCCTGTTCTTGGTTTGTGGCTGTCGGCATTTGGAGCTTCTGGGGGCCTTTTTGGGCTGTTTCCGGGACATATCATGGAGTTAGAGGGCCGCAAAGAGCTCGTTGACACGGGGAAGTCAAGCCGCACGTGGAGTTAACCCACCGTTTCCCTTCGTTTGGCCGTTTTGAATGTGTTCCACGGCATTTTTGGCCCAAAAATGGCTGTTTTTGGCCCTAAACTGCAGTTTTTGAAACTGAGGTCCGCCACTTCCGAATCCCGTTCCCGGCCGCCACCGTTGAGTTTCCAACTCAATCTTTGTGTGATTGTACTTCACACCCATAGGTATCATGCACCAAAATTTCAGCCGAATCCGAAGCACCACGACGGACGTCTGATTTTTCCCCATTTCGCGCGTGCTGCTTGCTGGTTGCTGCTTGCTGCTTGCTGCTGCTTGCTGCTGCTGCTGCTGCTAAACCTGGTAGGTCCACCCTAGACCCTAAAAAGGGTTATAAAACCAAGACTGGTTCCACCAGCTCGGTGACCCTAACCCTACCCCCCCCCCCCCCTCACCCCTCACCCCTGGCTGGACGCCCCCCTGACCCCCGGCCAGACCCCCCCCGACCCCCAGCTGGACCCCCCCGCCAACTGCCCCCCCCCCCCCCCCCTTCCCCCCCCAAGTTTTGACAGATAGCTGGGGGGGTGTCGCATCAGGACCAGTTGTAGTCGCCCCCCGTGGTTGCCAATCAAGCCATGAAAAGTTTTGCAAATTGCATCTTGTGTGGTTGAAAAACCATAATCCCTTGTGACATGGGAGGGAAATCACCTGGAAGGGAGGTTGTTAGATCAAGCGAAGGCGCAGACACCATACACCCCACTTTTGGGGAGTTGTTCGCGTAGCATACCTTAAGGCATAATATTGGATGTCTAACCCCTTGCAAACAACAAAACGATCCCCCAATGGATTTTTTTCATTTTGAGACCTCTATGGGAGGGGGGGTGTCAGAAGTTTGTGCTTAGAAGGGTTCGAACCAAGGTCGGGTAAAAATAACTGATTCGTCAATTGGCGCGCGTCGGCGGCTGTTGCCCGGGATGTGAACCGGCGCCAGACCAACTGTCAAGCCAGTGTTTTACCACTGGAACACTATTTGCACCTGCTGACAAGTGGTTTCCCACCGTTTGTAGCTGTAGTTTGCCACTGGAAAAAGCCAAACTGTGTGTTTCTGCCTGCCTGCCTGCCTGCCTGCTTGCCCGACTGACTGCCTGACTGACTGCTTGCCTGACTGGCTGACTGATTGGCTGACTGTCAGCCTCTCTTCGAGGTGCGTTGCCAAGGGCAGTAGAATTTTTTTCTGCAAGAACAACTTTTTGCTATACTTTTTGGACCTGAGTCCTTGGGTCCCCCAAGGAGGGTCCTCCCTGCAAACAAAATATCCCACCCGCCCCCCCTCCCCCGCGGACAGCCCCATCGTCTTGCTAAACACATTGCTCCACCTTCCACTTTAAGTTGCCACTGTGGATTCTCCTGTCACATCTCCCTGTCCACCACACACAACACTCCCCATTTTTTATATTGATGCATCTTACTGCAGTTCCCGTGCCCCACTTGCCGAAGGTTTTACCCTGCATTTCAATGTTTTTCTGCAGTGGCAGTTTGGTGCTCTGAACACATCGGGTGACACCGACAATTCAGTTGGTTTCCCCAGTGCTGACCGTTTGTTTGACACGCCAGCCTGCACTAATCATCCCAGCATCCCCCACCAGACCGCGACGTGCATGCCTGTGAGCCATGAGTTCTAGGCGCTGCTGACCGGAGACTGCCCACGACCTAAGTCCTGCATCAAACTTGCACCGAATCGGGGCGGAAGGGGATAGCGAGGAACTCAGGTGTCAACTCCCTTGTTGTAACATACAGTATGTGTATGACTGTATTCTGACACCTCAAGTTCTATTCTCAGGACGACTGCAGAGAGAGGCACAACTGTTTCCCAATCTCTTGTTCATTGCCAGGAAATCTGATCATTAATCCTGGGCACTCTGACGCATGCAGTTGCTCCCTGCCATTGCTGATTGGCTGGGTGCAAAAATGCAAGTGCTTCCTTGCATGCTAGGGTCTAGCATCTTGGAGCGCAACACCTGTCCCCCACCCCTTGCACAACTATTTGCCTCAAGACCTCAATTATGCACTTCTCATCATAATCCTGCTTCAGCTACCCTCAGCTCTAATGGGGCCAACACATGATACACAACACACCCAATATGCAGCACAGAACACACCAAAAGCGGACTAATAGACCCAGGGCACACACAGCACACAATACAATGGACGCTATTGACACCATTGGAGTGAAGCACAATGCTCTGCACGCCTTTTTCTGCCAGCCACCTGCTGTAGGTGCATACAACAGCCCAAGGCGCTGTGATCATGCACCTCATATCTGGACCTTACAATTCGTGCCCTGTTACATGTTTCCATGTCTAGCCCCTATGTGACACGAGTCTTTGTGCATGCATTCGTGCATCATCAGTGTTAGTGCTTCATGAGTTGCCTCTTTTGAAAATGGAAGCCATATTTTGTGTTCGTGTAATTTTATTTTGATTTCAAGCATTGCGGCACCAGCATTCAAGCACAATTTCATTACGTCGCTGCCGGTTACCAGTTCGGGAATTCAACAGCAAACGGTTGCACAAGCCCCGCAGACGTGCAGCAACAGAGCCATATTAGTACAGGGCTGCTGCTTTTTGCTTCCATTTGCAATCAATTGTGCACTCTGGGGTCGTGTACTCCCCTGGTTCTTCTGACAAGAAACACACTGAACATTTTTCGTACGGTCTTGAAAACTTTTAGACATACTCAAAATTGGGATGCGATGCACACCCTGCCAATCATGATTACGCCACAAATGACAATTTTTCTTGCCTGAATTCTTGCAGCCCCAAACCTCGCGTCTGTGCAACCTGAGTGGACAGAGAGTCCTGTGTACACAATGGGAATGAAAATGGTGTTCAGTCAGCCCACACACGCCTTCCCCTGAAACATGCCATGCTGCCTTCCTGGGGAAGGCATGGTACTCTTGGTCAGCATACTGCTTTACATGTTTTGCCTCGGACATGCTGTACAGGACAGCTGCCCATGCAGGCTCTTTATTTCAGAAATGGTGCAAGCTTCAAGAAGTTCAACTGATCCTTTGCAGAAATCTTTTCAGGTGAGCAGGGGGTCCGTTGACCCCGTTGGGTGAATAAGCATGTGTGATGCCAGCTTCAGCATTTTTTGGTTGTGTTCAGATGGGTGGCCCGTTTTTGCTTTCTTGTGTGTGCGCGCACGCGTGGGGTGGGGGTGGGTGTAACATTTCCTTGAACGTTTCAATGTATGCCCAAAAGGCTACTTAGAACACAGCCATTCATTGCTGTGGCACCGGCCCATACACAATAAGAGTCGCAAGCTGCCTTTTGTTTCATTTACTGAGGGGGTAAAAAATGGTTGTGTGTAAAAAACGGTTGTGTGTTTATCAACCCAGATGGTTTGTGGGGTGGGGCCCTCAGGCAGTGGCCTAATGGAGTTCATTATAAGAAGTGAATGCAATCACCGAACACAGTGGCATAGTGCCTAGTGCCTGCAATTCCTAGCATGAAATGCAAAAAAGTACGAATGGGCAATGAAAAGATTGCCTGTTCCTCTACCAATCCAAAATAGTCTAACCTGAATCATGAGGTGACAGGAGCACATATGCACAGCGTTGCAGCTAGCCAAAGCATTCCCAGGCATAGGCTAGAAATCAGGGAGAATATGTGAAATGGTGATCCATCGTCAGGATTGGGCTTTGGTGAGACAAGCTCACATCCTTGAATCTTTTGCTCCACAATACCTGCAGCAAAATCATCAGTCCCCATATCATCGACGAATGGTAGCACAAACAACGACATGTCACATCTCACCGGCCCCCGCTTCAAAGCAACAACAAGGCGGTAGAGGGTGTCTACAAAGATTTTCCTTGTATTGTTCGAAATGCAAAGCTATTTCCGCCACACAAGCTTGCCAACAAGTAGTCCTCAAGCCCACCGTTGACAATCACCTAGTTCAAGATTTGTTTGAGTGGAGGACTTGGCCAATGGGCATATAACAGCCCGAAGGGCTATCTCCCCATGTCGCATCATATAGCACAAAAACTAGTAAAACGAACAATATGGTGAGTTTTTTTTGTCGTCTTGACTAGCACCAACTGTGGGTTTTTACGAAACCACACCCAAACTTACCGCAAGATGCCGACACACGAATTTGTCGTTACATGCTCAGTGCCAATTGAGTCAAAAAGAAATCGTTGATAGGTAGCGGCATAGAGCATCACTTCATGGTAGGTGGGTTTAAAGAGTTGGGGCTTCAACACTTTCAATATATCACTTGTGATGGAACCATGATGGAGAGGTGCCTGCACACAGCGCTCCCATGGGGCATTCATGTGTATCACGCATGGGGCATGGGCAAGCCGACAACTCTCCATTTTATGACAATGCCCCTTGCCATGTCTTCCATGATGCCCCCATTGCTCCCTACTTGGTGCACTCCACAACTCTTGCCAATTTTCGATTTGTGATAGCATTTTCATTGTTAGGTACTGTAGGCACAAACTTCCATGGGCCGGATGTGGAACTTTTTGTGTTGTGTGATGGGTAGTGCCACACGCTGCACAAAGCGGAGCGTCCTTGTCAACAAGAACGACACACGTACACACACACACACACATGGCGTAGTAGAGCACACATGCATAGCGAGGTGGTGCTCATGTTGATGTGTGCTTTTCACCTTTCATTGGCGACATCATGTGTTGTTGACAGCAATCATGTTTTGTGGGGGTCTCTAGGTATGCTAGTGTGCTCTTGGGTCAAATGCCAAAGAGTGAAGGTTTTAAGAAGGCCTAGGCTTGGGGGTGCAAAGGTACCGCGGCAATGGTTACTTACTCACTGACCCAAAATGCCGTTTTGTCGAAACAGTCTCTCAGGAGTGTGCACGGGAAACAACTATGAAATGCACTTAACAAAAAGGGTTCCATCGCACCCATACCACCTTTTTCTACTGCTGGCAGTACAACGTGTGGTGAGTCAACCACCCTCTCTGTCTGTGTCAAAGGTGTGTTCACAGGGGGGTTTAAGGTTGGGGTATTCTCCATATGGTTACCTATAGGCACATGGGTACATGTACTGCAAAACGGTGTTGCACAACCGTAGTAAGGCCATTACAAAAGGGAACCTTGCGCTTTGGGGGGGGGGGGGTGAAAAAGCCGGTACGTGTTCGGAGTGCCTCCATCTTTCCATCACTCCAGCTTATGGTACATTGTACACCGGTTTGTTTGCTACCATGGCGTGCAAAATGATGATGCCCATTTTCCACTTTGTGGCCCGGTAGGCCTTTTCGCCGTTTTCGTGCACCTTTTTACTACTGCCTCAGAATTATTCCACTATGACACATCGTAGTCAATACATGAGCTAGGACGGCAAACTATGGGCCTATCCCTGGTGTACCTCGTGTTAATGGGGTGAATGCCCCTTTAGTGGGGAACCATGTGGTGGTGCGTTATGAATCCGATGTGTCCAGCATGACGTCTGCTGTTGTGAACAGTGATAGCAGAGATGGTGTTCATAGTGTGATGGTAATTGACTAGGCCCCATGGTTTTCATGCCGGCAGTAAAAGTCCATGACTGCGCTCATCAAAGCCCATGCTAATTCACTGTATGCATACCCGGTGTTGTTGTAATTGAGTGTTATGTCTGTTGGGTTTTACTTCTGTTTTACTGCCAACAATTGAAGGAAATTGGGGCTGCAGTCATTAACGATGGCGTGCGTTGCGGTGTGCCATGTAACATCCCTGAACCACCCACGTTGGCATCATAGTGGAAGTACAACCACCTGCACTGAAAAGGGCAGTGGCCTTGGTTCTACTATTAGCAGTAAAAGAACACGGAAGTCCCCGATCACACAACTCTACTAGGCGCTGGTGGTGCACATTCGTGTTCGTGTAAGCCACGTTGTCAATTGCGTACCAGCCAAATACATGAGACATGGTTTGTGAAACAAGGCGTATGCAACTTGACGTTTCATTTGCTGCAATGGATCTCCTTGGTTGCAGTGTGCCTGTGCACCCGTCCGAATGAAATCTAAACTAGCAAGGTCCAGCCCAACACCGTAGATGCAACGTGGATGCGTGATGCAATGTGAAGAAACACGGTTTGTACAGTGCCAAAACTGCCCATAACATAGGCCATTTGGGTCTGTTTTTCTAATTTCTCGCACAATTGTTTTTCGGTACCATTCATTGCTAAAAAACAATTTCTGATGATGGCAACGCTCCCAGGGGTGCGCATGATAGTGGGCAATAGGCAGAAGCAACCCCCATCAGAGGCTGTCCTAGTCCAACTGGTCCGTCTCCGGAATCTCGTGGGGGACCAGTCTGATGACGATGTTCTACCGTTGGCAGTAGCCCCCCATCCCCCACCGAGGATACCGATTGCTACCCGTAACTACGACGGGGTTGTGCCCTAGGTGTGGGGCAAGCCGCTGTTGTACTCCCGTTCATGATGAGTTTTGTATCGGGATTAACATCCACACGTGTGTTCTATTGCTGGCGGTACAAGAGGGTGTGTGTGTCCATACGATATGTGTCACCTGATTTGCAGCATCCGTGCACACACACTCTCCACCATGATCCACGCCTGCCACGCTCATTTGTGATTCTGTGCATTTGTTGTGCTGGTCACTTCTGCTGTTGGCAATAGTGCTATTCTTCTGGTTTGCTTCAGCATATGGGGTGCACTTATGAGTATTGCATTGCTCTCACTAGAGCAATCTTGCACATCTTTCTGTGGGTTTCGGCTTTCAAACATTCATTTTTTCAACCTAGTGACACACTCCACAGGTTTGTGTTGAACGTATTGCAGATCAAAGCTTTCATTTGCGTAGTTTCTACTGCTGACAGTAGAAAAACAACATTGCAGTATGTCAACACAATAGGAAAAATGTTGCAGGTCTATTTTTGTTGGGATACACGGTTTTTACCTACGTGTCTTCCACTGTTTCCGTATATGTCAACGTGCTAGGTTGTGTGCCTCAACCTTCGAACAACGCCTCTTTAGCCATTTGGTTCCACACTCCTGTTTTCCACCGTCTACTGACGTGTTTTCGTGCCAGTAGCAAAACGAGTACACGGGGGTATGCGGTTTTAGAAGGGATGCCGTGAAGCATGAAATCCAATTTGGGGTTCGTCTACATTCCGGACATTTCGTTACAAAAAAGGGGGTGTTCGTGGTGCCCCCGAACCACCCTTTAGTAAATTGCCCGAAAAAGGGTAACTTTGCACCCCCAAGACAAGGCCAACACCAAGATTTTCGGCGGATCCTTTAGACTGCCATCGGATCTTGACAGGCATCTATCTTGTTAGTGCTTACACAAACCCATACACACAACCCGAGTCACAGCACATGGTCATCCCTACCGGTGCGAGGGAGTTGTGCGTGGGTGTGTGGGCTGCACCTATGACGAGGATGGGTTGGAGCGCCCAGATGTCGCTGGTGGGCCTGTGGGCATTGAAGATGCCCAAGATCCCCCGAAAAGGTAGGGCTACCATCAAGTCGCTACTATGACCCTAGCCGTGGGGGCTTTCACCCCTTGAACCGGTTTTCGTGTCTTGTGATAGTTCGCAGATAGCCCTGCCCCCACGGGGGGGCCAACTCCGCGGGTCCTTGGACACCAACTACCCCTGCCCCACCCCAACGGGCCTCCGGCCACCAATTAGTTGTCGATTGTACCACCCCAAGGCGCCAATGGGCGTCAAAGGCGCCTTGGTGCCACAAGCGCCCAATTGACTGCAAGCACTAGAACCACCACCCTCACCGCTTGAGTTGGGATGATGCAGCTCTCCTCATGGAATGGATGGAGAAAGTGTTTGTCAAGGAGATAGAACCCCTGCACAATGAGTATAGCTGTGTCGCACTCATCTTACATGGGTCAAAGACACACGCGTCTCTTGAAATTGTTACAAGATGTCGTGCACTAGGAGTGCACATTGTCCTCCTCCCCCGGCATTTAACAGATGTAGTACAGCCCCTCGACGGGGCTATTTTCGGGCCCCTGAAACGTGCATTGACCAAGCTCGAAAAAAAAACACCAGCGCCAGCGGAATGGGCGACCCTCCACCCCCTAGGCTTGTGTTCAATTTTTCACTTTAGCCTATGTGTTAGTCGTAGGGGCCTCCAACATTCTGGCACGGTTCCGTAGCTATGGGATTGGCCCCTACAGCCCTGATTATTTCTTGGAGCACCTGAATTCAGCTCGCCTGTCCCAGAGTGTCTCTTCCCCAGAGCCAGTCGTTGTGGCCCAGTTGCCCAATCCTGACCCACCTGTTGCAGCACCACCAGCAACGTGTGACACTGGACTCTAGGTCTAAGGACGCAAGATTAATCAAGCATCGGCTAATGACCGCTGGAATCTTCGATTGGGCGCTTCCTGACCTCAGATGTCTTTATATAAACTACCATGGATCATGTAGACAGAGCTCGACCAAAACCTGTTGCAAAAAGGCAACGACCAATCGACAGCCGCGGTCGAAGTTGCTTTGCAGCAGCCATGTGTTTAGAGAAAGACTTGATTTGTACTCAAAATTCACATTTTGACTGGGGTGGTATAGAAACTGGTCAACGGTAAAGAAATTGGTCATTTTACCTTATTACATTAGTGTGATGCCCACGCTAACTTTGTTTCGCCCTGCCAATGACCTTACCATTACCATGCACACTTTCTTTCACCAGCGCATAAACGCTCCTTGGGGTGGTTGGGGTTCATTTTTTGCTGCCCGCACTCACATCGCAACACACTTCCCTGGCCGGGCACTCTCCTACCACTCAGCCGAGCGTGCAAATAAATGTGCAACCCGGGGAAGTGCAATCACCGAACGTCGGGGCTAGCCATCCCCTCCATGTTGCCGGTCAATGACCAGTGTGAGTCACTCCCTCTAACCTTTGAGGCATCGGTCTTCTGGTGCGAGCCTTGCCCCCATAACAGACAACCATAGCGCGACTGCAATCGAGGCCCAAGACACATGTGTTGTGGTGCACATTAGCTACATAGCACCAAAAGGGCCACAAGCCCGATGTTCTTTCCAATGCAAATGAGGGTTTATGTAGGCCATCTGCGCCTACAAGCACGCGTCCGTGAATCATGTCTGCAACATAGCCATGAGGTCTCATAGGGATGAATAAAGGTGCCACCACTCATTTGCAACCCCGCGACCACAAATATGAGCCTAATTGGATCCGGGTGGAGTTACTTATTGCCTGGCGTAAATTGCGGGGTATTTTGATGGAGACACAACCTTCCCTTGCTGCCCCCCCCCCCCAACCTCAAAATTACAAACAACTCCTTCTTTCTCACCTTGACAATCAACAACGGTGGGTATGCTAGCCGTAACAGCTTGTGACTACCACTGTTGTGGCGGTAGCAGAACTCTTACCTTGTGGTTGGTCCTCACGGACTAGAGGATTTGAGGTATGCAAGCGGTGTTCATGGTCGTCTAGGAGATAATGTACAGGCCATTGTCAACAAAGCCCTACCAGGGCCGCATCGCTGCATGCGGGATGTTCCGGCATGATGGTGCCAGGTTAGCAAATAATGGCAAGTGGTGGTCTCGGCTGTGGCGCAAGGTGTCACAGGACCCGGTGGGGGTCGGGACGGAGGGCACGCGCCGGACGACGACCCAGGTCAGACACAAAAGACCAATCGAGATCAGGTACGTCCTTTGGCAGCCTATGAAAGCAGTCCGTTGTGTACGAGTATGCTTGCGAGCATGGGGCATGAAGAGTAAGAAGAAAAGTGCCTAACGTGGTTGTGTTGACATACATCTTGTACATCAAAGTTGAGTTCCACTGCACTTGCATGGCAAACATACTTGGTGGGGTGTGCAAGGTGCATGCGCCAAACAGTACTCATTGAAAAAATTTTCACTTCAAAACGAGGACTTCGAAACGAGGTAATTGGGCGCCGGCACGGCACTCGAGGGGCCACACGGAAAATAGCAGGTACCACAGAGGGCCGGAGGTGTCGCAAGTGCACATCGCACGATAGGACCCCGGGCCGCAGCGAGGTGCAAAAGCGCAAGAAGCGGCCACAAACGAGGCAAAGTCCGGGCCACGTTAACAGGGGCAAGCAAACCCATCCAAGGCAAGGCAGATCGACAAACCCATAGGCAAGGGGAGAAAAAACCCACGGCGAGGCAAGCAAGCACGGGATTGGGGATCACGACATTCCCCGATGCCATGGAATGGATTGACAATAGAAAAACGCAACCTACAGCGGAGGCCGAACAGGGGGTATTGCCCCTGCACGGGGAGGTGCCCGACAGGCCCCCCCCCCCGGCAAAACCCACCATACGCCACGCCCGTCTCCCCTCCTAGAACCCCCCCTCCTATCCCCCCCCCCCCCAGTGCCCTAGAGGGCCTGCGGCCAACGCCTAGTTGGGGGGTTAGTTGGCATCCAGAATCGAGGAGTCGGCCCTCACGTGCCTGCCCGAAAAGCTTGGTGTGCGGCCCCGGTGTGATCCTCTTGTTCGCAATGCCCCTTGCCCCAATGCAGGATAGGGTATCATCCGCGTGGGTATTCCCAGCCACACTAGGAACCTCGGCGAGGTGGGTCCGGAGGCCCTCATGGGATTAGAGTTACACCATGCCACTAGACATAAATGCATGTAGGGGGTGCCATGCAAGTACAAAAGAGTGGTCAGAGCACCTCCGGCGGTACCCTCAGACCACGCCGCCGTGATGGTACATCACACTTGCACCAGCCTTCTCCCCAAACGTTTCGAGAAATCAAAAGGAAGGCAATTTATATGGAGTGACCTAAGAAGGGAGGGGCAGAAAACCAAGAATGGGGGTCGGTATCCCTAACTCAAGGGGCCACACCGAAGGGGGGGGGGGGTATATAAAAAAAAGAAAAAAACAATGCACTATGTAACCACCGGCATTGGCCCTTGAAAGTTCTGAGACAGCATTGGAGGCGGGGAAGAGCTCCGAATGAAAGAGCTTCACCGTGTAACCAGTAAAAAGCGTGACACTCCATCAGCCCAACTCAAGGGGCCACACTGAAGGCGGGTGTGTCGTGGTCTGAAGGAAAAGACAAGAAACAACGCACTATGCAACCGCCGGCGTTCACCTGTGAAAGTTTTCGGACCGGCACTAGAGCCGGGGAGGACCCCAAAAGCAGGATATTCACCACGTTACCACACCAAAGCAGAACTCCAATCTTCCTTCGTTGTGGTGGTGCTTTCCTTGGCTTGAGCCTTTGATACACCAGTGGGTTTGATGACCACGTCACAAACCTTTTTGGGAAACTCACGACTGGGGATTGTTTGACCGGTCCATTACAATGTTGGTGTGATTGTTTGTCCTGCTACACTGACACAGATGATCCCAATGAAGTGGGTGCGGTCATAACCACGTTTGCGTGCCACCCAGCGATTTCCACGTCTTGCCCAAACCTTACCTATGTTCACCAAAAAAGATTTGAAATACCTTGTTTCATCTTCATTCCATATATACCTCCCATGGAACCCTACTTTCTGCAAAGCAACATGCAAAGAGTCCCCGAAGAAGGTTTCCTATTGTTCTTTTGATAATCGTGTGTCTACGCGCTGTGACTCACACAGCTGAGGCGTTCTTGATGAAATGTCCGGCTGCCTTCCCTTGAACAGCCGCCACCATTTCTTCCCACTCGTTAATTTGATTCCATTACCATTTTGTTGTTGCAGCTTGCGACACTTGGCAACAATTTCATAAGCATTAGGCGTCATTGCAGCAGTGGTCTCTTTGTTCAGCCAATCCATCAAAGTATTCTCATCCACATGGGGTTTTGGCCCACGCGCTAGCTCCACTGCTTCTCCCAGCTTGAAACACAGAGCACAAGAGCAGTGTGCCATGACACCAACAAATGCAATGTGGTATAGAAACATCATGCGGTGAACAAGGCGCGCTTTGTGAAGCGCGCACCATGTGCTGAAGGGGGCGCGCCTTGAATCAAACACCAGGCCCTGAGCAAAGCACGCCTTGAGTCAAGCACGCGCCATATGTGCTGCTCACCAGGAGCAACACGCCAACTGGTGTGTGCGCTCGACGTCCTAAGCAGTCCTAAACACGGCGTCACTGCACACCTTGCACGCGCACTGCCTCCCAGTAGTAACCCACTGCCATGTTCGCGCAGTCTGCTGATGTTATTCTGTACCACACCACTGATCCCAGCAGTCTGATTTGCGCCACTTGTCCATTGCACTCTTGAAGGTTGTCGAAGGGAAGCACACCAGTTGCATAACCTCGTCACTAAGATACCCATACCCAACGTTTCCTACATACAAGACGTGCGGTGGTCTGTTGATCTGCTGATTTCTCGCGAACATAATCGGCGATCGCTGTCACGAAATGACGACGTGCAACAGGCATGTAGTGTTTACAAGCTCCCTTTAGTGTCGTCCGGTTCAGTCCATAAGTACGGCACGCTGGGCGTTGTTTCGCTTGTCCACTGAGCACGGCCGCCACTGCCTCCTCAAGTGAGGTCGCGTCCTTGTTCAATGGGTACATTCCGCACACACAAGAGGGAGGCTTTGGCCTATTCACCGACGGCTTTGGCACCTTCTTCGGTCAGCCGCCGCTCCCTTTTTGGGGTCCCAACACCTCCGTCATCCAACTTCGGGATCACCCTTGTGCTGATCGCATTTTGATATCTGCACCTGTTAGAATAGAAAATAACAATTATAAAACTACTTTTATTGTGGCATTTGATGATGGTTTTTTGCCTTGTTTTCATGTTACCTGTTGGTTCCGGAATTGGTCCCCGTTGGATTCCGTAGTAGCGCGCGGTGCCGAAGTTAGACTGTGCCACATCCACAACATTGGAAATGTATGCACTTTGTAGACACGTTTGGAAACTGCAATGTTTTGACCGCTCAATTGGATAAATTTACCTCGCAACGTGCATTGCTGCTTTTTGGTCAGTCTGCACATTATCGGCCTAACAACTAGTCATTTTACCTTACTTAGCCCTCTGGCTCTCAAAGGCCCTACGCTTGCTCCCAATGGATGATGCAAACGTGGTCGTCAACAGCCCCATTGTGTTCAACGGCTATGTTCTTTGGTTCCCCTTCCCATGTCCTGCCCTGGCCCCACCCTTGTGCCCAATGCAACACATCCCTCTACAACATCTTTGGCCAGTACTTGCGCCTTATCCCCGTTCTCCCTCCGCGCGCTACGGTAGCTGTTTGGGATTGCCCCACCTATGGCCAGCCGTGCTTTTCATTGGCCCCCATCTTGCATTGCGCCCCCAACCTCCTAGTCTACAATGCTGTATGTGTGCACCCGTCTCCAAGCCACACCCACACCACAACCTATACACCCCGGCCCTCCTTCGTCCGCCCCCGCCCCCTCCCCCCCGGCTCTCGACACCTACCCGGTGTGCCTTTGGCACTTGTCCACCCAAGTATCCCCCCTACTGCCACCCAAACTACTCCCTCTTCCCCTTGTCGGCCCCTTGGCGCGCCACCTCCGATCCCTCACCTTCTCATCCCTCCACCCACGCTGCCATGCAGGTTCAGTGTTCGTAATTTGGAACATTGGTGTTGCCTTTGCCCACGTCAACTTGATGGCGTAGGTTCTCCTCGCCTTAGAGAATGACCTCTTCCTTCGCCCCTCTGTCGCAAGCCCTGCCCATGTACTCCCACCACACCAACACGGCCGGAGGCTGCGGGACAGGCTTCCTGATCGGCTGGCAATGCTCACTCCAACACTTGGCCACCAAGCCCTGCATTGAGTATGACACTTCACACCTGCTTTCTTTCATCGTGCGTCGTCACACCCTCACATTCATGCTCCTGGCCTGAGTGCACGTCCACCAGGACCTAGAGTTAAAAGCCCGACGGGGCTCGCTCATCAACCTTAGTTCTCTTTGGGCCTACGTGCGTGCGGTCTGGGAGCTTATGGGCGGGTACTTCAACATGTCCCATGACTTTTCGCGTCATCCCCCATCTGTAGCTTGCCGCGGGGATTGGTGCATGGTGTGGTGCCCTCTGGCGTTCCCCTCCGACAACCCCACTCATTTCTCCTGCTCCGACGAAATGCAGAAGGCGACATGTATCGAACATGTCCTCGTCAAAGGGACATGCACGATCCCTCATGTAGATGTACTACCCTCACACACGCTGCACAAGCCCCTCCTAGCCACCATCGAGCCCAAGGAGGACTTGGCCAGCATACGCAGCTGGCACATGATACGATGGCGCCACACCCCCTTGGGCACCCTTTCTCGCCTTGTTGCCTTGGTCAATCTCTTGTGGGGGTAGCTTACCTCCTACCTTGTGGGCCCCAATGGCTTCTAGTAGTCCCTCTGCGCTGCGGCCTGCCACCTTATCCCCCAACCCCTTGATGGAGAGTTGCGTGGCCCTTGCCACCGCCCTTCCCCTGGAATAGAGTCTGACCTTGCCGACCTGTGGCAATATTTGTCCAACGCGGCGGGACACCACGGTGTGGAGCGCCCGATGACATCCTCCGCGCCATGTCGAACACATTGGCCACCATGGGGGTCGTTTTCCGCCCCTCGAAGCTCCTTCGCCCCTACAACGACATCGAGCTAGACCTGGGCCCCGACCTCCCCACAACAACCACCAAAGGACGAGAGGTGCGCGACTAGGCGGCATCCACAACAACCCACCTCGGCCACACCTTGGACCGGGACTTCCTCACTACCACCTGCGGCCCAACCAAGTGAGACCCCTTCTTCGACCCTTGTGCACCTACCCATATCCCTCTTGGATGACCTGCTGCATGCAGGTATTTGCCCGGTAGACCGTTGCCCCTCGGCCTCTACAGCTTAACCGTGGCTCATGGGTTGGTATTGCGAGACGACCGCGTGGGGGCTTCAACAATAGGGACCGGTGCTAGGTGGTTGTTTGCAATCTTGGGCCAGTACCCACAAGCGGTCCTCTACCATCTCCGGCATGGAGGCGTGCAGGGCGTCCGGTAGGACCTCCAGCTCCTGGACGCAGGCATGGACTGGTTGTTCCTAGACGCCGTCATGATGAGCGTTGACAAGGAAAAGCCGTTCCCCCATCTCTTTCGGAGCGCACCCTAGTCACCCTCACGTCCCCCCTCACCCGGTCTGAATCACCTGCAACTCACACCATGCTGGTGCCGTCCATGGACCTCTCAGGCACCCCCACCCCCTAAGACCTTCGCCTACCGGGCGAAACAACGTGCTTGGGGGGCAAAGTGACACTGGCCAGAGGGGGTCCTTGTGGGAGGCGCCTAGCTGCATTTGGGGCGGTAGGGGAATGACCACCTAGCGGTGCACCCGGGGGCCCGCATAGCTACGATTGCTCGGTTCACTGTATGCTTACAACGATTGCTGCGGTTGCTGACTCGCTGCAGGCCTCACTGGGGGTTCGCCCCTGCAGGGCCTCATGCACTTGCTGAGCCAGCCCCTTCGACACTTGCACCGTTAGCGAGATGTAGCACTTACGCGTGTGGCTGCGTCTGCGCATATCTGTGGTTGATGTATGGAATAGAACCTCTAGGAGAAACCGAGGGGTTGGAGAGACCCTTGAAGAGCACAATGTGAACCTCGAGGGTGGAAACAATCACAATTGTTGTAAATTTGCAACGAATTCCTACGAAGTTTGGTCCAATTTGGTACAAAGTTCAGAACTAGGACGGATGCGAAGTGGTTGCATACGTACGAAATTTGTGCATCATTCGTACGCAGTTTGTACGGGCTTCGTACCAACTTTGTACGAAACTGGTTCGGATGCAGTGGAATTCATGCAAACGACCAGATTTTGAGAAGGGAAATACCTAGCAATTGCAGGGGTAGATGATCCACCGTCCTCCCAGGCAGGCCTGCTCAAGGGGGGCGAACTGTTCGAATTCCAGACCCCCCCCCCTTCCAGACCCCCCCAAAGTTTTCGAACCCGTATTTCTCCCATTTGAGATTTTGGGGGAAATCGTTGGCACCAAAGGCGCCAAGTTTTTTTTTGCCCACCCTGAGGCGGTGTACTTCTTTTCACCCTATGTGTCTGCACTCAATATATTGAGAATTTTGTGGAGAATTCAAAATTGTCTGAAAACACAGCACATTTTGTGACCCGCAACCTGACCTTCGGGTTTGACTATGGCTGATAGGAGCCTCAACCAATGGGCACATTTTTTCTGAAATTTTTTTTACCTCATTTGTGTGTGTTCAAAATGATCATTGCGTTGTGGGGATCATTTTGAGGTATGTATGTTGGGTACCCACTGACCCCTCTCTAGGGACCCTGTCGGCTGACCGGCCAACCCACCTACCCCCCCCCCTCCAGACTCCCAAACGTTTTCGCACGCGGTAGGGGTCTAGAATTTAAACAGGCCGCCCCCCTTGGTCCTGCTTCACCTTGCGCCACGCCTGGGCCATATTCATTAGATTCCGCGGTGCTGATGTGCGGACGGGGGGGGGTTACCGGAGATGGTGAAGTTGATGGCCATCGCCTCGTCCGCCGTGTCATCCTTTGCCACGTCTAGCTGGTGCAATCCTCCGGGACAGCAGACGACGGAGTGCTCCCCAGCCTCCAGCACCACCAGGGTTTCGGCCGAGGTTGACAAGGATAGCAACGTCGTTTGGTAGGGGCAGGTGAGGGACCCACTAAGGCCAACCTCGCCTCGTCCGGGAAGGAGGCGTGGTCAAGATCCCCTGCCCACCCCCCCACCCCCCCAATCGCCTCCTTCTGCCGCCATAGGGCGTATAAGATCCGCGTTGTTGGCCGTGGCCTTCCGCACCGTGGTCTTCTCCTGCTTGGAGCCCCAGGACACAACCGCCATCACCGACTTGGACTCCGCAGACACGTTCCTCCACCAGCAACGCCAAGACCACGCCCCCTTCCATGGTATGCGGTTCCCTTGGGACTTGGGCCCTTGGACCCTCAAGTATTACGGATGGGTTGGCATCACGCCCTGACGATTGATAGATTCGGCCCGCCGTTTGCCACAAAGGAGGGTTGGAATCAAGGCGACAACCCCTTGGATGACACTTGCCAGGTGGGCAAGTTGGTGGACAGCGGCAACTTCCCCCTTCTTCAGGATGTCCAGAGTTCCGCTGCCCCAGGCGGCGTCCCGCCCAACAACCTGTTGTACTCTGATGACCGCCGCCTCGTGTGGCCCACGCTTCCCGCCTTTGTCAACCTTACGTGCCGCTCCATTAGAGCTACCATCGCCAAGGGCGGCTTGGTCCACATGGACAAGCTGCGTTTTTTCGGCCTCCGACTGGACATGTTTGACCTCCGCATGCAAGAAGCCTTGGTACTACACTACCCAACCACCACCTACAATGAGTGCTCCCAAATCGTTGGCATCGCTCCCCCTTGCCTTAGAACCTCCATGGGTGTAAACAGACATGTCCAAGCAAATAGTCCGCATGCGTCGCCGTTTGGGGACCCACCCCGCCACCACGATCCTAGCACTGCACTCCCTATGGGCCTTTATCCTCCCCTAGCTGGACTACGTCGCCCCCGGGTTCGCGTTAGCCCCTGAGCATATCGAGGACGTGTCCTTAGAGGCCCACGCCCTCTACCGCCAACTTCGCGGCCTGCCAGGGGCTAGTCTCGAGGGCGTAGCGCGATTGGCAGGGCAGCCCACAGGGCGCACACCTGGGCGAAGGATAGGGGAAGAAGGGCGAGGGAGCTTACAACTGCGTGGCCTGGAGCCTGGCAAAGGCGGTGAGACTGGCGCATCCCGCGTTAGGCGACGTGTGCCACAGGCCAGAGAGGGTGCGTGTGTCGCACAGGATGGCGTCGTTGGTGAAGTGGGTGTCCGATGTGCATTGCAGCACTGGGTGTTGGTGTTGGTGCAGCATGATGCCGTCTACTGTGAACATGGTCCATGGGGGACGAGACGTGCCACGCAACAAGAGAGCATGGGCACAAAGGAGGTGGATGACGGCGGCAGGGCAACGGCTGCGGACATGCTACTAAGGTTCACGCCCCGCAATGCTATAGAAGTGGCACTCCCTGGAAATGCTCGGGTCGTGGGGGGGGGGCTGCCACTCGAGTGTTCGGTAGGCAAATGCGCGCTTGATGGCCCGCGTGAGGAGTGCGTCCGACTCAAGGAGGTCATGGAAAATGGTGCCATCCCGGCGTGAGCAACGCGAGCGGCGGTCGGTGAAGTAGGCGGTTGCGGTTGTGTTGTCATAAGCATACTCCAGGCCCAACTGGGACCCAGGGGCAAACCCCCCTGGTAGTGCAAGACCAAGGGCGTGAGGAGGAGATGGGGGGGAGGGATGGCCCGTAGGGCGGGTGAGGAGGCCCCAAGGGCAGCAATGTGGTAGGCTTCCTTGTTGAGGAGGGCCAGTAGGTGCACAGCCTGGGTGTCGTGCTGGGCTGGGATTCACAACTGACAGTGTAGGCGCAGCTTTAGGAGGGCGGGGCGAGGTGCCACTACAGGAGCTCGAGCATGGTAGCCAAAGCCCCTACAGATCTGTGTATGGGACCCCCGGGGCTACGTGCCATGGCCCTACACCATGTTGGCTGCATATTTGGTGCGGGGGCTCGCATCTTGGTTCTTGCGCAGTGCTGAGTCCCTTCGTATATTGCTCCTCCGGGGGGGAGGGGAGGTTCTGAGAAATGTGATAGCGTGGGGGGTTTTAGACAACCCCTCCCTCTTTTAAAAATCGCATGCGGGGTTTTTTTTTAACACTTGTGATTTTGTCCCCCTTTGTTTTGGGGATCCCGGAGAATGCAGGGGTGCCATAGCATTTCCGCCCACTTGTGGGCCCCCGAGAAGGCAAGGGTGACGCGGCCACTTCTGATTTTGTCCCCCTTTGTTTTGGGGATCCCTGAGTATGCAGGGGTGACGTAGCATTTCCGCCCACTTGTGGGCCCCCGAGGAGGCAGCGGTGAGGCACCCACTTCTGATTTTGTCCCCCTTTTATTTGGGGATCCCCGAGTATGTAGGGGTGACGTAGCATTTCCGCCCACTTGTGGGCCCCCGAGGAGGCAAGGGTGAGGCACCCACTTCTGATTTTGTTCCTCTTTGTAGGGGAACACATTTTGCCTCCCACTTTCTTTCCTTTTTACTCCCACATTTTGTTGCGCGGCCCCTCAATTTGGGGTGAGGCACTCACAATCCACGCTTTGTTGCTTGGCCCCTCGAGTTGGGGTTAGGGACTCACAAGCCACGCTTTGTTGCGTGGCCCCTCGAGTTGGGGTTAGGGACTCACAATCCACGCTTTGTTGCGTGGGCGCTCGAGTTGGGGTTAGGGACTCACAATCCACGCTTTGTTGCGTGGCCCCTCGAGTTGGGGTTAGGGACTCACAATCCACGCTTTGTTGCGTGGCCCCTCGAGCTGGGCTTAGGGACTCACAATCCATGCTTTCTTGCGTGGCCCCTCGAGTTGGGGTGAGGCACTCACAATCCACGCTTTGTTGCGTGGCCCCTCGAGTTGGGGTTAGGGAATCACAATCCACGCTTTGTTGCGTGGCCCCTCGAGTTGGGGTTAGGGACTCACAATCCACGCTTTGTTGCGTGGCCGCTTGAGTTGGGGTTAGGGACTCACAATCCACGCTTTGTTGCGTGGCCCCTCGAGTTGGGGTTAGGGACTCACAATCCATGCTTTCTTGCGCGGCCCCTCGAGTTGGGGTGGGGCACTCACAATCCACGCTTTGTTGCGTGGCCCCTCGAGTTGGGATTAGGGACTCACAATCAACGCTTTGTTGCGTGGCCCCTCGAGTTGGGGTTAGGGACTCACAATCCACGCTTTGTTGCGTGGCCGCTCGAGTTGGGGTTAGGGACTCACAATCCACGCTTTGTTGCGTTGCCCCTCGAGTTGGGGTTAGGGGCTCACAATCCACGCTTTGTTGCGTGGCCCCTCGAGTTGGGCTTAGGGACTCACAATCCATGCTTTCTTGCGTGGCCCCTCGAGTTGGGGTTAGGGACTCACAATCCATGCTTTGTTGTGTAGCCCCTCGAGTTGGGGTTAGGGACTCACAATCCACGCTTTGTTGCGTGGCCCCCTGAGTTGGGGTTAGGGACTCACAATCCACGCTTTGTTGCGTGGCCCCTCGAGTTGGGGTTAGGGACTCACAATCCATGCTTTTTTGCGTGGCCCCTCAAGTTGGGGTTAGTGACTCACAATCCACGCATTGTTGTGTGGTCCCTCCAGTTGGGGTTAGGGACTCACAATCCACGCTTTGTTGCGTGGCCCCTCGAGTTGGGGTTAGGGACTCACAATCCATGCTTTGTTGCTTGGCCCCTCGAGTTGGGGTTAGGGACTCACAATCCACGCTTTGCTGCGTGGCCCCTGAAGTTGGGGTTAGGGACTCACGATCCACGCTTTGTTGCGTGGCCCCTTCAGTTGGCGTTAGGGACTCACAATCCACGCTTTGTTGCGTGGCCCCTCGAGTTGGGGTTAGGGACTCACAATCCATGCTTTTTTGCGTGGCCCCTATAGTTGGGGTTAGGGACTCACAATCCACGCTTTGTTGCGTGGCCCGTGAAGTTGGGGCTACAGACTCACGATCCACGCTCTGTTGCGTGGCCCCTTCAGTTGGGGTTAGGGACTCACAATCCACGCTTTGTTGCGTGGCCCCTCAAGTTGGGGTTAGGGACTCAGAATCAATGCTTTGTTGCGTGGCCACTCGAGTTGGGGTTAGGGACTCACAATCCACGCTTTGTTGCGTGGCCCCTCGAGTTAGGGTTAGGGACTCGCAATCCACGCTTTGTTGCTTGGCCACTCAAGTTGGGGTTAGGGACTCACAATCCACGCTTTGTTGCGTGGCCCCTCGAGTTGGGGTTAGGGACTCACAATCCACGCTTTGTTGCGTGGCCCCTCGAGTTGGGGTTAGGGACTCACAAACCACGCTTTGTTGCTTGGCCCCTCAAGTTGGGGTTAGGGACTCACAATCCACGCTTTGTTGCGTGGCCCCTCGAGTTGGGGTTAGGGACTCACAATCCACACTTTGTTGCTTGGCCCCTCAAGTTGGGGTTAGGGACTCACAATCCACGCTTTGTAGCGTGGCCCCTCAAGTTGGGGTTAGGGACTCACAATCCACGCTTTGTTGCGTGGCCCCTCGAGTTGGGGTTAGGGACTCACAATACATGCCTTTTTGCGTAGCGCCTCGAGTTGGGGTTAGGGACTCACAATCCACGCTTTGTTGCGTGGCCCCTCAAGTTGGGGTTAGGGACTCACAATCCATGCTTTGTTGTGTGGCCCCTTGAGTTGGGGTTAGGGACTCACAATCCACGCTTTCTTGCGTTGTTCCTCGAGTTGGGGTTCGGGACTCACAAGCCACGCCTTGTTGTGTGGCCCCTCAAGTTGGGGTCAGGAACTCACAATCCACGCGTTATTGCTTGGCCCCTCGAGTTGGGGTTAGGGACTCACAATCCACGCATTGTTGCGTGGCCCATCGAGTTGGGGTTGGGGACTCACAATCCACGCTTTGTTGCGTGGGCCCTGAAGATGGGGTTAGGCACCCACAATCCATGCTTTGTTGTGTGCCCCCTCGAGTTGGGGTTAGGGACTCACAATCCACGCATTGTTGCGTGGCCCATGGAGTTGGGGTTAGGGACTCACAATCCACGCTTTGTTGCTTGGCCCCTCAAGTTGGGGTTGGGGACTCGCAATCCACACATTGTTGCGTGGCCCCTCGAGTTGGGGTTAGGGACTCACAATCCACGCTTTGTTGCGTGGCCCCCGGAGTTGGGGTTAGGGACTCACAATCCACGCTTTGTTGCTTGGCCCCTCAAGTTGGGGTTAGGGACTCACAATCCACGCTTTGTTGCGTGGCCCCTCAAGTTGGGGTTAGGGACTCAGAATCAATGCTTTTTTGCGTGGCCCCTCGAGTTGGGGTTAGGGACTCACAATCCACGCTTTGTTGCGTGGTCCCTCGAGTTGGGGTTGGGGACTCACAATCCACGCTGTGTTGCGTGGCCCCTTGAGTTGGGGTTAGGGACTCACAATCCACGCTTTGTTGTGTGGCCCCTCGAGTTGGGGTTAGGGACTCACAATCTACGCTTTGTTGCGTGGCCCCTCAAGTTGGGGTTAGGGACTCACAATCTACGCTTTGTTGCGTGGCCCCTCGCGTTGGGGTTGGGGACTCACAATCCACGCTTTGTTGCGTGGCCCCTTGAGTTGGGGTTAGGGACTCACAATCCACGCATTGTTGTGTGGCCCCTCGAGTTGGGGTTAGGGACTCACAATCCACGCTTTGTTGCGTGGCCCCTTGAGTCGGGGTTAGAGACTCACAATCCATGCTTTTTTGTGTGGTCCCTAGAGTTGGGGTTAGGGACTCACAATCCACGCTTTGTTGTGTTGCCCCTCGAGTTGAGGTTAGGGACTCACAATCCACGCTTTGTTGTGTGGCCCCTCGAGTTCGGGTTAGGGACTCACAATCCACGCTTTGTTGCGTGGCCCCTCGAGTTGGGGTTCGGGACTCACAATCCACGCTTTGTTGCGTGGCCCCTGAAGTTGGGGTTAGGGACTCACAATCCAAGCATTGTTGCGTGGCCCCTCGAGTTGGGGTTGGGGACTCACAATCCACGCTTTGTTCCGTGGCCCCTCGAGTTGGGGCCAGGGACTCACAATCCACCTTTTGTTGTGTGGCCCCTGAAGTTGGGGTTACACATGTACCACCGGTGCCCAGCACAGAACATTGAAAGACAGACCAATATTGTCCGGTTACCGGTGGCAATTTTAGGAAATCTGTACCGACGTGCATGCGATATGCTTCTGTCCGTCGCTTGGAAGTTTTCGAAAACCCTTGGAAAGATGCTCGGAAGTTTTGGCAGCCAGATCGGCCCCCCAAAACGCAACCGATATCGGTAGGAATGTTCCATGGGCTTCCCAGCCGACCGTGCCGGGGGAGCTCGGAAGAAAATAGCTTGAACGTAGTGGAACTTTGGTTGCATGCTTGGTGCCTACCTTGCCTGCAAGATGCCATGGAGAACAGTACGTTGAAGCTAATGTTTGTCTACCCTTTGTTTGCTTTGCCTACAAAATTGCATGGAGAACACTGTGCTCAAGCTTATGACTGCTTCCCCTTTGAGCTCCTTTGTGAATTTGCACTTTTGGTTTTGACATGTGCAATTGCAGTTTGATCCTTGGTGCCTGCTTTGCCTACAAACTTGCATGGAGAACACTGTACTCAAGCTTATGACTGTTTGCCCTTTGTGTCTTGTGAAGCTTTGTGCCTGCTTTTGTGGTTTTCTTTTTGCGTGTGTGTCAGCTATGGGTATAGTAACCCAATAGGCTATCAGACTTCAGACTTCAGACTTTTATGGACCATCACCCCCAACCCCCAACCCCCCAAGCCCCCCATGATAGGCCTTTGCCCCCCCCCCCAAAATATCAGACATGCGCTGTGCCCCCCATATCAGACTTGCCCCCCCCCCCCCTTTTCTCTTGCCCAATTCTGCACCTTGCTTCCTTGACCCGTACCTGAATGGCTGTACTGAAATAAGGGGAGGCCCCCCGATCCCTGGACCTCTGCCTACAAGGGGCGGAGAAATTTTGATCTGCCAGAGCGGGAATGAAATAAGGGGCGGCCCCCCGGTCCCGGGTCCTCCGCCCATGCAGGGTGGAACGACCTTGATATGCCGATGCAGTTTTGAAATAAGGGGTGGCCCCCCGGTCCCTGGTCTTCCGCCCAGGCAGGGTGGAAAGACATTGATGCACCGATACAGTTCTGAAATAAGGGGTGGCCCCCCCGTCCCTGCCTCTGCCATGCAGGGCGACCTCGGAACGGTCCCGAGACGATAGTGAGTCAAGGGGAGGCCCCCCGGAGACGAATTTGTTTGGAACCAAGGGGGGGCGCCATCCCCCTCAGGCCCCAGATGTGTATGTATCAAGTAATGTACGTACGTTACTGAAAGAACCACGGTATTGTATAATGTACGCCTCCGGCCAACAGCCAGGGAGGGCCGGAGGTCCGGGTAAAAGCCCCGGACCCCCCAACGCACACACGCATTAAAGGGTAGGCCACGCGAAGTGCGCACGGTAAACCTTGTTTAGGCTACCCAGGGGCTCCTCGGTACGTTCTTTAAGAGAACCCGAGGAGTCCCTTAACGCTTGCTTGCTTGACAAGGGTAGCTGGACTTCCAGCGTGTTTGCGGACAGTGTATTATAGGTCACACTGAGAAGGGTATAATACCTGGAGTGTGGCTTGGTTCCTCCGCCGCAAACGCCCTTTCATTTGCCTTTGTTTTACAGGTGGGCAGGTAGGGTGATTGGTGCAGCAGCATTTTTTTATGCCCTGCTAAACAAGGGCGCAGATCACACAAACAAGTAACTCCGCTCCGCCTGTGGCAGAGCAGGGAGTCCGACTTCATCGACATCTGCGCCTTGCACGCGAGAGCACTCCTTCCCTCCAAGCCCTAGTAGGGGAAACGCGTTGTGGCGTCCCCTGTTAGGCCACAGTTGCTTAGCAGCGCTGTGTTCTCTTGTCATTTCACAGGAGGGTCGCTAGGACCCACGAGATCTTTGACTTCGCAACGCCCAGTAGAGTGTGCGTGTAGGAGTGGTAGTCCTGCGTGGGGGCTTGAGCCAGTTGCCCCAGTGCTCGCCCACCAGGATGGTGCCACTGTAGGGTGTGTAGGACCTGTAGTGCGTGTGTCACTGTCCCACCCGTTTCCTGCAATTTTAGCAGGGTTGGTGGGCTGTGGCAGTGGTTAGGTCAGTGTTTTTGGCCACATAGCAAAACGGCGTTTTCATGCCTTCATAGCTTTTGGCCACTCCTCCCTGTAGTAGACAGATAGACATCCGCCCCCCTACAGGGGCCCACTGTTTCAGATTTTTACAACTAGGGGCTCTATGTAAAGCCCCAACCACCAGCTTTCACCACAATTTTGTTTTGTGGAATTTTACCACACCATCACAGAATTAGAAGGCTCCAAAGTGAGCTCGACTATCCGCCCCCCTACAGGGGCCCACTGTTTCAGATTTTTACAACTAGGGGCTCTATGTAAAGCCCCAACCACCAGCTTTCACCGCAACTTTGTTTTGTGGAATTTTACCACACCATCACAGAATTAGAAGGCTCCAAAGTGAGCTCGACTATCCGCCCCCCTACAGGGGCCCACTGTTTCAGATTTTCACAACTAGGGGCTCTATGTAAAGCCCCAACCTCCAGCTTCCACCACAACTTTGTTTTGTGGAATTTTACCACACCATCACAGAATTAGAAGGCTCCAAAGTGAGCTCGACTATCCGCCCCCCTACAGGGGCCCACTGTTTCAGATTTTTACAACTAGGGGCTCTATGTAAAGCCCCAACCACCAGCTTTCACCACAATTTTGTTTTGTGGAATTTTACCACACCATCACAGAATTAGAAGGCTCCAAAGTGAGCTCGACTATCCGCCCCCCTACAGGGGCCCACTGTTTCAGATTTTCACAACTAGGGGCTCTATGTAAAGCCCCAACCTCCAGCTTTCACCACAACTTTGTTTTGTGGAATTTTACCACACCATCACAGATTTAGAAGGCTCCAAAGTGAGCTCGACTATCCGCCCCCCTATAGGGGCCCACTGTTTCAGATTTTCACAACTAGGGGCTCTATGTAAAGCCCCAACCACCATCTTTCACCACAACTTTGTTTTGTGGAATTTTACCACACCATCACAGAATTAGAAGGCTCCAAAGTGAGCTCGACTATCCGCCCCCCTACAGGGGCCCACTGTTTCAGATTTTTACAACTAGGGGCTCTATGTAAAGCCCCAACCACCAGCTTTCACCACAATTTTGTTTTGTGGAATTTTACCACACCATCACAGAATTAGAAGGCTCCAAAGTGAGCTCGACTATCCGCCCCCCTACAGGGGCCCACTGTTTCAGATTTTTACAACTAGGGGCTCTATGTAAAGCCCCAACCTCCAGCTTTCACCACAACTTTGTTTTGTGGAATTTTACCACACCATCACAGAATTAGAAGGCTCCAAAGTGAGCTCGACTATCCGCCCCCCTACAGGGGCCCACTGTTTCAGATTTTTACAACTAGGGGCTCTATGTAAAGCCCCAACCACCAGCTTTCACCACAATTTTGTTTTGTGGAATTTTACCACACCATCACAGAATTAGAAGGCTCCAAAGTGAGCTCGACTATCCGCCCCCCTACAGGGGCCCACTGTTTCAGATTTTCACAACTAGGGGCTCTATGTAAAGCCCCAACCACCAGCTTTCACCACAATTTTGTTTTGTGGAATTTTACCACACCATCACAGAATTAGAAGGCTCCAAAGTGAGCTCGACTATCCGCCCCCCTACAGGGGCCCACTGTTTCAGATTTTTACAACTAGGGGCTCTATGTAAAGCCCCAACCACCAGCTTTCACCGCAACTTTGTTTTGTGGAATTTTACCACACCATCACAGAATTAGAAGGCTCCAAAGTGAGCTCGACTATCCGCCCCCCTACAGGGGCCCACTGTTTCAGATTTTCACAACTAGGGGCTCTATGTAAAGCCCCAACCACCAGCTTTCACCACAATTTTGTTTTGTGGAATTTTACCACACCATCACAGAATTAGAAGGCTCCAAAGTGAGCTCGACTATGCGCCCAACCCTCTCCCACCCTCTCCCAACCCTCTCCCACCCTCTCCCAACCCTCTCCCAGCCTCTCCCAACCCTCTCGCAACCCTCTCCCACCCTCTTCCAACCCTCTCTCAACCGTCTCCCAACCCTCTCCCACCCTCTCCCAACCCTCTGCCACTCTCTCCCAACCCTCTCCCAACCCTCCCCCACTCTCTCCCACCCTCTCCCAACCCTCTCCCACCCTCTCCCAACCCTCTCCCACCCTCTCCCAATCCTCTCCCACCCTCTCCCAACCCTCTCCCACCCTCTCCCAACCCTCTCCCACCCTCTCCCAACCCTCTCCCACCCTCTCCCAACCCTCTCCCAACCCTCTCCCACCCTCTCCCAACCCTCTCTCAACCGTCTCCCAACCCTCTCCCACCCTCTCACAACCCTCTCCCACTCTCTCCCAACCCTCTCCCAACCCTCCCCCACTCTCTCCCATCCTCTCCCAACCCTCTCCCACCCTCTCCCAACCCTCTCCCACCCTCTCCCAATCCTCTCCCACCCTCTCCCAACCCTCTCCCACCCTCTCCCAACCCTCTCCCACCCTCTCCCAACCCTCTCCCACCCTCTCCCAACCCTCTCCCACCCTCTCCCAACCCTCTCCCAACCCTCTCCCAACCGTCTCCCACCCTCTCCCAACCCTCTCTCAACCGTCTCCCAACCCTCTCCCACCCTCTCCCAACCCTCTCCCACTCTCTCCCAACCCTCTCCCAACCCTCCCCCACCCTCCCCCACCCTCTAACAATGGGGCAGGGTGTCTAATCTCAGTGGATTCCGGTAGCAGTAGAGGTGTTAAGTGAACCGTCATGCTTGCCTTTTTGTGTGTTTCTTTGCTGAGGTGTGGGATTTGGGAACCAAGAACGGTGTAGTTCATCGTACAAAAAACCGATGGAAAAACGCCTGGAAGTTTTTGAAATCCCTCGGAAAGATGCTCGGAAGTTTTGGCAGCCAGATCGGCCCCCCAAAACGCAACCGATATCGGTAGGAATGTTCCATGGGCTTCCCAGCCGACCGTGCCGGGGGAGCTCGGAAGAAATTTTGGCTGGGACTTCCGAGATCAACCCTGCAATATGAGTCCCATTTGCTGAGCATGAATGCTGAGCATCCCCAAATATCCTGAGCAATATGCTCAGCATTTTCCTGCCATTTTTTACCTTCTATGCTGTGCGTCCCAGCACCATGTGTAGGGACTCACAATCCACGCATGGTTGCGTGGCCCCTCGAGTTGGGGTTGGGGACTGTGATTCCACGCTTCGTTGCGTGGCCCCTTGAGTTGGGGTTAGGGACTCACAATCCACGCATTGTTGCGTGGCCCCTCAAGTTGGGGTTAGGGACTCACAATCCACGCTTTGTTGTGTGGCCCCTCGAGTTGGGGTTAGGGACTCACAATCCACGCTTTGTTCCGTGGCCCCTCGAGTTGGGGTTGGGGACTCACAATCCACGCTTTGTTGTGTGGCGCCTTGAGTTGGGGTTAGGGACTCACAATCCACGCATTGTTGCGTGGCCCCTCGAGTTGGGGTTAGGGACTCACAATCCACGCTTTGCTGCGTGGCCCCTCGAGTTCGGGTTAGGGACTCACCATCCACGCTTTGTTGTGTGGCCCCTCGAGTTGGGGTTAGGGACTCACAATCCACGTTTTGTTGCGTGGCCCCTGAAGTTGGGGTTGGGGACTCACAATCCACGCTTTGTTGCGTTGCCCCCTGAGTTGGGGTTAGGGACTCACAATCCACGCTTTGTTGCGTTGCCCCTCGAGTTGGGGTTAGGGGCTCACAATCCACGCTTTGTTGCGTGGCCCCTCGAGCTGGGCTTAGGGACTCACAATCCATGCTTTCTTGCGTGGCCCCTCGAGTTGGGGTTAGGGACTCACAATCCATGCTTTGTTGTGTAGCCCCTCGAGTTGGGGTTAGGGACTCACAATCCACGCTTTGTTGCGTGGCCCCCTGAGTTGGGGTTAGGGACTCACAATCCACGCTTTGTTGCGTGGCCCCTCGAGTTGGGGTTAGGGACTCACAATCCATGCTTTTTTGCGTGGCCCCTCAAGTTGGGGTTAGTGACTCACAATCCACGCATTGTTGTGTGGTCCCTCCAGTTGGGGTTAGGGACTCACAATCCACGCTTTGTTGCGTGGCCCCTCGAGTTGGGGTTAGGGACTCACAATCCATGCTTTGTTGCTTGGCCCCTCGAGTTGGGGTTAGGGACTCACAATCCACGCTTTGCTGCGTGGCCCCTGAAGTTGGGGTTAGGGACTCACGATCCACGCTCTGTTGCGTGGCCCCTTCAGTTGGTGTTAGGGACTCACAATCCACGCTTTGTTGCGTGGCCCCTTGAGTTGGGGTTAGGGACTCACAATCCATGCTTTTTTGCGTGGCCCCTAGAGTTGGGGTTAGGGACTCACAATCCACGCTTTGTTGCGTGGCCCGTGAAGTTGGGGCTACAGACTCACGATCCACGCTCTGTTGCGTGGCCCCTTCAGTTGGGGTTAGGGACTCACAATCCACGCTTTGTTGCGTGGCCCCTCGAGTTGGGGTTAGGGACTCACAATCCACGCTTTGTTGCGTGGCCACTCGAGTTGGGGTTAGGGACTCACAATCCACGCTTTATTGCGTGGCCCCTCGAGTTGGGGTTAGGGACTCGCAATCCACGCTTTGTTGCTTGGCCACTCAAGTTGGGGCTAGGGACTCACAATCCACGCTTTGTTGCGTGGCCCCTCGAGTTGGGGTTAGGGACTCACAATCCACGCTTTGTTGCGTGGCCCCTCGAGTTGGGGTTAGGGACTCACAAACCACGCTTTGTTGCTTGGCCCCTCAAGTTGGGGTTAGGGACTCACAATCCACGCTTTGTTGCGTGGCCCCTCGAGTTGGGGTTAGGGACTCACAATCCACACTTTGTTGCTTGGCCCCTCAAGTTGGGGTTAGGGACTCACAATCCACGCTTTGTAGCGTGGCCCCTCGAGTTGGGGTTAGGGACTCACAATCCACGCTTTGTTGCGTGGCCCCTCGAGTTGGGGTTAGGGACTCACAATCCACGCTTTGTTGTGTGGCCCCTTGAGTTGGGGTTAGGGACTCACAATCCACGCTTTCTTGCGTTGTTCCTCGAGTTGGGGTTCGGGACTCACAAGCCACGCCTTGTTGTGTGGCCCCTCAAGTTGGGGTCAGGAACTCACAATCCACGCGTTATTGCTTGGCCCCTCGAGTTGGGGTTAGGGACTCACAATCCACGCATTGTTGCGTGGCCCATCGAGTTGGGGTTGGGGACTCACAATCCACGCTTTGTTGCGTGGGCCCTGAAGATGGGGTTAGGCACCCACAATCCATGCTTTGTTGTGTGCCCCCTCGAGTTGGGGTTAGGGACTCACAATCCACGCATTGTTGCGTGGCCCATGGAGTTGGGGTTGGGGACTCGCAATCTACACATTGTTGCGTGGCCCCTCGAGTTGGGGTTAGGGACTCACAATCCACGCTTTGTTGCGTGGCCCCCGGAGTTGGGGTTAGGGACTCACAATCCACGCTTTGTTGCTTGGCCCCTCAAGTTGGGGTTAGGGACTCACAATCCAGGCTTTGTTGTGTGGCCCCTCGAGTTGGGGTTAGGGACTGACACTCCACGCTTTGTTGCGTGGCCCCTCAAGTTGGGGTTAGGGACTCAGAATCAATGCTTTTTTGCGTGGCCCCTCGAGTTGGGGTTAGGGTCTCACAATCCACGCTTTGTTGCGTGGTCCCTCGAGTTGGGGTTGGGGACTCACAATCCACGCTGTGTTGCGTGGCCCCTCGAGTTGGGGTTAGGGACTCACAATCCACGCTTTGTTTTGTGGCCCCTCGAGTTGGGGTTAGGGACTCACAATCTACGCTTTGTCGCGTGGCCCCTCAAGTTGGGGTTAGGGACTCACAATCTACGCTTTGTTGCGTGGCCCCTCGCGTTGGGGTTGGGGACTCACAATCCACGCTTTGTTGCGTGGCCCCTTGAGTTGGGGTTAGGGACTCACAATCCACGCATTGTTGTGTGGCCCCTCGAGTTGGGGTTAGGGACTCACAATCCACGCTTTGTTGCGTGGCCCCTTGAGTCGGGGTTAGAGACTCACAATCCATGCTTTTTTGTGTGGTCCCTAGAGTTGGGGTTAGGGACTCACAATCCACGCTTTGTTGTGTTGCCCCTCGAGTTGAGGTTAGGGACTCACAATCCACGCTTTGTTGTGTGGCCCCTCGAGTTGGGGTTAGGGACTCACAATCCACGCTTTGTTGTGTGGCCCCTCGAGTTGGGGTTAGGGACTCACAATCCATGCTTTGTTGCGTGGCCACTTGAGTTGGGGTTAGGGACTCACAATCCACGCTTTGTTGCGTGGCCCCTCGAGTTGGGGTTAGGGACTCACAATCCACGCTTTGTTGCGTGGCCCCTGAAGTTGGGGTTAGGGACTCACAATCCACGCATTGTTGTGTGGCTACTCGAGTTGGGGTTGGGGACTCACAATCCACGCTTTGTTCCGTGGCCCCTCGAGTTGGGGCTAGGGACTCACAATCCACCTTTTGTTGTGTGGCCCCTGAAGTTGGGGTTAGGGACTCACAATCCACGCATGGTTGCGTGGCCCCTCGAGTTGGGGTTGGGGACTGTGATTCCACGCTTCGTTGCGTGGCCCCTTGATTTGGGGTTAGGGACTCACAATCCACGCATTGTTGCGTGGCCCCTCAAGTTGGGGTTAGGGACTCACAATCCACGCTTTGTTGTGTGGCCCCTCGAGTTGGGGTTAGGAACTCACAATCCACGCTTTGTTCCGTGGCCCCTCGAGTTGGGGTTGGGGACTCACAATCCACGCTTTGTTGTGTGGCGCCTTGAGTTGGGGTTAGGGACTCACAATCCACGCATTGTTGCGTGGCCCCTCGAGTTGGGGTTAGGGACTCACAATCCACGCTTTGCTGCGTGGCCCCTCGAGTTCGGGTTAGGGACTCACCATCCACGCTTTGTTGTGTGGCCCCTCGAGTTGGGGTTAGGGACTCACAATCCACGTTTTGTTGCGTGGCCCCTGAAGTTGGGGTTGGGGACTCACAATCCACGCTTTGTTGCGTGGCCCATCGAGTTGGGGTTGGGGACCCGCAATCCACGCTTTGTTGCGTGGCCCCTGGAGGTGGGGGTGGGCACCCACAATCCATGCTTTGTTGTGTGGCCCCTCGAGTTGGGGTTAGGGACTCACAATCCACGCATTGTTGCGTGGCCCATCGAGTTGGGGTTGGGGATTTGCAATCCACGCTTTGTGGCGTGGCCCCTTGAGTTGGGGTTAGGGACTCACAATCCACGCTTTGTTGCGTGGCCCCTCGAGTTGGGGTTAGGGACTCACAATCCATGCCTTTTTGCGTGGCCCCTCGAGTTGGGGTTAGGGACTCACAATCCATACTTTGTTGTGTGGCCCTCGAGTTGGGGTTAGGGACTCACAATCCACGCTTTGTTGCGTGGCCCCTCAAGTTGGGGTTAGGCACTCACAATCCACGCTTTGTTGTGTGGCCCCTCGAGTTGGGGTTAGGGACTCACAATCCACGCTTTCTTGCGTTGTTCCTCGAGTTGGGGTTCGGGACTCACAAGCCACGCCTTGTTGTGTGGCCCCTCAAGTTGGGGTTAGGAACTCACAATCCACGCGTTATTGCTTGGCCCCTCGAGTTGGGGTTAGGGACTCACAATCCACGCATTGTTGCGTGGCCCATCGAGTTGGGGTTGGGGACTCACAATCCACGCTTTGTTGCGTGGCCCCTGGAGATGGGGTTAGGCACCCACAATCCATGCTTTGCTGTGTGCCCCCTCGAGTTGGGGTTAGGGACTCACAATCCACGCATTGTTGCGTGGCCCATGGAGTTGGGGTCGGGGACTCGCAATCCACGCATTGTTGCGTGGCCCCTCGAGTTGGGGTTAGGGACTCACAATCCACGCTTTGTTGCGTGGCCCCTGGAGTTGGGGTTAGGGACTCACAATCCACGCATTGTTGCGTGGCCCATGGAGTTGGGGTCGGGGACTCGCAATCCACGCATTGTTGCGTGGCCCCTCGAGTTGGGGTTAGGGACTCACAATCCACGCTTTGTTGTGTGGCCCCTCGAGTTGGGGTTAGGGACTCACAATCCACGCTTTGTTGCGTGGCCCCTCGAGTTGGGGTTAGGGACTCACGATCCACGCTTTGTTGCGTGGCCCCTCAAGTTGGGGTTAGGGACTCACAATCCATGCTTTTTTGCGTGGCCCCTCTAGTTGGGGTTAGGGACTCACAATCCACCCTTTGTTGCGTGGCCCCTCAAGTTGGGGTTAGGGACTCACAATCCACGCTTTGTTGCGTGGCCCCTCGAGTTGGGGTTAGGGACTCACAATCCACGCTTTGTTGCCTGGTCCCTCGAGTTGGGGTTGGGGACTCACAATCCACGCTCTGTTGCGTGGCCCCTCGAGTTGGGGTTAGGGACTCACAATCCACGCTTTGTTGTGTGGCCCCTCGAGTTGGGGTTAGGGACTCACAATCTACGCTTTGTTGCGTGGCCCCTCGAGTTGGGGTTAGGGACTCACAATCC
Organism: Eutreptiella sp. 'Long Island Sound 2002'; assembly: GCA_964036045.1. Taxonomy (NCBI): domain Eukaryota; phylum Euglenozoa; class Euglenophyceae; order Eutreptiales; family Eutreptiaceae; genus Eutreptiella; species Eutreptiella sp. 'Long Island Sound 2002'. The sequence goes on along the minus strand of OZ038380.1, from coordinate 121,467,856 downwards.
ACGCTTTGTGGCTTGGCCCCTCAAGTTGGGGTTAGGGACTCACAATCCACCCTTTGTTGCGTGGCCCCTCGCGTTGGGGTTGGGAACTCACAATCCACGCTTTGTTGCGTGGCCCCTCGAGTTCTCGAGTCGGGGTTAGAGACTCACAATCCATGCTTTTTTGTGTGGTCCCTAGAGTTGGGGTTAGGGACTCACAATCCACGCTTTGTTGTGTTGCCCCTCGAGTTGAGGTTAGGGACTCACAATCCACGCTTTGTTGTGTGGCCCCTCGAGTTGGGGTTAGGGACTCACAATCCACGCTTTGTTGCGTGGCCCCTCGAGTTGGGGTTAGGGACTCACAATCCATGCTTTGTTGCGTGGCCCCTTGAGTTGGGGTTAGGGACTCACAATCCACGCTTTAATGCGTTGCCCCTCGAGTTGGGGTTCGGGACTCACAATCGACGCTTTGTTGCGTGGCCCCTCAAGTTGGGGTTAGGGACTCACAATCCACGCATGGTTGCGTGGCCCCTCGAGTTGGGGTTGGGGACTGTGATTCCACGCTTTGTTGCGTGGCCCCTTGATTTGGGGTTAGGGACTCACAATCCACGCTTTGTTGCGTGGCCCCTCGAGTTGGGGTTGGGGACTCACAATCCACGCTTTGTTCCGTGGCCCCTGGAGTTGGGGTTGGGGCCTCACAATCCACGCTTTGTTGCGTGGCGCCTTGAGTTGGGGTTAGGGACTCACAATCCACGCTTTGATGCGTGGCCCCTCGAGTTCGGGTTAGGGACTCACCATCCACGCTTTGTTGTGTGGCCCCTCGAGTTGGGGTTAGGGACTCACAATCCACGCTTTGTTGCGTGGCCCCTCGAGTTGGGGTTAGGAACTCACAATCCACGTTTTGTTGCGTGGCCCCTGAAGTTGGGGTTAGGGACTCACAATCCACGCTTTGTTGCGTGGCCCATCGAGTTGGGGTTGGGGACTCGCAATACACGCTTTGTTGCGTGGCCCCTGGAGGTGGGGGTGGGCACCCACAATCCATGCTTTGTTGTGTGGCCCCTCGAGTTGGGGTTAGGGACTCACAATCCACGCATTGTTGCGTGGCCCCTCGAGTTGGGGCTGGGGACTCGCAATCCACGCTTTGTGGCGTGGCCCCTTGAGTTGGGGTTAGGGACTCACAATCCCCGCTTTGTTGCGTGGCCCCTCAAGTTGGGGTTAGGGACTCACAATCCACGCTTTGTTGCGTGGCCCCTTGAGTTGGGGTTGGGGACTCACAATCCACGCTTTGTTGCGTGGCCCCTCGAGTTGGGGTTAGGGACTCACAATCCACGCTTTGTTGCGTGGACCCTCAAGTTGGGGTTAGGGACTCACAATCCATGCTTTTTTGCGTGGCCCCTCGAGCTGGGGTTAGGGACTCACAATCCACGCTCTGTTGCGTGGCCCCTCGAGTTGGGGTTGGGGACTCACAATCCACGCTTTGTCGCTTGGCTTCTCGAGTTGGGGTTAGGGACTCACAATCCACGCTTTGTTGCGTGGCCCCTCGAGTTCTCGAGTCGGGGTTAGGGACTCTCAATCCATGCTTTTTTGTGTGGTCCCTAGAGTTGGGGTTAGGGACTCACAATCCACGCTTTGTTGCGTTGCCCCTCGAGTTGAGGTTAGGGACTCACAATCCACGCTTTGTTGCTTGGCCCCTCGAGTTGGGGTTAGGGACTCACAATCCACGCTTTGTTGCGTGGCCCCTTGAGTTGGGGTTAGGGACTCACAATCCACGCATTGTTGCGTGGCCCCTCGAGTTGGGGTTAGGGACTCACAATCCATGCTTTGTTGCGTGGCCCCTCAAAGTGGGGTTAGGGACTCACAATCCACGCTTTGTTGCGTGGCCCCTCGAGTTGGGGTTAGGGACTCACAATCCACGCTTTATCGCTTGGCTTCTCAAGTTGGGGTTAGGGACTCACAATCCACGCTTTGTTGCGTGGCCCCTCGAGTTCTCGAGTCGGGGTTAGGGACTCACAATCCATGCTTTTTTGTGTGGTCCCTAGAGTTGGGGTTAGGGACTCACAATCCACGCTTTGTTGCGTTGCCCCTCGAGTTGAGGTTAGGGACTCACAATCCACGCTTTGTTGCTTGGCCCCTCGAGTTGGGGTTAGGGACTCACAATCCACGCTTTGTTGCGTGGCCCCTTGAGTTGGGGTTAGGGACTCACAATCCACGCATTGTTGCGTGGCCCCTCGAGTTGGGGTTAGGGACTCACAATCCACGCTTTGTTGCGTGGCCCCTCAAAGTGGGGTTAGGGACTCACAATCCACGCTTTGTTGCGTGGCCCCTCGAGTTGGGGTTAGGGACTCACAATCCACGCTTTGTCGCTTGGCTTCTCAAGTTGGGGTTAGGGACTCACAATCCACGCTTTGTTGCGTGGCCCCTCGAGTTCTCGAGTCGGGGTTAGGGACTCACAATCCATGCTTTTTTGTGTGGTCCCTAGAGTTGGGGTTAGGGACTCACAATCCACGCTTTGTTGCGTTGCCCCTCGAGTTGAGGTTAGGGACTCACAATCCACGCTTTGTTGCTTGGCCCCTCGCGTTGGGGTTAGGGACTCACAATCCACGCTTTGTTGCGTGGCCCCTTGAGTTGGGGTTAGGGACTCACAATCCACGCATTGTTGCGTGGCCCCTCGAGTTGGGGTTAGGGACTCACCATCCACGCTTTGTTGCGTGGCCCCTTGAGTTGGGGTTAGGGACTCACAATCCACGCTTCGTTGTGTGGCCTCTCGAGTTGGGGTTAGGGACTCACAATCCACGCTTTGTTGCGTGGCCCCTCGAATTGGGGTTAGGGACTCACAATCCACGCATTGTTGCGTGGCCCCTCGAGTTGGGGTTAGGGACTCACAATCCCCGCTTTGTTGCATGGCCCCTCGAGTTGGGGTTGGGGACTCACAATCCACGCTTTGTTCCGTGGCCCCTCGAGTTGGGGCTAGGGACTCACAATCCACCTTTTGTTGTGTGGCCCCTGAAGTTGGGGTTAGGGACTCACAATCCACGCATGGTTGCGTGGCTTCTGGAGTTGGGGTTGGGGAGTCTGATTTCACGCTTTGTTGCGTGGCCCCTTGGGTTGGGGTTAGGGACTCACAATCCACGCATTGTTGCGCGGCCCCTCAAGTTGGGGTTAGGGACTCACAATCCACGCTTTGTTGTGTGGCCCCTCGAGTTGGGGTTGGGGACTCACAATCCACGCATTGTTGCGTGGCCCCTCGAGTTGGGGTTGGGGACTCACAATCCACGCTTTGTTGCGTGGCCCCTCGAGTTGGGGTTAGGGACTCACAATCCATGCCTTTTTGCGTGGCCCCTCGAGTTGGGGTTAGGGACTCACAATCCATGCTTTGTTGTGTGGCCCCTCGAGTTGGGGTTAGGGACTCACAATCCACGCTTTGTTGCGTGGCCCCTCAAGTTGGGGTTAGGGACTCACAATCCACGCTTTCTTGCGTTGTTCCTCGAGTTGGGGTTCGGGACTCACAAGCCACGCCTTGTTGTGTGGCCCCTCAAGTTGGGGTTAGGAACTCACAATCCACGCGTTATTGCTTGGCCCCTCGAGTTGGGGTTAGGGACTCACAATCCACGCATTGTTGCGTGGCCCATCGAGTTGGGGTTGGGGACTCACAATCCACGCTTTGTTGCGTGGCCCCTGGAGATGGGGTTAGGCACCCACAATCCATGCTTTGCTGTGTGCCCCCTCGAGTTGGGGTTAGGGACTCACAATCCACGCATTGTTGCGTGGCCCATGGAGTTGGGGTCGGGGACTCGCAATCCACGCATTGTTGCGTGGCCCCTCGAGTTTGGGTTAGGGACTCACAATCCACGCTTTGTTGCGTGGCCCCTGGAGTTGGGGTTAGGGACTCACAATCCACGCATTGTTGCGTGGCCCATGGAGTTGGGGTCGGGGACTCGCAATCCACGCATTGTTGCGTGGCCCCTCGAGTTGGGGTTAGGGACTCACAATCCACGCTTTGTTGTGTGGCCCCTCGAGTTGGGGTTAGGGACTCACAATCCACGCTTTGTTGCGTGGCCCCTCGAGTTGGGGCTAGGGACTCACGATCCACGCTTTGTTGCGTGGCCCCTCAAGTTGGGGTTAGGGACTGACAATCCATGCTTTTTTGCGTGGCCCCTCTAGTTGGGGTTAGGGACTCACAATCCACCCTTTGTTGCGTGGCCCCTCAAGTTGGGGTTAGGGACTCACAATCCACGCTTTGTTGCGTGGCCCCTCGAGTTGGGGTTAGGGACTCACAATCCACGCTTTGTTGCCTGGTCCCTCGAGTTGGGGTTGGGCACTCACAATCCACGCTCTGTTGCGTGGCCCCTCGAGTTGGGGTTAGGGACTCACAATCCACGCTTTGTTGTGTGGCCCCTCGAGTTGGGGTTAGGGACTCACAATCTACGCTTTGTTGCGTGGCCCCTCGAGTTGGGGTTAGGGACTCACAATCCACGCTTTGTGGCTTGGCCCCTCAAGTTGGGGTTAGGGACTCACAATCCACCCTTTGTTGCGTGGCCCCTCGCGTTGGGGTTGGGAACTCACAATCCACGCTTTGTTGCGTGGCCCCTCGAGTTCTCGAGTCGGGGTTAGAGACTCACAATCCATGCTTTTTTGTGTGGTCCCTAGAGTTGGGGTTAGGGACTCACAATCCACGCTTTGTTGTGTTGCCCCTCGAGTTGAGGTTAGGGACTCACAATCCACGCTTTGTTGTGTGGCCCCTCGAGTTGGGGTTAGGGACTCACAATCCACGCTTTGTTGCGTGGCCCCTCGAGTTGGGGTTAGGGACTCACAATCCATGCTTTGTTGCGTGGCCCCTTGAGTTGGGGTTAGGGACTCACAATCCACGCTTTAATGCGTTGCCCCTCGAGTTGGGGTTCGGGACTCACAATCGACGCTTTGTTGCGTGGCCCCTCAAGTTGGGGTTAGGGACTCACAATCCACGCGTTATTGCGTGGCCCCTCAAGTTGGGGTTAGGGACTCACAATCCACGCTTTGTTGCGTGGCCCCTGAAGTTGGGGTTAGGGACTCACAATCCACGCATTGTTGCGTGGCCCCTCGAGTTGGGGTTGGGGACTCACAATCCACGCTTTGTTCCGTGGCCCCTCGAGTTGGGGCTAGGGACTCACAATCCACCTTTTGTTGTGTGGCCCCTGAAGTTGGGGTTAGGGACTCACAATCCACGCATGGTTGCGTGGCCCCTCGAGTTGGGGTTGGGGACTGTGATTCCACGCTTTGTTGCGTGGCCCCTTGATTTGGGGTTAGGGACTCACAATCCACGCTTTGTTGCGTGGCCCCTCAAGTTGGGGTTAGGGACTCACAATCCACGCTTTGTTGCGTGGCCCCTCGAGTTCGGGTTGGGGACTCACAATCCACGCTTTGTTCCGTGGCCCCTCGAGTTGGGGTTGGGGACTCACAATCCACGCTTTCTTGCGTTGTTCCTCGAGTTGGGGTTCGGGACTCACAAGCCACGCCTTGTTGTGTGGCCCCTCAAGTTGGGGTTAGGAACTCACAATCCACGCGTTATTGCTTGGCCCCTCGAGTTGGGGTTAGGGACTCACAATCCATGCTTTGTTGTGTGGCCCCTCGAGTTGGGGTTAGGGACTCACAATCCACGCTTTGTTGCGTGGCCCCTCAAGTTGGGGTTAGGGACTCACAATCCACGCTTTGTTGTGTGGCCCCTCGAGTTGGGGTTAGGGACTCACAATCCACGCTTTCTTGCGTTGTTCCTCGAGTTGGGGTTCGGGACTCACAAGCCACGCCTTGTTGTGTGGCCCCTCAAGTTGGGGTTAGGAACTCACAATCCACGCGTTATTGCTTGGCCCCTCGAGTTGGGGTTAGGGACTCACAATCCACGCATTGTTGCGTGGCCCATCGAGTTGGGGTTGGGGACTCACAATCCACGCTTTGTTGCGTGGCCCCTGGAGATGGGGTTAGGCACCCACAATCCATGCTTTGCTGTGTGCCCCCTCGAGTTGGGGTTAGGGACTCACAATCCACGCATTGTTGCGTGGCCCATGGAGTTGGGGTCGGGGACTCGCAATCCACGCATTGTTGCGTGGCCCCTCGAGTTGGGGTTAGGGACTCACAATCCACGCTTTGTTGCGTGGCCCCTGGAGTTGGGGTTAGGGACTCACAATCCACGCATTGTTGCGTGGCCCATGGAGTTGGGGTCGGGGACTCGCAATCCACGCATTGTTGCGTGGCCCCTCGAGTTGGGGTTAGGGACTCACAATCCACGCTTTGTTGTGTGGCCCCTCGAGTTGGGGTTAGGGACTCACAATCCACGCTTTGTTGCGTGGCCCCTCAAGTTGGGGTTAGGGACTCACAATCCATGCTTTTTTGCGTGGCCCCTCTAGTTGGGGTTAGGGACTCACAATCCACCCTTTGTTGCGTGGCCCCTCAAGTTGGGGTTAGGGACTCACAATCCACGCTTTGTTGCGTGGCCCCTCGAGTTGGGGTTAGGGACTCACAATCCACGCTTTGTTGCCTGGTCCCTCGAGTTGGGGTTGGGCACTCACAATCCACGCTCTGTTGCGTGGCCCCTCGAGTTGGGGTTAGGGACTCACAATCCACGCTTTGTTGTGTGGCCCCTCGAGTTGGGGTTAGGGACTCACAATCTACGCTTTGTTGCGTGGCCCCTCGAGTTGGGGTTAGGGACTCACAATCCACGCTTTGTGGCTTGGCCCCTCAAGTTGGGGTTAGGGACTCACAATCCACCCTTTGTTGCGTGGCCCCTCGCGTTGGGGTTGGGAACTCACAATCCACGCTTTGTTGCGTGGCCCCTCGAGTTCTCGAGTCGGGGTTAGAGACTCACAATCCATGCTTTTTTGTGTGGTCCCTAGAGTTGGGGTTAGGGACTCACAATCCACGCTTTGTTGTGTTGCCCCTCGAGTTGAGGTTAGGGACTCACAATCCACGCTTTGTTGTTTTGCCCATCGAGTTGGGGTTAGGGACTCACAATCCACGCTTTGTTGCGTGGCCCCTCGAGTTGGGGTTAGGGACTCACAATCCATGCTTTGTTGCGTGGCCCCTTGAGTTGGGGTTAGGGACTCACAATCCACGCTTTAATGCGTTGCCCCTCGAGTTGGGGTTCGGGACTCACAATCGACGCTTTGTTGCGTGGCCCCTCAAGTTGGGGTTAGGGACTCACAATCCACGCGTTATTGCGTGGCCCCTCAAGTTGGGGTTAGGGACTCACAATCCACGCATTGTTGCGTGGCCCCTCGAGTTGGGGTTGGGGACTCACAATCCACGCTTTGTTCCGTGGCCCCTCGAGTTGGGGCTAGGGACTCACAATCCACCTTTTGTTGTGTGGCCCCTGAAGTTGGGGTTAGGGACTCACAATCCACGCATGGTTGCGTGGCCCCTCGAGTTGGGGTTGGGGACTGTGATTCCACGCTTTGTTGCGTGGCCCCTTGATTTGGGGTTAGGGACTCACAATCCACGCTTTGTTGCGTGGCCCCTCAAGTTGGGGTTAGGGACTCACAATCCACGCTTTGTTGCGTGGCCCCTCGAGTTGGGGTTGGGGACTCACAATCTAGGCTTTGTTCCGTGGCCCCTCAAGTTGGGGTTGGGGCCTCACAATCCACGCTTTGTTGCGTGGCGCCTTGAGTTGGGGTTAGGGACTCACAATCCACGCTTTGCTGCGTGGCCCCTCGAGTTCGGGTTAGGGACTCACCATCCACGCTTTGTTGTGTGGCCCCTCGAGTTGGGGTTAGGGACTCACAATCCACGCTTTGTTGCGTGGCCCCTCGAGTTGGGGTTAGGAACTCACAATCCACGTTTTGTTGCGTGGCCCCTGAAGTTGGGGTTAGGGACTCACAATCCACGCTTTGTTGCGTGGCCCATCGAGTTGGGGTTGGGGACTCGCAATCCACGCTTTGTTGCGTGGCCCCTGGAGGTGGGGGTGGGCACCCACAATCCATGCTTTGTTGTGTGGCCCCTCGAGTTGGGGTTAGGGACTCACAATCCACGCATTGTTGCGTGGCCCCTCGAGTTAGGGTTGGGGACTCGCAATCCACGCTTTGTGGCGTGGCCCCTTGAGTTGGGGTTAGGGACTCACAATCCCCGCTTTGTTGCGTGGCCCCTCAAGTTGGGGTTAGGGACTCACAATCCACGCTTTGTTGCGTGGCCCCTTGAGTTGGGGTTGGGGACTCACAATCCACGCTTTGTTGTGTGGCCCCTCGAGTTGGGGTTAGGGACTCACAATCCACGCTTTGTTGCGTGGACCCTCAAGTTGGGGTTAGGGACTCACAATCCATGCTTTTTTGCGTGGCCCCTCGAGCTGGGGTTAGGGACTCACAATCCACGCTCTGTTGCGTGGCCCCTCGAGTTGGGGTTGGGGACTCACAATCCACGCTTTGTCGCTTGGCTTCTCGAGTTGGGGTTAGGGACTCACAATCCACGCTTTGTTGCGTGGCCCCTCGAGTTCTCGAGTCGGGGTTAGGGACTCTCAATCCATGCTTTTTTGTGTGGTCCCTAGAGTTGGGGTTAGGGACTCACAATCCACGCTTTGTTGCGTTGCCCCTCGAGTTGAGGTTAGGGACTCACAATCCACGCTTTGTTGCTTGGCCCCTCGAGTTGGGGTTAGGGACTCACAATCCACGCTTTGTTGCGTGGCCCCTTGAGTTGGGGTTAGGGACTCACAATCCACGCATTGTTGCGTGGCCCCTCGAGTTGGGGTTAGGGACTCACAATCCACGCTTTGTTGCGTGGCCCCTCAAAGTGGGGTTAGGGACTCACAATCCACGCTTTGTTGCGTGGCCCCTCGAGTTGGGGTTAGGGACTCACAATCCACGCTTTGTCGCTTGGCTTCTCAAGTTGGGGTTAGGGACTCACAATCCACGCTTTGTTGCGTGGCCCCTCGAGTTCTCGAGTCGGGGTTAGGGACTCACAATCCATGCTTTTTTGTGTGGTCCCTAGAGTTGGGGTTAGGGACTCACAATCCACGCTTTGTTGCGTTGCCCCTCGAGTTGAGGTTAGGGACTCACAATCCACGCTTTGTTGCTTGGCCCCTCGAGTTGGGGTTAGGGACTCACAATCCACGCTTTGTTGCGTGGCCCCTTGAGTTGGGGTTAGGGACTCACAATCCACGCATTGTTGCGTGGCCCCTCGAGTTGGGGTTAGGGACTCACAATCCACGCTTTGTTGCGTGGCCCCTCAAAGTGGGGTTAGGGACTCACAATCCACGCTTTGTTGCGTGGCCCCTCGAGTTGGGGTTAGGGACTCACAATCCACGCTTTGTCGCTTGGCTTCTCAAGTTGGGGTTAGGGACTCACAATCCACGCTTTGTTGCGTGGCCCCTCGAGTTCTCGAGTCGGGGTTAGGGACTCACAATCCATGCTTTTTTGTGTGGTCCCTAGAGTTGGGGTTAGGGACTCACAATCCACGCTTTGTTGCGTTGCCCCTCGAGTTGAGGTTAGGGACTCACAATCCACGCTTTGTTGCTTGGCCCCTCGAGTTGGGGTTAGGGACTCACAATCCACGCTTTGTTGCGTGGCCCCTTGAGTTGGGGTTAGGGACTCACAATCCACGCATTGTTGCGTGGCCCCTCGAGTTGGGGTTAGGGACTCACAATCCACGCTTTGTTGCGTGGCCCCTCAAAGTGGGGTTAGGGACTCACAATCCACGCTTTGTTGCGTGGCCCCTCGAGTTGGGGTTAGGGACTCACAATCCACGCTTTGTCGCTTGGCTTCTCAAGTTGGGGTTAGGGACTCAGAATCCACGCTTTGTTGCGTGGCCCCTCGAGTTCTCGAGTCGGGGTTAGGGACTCACAATCCATGCTTTTTTGTGTGGTCCCTAGAGTTGGGGTTAGGGACTCACAATCCACGCTTTGTTGCGTTGCCCCTCCAGTTGAGGTTAGGGACTCACAATCCACGCTTTGTTGCTTGGCCCCTCGCGTTGGGGTTAGGGACTCACAATCCACGCTTTGTTGCGTGGCCCCTTGAGTTGGGGTTAGGGACTCACAATCCACGCATTGTTGCGTGGCCCCTCGAGTTGGGGTTAGGGACTCACAATCCACGCTTTGTTGCGTGCCCCTTGAGTTGGGGTTAGGGACTCACAATCCACGCTTCGTTGTGTGGCCTCTCGAGTTGGGGTTAGGGACTCACAATCCACGCTTTGTTGCGTGGTCCCTCGAATTGGGGTTAGGGACTCACAATCCACGCATTGTTGCGTGGCCCCTCGAGTTGGGGTTAGGGACTCACAATCCCCGCTTTGTTGCATGGCCCCTCGAGTTGGGGTTGGGGACTCACAATCCACGCTTTGTTCCGTGGCCCCTCGAGTTGGGGCTAGGGACTCACAATCCACCTTTTGTTGTGTGGCCCCTGAAGTTGGGGTTAGGGACTCACAATCCACGCATGGTTGCGTGGCTTCTGGAGTTGGGGTTGGGGAGTCTGATTTCACGCTTTGTTGCGTGGCCCCTTGAGTTGGGGTTAGGGACTCACAATCCACGCATTGTTGCGCGGCCCCTCAAGTTGGGGTTAGGGACTCACAATCCACGCTTTGTTGTGTGGCCCCTCGAGTTGGGGTTGGGGACTCACAATCCACGCATTGTGGCGTGGCCCCTCGAGTTGGGGTTGGGGACTCACAACGCACGCTTTGTTGCGTGGCCCCTCAAGTTGGGGTTAGGGACTCACAATCCACGCTTTGTTGCGTGGCCCCTCAAGTTGGGGTTAGGGACTCACAATCCACGCTTTGCTGCGTGGCCCCTCGAGTTCGGGTTAGGGACTCACAATCCACGCTTTGTTGTGTGGCCCCTCGAGTTGGGGTTAGGGACTCACAATCCACGTTTTGTTGCGTGGCCCCTCAAGTTGGGGTTAGGGACTCACAATCCACGCTTTGTTGCGTGGCCCATCGAGTTGGGGTTGGGGACTCGCAATCCACGCTTTGTTGCGTGGCCCCTGGAGTTGGGGGTAGGCACCCACAATCCATGCTTTGTTGTGTGGCCCCTCGAGTTGGGATTAGGGACTCACAATCCACGCATTGTTGCGTGGCCCCTCGAGTTGGGGTTAGGGACTCGCAATCCACGCTTTGTGGTGTGGCCCCTTGAGTTGGGGTTAGGGACTCACAATCCACGCTTTGTTGCTTGTCCCCTCAAGTTGGGGTTAGGGACTCACAATCCACGCTTTGTTGCGTGGCCCCTCGAGTGGGGGTTAGGGACTCCCAATCCACGCTTTGTTGCGTGGCCCCTCGAGTTGGGGTTAGGGACTCACAATCCACGCTTTGTTGCGTGGCCCCTCGAGTTGGGGTTAGGGACTCACAATCCACGCTTTGTTGCGTGGCCCCTCAAGTTGGGGTTAGGGACTCACAATCCATGCTTTTTTGCTTGGCCCCTCGAGTTGGGGTTAGGGACTCACAATCGACGCTCTGCTGCGTGGCCCCTCGAGTTGGGGTTAGGGACTCACAATCCACGCTTTGTTGCGTGGCCCCTTGAGTTGGGGTTAGGGACTCACAATCCACGCTTTGTTGCGTGGCCCCTCGAGTTCTCGAGTCGGGGTTAGGGACTCACAATCCATGCTTTTTTGTGTGGTCCCTAGAGTTGGGGCTAGGGACTCACAATCCACGCTTTGTTGCGTTGCCCCTCGAGTTGAGGTTAGGGACTCACAATCCACGCTTTGTTGCGTGGCCCCTCGAGTTGGCCTTAGGGACTCACAATCCACGCTTCGTTGTGTGGCCCCTCGAGTTGGGGTTAGGGACTCACAATCCACGCTTTGTTCCGTGGCCCCTTGAGTTGGGGTTAGGGACTCACAATCCACGCATTGTTGCGTGGCCCCTCGAGTTGGGGTTAGGGACTCACAATCCACGCTTTGTTGCGTGGCCCCTCAAGTTGGGGTTAGGGACTCACAATCCACGCTTCGTTGTGTGGCCCCTCGAGTTGGGGTTAGGGACTCACAATCCACGCTTTGTTGCGTGGCGCCTTGAGTTGGGGTTAGGGACTCACAATCCATGCTTTGTTGCGTGGCCCCTCAAGTTGGGGTTAGGGACTCACAATCCACGCTTTGCTGCGTGGCCCCTCGAGTTCGGGTTAGGGACTCACAATCCACGCTTTGTTGTGTGGCCCCTCGAGTTGGGGTTAGGGACTCACAATCCACGTTTTGTTGCGTGGCCCCTCAAGTTGGGGTTAGGGACTCACAATCCACGCTTTGTTGCGTGGCTCATCGAGTTGGGGTTGGGGACTCGCAATCCACGCTTTGTTGCGTGGCCCCTGGAGTTGGGGGTAGGCACCCACAATCCATGCTTTGTTGTGTGGCCCCTCGAGTTGGGATTAGGGACTCACAATCCACGCATTGTTGCGTGGCCCCTCGAGTTGGGGTTAGGGACTCGCAATCCACGCTTTGTGGTGTGGCCCCTTGAGTTGGGGTTAGGGACTCACAATCCACGCTTTGTTGCTTGGCCCCTCAAGTTGGGGTTAGGGACTCACAATCCACGCTTTGTTGCGTGGCCCCTCGAGTTCTCGAGTCGGGGTTAGAGACTCACAATCCATGCTTTTTTGTGTGGTCCCTAGAGTTGGGGTTAGGGACTCACAATCCACGCTTTGTTGTGTTGCCCCTCGAGTTGAGGTTAGGGACTCACAATCCACGCTTTGTTGTGTGGCCCCTCGAGTTGGGGTTAGGGACTCACAATCCACGCTTTGTTGCGTGGCCCCTCGAGTTGGGGTTAGGGACTCACAATCCATGCTTTGTTGCGTGGCCCCTTGAGTTGGGGTTAGGGACTCACAATCCACGCTTTAATGCGTTGCCCCTCGAGTTGGGGTTCGGGACTCACAATCGACGCTTTGTTGCGTGGCCCCTCAAGTTGGGGTTAGGGACTCACAATCCACGCGTTATTGCGTGGCCCCTCAAGTTGGGGTTAGGGACTCACAATCCACGCTTTGTTGCGTGGCCCCTCGAGTTCGGGTTAGGGACTCACAATCCACGCTTTGTTGTGTGGCCCCTCGAGTTGGGGTTAGGGACTCACAATCCACGTTTTGTTGCGTGGCCCCTCAAGTTGGGGTTAGGGACTCACAATCCACGCTTTGTTGCGTGGCCCATCGAGTTGGGGTTGGGGACTCGCAATCCACGCTTTGTTGCGTGGCCCCTGGAGTTGGGGGTAGGCACCCACAATCCATGCTTTGTTGTGTGGCCCCTCGAGTTGGGATTAGGGACTCACAATCCACGCATTGTTGCGTGGCCCCTCGAGTTGGGGTTAGGGACTCGCAATCCACGCTTTGTGGTGTGGCCCCTTGAGTTGGGGTTAGGGACTCACAATCCACGCTTTGTTGCTTGTCCCCTCAAGTTGGGGTTAGGGACTCACAATCCACGCTTTGTTGCGTGGCCCCTCGAGTGGGGGTTAGGGACTCCCAATCCACGCTTTGTTGCGTGGCCCCTCGAGTTGGGGTTAGGGACTCACAATCCACGCTTTGTTGCGTGGCCCCTCGAGTTGGGGTTAGGGACTCACAATCCACGCTTTGTTGCGTGGCCCCTCAAGTTGGGGTTAGGGACTCACAATCCATGCTTTTTTGCTTGGCCCCTCGAGTTGGGGTTAGGGACTCACAATCGACGCTCTGCTGCGTGGCCCCTCGAGTTGGGGTTAGGGACTCACAATCCACGCTTTGTTGCGTGGCCCCTTGAGTTGGGGTTAGGGACTCACAATCCACGCTTTGTTGCGTGGCCCCTCGAGTTCTCGAGTCGGGGTTAGGGACTCACAATCCATGCTTTTTTGTGTGGTCCCTAGAGTTGGGGCTAGGGACTCACAATCCACGCTTTGTTGCGTTGCCCCTCGAGTTGAGGTTAGGGACTCACAATCCACGCTTTGTTGCGTGGCCCCTCGAGTTGGCCTTAGGGACTCACAATCCACGCTTCGTTGTGTGGCCCCTCGAGTTGGGGTTAGGGACTCACAATCCACGCTTTGTTCCGTGGCCCCTTGAGTTGGGGTTAGGGACTCACAATCCACGCATTGTTGCGTGGCCCCTCGAGTTGGGGTTAGGGACTCACAATCCACGCTTTGTTGCGTGGCCCCTCAAGTTGGGGTTAGGGACTCACAATCCACGCTTCGTTGTGTGGCCCCTCGAGTTGGGGTTAGGGACTCACAATCCACGCTTTGTTGCGTGGCGCCTTGAGTTGGGGTTAGGGACTCACAATCCATGCTTTGTTGCGTGGCCCCTCAAGTTGGGGTTAGGGACTCACAATCCACGCTTTGCTGCGTGGCCCCTCGAGTTCGGGTTAGGGACTCACAATCCACGCTTTGTTGTGTGGCCCCTCGAGTTGGGGTTAGGGACTCACAATCCACGTTTTGTTGCGTGGCCCCTCAAGTTGGGGTTAGGGACTCACAATCCACGCTTTGTTGCGTGGCTCATCGAGTTGGGGTTGGGGACTCGCAATCCACGCTTTGTTGCGTGGCCCCTGGAGTTGGGGGTAGGCACCCACAATCCATGCTTTGTTGTGTGGCCCCTCGAGTTGGGATTAGGGACTCACAATCCACGCATTGTTGCGTGGCCCCTCGAGTTGGGGTTAGGGACTCGCAATCCACGCTTTGTGGTGTGGCCCCTTGAGTTGGGGTTAGGGACTCACAATCCACGCTTTGTTGCTTGGCCCCTCAAGTTGGGGTTAGGGACTCACAATCCACGCTTTGTTGCGTGGCCCCTCGAGTTCTCGAGTCGGGGTTAGAGACTCACAATCCATGCTTTTTTGTGTGGTCCCTAGAGTTGGGGTTAGGGACTCACAATCCACGCTTTGTTGTGTTGCCCCTCGAGTTGAGGTTAGGGACTCACAATCCACGCTTTGTTGTGTGGCCCCTCGAGTTGGGGTTAGGGACTCACAATCCACGCTTTGTTGCGTGGCCCCTCGAGTTGGGGTTAGGGACTCACAATCCATGCTTTGTTGCGTGGCCCCTTGAGTTGGGGTTAGGGACTCACAATCCACGCTTTAATGCGTTGCCCCTCGAGTTGGGGTTCGGGACTCACAATCGACGCTTTGTTGCGTGGCCCCTCAAGTTGGGGTTAGGGACTCACAATCCACGCGTTATTGCGTGGCCCCTCAAGTTGGGGTTAGGGACTCACAATCCACGCTTTGTTGCGTGGCCCCTGAAGTTGGGGTTAGGGACTCACAATCCACGCATTGTTGCGTGGCCCCTCGAGTTGGGGTTGGGGACTCACAATCCACGCTTTGTTCCGTGGCCCCTCGAGTTGGGGCTAGGGACTCACAATCCACCTTTTGTTGTGTGGCCCCTGAAGTTGGGGTTAGGGACTCACAATCCACGCATGGTTGCGTGGCCCCTCGAGTTGGGGTTGGGGACTGTGATTCCACGCTTTGTTGCGTGGCCCCTTGATTTGGGGTTAGGGACTCACAATCCACGCTTTGTTGCGTGGCCCCTCAAGTTGGGGTTAGGGACTCACAATCCACGCTTTGTTGCGTGGCCCCTCGAGTTGGGGTTGGGGACTCACAATCCAGGCTTTGTTCCGTGGCCCCTCGAGTTGGGGTTGGGGCCTCACAATCCACGCTTTGTTGCGTGGCGCCTTGAGTTGGGGTTAGGGACTCACAATCCACGCTTTGCTGCGTGGCCCCTCGAGTTCGGGTTAGGGACTCACCATCCACGCTTTGTTGTGTGGCCCCTCGAGTTGGGGTTAGGGACTCACAATCCACGCTTTGTTGCGTGGCCCCTCGAGTTGGGGTTAGGAACTCACAATCCACGTTTTGTTGCGTGGCCCCTGAAGTTGGGGTTAGGGACTCACAATCCACGCTTTGTTGCGTGGCCCATCGAGTTGGGGTTGGGGACTCGCAATCCACGCATTGTTGCGTGGCCCCTCGAGTTGGGGTTAGGGACTCACAATCCACGCTTTGTTGCGTGCCCCTTGAGTTGGGGTTAGGGACTCACAATCCACGCTTCGTTGTGTGGCCTCTCGAGTTGGGGTTAGGGACTCACAATCCACGCTTTGTTGCGTGGCCCCTCGAATTGGGGTTAGGGACTCACAATCCACGCATTGTTGCGTGGCCCCTCGAGTTGGGGTTAGGGACTCACAATCCCCGCTTTGTTGCATGGCCCCTCGAGTTGGGGTTGGGGACTCACAATCCACGCTTTGTTCCGTGGCCCCTCGAGTTGGGGCTAGGGACTCACAATCCACCTTTTGTTGTGTGGCCCCTGAAGTTGGGGTTAGGGACTCACAATCCACGCATGGTTGCGTGGCTTCTGGAGTTGGGGTTGGGGAGTCTGATTTCACGCTTTGTTGCGTGGCCCCTTGAGTTGGGGTTAGGGACTCACAATCCACGCATTGTTGCGCGGCCCCTCAAGTTGGGGTTAGGGACTCACAATCCACGCTTTGTTGTGTGGCCCCTCGAGTTGGGGTTGGGGACTCACAATCCACGCATTGTGGCGTGGCCCCTCGAGTTGGGGTTGGGGACTCACAACGCACGCTTTGTTGCGTGGCGCCTTGAGTTGGGGTTAGGGACTCACAATCCACGCTTTGTTGCGTGGCCCCTCAAGTTGGGGTTAGGGACTCACAATCCACGCTTTGCTGCGTGGCCCCTCGAGTTCGGGTTAGGGACTCACAATCCACGCTTTGTTGTGTGGCCCCTCGAGTTGGGGTTAGGGACTCACAATCCACGTTTTGTTGCGTGGCCCCTCAAGTTGGGGTTAGGGACTCACAATCCACGCTTTGTTGCGTGGCCCATCGAGTTGGGGTTGGGGACTCGCAATCCACGCTTTGTTGCGTGGCCCCTGGAGTTGGGGGTAGGCACCCACAATCCATGCTTTGTTGTGTGGCCCCTCGAGTTGGGATTAGGGACTCACAATCCACGCATTGTTGCGTGGCCCCTCGAGTTGGGGTTAGGGACTCGCAATCCACGCTTTGTGGTGTGGCCCCTTGAGTTGGGGTTAGGGACTCACAATCCACGCTTTGTTGCTTGTCCCCTCAAGTTGGGGTTAGGGACTCACAATCCACGCTTTGTTGCGTGGCCCCTCGAGTGGGGGTTAGGGACTCCCAATCCACGCTTTGTTGCGTGGCCCCTCGAGTTGGGGTTAGGGACTCACAATCCACGCTTTGTTGCGTGGCCCCTCGAGTTGGGGTTAGGGACTCACAATCCACGCTTTGTTGCGTGGCCCCTCAAGTTGGGGTTAGGGACTCACAATCCATGCTTTTTTGCTTGGCCCCTCGAGTTGGGGTTAGGGACTCACAATCGACGCTCTGCTGCGTGGCCCCTCGAGTTGGGGTTAGGGACTCACAATCCACGCTTTGTTGCGTGGCCCCTTGAGTTGGGGTTAGGGACTCACAATCCACGCTTTGTTGCGTGGCCCCTCGAGTTCTCGAGTCGGGGTTAGGGACTCACAATCCATGCTTTTTTGTGTGGTCCCTAGAGTTGGGGCTAGGGACTCACAATCCACGCTTTGTTGCGTTGCCCCTCGAGTTGAGGTTAGGGACTCACAATCCACGCTTTGTTGCGTGGCCCCTCGAGTTGGCCTTAGGGACTCACAATCCACGCTTCGTTGTGTGGCCCCTCGAGTTGGGGTTAGGGACTCACAATCCACGCTTTGTTCCGTGGCCCCTTGAGTTGGGGTTAGGGACTCACAATCCACGCATTGTTGCGTGGCCCCTCGAGTTGGGGTTAGGGACTCACAATCCACGCTTTGTTGCGTGGCCCCTCAAGTTGGGGTTAGGGACTCACAATCCACGCTTCGTTGTGTGGCCCCTCGAGTTGGGGTTAGGGACTCACAATCCACGCTTTGTTGCGTGGCGCCTTGAGTTGGGGTTAGGGACTCACAATCCATGCTTTGTTGCGTGGCCCCTCAAGTTGGGGTTAGGGACTCACAATCCACGCTTTGCTGCGTGGCCCCTCGAGTTCGGGTTAGGGACTCACAATCCACGCTTTGTTGTGTGGCCCCTCGAGTTGGGGTTAGGGACTCACAATCCACGTTTTGTTGCGTGGCCCCTCAAGTTGGGGTTAGGGACTCACAATCCACGCTTTGTTGCGTGGCTCATCGAGTTGGGGTTGGGGACTCGCAATCCACGCTTTGTTGCGTGGCCCCTGGAGTTGGGGGTAGGCACCCACAATCCATGCTTTGTTGTGTGGCCCCTCGAGTTGGGATTAGGGACTCACAATCCACGCATTGTTGCGTGGCCCCTCGAGTTGGGGTTAGGGACTCGCAATCCACGCTTTGTGGTGTGGCCCCTTGAGTTGGGGTTAGGGACTCACAATCCACGCTTTGTTGCTTGGCCCCTCAAGTTGGGGTTAGGGACTCACAATCCACGCTTTGTTGCGTGGCCCCTCAAGTTGGGGTTAGGGACTCACAATCCACGCTTTGTTGCGTGGCCCCTCAAGTTGGGGTTAGGGACTCACAATCCATGCTTTTTTGCGTGGCCCCTCGAGTTGGGGTTAGGGACTCACAATCGACGCTCTGTTGCGTGGCCCCTCGAGTTGGGGTTAGGGACTCACAATCTACGCTTTGTTGCGTGGCCCCTCAAGTTGGGGTTAGGGACTCACAATCCACGCTTTGTTGCGTGGCCCCTCGAGTTCTCGAGTCGGGGTTAGGGACTCACAATCCATGCTTTTTTGTGTGGTCCCTAGAGTTGGGGCTAGGGACTCACAATCCACGCTTTGTTGCGTTGCCCCTCGAGTTGAGGTTAGGGACTCACAATCCACGCTTTGTTGCGTGGCCCCTCAAGTTGGGATTAGGGACTCACAATCCACGCTTTGTTGCGTGGCCCCTCGAGTTGGGGTTAGGGACGCACAATCCACGCTTTGTTGCGTGGCCCCTCGAGTTGGGGTTAGGGACTCACAATCCACGCTTTGTTGCGTGGCCCCTCGAGTTGGGGTTAGGGACTCACAATCCACGCTTTGTTGCGTGGCCCCTCAAGTTGGGGTTAGGGACTCACAATCCATGCTTTTTTGCGTGGCCCCTCGAGTTGGGGCTAGGGACTCACAATCGACGCTCTGTTGCGTGGCCCCTCGAGTTGGGGTTAGGGACTCACAATCTACGCTTTGTTGCGTGGCCCCTTGAGTTGGGGTTAGGGACTCACAATCCACGCTTTGTTGCGTGGCCCCTCAAGTTGGGGTTAGGGACTCACAATCCACGCTTTGTTGCGTGGCCCCTCGAGTTCTCGAGTCGGGGTTAGGGACTCACAATCCATGCTTTTTTGTGTGGTCCCCAGAGTTGGGGCTAGGGACTCACAATCCACGCTTTGTTGCGTTGCCCCTCGAGTTGAGGTTAGGGACTCACAATCCACGCTTTGTTGCGTGGCCCCTCGAGTTGGCCTTAGGGACTCACAATCCACGCTTCGTTGTGTGGCCCCTCGAGTTGGGGTTAGGGACTCACAATCCACGCTTTGTTCCGTGGCCCCTTGAGTTGGGGTTAGGGACTCACAATCCACGCATTGTTGCGTGGCCCCTCGAGTTGGGGTTAGGGACTCACAATCCACGCTTTGTTGCGTGGCCCCTCGAGTTGGGGTTACGGACTCACAATCCACGCTTTGTTGCGTGGCCCCTTGAGTTGGGGTTAGGGACTCACAATCCACGCTTTGTTGCGTGGCCCCTTGAGTTGGGGTTAGGGACTCACAATCCACGCATTGTTGCGTGGCCCCTCGAGTTGGGGTTAGGGACTCACAATCCACGCTTTGTTGCGTGGCCCCTCAAAGTGGGGTTAGGGACTCACAATCCACGCTTTGTTGCGTGGCCCCTCGAGTTGGGGTTAGGGACTCACAATCCACGCTTTGTCGCTTGGCTTCTCAAGTTGGGGTTAGGGACTCACAATCCACGCTTTGTTGCGTGGCCCCTCGAGTTCTCGAGTCGGGGTTAGGGACTCACAATCCATGCTTTTTTGTGTGGTCCCTAGAGTTGGGGTTAGGGACTCACAATCCACGCTTTGTTGCGTTGCCCCTCGAGTTGAGGTTAGGGACTCACAATCCACGCTTTGTTGCTTGGCCCCTCGAGTTGGGGTTAGGGACTCACAATCCACGCTTTGTTGCGTGGCCCCTTGAGTTGGGGTTAGGGACTCACAATCCATGCATTGTTGCGTGGCCCCTCGAGTTGGGGTTAGGGACTCACAATCCACGCTTTGTTGCGTGGCCCCTCAAAGTGGGGTTAGGGACTCACAATCCACGCTTTGTTGCGTGGCCCCTCGAGTTGGGGTTAGGGACTCACAATCCACGCTTTGTCGCTTGGCTTCTCAAGTTGGGGTTAGGGACTCACAATCCACGCTTTGTTGCGTGGCCCCTCGAGTTCTCGAGTCGGGGTTAGGGACTCACAATCCATGCTTTTTTGTGTGGTCCCTAGAGTTGGGGTTAGGGACTCACAATCCATGCTTTGTTGCGTTGCCCCTCCAGTTGAGGTTAGGGACTCACAATCCACGCTTTGTTGCTTGGCCCCTCGTGTTGGGGTTAGGGACTCACAATCCACGCTTTGTTGCGTGGCCCCTTGAGTTGGGGTTAGGGACTCACAATCCACGCATTGTTGCGTGGCCCCTCGAGTTGGGGTTAGGGACTCACAATCCACGCTTTGTTGCGTGCCCCTTGAGTTGGGGTTAGGGACTCACAATCCACGCTTCGTTGTGTGGCCTCTCGAGTTGGGGTTAGGGACTCGCAATCCACGCATTGTTGCGTGGCCCCTCGAATTGGGGTTAGGGACTCACAATCCACGCATTGTTGCGTGGCCCCTCGAGTTGGGGTTAGGGACTCACAATCCACGCTTTGTTGCGTGCCCCTTGAGTTGGGGTTAGGGACTCACAATCCACGCTTCGTTGTGTGGCCTCTCGAGTTGGGGTTAGGGACTCACAATCCACGCTTTGTTGCGTGGCCCCTCGAATTGGGGTTAGGGACTCACAATCCACGCATTGTTGCGTGGCCCCTCGAGTTGGGGTTAGGGACTCACAATCCCCGCTTTGTTGCATGGCCCCTCGAGTTGGGGTTGGGGACTCACAATCCACGCTTTGTTCCGTGGCCCCTCGAGTTGGGGCTAGGGACTCACAATCCACCTTTTGTTGTGTGGCCCCTGAAGTTGGGGTTAGGGACTCACAATCCACGCATGGTTGCGTGGCTTCTGGAGTTGGGGTAGGGGAGTCTGATTTCACGCTTTGTTGCGTGGCCCCTTGAGTTGGGGTTAGGGACTCACAATCCACGCATTGTTGCGCGGCCCCTCAAGTTGGGGTTAGGGACTCACAATCCACGCTTTGTTGTGTGGCCCCTCGAGTTGGGGTTGGGGACTCACAATCCACGCATTGTGGCGTGGCCCCTCGAGTTGGGGTTGGGGACTCACAACGCACGCTTTGTTGCGTGGCGCCTTGAGTTGGGGTTAGGGACTCACAATCCACGCTTTGTTGCGTGGCCCCTCAAGTTGGGGTTAGGGACTCACAATCCACGCTTTGCTGCGTGGCCCCTCGAGTTCGGGTTAGGGACTCACAATCCACGCTTTGTTGTGTGGCCCCTCGAGTTGGGGTTAGGGACTCACAATCCACGTTTTGTTGCGTGGCCCCTCAAGTTGGGGTTAGGGACTCACAATCCACGCTTTGTTGCGTGGCCCATCGAGTTGGGGTTGGGGACTCGCAATCCACGCTTTGTTGCGTGGCCCCTGGAGTTGGGGGTAGGCACCCACAATCCATGCTTTGTTGTGTGGCCCCTCGAGTTGGGATTAGGGACTCACAATCCACGCATTGTTGCGTGGCCCCTCGAGTTGGGGTTAGGGACTCGCAATCCACGCTTTGTGGTGTGGCCCCTTGAGTTGGGGTTAGGGACTCACAATCCACGCTTTGTTGCTTGTCCCCTCAAGTTGGGGTTAGGGACTCACAATCCACGCTTTGTTGCGTGGCCCCTCGAGTGGGGGTTAGGGACTCCCAATCCACGCTTTGTTGCGTGGCCCCTCGAGTTG
Source organism: Eutreptiella sp. 'Long Island Sound 2002' (assembly GCA_964036045.1). Classification (NCBI taxonomy): domain Eukaryota; phylum Euglenozoa; class Euglenophyceae; order Eutreptiales; family Eutreptiaceae; genus Eutreptiella; species Eutreptiella sp. 'Long Island Sound 2002'. The sequence continues at coordinate 121,446,032 of OZ038380.1, read as the reverse complement.
GGGTTAGGGACTCACAATCCACGCTTTGTTGCGTGGCCCCTCGAGTTGGGGTTAGGGACTCACAATCCACGCTTTGTTGCGTGGCCCCTCAAGTTGGGGTTAGGGACTCACAATCCATGCTTTTTTGCTTGGCCCCTCGAGTTGGGGTTAGGGACTCACAATCGACGCTCTGCTGCGTGGCCCCTCGAGTTGGGGTTAGGGACTCACAATCCACGCTTTGTTGCGTGGCCCCTTGAGTTGGGGTTAGGGACTCACAATCCACGCTTTGTTGCGTGGCCCCTCGAGTTCTCGAGTCGGGGTTAGGGACTCACAATCCATGCTTTTTTGTGTGGTCCCTAGAGTTGGGGCTAGGGACTCACAATCCACGCTTTGTTGCGTTGCCCCTCGAGTTGAGGTTAGGGACTCACAATCCACGCTTTGTTGCGTGGCCCCTCGAGTTGGCCTTAGGGACTCACAATCCACGCTTCGTTGTGTGGCCCCTCGAGTTGGGGTTAGGGACTCACAATCCACGCTTTGTTCCGTGGCCCCTTGAGTTGGGGTTAGGGACTCACAATCCACGCATTGTTGCGTGGCCCCTCGAGTTGGGGTTAGGGACTCACAATCCACGCTTTGTTGCGTGGCCCCTCAAGTTGGGGTTAGGGACTCACAATCCACGCTTCGTTGTGTGGCCCCTCGAGTTGGGGTTAGGGACTCACAATCCACGCTTTGTTGCGTGGCGCCTTGAGTTGGGGTTAGGGACTCACAATCCATGCTTTGTTGCGTGGCCCCTCAAGTTGGGGTTAGGGACTCACAATCCACGCTTTGCTGCGTGGCCCCTCGAGTTCGGGTTAGGGACTCACAATCCACGCTTTGTTGTGTGGCCCCTCGAGTTGGGGTTAGGGACTCACAATCCACGTTTTGTTGCGTGGCCCCTCAAGTTGGGGTTAGGGACTCACAATCCACGCTGTGTTGCGTGGCTCATCGAGTTGGGGTTGGGGACTCGCAATCCACGCTTTGTTGCGTGGCCCCTGGAGTTGGGGGTAGGCACCCACAATCCATGCTTTGTTGTGTGGCCCCTCGAGTTGGGATTAGGGACTCACAATCCACGCATTGTTGCGTGGCCCCTCGAGTTGGGGTTAGGGACTCGCAATCCACGCTTTGTGGTGTGGCCCCTTGAGTTGGGGTTAGGGACTCACAATCCACGCTTTGTTGCTTGGCCCCTCAAGTTGGGGTTAGGGACTCACAATCCACGCTTTGTTGCGTGGCCCCTCAAGTTGGGGTTAGGGACTCACAATCCACGCTTTGTTGCGTGGCCCCTCAAGTTGGGGTTAGGGACTCACAATCCATGCTTTTTTGCGTGGCCCCTCGAGTTGGGGTTAGGGACTCACAATCGACGCTCTGTTGCGTGGCCCCTCGAGTTGGGGTTAGGGACTCACAATCCACGCTTTGTTGCGTGGCCCCTCAAGTTGGGGTTAGGGACTCACAATCCACGCTTTGTTGCGTGGCCCCTCGAGTTCTCGAGTCGGGGTTAGGGACTCACAATCCATGCTTTTTTGTGTGGTCCCTAGAGTTGGGGCTAGGGACTCACAATCCACGCTTTGTTGCGTTGCCCCTCGAGTTGAGGTTAGGGACTCACAATCCACGCTTTGTTGCGTGGCCCCTCAGGTTGGGATTAGGGACTCACAATCCACGCTTTGTTGCGTGGCCCCTCGAGTTGGGGTTAGGGACGCACAATCCACGCTTTGTTGCGTGGCCCCTCGAGTTGGGGTTAGGGACTCACAATCCACGCTTTGTTGCGTGGCCCCTCGAGTTGGGGTTAGGGACTCACAATCCACGCTTTGTTGCGTGGCCCCTCAAGTTGGGGTTAGGGACTCACAATCCATGCTTTTTTGCGTGGCCCCTCAAGTTGGGGTTAGGGACTCACAATCGACGCTCTGTTGCGTGGCCCCTCGAGTTGGGGTTAGGGACTCACAATCTACGCTTTGTTGCGTGGCCCCTTGAGTTGGGGTTAGGGACTCACAATCCACGCTTTGTTGCGTGGCCCCTCAAGTTGGGGTTAGGGACTCACAATCCACGCTTTGTTGCGTGGCCCCTCGAGTTCTCGAGTCGGGGTTAGGGACTCACAATCCATGCTTTTTTGTGTGGTCCCTAGAGTTGGGGCTAGGGACTCACAATCCACGCTTTGTTGCGTTGCCCCTCGAGTTGAGGTTAGGGACTCACAATCCACGCTTTGTTGCGTGGCCCCTCGAGTTGGCCTTAGGGACTCACAATCCACGCTTCGTTGTGTGGCCCCTCGAGTTGGGGTTAGGGACTCACAATCCACGCTTTGTTCCGTGGCCCCTTGAGTTGGGGTTAGGGACTCACAATCCACGCATTGTTGCGTGGCCCCTCGAGTTGGGGTTAGGGACTCACAATCCACGCTTTGTTGCGTGGCCCCTCAAGTTGGGGTTAGGGACTCACAATCCACGCTTCGTTGTGTGGCCCCTCGAGTTGGGGTTAGGGACTCACAATCCACGCTTTGTTGCGTGGCCGCTTGAGTTGGGGTTAGGGACTCACAATCCACGCATGGTTGCGTGGCCCCTCGAGTTGGGGTTAGGGACTCACAATCCCCGCTTTGTTGCGTGGCCCCTCGAGTTGGGGTTAGGGACTCACAATCCACCCTTTGCTGCGTGGCCCCTCGAGTTCGGGTTAGGGACGCACAATCCACGCTGTGTTGTGTGGCCCCTCGAGTTGGGGTTAGGGACTAACAATTCACGCTTTGTTGTGTGGCCCCTCGAGTTGGGGTTAGGGACTCACAATCCACGCTGTGTTGCGTGGCCCCTGAAGTTGCGGTTAGGGACTCACAATCCGCACATCGTTGCGTGGCCCCTGAAGTTGGGGTTAGGCACTTCTAATCCACGCTTTGTTGCGTGGCCCCTCGAGTTGGGGTTAGGGACTCAGAATCCACGCTTTGTTGCGTGGCCCCTTGAGTTGGGGTTAGGGACTCACAATCCACGCATTGTTGCGTGGCCCCTAGAGTTGGGGTTAGGGACTCACAATCCACGCATTGTTGCGTGGCCCCTCGAGTTGGGGTTAGGGACTCACAATCCACGCTTTGTTGCGTGGCCCCTTGAGTTGGGGTTGGGGACTCACAATCCACGCATTGTTGCGTGGCCCCTCGAGTTGGGGTTAGGGACTCACAATCCACGCTTTGTTGCTTGGCCCCTGAAGTTGGGGTTAGGGACTAACAATTCACGCTTTGTTGTGTGGCCCCTCGAGTTGGGGTTAGGGACTCACAATCCACGCTCTGTTGCGTGGCCCCTTGAGTTGGGGTTAGGGACTCGCAATCCCTAATTTGTTGCGTGGCCCCTCGAGTTGGGGTTGGGGACTCACACTCCACGCTTTGTTGCGTGGCCCCGCGAGTTGGGGTTAGGGACTCACAATCCACGCTTTGTTGCGTGGCCCCTCGAGTTGGGGTTAGGGACTCACAATCCACGCTTTGTTGCGTGGCCCCCTGAGTTGGGGTTAGGGACTCACAATCCACGCATTGTTGCGTGGCCCCTTGAGTTGGGGTTAGGGACTCACAATCCACGCTTTGTTGCGTGGCCCCTCGAGTTGGGGTTAGGGACTCACAATCCATGCTTTTTTGCGTGGCCCCTCAAGTTGGGGTTAGGGACTCACAATCCATGCTTTGTTGCGTGGCCCCTCAAGTTGGGGTTAGGGACTCACAATCCACGCTCTGTTGCGTGGCCCCTCGAGTTGGGGTTAGGGACTCACAATCCACGCTTTGTTCCGTGGCCCCTCGAGTTGGGGTTAGGGACTCACAATCCACGCTTTGTTGCTTGGCCCCTGAAGTTGGGGTTAGGGACTCACAATCCACACGTTTTTGCGTGGCCCCTCGAGTTGGGGTTGGGGACTCACAATCCACGCTTTGTTGCGTGGCCCCTCGAGTTGGGGTTAGGGACTCACAATCTACGTTTTATTGCGTGGGCCGTGAAGTTGGGGTTAGGGACTCACAATCCACGCATTATTGCGTGGCCCCTCGAGTTGGGGTTTGGGACTCACAATCCACGCTTTGTTGTGTGGCCCCTCGAGTTGGGGTTAGGGACTCACAATCCACGCTATGTTGCGTGGCCCCTCGAGTTGGGGTTAGGGACTCACAATCCACGCTTTGTTGCGTGGCCCCTCAAGTTGGGGTTAGGGACTCACAATCCACGCTTTGTTGTGTGGCCCCTCGAGTTGGGGTTAGGGACTCACAATCCACGCTTTATTGCATGGCCCCTCGAGTTGGGGTTAGGCACTCACAATCCATGCTTTTTTGCGTGGCCCCTAGAGTTGGGGTTAGGGACTCACAATCCACGCTTTCTTGCGTTGCCCCTCGAGTTGGGGTTCGGGACTCACAATCCACGCTTTGTTGTGTGGCCCCTCAAGTTGGGGTTAGGGATTCACAATCGACGCGTTATTGCTTGGCCCCTCGAGTTGGGGTTAGGGACTCACAATCCACGTTTTGTTGCGTGGCCCCTGGAGTTGGGGTTAGGGACTCACAATCCACGCTTTGTTGCTTGGCCCCTCAAGTTGGGGTTAGGGACTCACAATCCACGCTTTGTTGCGTGGCCCCTCGAGTTGGGGTTCGGGACTCACAATCCACGCTTTATTGCGTGGCCCCTCGAGTTGGGGTTAGGGACTCACAATCCACGCTTTGTTGAGTGGCCCCTCGAGTTGGGGTTAGGCACCCACAATCCATGCTTTGTTGTGTGGCCCCTCGAGTTGGGGTTAGGGACTCACAATCCACGCATCGTTGCGTGGCCCATCGAGTTGGGGTTGGGGTCTCGCAATCCACGCTTTGTTGCGTGGCCCCTGGAGTTGGGGTTAGGGACTCACAATCCACGCTTTGTTGCTTGGCCCCTCAAGTTGGGGTTAGGGACTCGGAATCCACGCATTGTTGCGTGGCCCCTCGAGTTGGGGTTAGGGACTCACAATCCACGCTTTGTTGCTTGGCCCCTGAAGTTGGGGTTAGGGACTAACAATTCACGCTTTGTTGTGTGGCCCCTCGAGTTGGGGTTAGGGACTCACAATCCACGCTCTGTTGCGTGGCCCCTTGAGTTGGAGTTAGGCACTCACAATCCATGCTTTTTTGCGTGGCCCCTCGAGTTCGGGTCAGGGACTCACAATTCACGCTTTGTTGCGTTGCCCCTCAAGTTGGGGTTAGGGACTCGCAATCCCTAATTTGTTGCGTGGCCCCTCGAGTTGGGGTTGGGGACTCAAACTCCACGCTTTGTTGCGTGGCCCCGCGAGTTGGGGTTAGGGACTCACAATCCACGCTTTGTTGCGTGGCCCCTCGAGTTGGGGTTAGGCACCCACAATCCATGCTTTGTTGCGTGGCCCCTCAAGTTGGGGTTAGGGACTCACAATCCACGCTTTGTTGCGTGGCCCCCTGAGATGGGGTTAGGGACTCACAATCCACGCTTTGTTGCGTGGCCCCTCGAGTTGGGGTTAGGGACTCACAATCCATGCTTTTTTGCGTGGCCCCTCAAGTTGGGGTTAGGGACTCACAATCCATGCTTTGTTGCGTGGCCCCTCAAGTTGGGGTTAGGGACTCACAATCCACGCTCTGTTGCGTGGCCCCTCGAGTTGGGGTTAGGGACTCACAATCCACGCTTTGTTCCGTGGCCCCTCGAGTTGGGGTTAGGGACTCACAATCCACGCTTTGTTGCTTGGCCCCTGAAGTTGGGGTTAGGGACTCACAATCCACACGTTTTTGCGTGGCCCCTCGAGTTGGGGTTGGGGACTCACAATCCACGCTTTGTTGCGTGGCCCCTCGAGTTGGGGTTAGGGACTCCCAATCTACGTTTTATTGCGTGGGCCGTGAAGTTGGGGTTAGGGACTCACAATCCACGCATTATTGCGTGGCCCCTCGAGTTGGGGTTTGGGACTCACAATCCATGCTTTGTTGCGTGGCCCCTCGAGTTGGGGTTAGGGACTCACAATCCACGCTTTGTTGTGTGGCCCCTCGAGTTGGGGTTAGGGACTCACAATCCACGCTATGTTGCGTGGCCCCTCGAGTTGGGGTTAGGGACTCACAATCCATGCTTTGTTGCGTGGCCCCTCGAGTTGGGGTTAGGGACTCACAATCCACGCTTTGTTGTGTGGCCCCTCGAGTTGGGGTTAGGGACTCACAATCCACGCTTTATTGCATGGCCCCTCGAGTTGGGGTTAGGCACTCACAATCCATGCTTTTTTGCGTGGCCCCTAGAGTTGGGGTTAGGGACTCACAATCCACGCTTTCTTGCGTTGCCCCTCGAGTTGGGGTTCGGGACTCACAATCCACGCTTTGTTGTGTGGCCCCTCAAGTTGGGGTTAGGGATTCACAATCGACGCGTTATTGCTTGGCCCCTCGAGTTGGGGTTAGGGACTCACAATCCACGCTTTGTTCCGTGGCCCCTCGAGTTGGGGTTAGGGACTCACAATCCACGCTTTGTTGCTTGGCCCCTGAAGTTGGGGTTAGGGACTCACAATCCACACGTTTTTGCGTGGCCCCTCGAGTTGGGGTTGGGGACTCACAATCCACGCTTTGTTGCGTGGCCCCTCGAGTTGGGGTTAGGGACTCCCAATCTACGTTTTATTGCGTGGGCCGTGAAGTTGGGGTTAGGGACTCACAATCCACGCATTATTGCGTGGCCCCTCGAGTTGGGGTTTGGGACTCACAATCCATGCTTTGTTGCGTGGCCCCTCGAGTTGGGGTTAGGGACTCACAATCCACGCTTTGTTGTGTGGCCCCTCGAGTTGGGGTTAGGGACTCACAATCCACGCTATGTTGCGTGGCCCCTCGAGTTGGGGTTAGGGACTCACAATCCATGCTTTGTTGCGTGGCCCCTCGAGTTGGGGTTAGGGACTCACAATCCACGCTTTGTTGTGTGGCCCCTCGAGTTGGGGTTAGGGACTCACAATCCACGCTTTATTGCATGGCCCCTCGAGTTGGGGTTAGGCACTCACAATCCATGCTTTTTTGCGTGGCCCCTAGAGTTGGGGTTAGGGACTCACAATCCACGCTTTCTTGCGTTGCCCCTCGAGTTGGGGTTCGGGACTCACAATCCACGCTTTGTTGTGTGGCCCCTCAAGTTGGGGTTAGGGATTCACAATCGACGCGTTATTGCTTGGCCCCTCGAGTTGGGGTTAGGGACTCACAATCCACGTTTTGTTGCGTGGCCCCTGGAGTTGGGGTTAGGGACTCACAATCCACGCTTTGTTGCTTGGCCCCTCAAGTTGGGGTTAGGGACTCACAATCCACGCTTTGTTGTGTGGCCCCTCGAGTTGGGGTTAGGGACTCACAATCCACGCTATGTTGCGTGGCCCCTCGAGTTGGGGTTAGGGACTCACAATCCATGCTTTGTTGCGTGGCCCCTCGAGTTGGGGTTAGGGACTCACAATCCACGCTATGTTGCGTGGCCCCTCGAGTTGGGGTTAGGGACTCACAATCCACGCTTTGTTGTGTGGCCCCTCGAGTTGGGGTTAGGGACTCACAATCCACGCTATGTTGCGTGGCCCCTCGAGTTGGGGTTAGGGACTCACAATCCATGCTTTGTTGCGTGGCCCCTCGGGTTGGGGTTAGGGACTCACAATCCACGCTTTGTTGTGTGGCCCCTCGAGTTGGGGTTAGGGACTCACAATCCACGCTTTATTGCATGGCCCCTCGAGTTGGGGTTAGGCACTCACAATCCATGCTTTTTTGCGTGGCCCCTAGAGTTGGGGTTAGGGACTCACAATCCACGCTTTCTTGCGTTGCCCCTCGAGTTGGGGTTCGGGACTCACAATCCACGCTTTGTTGTGTGGCCCCTCAAGTTGGGGTTAGGGATTCACAATCGACGCGTTATTGCTTGGCCCCTCGAGTTGGGGTTAGGGACTCACAATCCACGTTTTGTTGCGTGGCCCCTGGAGTTGGGGTTAGGGACTCACAATCCACGCTTTGTTGCTTGGCCCCTCAAGTTGGGGTTAGGGACTCACAATCCACGCTTTGTTGCGTGGCCCCTCGAGTTGGGGTTCGGGACTCACAATCCACGCTTTATTGCGTGGCCCCTCGAGTTGGGGTTAGGGACTCACAATCCACGCTTTGTTGAGTGGCCCCTCGAGTTGGGGTTAGGCACCCACAATCCATGCTTTGTTGTGTGGCCCCTCGAGTTGGGGTTAGGGACTCACAATCCACGCATCGTTGCGTGGCCCATCGAGTTGGGGTTGGGGTCTCGCAATCCACGCTTTGTTGCGTGGCCCCTGGAGTTGGGGTTAGGGACTCACAATCCACGCTTTGTTGCTTGGCCCCTCAAGTTGGGGTTAGGGACTCGGAATCCACGCATTGTTGCGTGGCCCCTCGAGTTGGGGTTAGGGACTCACAATCCACGCTTTATTGCGTGGCCCCTCGAGTTGGGGTTAGGGACTCACAATCCACGCTTTGTTGCTTGGCCCCTGAAGTTGGGGTTAGGGACTCACAATCCACGCTTTGTTGCTTGGCCCCTCGAGTTGGGGTTAGGGACTCACAATCCACGTTTTATTGCGTGGCCCCTGAAGTTGGGGTTAGGGACTCACAATCCACGCATTATTGCGTGGCCCCTCGAGTTGGGGTTGGGGACTCGCAATCCACGCTTTGTTGCGTGGCCCCTTGAGTCGGGGCTAGGGACTCACAACCCACGCGTTGTTGCTTGGCCCCTCAAGTTGGGGTTAGGGACTCAGAATCCACGCTTTGTTGCGTGGCCCCTCAAGTTGGGGTTAGGGACTCACAATCCATGCTTTTTTGCGTGGCCCCTCGAGTTGGGGTTAGGGACTCACAATCCACGCTCTGTTGCGTGGCCCCTCGAGTTGGGGTTAGGGACTCACAACCCACGCTTTGTTGCATGGCCCCTCGAGTTGGGGTTAGGGACTCACAATCCACGCTTTGTTGCTTGGCCCCTCAAGTTGGGGTTAGGGACTCACAATCCACGCTTTGTTGCGTGGCCCCTCGAGTTGGGGTTCGGGACTCACAATCCACGCTTTGTTGCGTGGCCACTCGAGTTGGGGTTAGAGACTCACAATCCACGCTTTGTTCCGTGGCCCCTCGAGTTGGGGTTAGGCACCCACAATCCATGCTTTGTTGTGTGGCCCCTCGAGTTGGGGTTAGGGACTCACAATCCACGCAGTGTTGCGTGGTCCCTAGAGTTGGGGTTAGGGACTCACAATCCACGCTTTATTGCGTGGCCCCTGGAGTTGGGGTTAGGGACTCACAATCCACGCTTTGTTGCTTGGCCCCTCAAGTTGGGGTTAGGGACTCACAATCCACGCTTCGTTGCGTGGCCCCTCGAGTTGGGGTTAGGGACTCACAATCCACGCTTTATTGCGTGGCCCCTCGAGTTGGGGTTAGGGACTCACAATCCACGCTTTGTTGCTTGGCCCCTGAAGTTGGGGTTAGGGACTCACAATCCACACGTTGTTGCCTGGCCCCTCGAGTTGGGGTTGGGGACTCACAATCCACGCTTTGTTGCTTGGCCCCTCGAGTTGGGGTTAGGGACTCACAATCCACGTTTTATTGCGTGGCCCCTGAAGTTGGGGTTAGGGACTCACAATCCACGCATTATTGCGTGGCCCCTCGAGTTGGGGTTGGGGACTCGCAATCCACGCTTTGTTGCGTGGCCCCTTGAGTCGGGGTTAGGGACTCACAATCCACGCTTTGTTGCTTGGCCCCTCAAGTTGGGGTTAGGGACTCACAATCCACGCTTTGTTGCGTGGCCCCTCGAGTTGGGGTTAGGGACTCAGAATCCACGCTTTGTTGCGTGGCCCCTTGAGTTGGGGTTAGGGACTCACAATCCACGCTTTGTTGCGTGGCCCCTCGAGTTGGGGTTAGGGACTCACAATCCACGCTTTGTTGCGTGGCCCCTCAAGTTGGGGTTAGGGACTCACAATCCATGCTTTTTTGCGTGGCCCCTCGAGTTGGGGTTAGAGACTCACAATCCACGCTCTGTTGCGTGGCCCCTCGAGTTGGGGTTAGGGACTCACAACCCACGCTTTGTTGCATGGCCCCTCGAGTTGGGGTTAGGGACTCACAATCCACGCTTTGTTGCTTGGCCCCTCAAGTTGGGGTTAGGGCTTCACAATCCACGCTTTGTTGCGTGGCCCCTCGAGTTCTCGAGTCGGGGTTAGGGACTCACAATCCATGCTTTTTTGTGTGGTCCCTAGAGTTGGGGTTAGGGACTCACAATCCACGCTTTGTTGCGTTGCCCCTCGAGTTGAGGTTAGGGACTCACAATCCACGCTTTGTTGCGTGGCCCCTCGAGTTGGGGTTAGGGACTCACAATCCACGCTTCGTTGTGTGGCCCCTCGAGTTGGGGTTAGGGACTCACAATCCACGCTTTGTTGCGTGGCCCCTTGAGTTGGGGTTAGGGACTCAGAATCCACGCATTGTTGCGTGGCCCCTCGAGTTGGGGTTGAGTTGGGGTTAGGGACTCGGAATCCACGCATTGTTGCGTGGCCCCTCGAGTTGGGGTTAGGGACTCACAATCCACGCTTTGCTGCGTGGCCCCTCGAGTTCGGGTTAGGGACTCACAATCCACGCTTTGTTGTGTGGCCCCTCGAGTTGGGGTTAGGGACTCACAATCCGGGTTTTGTTGCGTGGCCCCTGAAGTTGGGGTTAGGGACTCACAATCCACGCTTTGTTGCGTGGCCCATCGAGTTGGGGTTGGGGACTCGCAATACACGCTTTGTTGCGTGGCCCCTGGAGTTGGGGGTAGGCACCCACAATCCACGCTTTGTTGTGTGGCCCCTTGAGTTGGGGTTAGGGACTCACAATCCACGCATTGTTGCGTGGCCCATCGAGTTGGGGTTGGGGACTCGCAATCCACGCTTTGTTCCGTGGCCCCTTGAGTTGGGGTTAGGGACTCACAATCCACGCTTTGTTGCTTGGCCCCTCAAGTTGGGGTTAGGGACTCACAATCCACGCTTTGGTGCGTGGCCCCTCGAGTTGGGGTTAGGGACTCACAATCCACGCTTTGTTGCGTGGCCCCTCGAGTTGGGGTTAGGGACTCACAATCCACGCTTTGTTGCTTGGCCCCTCGAGTTGGGGTTACGGACTCACAATCCACGCTTTGTTGCGTGGCCCCTCGAGTTGGGGTTAGGGACTCACAATCCACGCTCTGTTGCGTGGCCCCTCGAGTTGGGGTTAGGGACTCACAATCCACGCATTGTTGCGTGGCCCCTCGAGTTGGGGTTAGGGACTCACAATCCACGCTTTGTTGCGTGGCCCCTCAAGTCGGGGTTAGGGACTCACAATCCACGCTTTGTTGCGTGGCCCCTCGAGTTCTCGAGTCGGGGTTAGGGACTCACAATCCATGCTTTTTTGTGCGGTCCCTAGAGTTGGGGTTAGGGACTCACAATCCACGCATTGTTGCGTGGCCCCTCGAGTTGGGGTTCGGGACTCACAATCCACGCTTTGTTGCGTGGCCCCTCAAGTCGGGGTTAGGGACTCACAATCCACGCTTTGTTGCGTGGCCCCTCGAGTTCTCGAGTCGGGGTTAGGGACTCACAATCCATGCTTTTTTGTGCGGTCCCTAGAGTTGGGGTTAGGGACTCACAATCCACGCTTTGTTGCGTTGCCCCTCGAGTTGGGGTTCGGGACTCACAATCCACGCTTTGTTGTGTGGCCCCTCAAGTTGGGGTTAGGGATTCACAATCGACGCGTTATTGCTTGGCCCCTGAAGTTGGGGTTAGGGACTCACAATCCACGTTTCGTTGCGTGGCCCCTGGAGTTGGGGTTAGGGACTCACAATCTACGCTTTGTGGCATGGCCCCTCAAGTTGGGGTTAGGGACTCACAATCCACGCTTTGTTGCGTGGCCCCTCGAGTTGGGGTTCGGGACTCACAATCCACGCTTTGTTGCGTGGCCCCTCGAGTTGGGGTTAGGGACTCACAATCCACGCTTTGTTGAGTGGCCCCTCGAGTTGGGGTTAGGGACTCACAAGCCACGCATTGTTGCGTGGCCCATCGAGTTGGGGTTGGGGACTCGCAATCCACGCTTTGTTGCGTGGCCCCTGGAGTTGGGGTTAGGGACTCACAATCCACGCTTTGTTGCTTGGCTCCTCAAGTTGGGGTTAGGGACTCACAATCCACGCATTGTTGCGTGGCCCCTCGAGTTGGGGTTGGGGACTCACAATCCACGCTTTATTGCGTGGCCCCTCGAGTTGGGGTTAGGAACTCACAATCCACGCTTTGTTGCTTGGCCCCTGAAGTTCGGGTTAGGGACTCACAATCCACGCTTTGTTGCTTGGCCCCTCGAGTTGGGGTTAGGGACTCACAATCCACGTTTTATTGCGTGGCCCCTGAAGTTGGGGTTAGGGACTCACAATCCACGCATTATTGCGTGGCCCCTCGAGTTGGGGTTGGGGACTCGCAATCCACGCTTTGTTGCGTGGCCCCTTGAGTCGGGGTTAGGGACTCACAATCCACGCTTTGTTGCTTGGCCCCTCAAGTTGGGGTTAGGGACTCACAATCCACGCTTTGTTGCGTGGCCCCTCGAGTTGGGGTTAGGGACTCAGAATCCACGCTTTGTTGCGTGGCCCCTCAAGTTGGGGTTAGGGACTCACAATCCATGCTTTTTTGCGTGGCCCCTCGAGTTGGGGTTAGGGACTCACAATCCACGCTCTGTTGCGTGGCCCCTCGAGTTGGGGTTAAGGACTCACAACCCACGCTTTGTTGCATGGCCCCTCGAGTTGGGGTTAGGGACTCACAATCCACGCTTTGTTGCTTGGCCCCTCAAGTTGGGGTTAGGGACTCACAATCCACGCTTTGTTGCGTGGCCCCTCGAGTTGGGGTTCGGGACTCACAATCCACGCTTTGTTGCGTGGCCACTCGAGTTGGGGTTAGAGACTCACAATCCACGCTTTGTTGCGTGGCCCTTCGAGTTGGGGTTAGGCACCCACAATCCATGCTTTGTTGTGTGGCCCCTCGAGTTGGGGTTAGGGACTCACAATCCACGCAGTGTTGCGTGGCCCATCGAGTTGGGGTTGGGGACTCACAATCCACGCTTTGTTGCGTGGCCCCTGGAGTTGGGGTTAGGGACTCGCAATCCACGCTTTGTTGCTTGGCCCCTCAAGTTGGGGTTAGGGACTCACAATCCACGCTTCATTGCGTGGCCCCTCGAGTTGGGGTTAGGGACTCACAATCCACGCTTTATTGCGTGGCCCCTCGAGTTGGGGTTGGGGACTCACAATCCACGCTTTGTTGCTTGGCCCATCGATTTGGGGTTAGGGACTCACAATCCACGTTTTATTGCGTGTCCCCTGAAGTTGGGGTTAGGGACTCACAATCCACGCATTATTGCGTGGCCCCTCGAGTTGGGGTTGGGGACTCGCAATCCACGCTTTGTTGCGTGGCCCCTTGAGTCGGGGTTAGGGACTCACAATCCACGCTTTGTTGCTTGGCCCCTCAAGTTGGGGTTAGGGACTCACAATCCACGCTTTGTTGCGTGGCCCCTCGAGTTGGGGTTACGGACTCAGAATCCACGCTTTATTGCGTGGCCCCTTGAGTTGGGGTTAGGGACTCACAATCCACGCTTTGTTGCGTGGGCCCTCGAGTTGGGGTTAGGGACTCACAATCCACGCTTTGTTGCGTGGCCCCTCAAGTTGGGGTTAGGGACTCACGATCCATGCTTTTTTGCGTGGCCCCTCGAGTTGGGGTTAGGGACTCACAATCCACGCTCTGTTGCGTGGCCCCTCGAGTTGGGGTTAGGGACTCACAACCCACGCTTTGTTGCATGGCCCCTCGAGTTGGGGTTAGGGACTCACAATCCACGCTTTGTTGCTTGGCCCCTCAAGTTGGGGTTGGGGACTCGCAATACACGCTTTGTTGCGTGGCCCCTGGAGTTGGGGGTAGGCACCCACAATCCATGCTTTGTTGTGTGGCCCCTTGAGTTGGGGTTAGGGACTCACAATCCACGCATTGTTGCGTGGCCCATCGAGTTGGGGTTGGGGACTCGCAATCCACGCTTTGTTCCGTGGCCCCTTGAGTTGGGGTTAGGGACTCACAATCCACGCTTTGTTGCTTGGCCCCTCAAGTTGGGGTTAGGGACTCACAATCCACGCTTTGGTGCGTGGCCCCTCGAGTTGGGGTTAGGGACTCACAATCCACGCTTTGTTGCGTGGCCCCTCGAGTTGGGGTTAGGGACTCACAATCCACGCTTTGTTGCTTGGCCCCTCGAGTTGGGGTTACGGACTCACAATCCACGCTTTGTTGCGTGGCCCCTCGAGTTGGGGTTAGGGACTCACAATCCACGCTCTGTTGCGTGGCCCCTCGAGTTGGGGTTAGGGACTCACAATCCACGCATTGTTGCGTGGCCCCTCGAGTTGGGGTTAGGGACTCACAATCCACGCTTTGTTGCGTGGCCCCTCAAGTCGGGGTTAGGGACTCACAATCCACGCTTTGTTGCGTGGCCCCTCGAGTTCTCGAGTCGGGGTTAGGGACTCACAATCCATGCTTTTTTGTGCGGTCCCTAGAGTTGGGGTTAGGGACTCACAATCCACGCATTGTTGCGTGGCCCCTCGAGTTGGGGTTCGGGACTCACAATCCACGCTTTGTTGCGTGGCCCCTCAAGTCGGGGTTAGGGACTCACAATCCACGCTTTGTTGCGTGGCCCCTCGAGTTCTCGAGTCGGGGTTAGGGACTCACAATCCATGCTTTTTTGTGCGGTGCCTAGAGTTGGGGTTAGGGACTCACAATCCACGCTTTGTTGCGTTGCCCCTCGAGTTGGGGTTCGGGACTCACAATCCACGCTTTGTTGTGTGGCCCCTCAAGTTGGGGTTAGGGATTCACAATCGACGCGTTATTGCTTGGCCCCTGAAGTTGGGGTTAGGGACTCACAATCCACGTTTCGTTGCGTGGCCCCTGGAGTTGGGGTTAGGGACTCACAATCTACGCTTTGTGGCATGGCCCCTCAAGTTGGGGTTAGGGACTCACAATCCACGCTTTGTTGCGTGGCCCCTCGAGTTGGGGTTAGGGACTCACAATCCACGCTTTGTTGAGTGGCCCCTCGAGTTGGGGTTAGGCACCCACAATCCATGCTTTGTTGTGTGGCCCCTCGAGTTGGGGTTAGGGACTCACAAGCCACGCATTGTTGCGTGGCCCATCGAGTTGGGGTTGGGGACTCGCAATCCACGCTTTGTTGCGTGGCCCCTGGAGTTGGGGTTAGGGACTCACAATCCACGCTTTGTTGCATGGCCCCTCAAGTTGGGGTTAGGGACTCACAATCCACGCTTTGTTGCGTGGCCCCTCGAGTTGGGGTTAGGGACTCACAATCCACGCTTTGTTGCGTTGCCCCTCGAGTTGGGGTTCGGGACTCACAATCCACGCTTTGTTGTGTGGCCCCTCAAGTTGGGGTTAGGGATTCACAATCGACGCGTTATTGCTTGGCCCCTGAAGTTGGGGTTAGGGACTCACAATCCACGTTTCGTTGCGTGGCCCCTGGAGTTGGGGTTAGGGACTCACAATCTACGCTTTGTGGCATGGCCCCTCAAGTTGGGGTTAGGGACTCACAATCCACGCTTTGTTGCGTGGCCCCTCGAGTTGGGGTTAGGGACTCACAATCCACGCTTTGTTGAGTGGCCCCTCGAGTTGGGGTTAGGCACCCACAATCCATGCTTTGTTGTGTGGCCCCTCGAGTTGGGGTTAGGGACTCACAAGCCACGCATTGTTGCGTGGCCCATCGAGTTGGGGTTGGGGACTCGCAATCCACGCTTTGTTGCGTGGCCCCTGGAGTTGGGGTTAGGGACTCACAATCCACGCTTTGTTGCTTGGCTCCTCAAGTTGGGGTTAGGGACTCACAATCCACGCATTGTTGCGTGGCCCCTCGAGTTGGGGTTGGGGACTCACAATCCACGCTTTATTGCGTGGCCCCTCGAGTTGGGGTTAGGAACTCACAATCCACGCTTTGTTGCTTGGCCCCTGAAGTTGGGGTTAGGGACTCACAATCCACGCTTTGTTGCTTGGCCCCTCGAGTTGGGGTTAGGGACTCACAATCCACGTTTTATTGCGTGGCCCCTGAAGTTGGGGTTAGGGACTCACAATCCACGCATTATTGCGTGGCCCCTCGAGTTGGGGTTGGGGACTCGCAATCCACGCTTTGTTGCGTGGCCCCTTGAGTCGGGGTTAGGGACTCACAATCCACGCTTTGTTGCTTGGCCCCTCAAGTTGGGGTTAGGGACTCACAATCCACGCTTTGTTGCGTGGCCCCTCGAGTTGGGGTTAGGGACTCAGAATCCACGCTTTGTTGCGTGGCCCCTCAAGTTGGGGTTAGGGACTCACAATCCATGCTTTTTTGCGTGGCCCCTCGAGTTGGAGTTAGGGACTCACAATCCACGCTCTGTTGCGTGGCCCCTCGAGTTGGGGTTAAGGACTCACAACCCACGCTTTGTTGCATGGCCCCTCGAGTTGGGGTTAGGGACTCACAATCCACGCTTTGTTGCTTGGCCCCTCAAGTTGGGGTTAGGGACTCACAATCCACGCTTTGTTGCGTGGCCCCTCGAGTTGGGGTTCGGGACTCACAATCCACGCTTTGTTGCGTGGCCACTCGAGTTGGGGTTAGAGACTCACAATCCACGCTTTGTTGCGTGGCCCTTCGAGTTGGGGTTAGGCACCCACAATCCATGCTTTGTTGTGTGGCCCCTCGAGTTGGGGTTAGGGACTCACAATCCACGCAGTGTTGCGTGGCCCATCGAGTTGGGGTTGGGGACTCACAATCCACGCTTTGTTGCGTGGCCCCTGGAGTTGGGGTTAGGGACTCACAATCCACGCTTTGTTGCTTGGCCCCTCAAGTTGGGGTTAGGGACTCACAATCCACGCTTCATTGCGTGGCCCCTCGAGTTGGGGTTAGGGACTCACAATCCACGCTTTATTGCGTGGCCCCTCGAGTTGGGGTTAGGGACTCACAATCCACGCTTTGTTGCTTGGCCCCTGAAGTTGGGGTTAGGGACTCACAATCCACACGTTGTTGCGTGGCCCCTCGAGTTGGGGTTGGGGACTCACAATCCACGCTTTGTTGCTTGGCCCATCGATTTGGGGTTAGGGACTCACAATCCACGTTTTATTGCGTGTCCCCTGAAGTTGGGGTTAGGGACTCACAATCCACGCATTATTGCGTGGCCCCTCGAGTTGGGGTTGGGGACTCGCAATCCACGCTTTGTTGCGTGGCCCCTTGAGTCGGGGTTAGGGACTCACAATCCACGCTTTGTTGCTTGGCCCCTCAAGTTGGGGTTAGGGACTCACAATCCACGCTTTGTTGCGTGGCCCCTCGAGTTGGGGTTACGGACTCAGAATCCACGCTTTATTGCGTGGCCCCTTGAGTTGGGGTTAGGGACTCACAATCCACGCTTTGTTGCGTGGGCCCTCGAGTTGGGGTTAGGGACTCACAATCCACGCTTTGTTGCGTGGCCCCTCAAGTTGGGGTTAGGGACTCACGATCCATGCTTTTTTGCGTGGCCCCTCGAGTTGGGGTTAGGGACTCACAATCCACGCTCTGTTGCGTGGCCCCTCGAGTTGGGGTTAGGGACTCACAACCCACGCTTTGTTGCATGGCCCCTCGAGTTGGGGTTAGGGACTCACAATCCACGCTTTGTTGCGTGGCCCATCGAGTTGGGGTTGGGGACTCGCAATACACGCTTTGTTGCGTGGCCCCTGGAGTTGGGGGTAGGCACCCACAATCCATGCTTTGTTGTGTGGCCCCTTGAGTTGGGGTTAGGGACTCACAATCCACGCATTGTTGCGTGGCCCATCGAGTTGGGGTTGGGGACTCGCAATCCACGCTTTGTTCCGTGGCCCCTTGAGTTGGGGTTAGGGACTCACAATCCACGCTTTGTTGCTTGGCCCCTCAAGTTGGGGTTAGGGACTCACAATCCACGCTTTGGTGCGTGGCCCCTCGAGTTGGGGTTAGGGACTCACAATCCACGCTTTGTTGCGTGGCCCCTCGAGTTGGGGTTAGGGACTCACAATCCACGCTTTGTTGCTTGGCCCCTCGAGTTGGGGTTACGGACTCACAATCCACGCTTTGTTGCGTGGCCCCTCGAGTTGGGGTTAGGGACTCACAATCCACGCTCTGTTGCGTGGCCCCTCGAGTTGGGGTTAGGGACTCACAATCCACGCATTGTTGCGTGGCCCCTCGAGTTGGGGTTAGGGACTCACAATCCACGCTTTGTTGCGTGGCCCCTCAAGTCGGGGTTAGGGACTCACAATCCACGCTTTGTTGCGTGGCCCCTCGAGTTCTCGAGTCGGGGTTAGGGACTCACAATCCATGCTTTTTTGTGCGGTCCCTAGAGTTGGGGTTAGGGACTCACAATCCACGCATTGTTGCGTGGCCCCTCGAGTTGGGGTTCGGGACTCACAATCCACGCTTTGTTGCGTGGCCCCTCAAGTCGGGGTTAGGGACTCACAATCCACGCTTTGTTGCGTGGCCCCTCGAGTTCTCGAGTCGGGGTTAGGGACTCACAATCCATGCTTTTGTGTGCGGTCCCTAGAGTTGGGGTTAGGGACTCACAATCCACGCTTTGTTGCGTTGCCCCTCGAGTTGGGGTTCGGGACTCACAATCCACGCTTTGTTGTGTGGCCCCTCAAGTTGGGGTTAGGGATTCACAATCGACGCGTTATTGCTTGGCCCCCGAAGTTGGGGTGAGGGACTCACAATCCACGTTTCGTTGCGTGGCCCCTGGAGTTGGGGTTAGGGACTCACAATCTACGCTTTGTGGCATGGCCCCTCAAGTTGGGGTTAGGGACTCACAATCCACGCTTTGTTGCGTGGCCCCTCGAGTTGGGGTTCGGGACTCACAATCCACGCTTTGTTGCGTGGCCCCTCGAGTTGGGGTTAGGGACTCACAATCCACGCTTTGTTGAGTGGCCCCTCGAGTTGGGGTTAGGCACCCACAATCCATGCTTTGTTGTGTGGCCCCTCGAGTTGGGGTTAGGGACTCACAAGCCACGCATTGTTGCGTGGCCCATCGAGTTGGGGTTGGGGACTCGCAATCCACGCTTTGTTGCGTGGCCCCTGGAGTTGGGGTTAGGGACTCACAATCCACGCTTTGTTGCTTGGCTCCTCAAGTTGGGGTTAGGGACTCACAATCCACGCATTGTTGCGTGGCCCCTCGAGTTGGGGTTGGGGACTCACAATCCACGCTTTATTGCGTGGCCCCTCGAGTTGGGGTTAGGAACTCACAATCCACGCTTTGTTGCTTGGCCCCTGAAGTTGGGGTTAGGGACTCACAATCCACGCTTTGTTGCTTGGCCCCTCGAGTTGGGGTTAGGGACTCACAATCCACGTTTTATTGCGTGGCCCCTGAAGTTGGGGTTAGGGACTCACAATCCACGCATTATTGCGTGGCCCCTCGAGTTGGGGTTGGGGACTCGCAATCCACGCTTTGTTGCGTGGCCCCTTGAGTCGGGGTTAGGGACTCACAATCCACGCTTTGTTGCTTGGCCCCTCAAGTTGGGGTTAGGGACTCACAATCCACGCTTTGTTGCGTGGCCCCTCGAGTTGGGGTTAGGGACTCAGAATCCACGCTTTGTTGCGTGGCCCCTCAAGTTGGGGTTAGGGACTCACAATCCATGCTTTTTTGCGTGGCCCCTCGAGTTGGTGTTAGGGACTCACAATCCACGCTCTGTTGCGTGGCCCCTCGAGTTGGGGTTAAGGACTCACAACCCACGCTTTGTTGCATGGCCCCTCGAGTTGGGGTTAGGGACTCACAATCCACGCTTTGTTGCTTGGCCCCTCAAGTTGGGGTTAGGGACTCACAATCCACGCTTTGTTGCGTGGCCCCTCGAGTTGGGGTTCGGGACTCACAATCCACGCTTTGTTGCGTGGCCACTCGAGTTGGGGTTAGAGACTCACAATCCACGCTTTGTTGCGTGGCCCTTCGAGTTGGGGTTAGGCACCCACAATCCATGCTTTGTTGTGTGGCCCCTCGAGTTGGGGTTAGGGACTCACAATCCACGCAGTGTTGCGTGGCCCATCGAGTTGGGGTTGGGGACTCACAATCCACGCTTTGTTGCGTGGCCCCTGGAGTTGGGGTTAGGGACTCACAATCCACGCTTTGTTGCTTGGCCCCTCAAGTTGGGGTTAGGGACTCACAATCCACGCTTCATTGCGTGGCCCCTCGAGTTGGGGTTAGGGACTCACAATCCACGCTTTATTGCGTGGCCCCTCGAGTTGGGGTTAGGGACTCACAATCCACGCTTTGTTGCTTGGCCCCTCAAGTTGGGGTTAGGGACTCACAATCCACACGTTGT
Source organism: Eutreptiella sp. 'Long Island Sound 2002' (assembly GCA_964036045.1). NCBI lineage: Eukaryota > Euglenozoa > Euglenophyceae > Eutreptiales > Eutreptiaceae > Eutreptiella > Eutreptiella sp. 'Long Island Sound 2002'. The sequence continues at coordinate 121,425,800 of OZ038380.1, read as the reverse complement.
TGCGTGGCCCCTCGAGTTGGGGTTGGGGACTCACAATCCACGCTTTGTTGCTTGGCCCATCGATTTGGGGTTAGGGACTCACAATCCACGTTTTATTGCGTGTCCCCTGAAGTTGGGGTTAGGGACTCACAATCCACGCATTATTGCGTGGCCCCTCGAGTTGGGGTTGGGGACTCGCAATCCACGCTTTGTTGCGTGGCCCCTTGAGTCGGGGTTAGGGACTCACAATCCACGCTTTGTTGCTTGGCCCCTCAAGTTGGGGTTAGGGACTCACAATCCACGCTTTGTTGCGTGGCCCCTCGAGTTGGGGTTACGGACTCAGAATCCACGCTTTATTGCGTGGCCCCTTGAGTTGGGGTTAGGGACTCACAATCCACGCTTTGTTGCGTGGGCCCTCGAGTTGGGGTTAGGGACTCACAATCCACGCTTTGTTGCGTGGCCCCTCAAGTTGGGGTTAGGGACTCACGATCCATGCTTTTTTGCGTGGCCCCTCGAGTTGGGGTTAGGGACTCACAATCCACGCTCTGTTGCGTGGCCCCTCGAGTTGGGGTTAGGGACTCACAACCCACGCTTTGTTGCATGGCCCCTCGAGTTGGGGTTAGGGACTCACAATCCACGCTTTGTTGCTTGGCCCCTCAAGTTGGGGTTAGGGCTTCACAATCCACGCTTTGTTGCGTGGCCCCTCGAGTTCTCGAGTCGGGGTTAGGGACTCACAATCCATGCTTTTTTGTGTGGTCCCTAGAGTTGGGGTTAGGGACTCACAATCCACGCTTTGTTGCGTGGCCCCTCGGGTTGAGGTTAGGGACTCACAATCCACGCTTTGTTGCGTGGCCCCTCGAGTTGGGGTTAGGGACTCACAATCCACGCTTCGTTGTGTGGCCCCTCGAGTTGGGGTTAGGGACTCACAATCCACGCATTGTTGCGTGGCCCCTCGAGTTGGGGTTGAGTTGGGGTTAGGGACTCGGAATCCACGCATTGTTGCGTGGCCCCTCGAGTTGGGGTTAGGGACTCACAATCCACGCTTTGCTGCGTGGCCCCTCGAGTTCGGGTTAGGGACTCACAATCCACGCTTTGTTGTGTGGCCCCTCGAGTTGGGGTTAGGGACTCACAATCCACGCATTGTTGCGTGGCCCCTCGAGTTGGGGTTGAGTTGGGGTTAGGGACTCGGAATCCACGCATTGTTGCGTGGCCCCTCGAGTTGGGGTTAGGGACTCACAATCCACGCTTTGCTGCGTGGCCCCTCGAGTTCGGGTTAGGGACTCACAATCCACGCTTTGTTGTGTGGCCCCTCGAGTTGGGGTTAGGGACTCACAATCCGGGTTTTGTTGCGTGGCCCCTGAAGTTGGGGTTAGGGACTCACAATCCACGCTTTGTTGCGTGGCCCATCGAGTTGGGGGTAGGCACCAACAATCCATGCTTTGTTGTGTGGCCCCTCGAGTTGGGGTTAGGGACTCGCAATCCACGCTTTGTTGCGTGGCCCCTGGAGTTGGGGGTAGGCACCCACAATCCATGCTTTGTTGTGTGGCCCCTCGAGTTGGGGTTAGGGACTCACAATCCACGCATTGTTGCGTGGCCCATCGAGTTGGGGTTGGGGACTCGCAATCGACGCTTTGTGGCGTGGCCCCTTGAGTTGGGGTTAGGGACTCACAATCCACGCTTTGTTGCTTGGCCCCTCAAGTTGGGGTTAGGGACTCACAATCCACGCTTTGGTGCGTGGCCCCTCGAGTTGGGGTTAGGGACTCACAATGCACGCTTTGTTGCGTGGCCCCTCGAGTTGGGGTTGGGGACTCACAATCCACGCTTTGTTGCGTGGCCCCTCGAGTTGGGGTTAGGGACTCACAATCCACGCTTTGTTGCGTGGCCCCTCGAGTTGGGGTTAGGGACTCACAATCCACGCTCTGTTGCGTGGCCCCTCGAGTTGGGGTTAGGGACTCACAATCCACGCTTTGTTGCGTGGCCCCTCGAGTTGGGGTTAGGGACTCACAATCCACGCTTTGTTGCGTGGCCCCTCAAGTTGGGGTTAGGGACTCACAATCCACGCATTGTTGCGTGGCCCCTCGAGTTCTCGAGTCGGGGTTAGGGACTCACAATCCATGCTTTTTTGTGCGGTCCCTAGAGTTGGGGTTAGGGACTCACAATCCATGCTTTGTTGCGTTGCCCCTCGAGTTGAGGTTAGGGACTCACAATCCACGCTTTGTTGCGTGGCCCCTCGAGTTGGGGTTAGGGACTCACAATCCACGCTTCGTTGTGTGGCCCCTCGAGTTGGGGTTAGGGACTCACAATCCACGCTTTGTTGCGTGGCCCCTTGAGTTGGGGTTAGGGACTCAGAATCCACGCATTGTTGCGTGGCACCTCAAGTTGGGGTTAGGGACTCACAATCCACGCTTTGTTGCGTGGCCCCTTGAGTTGGGGTTAGGGACTCACAATCCACGCTTCGTTGTGTGGCCCCTCGAGTTGGGGTTAGGGACTCACAATCCACGCTTTGTTGTGTGGCCCCTTGAGTTGGGGTTAGGGACTCACAATCCACGCATTGTTGCGTGGCCCCTCGAGTTGGGGTTAGGGACTCACAATCCATGCTTTGTTGAGTGGCCCCTTGAGTTCGGGTTAGGGACTCACAATCCACGCTTTGTTGCGTTGCCCCTCGAGTTGGGGTTCGGGACTCACGATCCACGCGTTATTGCGTGGCCCCTCAAGTTGGGGTTAGGGACTCACAATCCACGCTTTGTTGCGTGGTCCCTGAAGTTGGGGTTAGGGACTCACAATCCACGCTTTGTTGCGCGGCCCCTTGAGTTGGGGTTGGGGACTCACAATCCACGCTTTGTTTTGTGGCCCCTCGAGTTGGGGCTAGGGACTCACAATCCACCTTTTGTTGTGTGGCCCCTCGAGTTGGGGTTAGGGACTCACAATCCACGCATGGTTGCGTGGCCCCTCGAGTTGGGGTTGGGGACTGTGATTCCACGCTTTGTTGCGTGGCCCCTTGAGTTGGGGTTAGGGACTCACAATCCACGCATTGCTGCGTGGCCCCTCAAGTTGGAATCAGGGACTCACAATCCACGCTTTGTTGTGTGGCCCCTCGAGTTGGGGTTGGGGACTCACAATCCACGCTTTGTTGCGTGGCGCCTTGAGTTGGGGTTAGGGACTCACAATTCACGCATTGTTGCGTGGCCCCTCGAGTTGGGGTTAGGGACTCACAATCCACGCATGGTTGCGTGGCCCCTCGAGTTGGGGTTGGGGACTCTGATTCCACGCTTTGTTGCGTGGCCCCTTGAGTTGGGGTTAGGGACTCACAATCCACGCATTGTTGCTTGGCCCCTCAAGTTGGGGTTAGGGACTCACAATCCACGCTTTGTTGTGTGGCCCCTTGAGTTGGGGTTGGGGACTCACAATCCACGCTTTGTTGCGTGGCGCCTTGAGTTGGGTTTAGGGACTCACAATCCACGCATTGTTGCGTGGCCCCTCGAGTTGGGGTTAGGGACTCACAATCCACGCTTTGCTGCGTGGCCCCTCGAGTTGGGGTTAGGGACTCACAATCCACGCTTTGTTGTGTGGCCCCTCGAGTTGGGGTTAGGGACTCACAATCCACGCTTTGTTGTGTGGCCCCTCGAGTTGGGGTTAGGCAGTCACAATCCATGCTTTTTTGCGTGGCCCCTCGAGTTGGGGTTAGGCACTCACAATCCACGCTTTGTTGCGTTGCCCCTCGAGTTGGGGTTCGGGACTCACAATCCACGGTTTGTTGCGTGGCCCCTCAAGCTGGGGTTAGGGACTCACAATCCGGGCGTTAATGCGTGGCCCCTCGAGTTGGGGTTAGGGACTCACAATCCACGCATGGTTGCGTGGCCCCTCGAGTTGGGGTGGGGGACTCACAATCCACGCTTTGTTGCGTGGCCCCTTGAGTTGTGGTTAGGGACTCACAATCCACGCTCTGTTGCGTGGCCCCTCGAGTTGGGGTTAGGGACTCACAATCCACGCTTTGTTGCGTGGCCCCTCGAGTTGGGGTTAGGGACTCACAATCCACGCTTTGTTGCGTGGCCCCTCAAGTTGGGGTTAGGGACTCACAATCACCGCTTTGTTGTAGGGCCCCTCGAGTTGGGGTTGGGGACTCACAATCCACGCTTTGTTCCGTGGCCCCTCGAGTTGGGGTTAGGGACTGACAATCCACGCTTTGTTGTGTGGCCCCTCAAGTTGGGGTTAGGGACTCACAATCCACGCATTGTTGCGTGGCCCCTCGAGTTGGGGTTGGGGACTCACAATCCACGCTTTGTTGCGTGGCGCCTTGAGTTGGGGTTAGGGACTCACAAACCACGCATTGTTGCGTTGCCCCTCGAGTTGGGGTTAGGGACTCACAATCCACGCTTTGCTGCGTGGCCCCTCGAGTTCGGGTTAGGGACTCACAATCCACGCTTTGTTGTGTGGCCCCTTGAGTTGGGGTTAGGGACTCACAATACACGCTTTGTTGTGTGGCCCCTTGAGTTGAGGTTAGGGACTCACAATCCACGCTTTATTGCGTGGCCCCTTGAGTTGGGGTTAGGGACTCACAATCCACGCTTTGTTGTGTGGCCCCTTGAGTTGGGGTTAGGGACTCACAATCCACGCTTTGTTGTGTGGCCCCTTGAGTTGGGGTTAGGGACTCACAATCCACGCTTTGTTGCGTGGCCCCTGGAGTTGGGGTTAGGGACTCACAATCCACGCTTTGTTGTGTGGCCCCTTGAGTTGGGGTTAGGGACTCACAATCCACGCTTTGTTGCGTGGCCCCTCAAGTTGGGGTTAGGGACTCACAATCCACGCTTTGTTGTGTGGCCCCTTGAGTTGGGGTTAGGGACTCACAATCCACGCTTTATTGCGTGGCCCCTCGAGTTGGAGTTAGGCACTTACAATCCATGCTTTTTTGCGTGGCCCCTAGAGTTGGGGTCAGGCACTCACAATCCACGCTTTGTTGCGTTGCCCCTCGAGTTGGGGTTCGGGACTCACAATCCACGCTTTGTTGCGTTGCCCCTCGAGTTGGGGTTCGGGACTCACAATCCACGCTTTGTTGCATGGCCCCTCAAGTTGGGGTTAGGGACTCACAATCCACGCTTTGTTGCTTGGCCCCTCGAGTTGGGGTTAGGGACTCGCAATCCACGCTTTGTTGCGTGGCCCCTCGAGTTGGGGTTAGGGACTCACAATCCACGCTTTGTTGCGTGGCCCCTCAAAGTGGGGTTAGGGACTCACAATCCACGCTTCATTGCGTGGCCCCTCGAGTTCTCGAGTTGGGGTTAGGGACTCACAATCCATGCTTTGTTGCGTGGTCCCTAGAGTTGGGGTTAGGGACTCACAATCCACGCTTTGTTGCGTTGCCCCTCGAGTTGGGGTTAGGGACTCACAATCCACGCTTTGTTGTGTGGCCCTCAGTTTGGGGTTAGGGACTCACAATCCATGCTTTGTTGCGTGGCCCCTCGAGTTGGGGTTAGGGACTCACAATCCATGCTTTGTTGCTTGGCCCCTCGAGTTCGGGTTAGGGACTCACAATCCCCGCTTTGTTGCGTGGCCCGTCAAGTTGGGGTTAGGGACTCACAATCCACGCTTTGTTGCGTGGCCCCTGGAGTTGTGGTTAGGGACTCACAATCCACGCTTTGTTGTGTGGCCCCTCAAGTTGGGGTTAGGGACTCACAATCCACGCTTTGTTGTGTGGCCCCTTGAGTTGTGGTTAGGGACTCACAATCCACGCTTTGTTGCGTGGCCCCTCGAGTTGGGGTTAGGGACTCACAATCCATGCTTTGTTGCTTGGCCCCTCGAGTTCGGGTCAGGGACTCACAATCCCCGCTTTGTTCCGTGGCCCCTCAAGTTGGGGTTAGGGACTCACAATCCACGCTTTGTTGTGTGGCCCCTCGAGTTGGGGTTAGGGAATCACAATCCACGCTTTAATATGTGGCCCCCCGAGTTGGACTTAGGCACTCACAATCCATGCTTTTTTGCGCGGCCCCTCAAGTTCGGGTTAGGGACTCACAATCCACGCTTTGTTGCGTGGCCCCTCAAGTTGGGGTTAGGGACTCACAATCCACGCATTATTGCGTGGCCCCTCAAGTTGGGGTTAGGGACTCAGAATCCACGCTTTGTTGCGTGGCCCTTGAAGTTGGGGTTAGGGACTCACAATCCACGCATTGTTGCGTGGCCCCTCGAGTTGGGGTTCGGGATTCACAATCCACGCTTTGTTGCGTGGCCCCTTGAGTTGGGGTTAGGGAGTCACAATCCACGCTTTGTTGCGTGGCCCTTAGAGTTGGGGTTAGGGACTCACAATCCATGCTTTGTTGCGTGGCCCCTCGAGTTCGGGTTAGGGACTCACAATCCACGCTTTGTTGCGTGGCCCCTGAAGTTGGGGTTAGGGACTCACAATCCACGCTTTGTTGCTTGGCCCCTCAAGTTGGGGTTAGGGACTCACAATCCACGCTTTGTTGCGTGGCCCCTCGAGTTGGGGTCAGAGACTCACAATGCATGCTTTGTTGCGTGGCCCCTTGAGTTGGGGTTAGGGACTCACAATCCACGCTTTAATGCGTGGCCCCTTGAGTTGGGGTTAGGGACCACAATCCACGCTCTGTTCCTTGGCCCCTGAAGTTGGGGTTAGGGACTCACAATCCACGCATTGTTGCGTTGCCCCTCGAGTTGGGGTTAGGGACTCATAATCCACGCATTGTTGCATGGCCCCTCAAGTTGGGGTTAGGGACTCACAATCCACGCTTTGTTGCTTGGCCCCTCGAGTTGGGGTTAGGGACTCGCAATCCACGCTTTGTTGCGTGGCCCCTCGAGTTGGGGTTAGGGACTCACAATCCACGCTTTGTTGCGTGGCCCCTCAAAGTGGGGTTAGGGACTCACAATCCACGCTTCATTGCGTGGCCCCTCGAGTTCTCGAGTTGGGGTTAGGGACTCACAATCCATGCTTTGTTGCGTGGTCCCTAGAGTTGGGGTTAGGGACTCACAATCCATGCTTTGTTGCGTTGCCCCTCGAGTTGTGGTTAGGGACTCACAATCCACGCTTTATTGCGTGGCGCCTCGAGTTGGGGTCAGGCAGTTGCAATCCATGCTTTTTTGCGTGGCCCCTAGAGTTGGGGTTAGGGACTCACAATCCACGCTTTGCTGCATGGCCCCTCAAGTTGGGGTTAGGGACTCACAATCCACGCGTTATTGCGTGGCCCCTCGAGTTGGGGTTAGGGACTCACAATCCACGCTTTGTTGCGTGGCCCCTCGAGTTGGGGTTAGGGACTCACAATCCACGCTTTGTTGCCTGGCCCCTCAAGTTGGGGTTAGAGACTCACAATCCACACGTTATTGCGTGGCCCCTCGAGTTGGGGTTAGGGACTCACAATCCACGCATTGTTGCGTGGCCCCTCGAGTTGGGGTTGGGGACTCACAATCCACGCTTTATTGCGTGGCGCCTCGAGTTGGGGTCAGGGACTCACAATCCATGCTTTTTTGCGTGGCCCCTCGAGTTGGGGTTAGGGACTCACAATCCACGCTTTGCTCCATGGCCCCTCAAGTTGGGGTTAGGGACTCACAATCCACGCTTTGTTGCTTGGCCCCTCGAGTTGGGGTTAGGAACTCACAATCCACGCATTGTTGCGTGGCCCCTCGTTTTGGGGCCAGGGACTCACAATCCACGCTTTGTTGTGTGGCCCCTGAAGTTGGGATTAGGGACTCACAATCCACGCTTTGTTGCGTGGCCCCACGAGTTGGGGTTAGGGACTCACAATCCACGCGTTATTGCGTGGCCCCTCGTGTTGGGGTTAGGGACTCATAATCCACGCATTGTTGCGTGGCCCCTCGAGTTGGGGTTGGGGACTCACAATCCACACTTTGTTGCGTGGCCCCCCTAGTTGGGGTTAGGCACTCACAATCCATGCTTTGTTGCGTGGCCCCTTGAGTTGGGGTTAGGGACTCACAGTCCATGCTTTGTTGCGTGGCCCCTGGAGTTGGGGTTAGGGACTCACAATCCACGTTTTGCTGCGTGGCCCCTCAAGTTGGGGTTAGGGTCTCACAATCCACGCTTTGTTGCGTGGCCCCTCGAGTTGGGGTTAGGAATTACAATCCACGCTTTGTTGCTTGGCCCCTCAAGTTGGGGTTAGGGACTCACAATCCACGCTTTATTGCGTGGCCCCTCGAGTTGGGGTTAGGGACTCACAATCCACGCTTTGTCGCGTGGCCCCTGAAGTTGGGGTTAGGGACTCACAATCCACGCCTTGTCGCGTGGCCCCTCGAGTTGGGGTTCGGGATTCACAATCCACGCTTTGTTGCGTGGCCCCTTGAGTTGGGGTTAGGGAGTCACAATCCACGCTTTGTTGCGTGGCCCTTAGAGTTGGGGTTGGGGACTCACAATCCATGCTTTGTTGCGTGGCCCCTCGAGTTCGGGTTAGGGACTCACAATCCACGCTTTGTTGCGTGGCCCCTGAAGTTGGGGTTAGGGACTCACAATCCACGCTTTGTTGCTTGGCCCCTCAAGTTGGGGTCAGGGACTCACAATCCACGCTTTGTTGCGTGGCCCCTTGAGTTGGGGTTAGGGACTCACAATCCACGCTTTAATGCGTGGCCCCTTGAGTTGGGGTTAGGGACCACAATCCACGCTCTGTTCCGTGGCCCGTGAAGTTGGGGTTAGGGACTCACAATCCACGCATTGTTGCGTTGCCCCTCGAGTTGGGGTTAGGGACTCACAATCCACCTTTTGTTGTGTGGCCCTTGAAGTTGGGGTTAGGGACTCACAATCCACGCATGGTTGCGTGGCCCCTCGAGTTGGGGTTGGGAACTCACAATCCACGCTTTGTTGCGTGGCCCCTTGAGTTGTGGTTAGGGACTCACAATCCACGCTTTGTTCCGTGGCCCGTGAAGTTGGGGTTAGGGACTCACAATCCACGCTTTGTTGCGTGGCCCCTCAAAGTGGGGTTAGGGACTCACAATCCACGCTTCATTGCGTGGCCCCTCGAGTTCTCGAGTTGGGGTTAGGGACTCACAATCCATGCTTTGTTGCGTGGCCCCTCGAGTTGGGGTTAGGGACTCACAATCCACGCTTTGTTGCGTGGCCCCTCGAGTTGGGGTTAGGGACTCACAATCCACGCTTTGTTGCGTGGCCCCTGAAGTTGGGGTTAGGGACTCACAATCCACGCTTTGTTGCGTGGCCCCTAGAGTTGGGGTGGGGGACTCACAATCCATGCTTTGTTGCGTGGCCCCTCGAGTTGGGGTTAGGGACTCACAATCCACGCTTTGTTGCGTGGCCCCTGAAGTTGGGGTTAGGGACTCACAATCCACGCTATGTTGTGTGGCCCCTCGAGTTGGGGTTAGGGACTCACAATCCACGCTTTGTTGCTTGGCCCCTCGAGTTCGGGTTAGGGACTCACAATCCCCGCTTTGTTGCGTGGCCCGTCAAGTTGGGGTTAGGGACTCACAATCCACGCTTTGTTGCGTGGCCCCTTGAGTTGTGGTTAGGGACTCACAATCCACGCTTTGTTGCGTGGCCCCTCGAGTTTGGGTTAGGGACTCACAATCCATGCTTTGTTGCTTGGCCCCTCGAGTTCGGGTCAGGGACTCACAATCCCCGCTTTGTTCCGTGGCCCCTCAAGTTGGGGTTAGGGAATCACAATCCACGCTTTAATATGTGGCCCCCCGAGTTGGACTTAGGCACTCACAATCCATGCTTTTTTGCGCGGCCCCTCGAGTTCGGGTTAGGGACTCACAATCCACGCTTTGTTGCGTGGCCCCTCAAGTTGGGGTTAGGGACTCACAATTCACGCATTATTGCGTGGCCCCTCAAGTTGGGGTTAGGGACTCACAATCCACGCTTTGTTGCGTGGCCCTTGAAGTTGGGGTTAGGGACTCACAATCCACGCATTGTTGCGTGGCCCCTCGAGTTGGGGTTCGGGATTCACAATCCACGCTTTGTTGCGTGGCCCCTTGAGTTGGGGTTAGGGAGTCACAATCCACGCTTTGTTGCGTGGCCCTTAGAGTTGGGGTTAGGGACTCACAATCCATGCTTTGTTGCGTGGCCCCTCGAGTTCGGGTTAGGGACTCACAATCCACGCTTTGTTGCGTGGCCCCTGAAGTTGGGGTTAGGGACTCACAATCCACGCTTTGTTGCTTGGCCCCTCAAGTTGGGGTCAGGGACTCACAATCCACGCTTTGTTGCGTGGCCCCTCGAGTTGGGGTCAGAGACTCACAATCCATGCTTTGTTGCGTGGCCCCTTGAGTTGGGGTTAGGGACTCACAATCCACGCTTTAATGCGTGGCCCCTTGAGTTGGGGTTAGGGACCACAATCCACGCTCTGTTCCGTGGCCCCTGAAGTTGGGGTTAGGGACTCACAATCCACGCATTGTTGCGTTGCCCCTCGAGTTGGGGTTAGGGACTCACAATCCACCTTTTGTTGTGTGGCCCTTGAAGTTGGGGTTAGGGACTCACAATCCACGCATGGTTGCGTGGCCCCTCGAGTTGGGGTTGGGAACTCACAATCCACGCTTTGTTGCGTGGCCCCTTGAGTTGTGGTTAGGGACTCACAATCCACGCTTTGTTCCGTGGCCCGTGAAGTTGGGGTTAGGGACTCACAATCCACGCTTTGTTGCGTGGCCCCTCAAAGTGGGGTTAGGGACTCACAATCCACGCTTCATTGCGTGGCCCCTCGAGTTCTCGAGTTGGGGTTAGGGACTCACAATCCATGCTTTGTTGCGTGGCCCCTCGAGTTGGGGTTAGGGACTCACAATCCACGCTTTGTTGCGTGGCCCCCCGAGTTGGGGTTAGGGACTCACAATCCACGCTTTGTTGCGTGGCCCCTGAAGTTGGGGTTAGGGACTCACAATCCACGCTTTGTTGCGTGGCCCCTAGAGTTGGGGTGGGGGACTCACAATCCATGCTTTGTTGCGTGGCCCCTCGAGTTGGGGTTAGGGACTCACAATCCACGCTTTGTTGCGTGGCCCCTGAAGTTGGGGTTAGGGACTCACAATCCACGCTATGTTGTGTGGCCCCTCGAGTTGGGGTTAGGGACTCACAATCCACGCTTTGTTGCGTGGCCCCTCGAGTTGGGGTTAGGGACTCACAATCCATGCTTTGTTGCGCTGCCCCTCGAGTCGGGGTTAGGGACTCACAATCCACGCGTTATTGCGTGGCCCCTTGAGTTGGGGTTAGGGACTCACAATCCACGCTTTGTTCCGTGGCCCGTGAAGTTGGGGTTAGGGACTCACAATCCACGCTTTGTTGCGTGGCCCCTCAAAGTGGGGTTAGGGACTCACAATCCACGCTTCATTGCGTGGCCCCTCGAGTTCTCGAGTTGGGGTTAGGGACTCACAATCCATGCTTTGTTGCGTGGTCCCTAGAGTTGGGGTTAGGGACTCACAATCCACGCTTTGTTGCGTTGCCCCTCGAGTTGGGGTTAGGGACTCACAAGCCACGCTTTGTTGTGTGGCCCTCAGTTTGGGGTTAGGGACTCACAATCCATGCTTTGTTGCGTGGCCCCTCGAGTTGGGGTTAGGGACTCACAATCCATGCTTTGTTGCTTGGCCCCTCGAGTTCGGGTTAGGGACTCACAATCCCCGCTTTGTTGCGTGGCCCCTCAAGTTGGGGTTAGGGACTCACAATCCACGCTTTGTTGCGTGGCCCCTTGAGTTGTGGTTAGGGACTCACAATCCACGCTTTGTTGCGTGGCCCCTCGAGTTGGGGTTAGGGACTCACAATCCATGCTTTGTTGCTTGGCCCCTCGAGTTCGGGTCAGGGACTCACAATCCCCGCTTTGTTCCGTGGCCCCTCAAGTTGGGGTTAGGGACTCACAATCCACGCTTTGTTGTGTGGCCCCTCGAGTTGGGGTTAGGGAATCACAATCCACGCTTTAATATGTGGCCCCCCGAGTTGGACTTAGGCACTGACAATCCATGCTTTTTTGCGCGGCCCCTCGAGTTCGGGTTAGGGACTCACAATCCACGCTTTGTTGCGTGGCCCCTCAAGTTGGGGTTAGGGACTCACAATCCACGCATTATTGCGTGGCCCCTCAAGTTGGGGTTAGGGACTCACAATCCACGCTTTGTTGCGTGGCCCTTGAAGTTGGGGTTAGGGACTCACAATCCACGCATTGTTGCGTGGCCCCTCGAGTTGGGGTTCGGGATTCACAATCCACGCTTTGTTGCGTGGCCCCTTGAGTTGGGGTTAGGGAGTCACAATCCACGCTTTGTTGCGTGGCCCTTAGAGTTGGGGTTAGGGACTCACAATCCATGCTTTGTTGCGTGGCCCCTCGAGTTCGGGTTAGGGACTCACAATCCACGCTTTGTTGCGTGGCCCCTGAAGTTGGGGTTAGGGACTCACAATCCACGCTTTGTTGCTTGGCCCCTCAAGTTGGGGTCAGGGACTCACAATCCACGCTTTGTTGCGTGGCCCCTCGAGTTGGGGTCAGAGACTCACAATCCATGCTTTGTTGCGTGGCCCCTTGAGTTGGGGTTAGGGACTCACAATCCACGCTTTAATGCGTGGCCCCTTGAGTTGGGGTTAGGGACCACAATCCACGCTCTGTTCCGTGGCCCCTGAAGTTGGGGTTAGGGACTCACAATCCACGCATTGTTGCGTTGCCCCTCGAGTTGGGGTTAGGGACTCACAATCCACCTTTTGTTGTGTGGCCCCTGAAGTTGGGGTTAGGGACTCACAATCCACGCATGGTTGCGTGGCCCCTCGAGTTGGGGTTGGGAACTCACAATCCACGCTTTGTTGCGTGGCCCCTTGAGTTGTGGTTAGGGACTCACAATCCATGCTTTGTTGCGTGGTCCCTAGAGTTGGGGTTAGGGACTCACAATCCACGCTTTGTTGCGTGGCCCCTCGAGTTGGGGTTAGGGACTCACAATCCACGCTTTGTTGCGTGGCCTCTGAAGTTGGGGTTAGGGACTCACAATCCACGCTTTGTTGCGTGGCCCCTAGAGTTGGGGTTAGGGACTCACAATCCATGCTTTGTTGCGTGGCCCCTCGAGTTGGGGTTAGGGACTCACAATCCACGCTTTGTTGCGTGGCCCCTGAAGTTGGGGTTAGGGACTCACAATCCACGCTTTGTTGTGTGGCCCCTCGAGTTGGGGTTAGGGACTCACAATCCACGCTTTGTTGCGTGGCCCCTCGAGTTGGGGTTAGGGACTCACAATCCATGCTTTGTTGCGCTGCCCCTCGAGTCGGGGTTAGGGACTCACAATCCACGCGTTATTGCGTGGCCCCTTGAGTTGGGGTTAGGGACTCACAATCCACGCTTTGTTCCGTGGCCCGTGAAGTTGGGGTTAGGGACTCACAATCCACGCATTGTTGCGTTGCCCCTCGAGTTGGGGTGAGGGACTCACAATCCACCTTTTGTTGCTTGGCCCCTCAAGGTGGGGTTAGGGACTCACAATCCACGCATGGTTGCGTGGCCCCTCGAGTTGGGGTTGGGGACTCACAATCCATGCTTTGTTGCGTGGCCCCTTGAGTTGTGGTTAGGGACTCACAATCCACGCATTGTTGCGTGGCCCCTCGAGTTGGGGTTAGGGACTCACAATCCACGCTTTGTTGCGTGGCCCCTCGAGTTGGGGTTAGGGACTCACAATCCACGCTTTGTTGCGTGGCCCCTCAAGTTGGGGTTAGGGACTCACAATCCACGCTTTGTTGTGTGGCCCCTTGAGTTGGGGTTAGGGACTCACAATCCACGCTTTGTTGCGTGGCCCCTCAAGTTGGGGTTAGGGACTCACAATCCACGCTTTGTTGTGTGGCCCCTTGAGTTGGGGTTAGGGACTCACAATCCACGCTTTATTGCGTGGCCCCTCGAGTTGGAGTTAGGCACTTACAATCCATGCTTTTTTGCGTGGCCCCTAGAGTTGGGGTCAGGCACTCACAATCCACGCTTTGTTGCGTTGCCCCTCGAGTTGGGGTTCGGGACTCACAATCCACGCTTTGTTGCGTTGCCCCTCGAGTTGGGGTTTGGGACTCACAATCCACGCTTTGTTGCATGGCCCCTCAAGTTGGGGTTAGGGACTCACAATCCACGCTTTGTTGCTTGGCCCCTCAAGTTGGGCTCAGGGCCTCGCCATCCACGCTTTGTTGCGTGGCCCCTCGAGTTGGGGTTAGGGACTCACAATCCACGCTTTGTTGCGTGGCCCCTCAAAGTGGGGTTAGGGACTCACAATCCACGCTTCATTGCGTGGCCCCTCGAGTTCTCGAGTTGGGGTTAGGGACTCACAATCCATGCTTTGTTGCGTGGTCCCTAGAGTTGGGGTTAGGGACTCACAATCCACGCTTTGTTGCGTTGCCCCTCGAGTTGGGGTTAGGGACTCACAATCCACGCTTTGTTGTGTGGCCCTCGGGTTGGGGTTAGGGACTCACAATCCACGCTTTGTTGCGTGGCCCCTCGAGTTCGGGTTAGGGACTCACAATCCACGCTTTGTTGCGTGGCCCCTCGAGTTGGGGTTAGGGACTCACAATCCATGCTTTGTTGCTTGGCCCCTCGAGTTCGGGTTAGGGACTCACAATCCCCGCTTTGTTGCGTGGCCCCTCAAGTTGGGGTTAGGGACTCACAATCCACGCTTTGTTGTGTGGCCCCTGGAGTTGGGGTTAGGGAATCACAATCCACGCTTTAATATGTGGCCCCCCGAGTTGGTCTTAGGCACTCACAATCCATGCTTTTTCGCGCGGCCCCTCGAGTTCGGGTTAGGGACTCACAATCCACGCTTTGTTGCGTGGCCCCTCAAGTCGGGGTTAGGGACTCACAATCCACGCATTATTGCGTGGCCCCTCAAGTTGGGGTTAGGGACTCACAATCCACGCTTTGTTGCGTGGCCCTTGAAGTTGGGGTTAGGGACTCACAATCCACGCTTTGTTGCGTGGCCCCTCAAGTTGGGGTTAGGGACTCACAATCCACGCTTTGTTGTGTGGCCCCTTGAGTTGGGGTTAGGGACTCACAATCCACGCTTTGTTACGTTGCCCCTCGAGTTGGGGTTCGGGACTCACAATCCACGCTTTGTTGCGTTGCCCCTCGAGTTGGGGTTCGGAACTCACAATCCACGCTTTGTTGCATGGCCCCTCAAGTTGGGGTTAGGGACTCACAATCCACGCTTTGTTGCTTGGCCCCTCAAGTTGGGCTCAGGGCCTCGCAATCCACGCTTTGTTGCGTGGGCCCTCGAGTTGGGGTTACGGACTCACAATCCACGCTTTGTTGCGTGGCCCCTCAAAGTGGGGTTAGGGACTCACAATCCACGCTTCATTGCGTGGCCCCTCGAGTTCTCGAGTTGGGGTTAGGGACTCACAATCCATGCTTTGTTGCGTGGTCCCTAGAGTTGGGGTTAGGGACTCACAATCCACGCTTTGTTGCGTTGCCCCTCGAGTTGGGGTTAGGGACTCACAATCCACGCTTTGTTGTGTGGCCCTCGGGTTGGGGTTAGGGACTCACAATCCACGCTTTGTTGCGTGGCCCCTCGAGTTCGGGTTAGGGACTCACAATCCACGCTTTGTTGCGTGGCCCCTCGAGTTGGGGTTAGGGACTCACAATCCATGCTTTGTTGCTTGGCCCCTCGAGTTCGGGTTAGGGACTCACAATCCCCGCTTTGTTGCGTGGCCCCTCAAGTTGGGGTTAGGGACTCACAATCCACGCTTTGTTGTGTGGCCCCTGGAGTTGGGGTTAGGGAAGCACAATCCACGCTTTAATATGTGGCCCCCCGAGTTGGTCTTAGGCACTCACAATCCATGCTTTTTTGCGCGGCCCCTCGAGTTCGGGTTAGGGACTCACAATCCACGCTTTGTTGCGTGGCCCCTCAAGTTGGGGTTAGGGACTCACAATCCACGCATTATTGCGTGGCCCCTCAAGTTGGGGTTAGGGACTCACAATCCACGCTTTGTTGCGTGGCCCCTGAAGTTGGGGTTAGGGACTCACAATCCACGCATTGTTGCGTGGCCCCTCGAGTTGGGGTTCGGGACTCACAATCCACGCTTTGTTGCGTGGCCCCATGAGTTGGGGTTAGGGACTCACAATCCACGCATTGTTGCGTGGCCCCTCGAGTTGGGGTTCGGGACTCACAATCCATGCTTTGTTGCGTGGCCCCTCGAGTTCGGGTTAGGAACTCACAATCCACGCTTTGTTGCGTGGCCCCTCAAGTTGGGGTTAGGGACTCACAATCCACGCTTTGTTGCTTGGCCCCTCAAGTTGGGGTCAGGGACTCACAATCCACGCTTTGTTGCGTGGCCCCTCGAGTTGGGGTTAGGGACTCACAATCCATGCTTTGTTGCGTGGCCCCTTGAGTTGGGGTTAGGGACCCACAATCCACGCTTTAATGCGTGGCCCCTTGAGTTGGGGTTAGGGACTCACAATCCACGCTTTGTTCCGTTGCCCCTGAAGTTGGGGTTAGGGCCTCACAATCCACGCTTTGTTGCGTGGCCCCTCGAGTTGGGGTTAGGGACTCACAATCCACGCTTTGTTGCGTGGCCCCTCGAGTTGGGGTTAGGGACTGACAATCCACGCATTGTTGCGTGGCCCCTGAAGTTGGGGTTAGCGACTCACAATCCACGCTTTGTTGTGTGGCCCCTAGAGTTGGGGTTAGGGACTCACAATCCATGCTTTGTTGCGTGGCCCCTGGAGTTGGGGTTAGGGACTCACAATCCACGCTTTGTTGCGTGGCCCCTGAAGTTGGGGTTAGGGACTCACAATCCACGCTTTGTTGCTTGGCCCCTCAAGTTGGGGTCAGGGACTCACAATCCACGCTTTGTTGCGTGGCCCCTCGAGTTGGGGTTAGGGACTCACAATCCATGCTTTGTTGCGCTGCCCCTCGAGTTGGGGTTAGGGACTCACAATCCACGCGTTATTGCGTGGCCCCTTGAGTTGGGGTTAGGGACTCACAATCCACGCTTTGTTCCGTGGCCCGTGAAGTTGGGGTTAGGGACTCACAATCCACGCATTGTTGCGTTGCCCCTCGAGTTGGGGTGAGGGACTCACAATCCACCTTTTGTTGTGTGGCCCTTGAAGTTGGGGTTAGGGACTCACAATCCACGCATGGTTGCGTGGCCCCTCGAGTTGGGGTTGGGGACTCACAATCCACGCTTTGTGGCGTGGCCCCTTGAGTTGTGGTTAGGGACTCACAATCCACGCATTGTTGCGTTGCCCCTCGAGTTGGGGTTAGGGACTCACAATCCACGCTTTGTTG
Organism: Eutreptiella sp. 'Long Island Sound 2002'; assembly: GCA_964036045.1. Lineage (NCBI taxonomy): Eukaryota > Euglenozoa > Euglenophyceae > Eutreptiales > Eutreptiaceae > Eutreptiella > Eutreptiella sp. 'Long Island Sound 2002'. Next base: position 121,408,673 of record OZ038380.1, on the reverse strand, counting down.
CGTGGCCCCTCGAGTTGGGGTTAGGGACTCACAATCCACGCTTTGTTGCGTGGCCCCTCAAGTTGGGGTTAGGGACTGACAATCCACGCTTTGTTGTGTGGCCCCTCGAGTTGGGGTTGGGGACTCACAATCCACTCTTTGTTCCGTGGCCCCTCGCGTTGGGGTTAGGGACTCACAATCCACGTTTTGTTGTGTGGCCCCTCGAGTTGGGGTTAGGGACTCACAATCCACGCATTGTTGCGTGGCCCCTTGAGTTGGGGTTGGGGACTCACAATCCACGCTTTGTTGCGTGGCGCCTCGAGTTGGGGTTAGGGACTCACAATCCACGCATTGTTGCGTGGCCCCTCGAGTTGGAGTTAGGGACTCACAATCCACGCTTTGCTGCGTGGCCCCTCGAGTTCGGGTTAGGGACTCACAATCCACGCTTTGTTGCGTGGCCCCTCAAGTTGGGGTTAGGGACTCACAATCCACGCTTTGTTGTGTGGCCCCTCGAGTTGGGGTTAGGGACTCACAATCCACGCTTTATTGCGTGGCCCCTCGAGTTGGAGTTAGGCACTTACAATCCATGCTTTTTTGCGTGGCCCCTAGAGTTGGGGTCAGGCACTCACAATCCACGCTTTGTTGCGTTGCCCCTCGAGTTGGTGTTCGGGACTCACAATCCACGCTTTGTTGCGCTGCCCCTCGAGTTGGGGTTCGGGACTTACAATGCACGCTTTGTTGCATGGCCCCTCAAGTTGGGGTTAGGGACTCACAATCCACGCTTTGTTGCTTGGCCCCTCAAGTTGGGGTCAGGGACTCACAATCCACGCTTTGTTGCGTGGCCCCTCGAGTTGGGGTTAGGGACTCAGAATCCACGCTTTGTTGCGTGGTCCTCGAGTTGGGGTTAGGGACTCACAATCCACGCTTCATTGCGTGGCCCCTCGAGTTCTCGAGTTGGGGTTAGGGACTCACAATCCATGCTTTGTTGCGTGGTCCCTAGAGTTGGGGTTAGGGACTCACAATCCACGCTTTGCTGCATGGCCCCTCGAGTTCGGGTTAGGGACTCACAATCCACGCTTTGTTCCGTGGCCCTCGGGTTGGGGTTAGGGACTCACAATCCACGCTTTGTTGCGTGGCCCCTCGAGTTGGGGTTAGGGACTCACAATCCACGTTTTGTTGTGTGGCCCCTGAAGTTGGGGTTAGGGACTCACAATCCACGCATTGTTGCGTGGCCCCTCGAGTTGGGGTTGGGGACTCACAATCCACGCTTCGTTGCGTGGCCCCTTGAGTTGGGGTTAGGGACTCACAATCCACGCTTTGTTGCGTGGACCCTAGAGTTGGGGTTAGGGACTCACAATCCATGCTTTGTTGCGTGGCCCCTCGAGTTGGGGTTAGGGACTCACAATCCACGTTTTGTTGTGTGGCCCCTGAAGTTGGGGTTAGGGACTCACAATCCACGCATTGTTGCGTGGCCCCTCGAGTTGGGGTTGGGGACTCACAATCCACGCTTCGTTGCGTGGCCCCTTGAGTTGGGGTTAGGGACTCACAATCCACGCTTTGTTGCGTGGACCCTAGAGTTGGGGTTAGGGACTCACAATCCACGCTTCATTGCGTGGCCCCTCGAGTTCTCGAGTTGGGGTTAGGGACTCACAATCCATGCTTTGTTGCGTGGTCCCTAGAGTTGGGGTTAGGGACTCACAATCCACGCTTTGCTGCATGGCCCCTCGAGTTCGGGTTAGGGACTCACAATCCACGCTTTGTTCCGTGGCCCTCGGGTTGGGGTTAGGGACTCACAATCCACGCTTTGTTGCGTGGCCCCTCGAGTTGGGGTTAGGGACTCACAATCCACGTTTTGTTGTGTGGCCCCTGAAGTTGGGGTTAGGGACTCACAATCCACGCATTGTTGCGTGGCCCCTCGAGTTGGGGTTGGGGACTCACAATCCACGCTTCGTTGCGTGGCCCCTTGAGTTGGGGTTAGGGACTCACAATCCACGCTTTGTTGCGTGGACCCTAGAGTTGGGGTTAGGGACTCACAATCCATGCTTCATTGCGTGGCCCCTCGAGTTGGGGTTAGGGACTCACAATCCACGCTGTGTTGCGTGGCCCCTCAAGTTGGGGTTAGGGACTCACAATCCAAGCTTTGTTGTGTGGCCCCTCGAGTTGGGGTTAGGGACTCACAATCCACGCTTTATTGCGTGGCCCCTCGAGTTGGGGTTAGGGACTCACAATCCACGCTTTGTTGCGTGGCCCCTAGAGTTGGGGTTAGGGACTCACAATCCATGCTTTGTTGCGTGGCCCCTCGAGTTGGGGTTAGGGACTCACAATCCACGCTTTGTCGCGTGGCCCCTTGAGTTCGGGTTAGGCACTCACAATCCATGCTTTTTTGCGTGGCCCCTAGAGTTGGGGTTAGGGACTCACAATCCACGCTTTGTTGCTTGGCCCCTCGAGTTGGGGTTAGGGACTCACAATCCACGCTTTGTTGCGTGGCCCTCGGGTTGGGGTTAGGGACTCACAATCCACGCTTTGTTGCGTGGCCCCTGGAGTTGGGGTTAGGGACTCACAATCCACGCTTTGCTGCATGGCCCCTCGGGTTTGGGTTAGGGACTCACAATCCACGCTTTGTTGCGTGGCCCCTCAAGTTGGGGTTAGGGACTCACAATCCACGCTTTGTTGTGTGGCCCCTCGAGTTGGGGTTAGGGACTCACAATCCACGCTTTGTTGTGTGGCCCCTAGAGTTGGGGTTAGGGACTCACAATCCATGCTTTGTTGCGTGGCCCCTCGAGTTGGGCTTAGGGACTCACAATCCACGCTTTGCTGCATGGCCCCTCGAGTTCGGGTTAGGCACTCACAATCCATGCTTTTTTGCGTGGCCCCTAGAGTTGGGGTTAGGGACTCACAATCCACGCTTTGTTGCGTTGCCCCTCGAGTTGGGGTTAGGGACTCACAATCCACGCTTCATTGCGTGGCCCTCAGGTTGGTGTTAGGGACTCACAATCCACGCTTTGTTGCGTGGCCCCTCAAGTTGGGGTTAGGGACTCACAATCCACGCATTGTTGCGTGGCCCCTCGAGTTGGGGTTGGGGACTCACAATCCATGCTTTGTTGCGTGGCCCCTCGAGTTCGGGTTAGGGACTCACAATCCCCGCTTTGTTGCGTGGCCCCTCAAGTTGGGGTTAGGGACTCACAATCCACGCTTTGTTGCGTGGCCCCTAAAGTTGGGGTTAGGGACTCACAATCCACGCTTTGTTGCGTGGCCCTCGGGTTGGGGTTAGGGACTCACAATCCACGCTTTGTTGCATGGCCCCTCAAGTTGGGGTTAGGGACTCACAATCCACGCTTTGTTGTGTGACCCCTCGAGTTGGGGTTAGGGACTCACAATCCACGCATTGTTGCGTGGCCCCTAGAGTTTGGGTTAGGGACTCACAATCCATGCTTTGTTGCGTGGCCCCTCGAGTTGGGGTTAGGGACTCACAATCCACGCTTTGCTGCATGGCCCCTCGAGTTCGGGTTAGGCACTCACAATCCATTCTTTTTTGCATGGCCCCTCGAGTTGGGGTTAGCGACTCACAATCCATGCTTTGTTGCGTGGCCCCTCGAGTTCGGGTTAGGGACTCACAATCCCCGCTTTGTTGCGTGGCCCCTCAAGTTGGGGTTAGGGACTCACAATCCACGCTTTGTTGCGTGGCCCCTGAAGTTGGGGTTAGGGACTCACAATCCACGCTTTGTTGTGTGGCCCCTCGAGTTGGGGTTAGGGACTCACAATCCACGCTTTGTTGCGTGGCCCCTAGAGTTGGGGTTAGGGACTCACAATCCATGCTTTGTTGCGTGGCCCCTCGAGTTGGGGTTAGGGACTCACAATCCACGCTTTGCTGCATGGCCCCTCGAGTTGGGGTTAGGCACTCACAATCCATGCTTTTTTGCGTGGCCCCTCGAATTGGGGTTAGGGACTCACAATCCATGCTTTGTCGCGTGGCCCCTCGAGTTCGGGTTAGGGACTCACGATCCCCGCTTTGTTGCGTGGCCCCTCAAGTTGGGGTTAGGGACTCACAATCCACGCTTTGTTGCGTGGCCCCTGAAGTTGGGGTTAGGGACTCACAATCCACGCATTGTTGCGTGACCCCTAGAGTTGGGGTTAGGGACTCACAATCCATGCTTTGTTGCGTGGCCCCTCGAGTTGGGGTTAGGGACTCACAATCCACGCTTTGCTGCATGGCCCCTCGAGTTCGGGTTAGGCACTCACATTCCATGCTTTTTTGCGTGGCCCCTCGAGTTGGGGTTAGGGACTCACAATCCATGCTTTGTTGCGTGGCCCCTCGAGTTCGGGTTAGGGACTCACAATCCCCGCTTTGTTGCGTGGCCCCTCAAGTTGGGGTTAGGGACTCACAATCCACGCTTTGTTGCGTGGCCCCTGAAGTTGGGGTTAGGGACTCAAAAACCACGCTTTGTCCCGTGGCCCCTCGAGTTGGGGTTAGGGACTCACAATCCACGTTTTGTTGCGTGGCCCCTGAAGTTGGGGTTAGGGACTCACAATCCATGCTTTGTTGCGTGGCCCCTCGAGTTCGGGTTAGGGACTCACAATCCCCGCTTTGTTGCGTGGCCCCTCAAGTTGGGGTTAGGGACTCACAATCCACGCTTTGTTGCGTGGCCCCTCGAGTTGGGGTTAGGGACTCACAATCCACGCTTTGCTGCATGGCCCCTTGAGTTCGGGTTAGGCACTCACAATCCATGCTTTTTTGCGTGGCCCCTAGAGTTGGGGTTAGGGACTCACAATCCACGCTTTGTTGCTTGGCCCCTCGAGTTGGGGTTAGGGACTCACAATCCACGCTTTGTTGCGTGGCCCTCGGGTTGGGGTTAGGGACTCACAATCCACGCTTTGTTGCGTGGCCCCTGGAGTTGGGGTTAGGGACTCACAATCCACGCTTTGCTGCATGGCCCCTCGGGTTTGGGTTAGGGACTCACAATCCACGCTTTGTTGCGTGGCCCCTCAAGTTGGGGTTAGGGACTCACAATCCACGCTTTGTTGTGTGGCCCCTCGAGTTGGGGTTAGGGACTCACAATCCACGCTTTGTTGTGTGGCCCCTAGAGTTGGGGTTAGGGACTCACAATCCATGCTTTGTTGCGTGGCCCCTCGAGTTGGGGTTAGGGACTCACAATCCACGCTTTGCTGCATGGCCCCTCGAGTTCGGGTTAGGCACTCACAATCCATGCTTTTTTGCGTGGCCCCTAGAGTTGGGGTTAGGGACTCACAATCCACGCTTTGTTGCGTTGCCCCTCGAGTTGGGGTTAGGGACTCACAATCCACGCTTCATTGCGTGGCCCTCAGGTTGGTGTTAGGGACTCACAATCCACGCTTTGTTGCGTGGCCCCTCAAGTTGGGGTTAGGGACTCACAATCCACGCATTGTTGCGTGGCCCCTCGAGTTGGGGTTAGGGACTCACAATCCATGCTTTGTTGCGTGGCCCCTCGAGTTCGGGTTAGGGACTCACAATCCCCGCTTTGTTGCGTGGCCCCTCAAGTTGGGGTTAGGGACTCACAATCCACGCTTTGTTGCGTGGCCCCTAAAGTTGGGGTTAGGGACTCACAATCCACGCTTTGTTGCGTGGCCCTCGGGTTGGGGTTAGGGACTCACAATCCACGCTTTGTTGCATGGCCCCTCAAGTTGGGGTTAGGGACTCACAATCCACGCTTTGTTGTGTGACCCCTCGAGTTGGGGTTAGGGACTCACAATCCACGCATTGTTGCGTGGCCCCTAGAGTTTGGGTTAGGGACTCACAATCCATGCTTTGTTGCGTGGCCCCTCGAGTTGGGGTTAGGGACTCACAATCCACGCTTTGCTGCATGGCCCCTCGAGTTCGGGTTAGGCACTCACAATCCATTCTTTTTTGCATGGCCCCTCGAGTTGGGGTTAGCGACTCACAATCCATGCTTTGTTGCGTGGCCCCTCGAGTTCGGGTTAGGGACTCACAATCCCCGCTTTGTTGCGTGGCCCCTCAAGTTGGGGTTAGGGACTCACAATCCACGCTTTGTTGCGTGGCCCCTGAAGTTGGGGTTAGGGACTCACAATCCACGCTTTGTTGTGTGGCCCCTCGAGTTGGGGTTAGGGACTCACAATCCACGCTTTGTTGCGTGGCCCCTAGAGTTGGGGTTAGGGACTCACAATCCATGCTTTGTTGCGTGGCCCCTCGAGTTGGGGTTAGGGACTCACAATCCACGCTTTGCTGCATGGCCCCTCGAGTTGGGGTTAGGCACTCACAATCCATGCTTTTTTGCGTGGCCCCTCGAATTGGGGTTAGGGACTCACAATCCATGCTTTGTCGCGTGGCCCCTCGAGTTCGGGTTAGGGACTCACGATCCCCGCTTTGTTGCGTGGCCCCTCAAGTTGGGGTTAGGGACTCACAATCCACGCTTTGTTGCGTGGCCCCTGAAGTTGGGGTTAGGGACTCACAATCCACGCATTGTTGCGTGACCCCTAGAGTTGGGGTTAGGGACTCACAATCCATGCTTTGTTGCGTGGCCCCTCGAGTTGGGGTTAGGGACTCACAATCCACGCTTTGCTGCATGGCCCCTCGAGTTCGGGTTAGGCACTCACATTCCATGCTTTTTTGCGTGGCCCCTCGAGTTGGGGTTAGGGACTCACAATCCATGCTTTGTTGCGTGGCCCCTCGAGTTCGGGTTAGGGACTCACAATCCCCGCTTTGTTGCGTGGCCCCTCAAGTTGGGGTTAGGGACTCACAATCCACGCTTTGTTGCGTGGCCCCTGAAGTTGGGGTTAGGGACTCAAAAACCACGCTTTGTCCCGTGGCCCCTCGAGTTGGGGTTAGGGACTCACAATCCACGTTTTGTTGTGTGGCCCCTGAAGTTGGGGTTAGGGACTCACAATCCATGCTTTGTTGCGTGGCCCCTCGAGTTCGGGTTAGGGACTCACAATCCCCGCTTTGTTGCGTGGCCCCTCAAGTTGGGGTTAGGGACTCACAATCCACGCTTTGTTGCGTGGCCCCTCGAGTTGGGGTTAGGGACTCACAATCCACGCTTTGCTGCATGGCCCCTCGAGTTCGGGTTAGGCACTCACAATCCATGCTTTTTTGCGTGGCCCCTAGAGTTGGGGTTAGGGACTCACAATCCACGCTTTGTTGCGTTGCCCCTCGAGTTGGGGTTGGGGACTCACAATCCACGCTTCATTGCGTGGCCCCTCGAATGGGGTTAGGGACTCACAATCCACGCTTTGCTGCGTGGCCACTCAAGTTGGGGTTAGGGACTCACAATCCACGCTTTGTTGCGTGGCCCCTCGAGTTGGGGTTAGGGACTCACAATCCATGCTTTGTTGTGTGACCCCTCGAGTTGGGGTTAGGGACTCACAATCCACGCATTGTTGCGTGGCCCCTAGAGTTTGGGTTAGGGACTCACAATCCATGCTTTGTTGCGTGGCCCCTCGAGTTGGGGTTAGGGACTCACAATCCACGCTTTGCTGCATGGCCCCTCGAGTTCGGGTTAGGCACTCACAATCCATTCTTTTTTGCGTGGCCCCTCGAGTTGGGGTTAGCGACTCACAATCCATGCTTTGTTGCGTGGCCCCTCGAGTTCGGGTTAGGGACTCACAATCCCCGCTTTGTTGCGTGGCCCCTCAAGTTGGGGTTAGGGACTCACAATCCACGCTTTGTTGCGTGGCCCCTGAAGTTGGGGTTAGGGACTCACAATCCACGCTTTGTTGTGTGGCCCCTCGAGTTGGGGTTAGGGACTCACAATCCACGCTTTGTTGCGTGGCCCCTAGAGTTGGGGTTAGGGACTCACAATCCATGCTTTTTTGCGTGGCCCCTAGAGTTGGGGTTAGGGACTCACAATCCACGCTTTGTTGCGTTGCCCCTCGAGTTGGGGTTGGGGACTCACAATCCACGCTTCATTGCGTGGCCCTCAGGTTGGTGTTAGGGACTCACAATCCACGCTTTGTTGCGTGGCCCCTCGAGTTGGGGTTAGGGACTCACAATCCACGCTTTGTTGCATGGCCCCTCAAGTTGGGGTTAGGGACTCACAATCCACGCTTTGTTGTGTGACCCCTCGAGTTGGGGTTAGGGACTCACAATCCACGCATTGTTGCGTGGCCCCTAGAGTTTGGGTTAGGGACTCACAATCCATGCTTTGTTGCGTGGCCCCTCGAGTTGGGGTTAGGGACTCACAATCCACGCTTTGCTGCATGGCCCCTCGAGTTCGGGTTAGGCACTCACAATCCACTCTTTTTTGCGTGGCCCCTCGAGTTGGGGTTAGCGACTCACAATCCATGCTTTGTTGCGTGGCCCCTCGAGTTCGGGTTAGGGACTCACAATCCCCGCTTTGTTGCGTGGCCCCTCAAGTTGGGGTTAGGGACTCACAATCCACGCTTTGTTGCGTGGCCCCTGAAGTTGGGGTTAGGGACTCACAATCCACGCTTTGTTGTGTGGCCCCTCGAGTTGGGGTTAGGGACTCACAATCCACGCTTTGTTGCGTGGCCCCTAGAGTTGGGGTTAGGGACTCACAATCCATGCTTTGTTGCGTGGCCCCTCGAGTTGGGGTTAGGGACTCACAATCCACGCTTTGCTGCATGGCCCCTCGAGTTCGGGTTAGGCACTCAGAATCCATGCTTTTTTGCGTGGCCCCTCGAATTGGGGTTAGGGACTCACAATCCATGCTTTGTTGCGTGGCCCCTCGAGTTCGGGTTAGGGACTCACGATCCCCGCTTTGTTGCGTGGCCCCTCAAGTTGGGGTTAGGGACTCACAATCCACGCTTTGTTGCGTGGCCCCTGAAGTTGGGGTTAGGGACTCACAATCCACGCATTGTTGCGTGACCCCTAGAGTTGGGGTTAGGGACTCACAATCCATGCTTTGTTGCGTGGCCCCTCGAGTTGGGGTTAGGGACTCACAATCCACGCTTTGCTGCATGGCCCCTCGAGTTCGGGTTAGGCACTCACATTCCATGCTTTTTTGCGTGGCCCCTCGAGTTGGGGTTAGGGACTCACAATCCATGCTTTGTTGCGTGGCCCCTCGAGTTCGGGTTAGGGACTCACAATCCCCGCTTTGTTGCGTGGCCCCTCAAGTTGGGGTTAGGGACTCACAATCCACGCTTTGTTGCGTGGCCCCTGAAGTTGGGGTTAGGGACTCAAAAACCACGCTTTGTCCCGTGGCCCCTCGAGTTGGGGTTAGGGACTCACAATCCACGTTTTGTTGTGTGGCCCCTGAAGTTGGGGTTAGGGACTCACAATCCATGCTTTGTTGCGTGGCCCCTCGAGTTCGGGTTAGGGACTCACAATCCCCGCTTTGTTGCGTGGCCCCTCAAGTTGGGGTTAGGGACTCACAATCCACGCTTTGTTGCGTGGCCCCTCAAGTTGGGGTTAGGGACTCACAATCCACGCTTTGCTGCATGGCCCCTCGAGTTCGGGTTAGGCACTCACAATCCATGCTTTTTTGCGTGGCCCCTAGAGTTGGGGTTAGGGACTCACAATCCACGCTTTGTTGCGTTGCCCCTCGAGTTGGGGTTGGGGACTCACAATCCACGCTTCATTGCGTGGCCCTCAGGTTGGTGTTAGGGACTCACAATCCACGCTTTGTTGCGTGGCCCCTCGAGTTGGGGTTAGGGACTCACAATCCACGCTTTGTTGCGTGGCCCCTCGAGTTGGGGTTAGGGACTCACAATCCATGCTTTGTTGCGTGGCCCCTCGAGTTCGGGTTAGGGACTCACAATCCCCGCTTTGTTGCGTGGCCCCTCAAGTTGGGGTTAGGGACTCACAATCCACGCTTTGTTGCGTTGCCCCTCGAGTTGGGGTTAGGGACTCACAATCCACGCTTTGTTGCCTGGTCCCTCGAGTTCGGGTTAGGGACTCACAGTCCCCGCTTTGTTGCGTGGCCCCTCGAGTTGGGGTTGGGGACTCACAATCCACGCTTTGTTGCGTTGCCCCTCGAGTTGGGGTTAGGGACTCACAATCCACGCTTTGTTGCGTTGCCCCTCGAGTTGGGGTTGGGGACTCACAATCCACTCTTCATTGCGTGGCCCTCAGGTTGGTGTTAGGGACTCACAATCCACGCTTTGTTGCGTGGCCCCTCGAGTTGGGGTTAGGGACTCACAATCCACGCTTTGTTGCGTGGCCCCTCGAGTTGGGGTTAGGGACTCACAATCCATGCTTTGTTGTGTGACCCCTCGAGTTGGGGTTAGGGACTCACAATCCACGCATTGTTGCGTGGCCCCTAGAGTTTGGGTTAGGGACTCACAATCCATGCTTTGTTGCGTGGCCCCTCGAGTTGGGGTTAGGGACTCACAATCCACGCTTTGCTGCATGGCCCCTCGAGTTCGGGTTAGGCACTCACAATCCATTCTTTTTTGCGTGGCCCCTCGAGTTGGGGTTAGCGACTCACAATCCATGCTTTGTTGCGTGGCCCCTCGAGTTGGGGTTAGGGACTCACAATCCCCGCTTTGTTGCGTGGCCCCTCAAGTTGGGGTTAGGGACTCACAATCCACGCTTTGTTGCGTGGCCCCTGAAGTTGGGGTTAGGGACTCACAATCCACGCTTTGTTGTGTGGCCCCTCGAGTTGGGGTTAGGGACTCACAATCCACGCTTTGTTGCGTGGCCCCTAGAGTTGGGGTTAGGGACTCACAATCCATGCTTTTTTGCGTGGCCCCTAGAGTTGGGGTTAGGGACTCACAATCCACGCTTTGTTGCGTTGCCCCTCGAGTTGGGGTTGGGGACTCACAATCCACGCTTCATTGCGTGGCCCTCAGGTTGGTGTTAGGGACTCACAATCCACGCTTTGTTGCGTGGCCCCTCGAGTTGGGGTTAGGGACTCACAATCCACGCTTTGTTGCATGGCCCCTCAAGTTGCGGTTAGGGACTCACAATCCACGCTTTGTTGTGTGACCCCTCGAGTTGGGGTTAGGGACTCACAATCCACGCATTGTTGCGTGGCCCCTAGAGTTTGGGTTAGGGACTCACAATCCATGCTTTGTTGCGTGGCCCCTCGAGTTGGGGTTAGGGACTCACAATCCACGCTTTGCTGCATGGCCCCTCGAGTTCGGGTTAGGCACTCACAATCCATTCTTTTTTGCGTGGCCCCTCGAGTTGGGGTTAGCGACTCACAATCCATGCTTTGTTGCGTGGCCCCTCGAGTTCGGGTTAGGGACTCACAATCCCCGCTTTGTTGCGTGGCCCCTCAAGTTGGGGTTAGGGACTCACAATCCACGCTTTGTTGCGTGGCCCCTGAAGTTGGGGTTAGGGACTCACAATCCACGCTTTGTTGTGTGGCCCCTCGAGTTGGGGTTAGGGACTCACAATCCACGCTTTGTTGCGTGGCCCCTAGAGTTGGGGTTAGGGACTCACAATCCATGCTTTGTTGCGTGGCCCCTCGAGTTGGGGTTAGGGACTCACAATCCACGCTTTGCTGCATGGCCCCTCGAGTTCGGGTTAGGCACTCAGAATCCATGCTTTTTTGCGTGGCCCCTCGAATTGGGGTTAGGGACTCACAATCCATGCTTTGTTGCGTGGCCCCTCGAGTTCGGGTTAGGGACTCACGATCCCCGCTTTGTTGCGTGGCCCCTCAAGTTGGGGTTAGGGACTCACAATCCACGCTTTGTTGCGTGGCCCCTGAAGTTGGGGTTAGGGACTCACAATCCACGCATTGTTGCGTGACCCCTAGAGTTGGGGTTAGGGACTCACAATCCATGCTTTGTTGCGTGGCCCCTCGAGTTGGGGTTAGGGACTCACAATCCACGCTTTGCTGCATGGCCCCTCGAGTTCGGGTTAGGCACTCACATTCCATGCTTTTTTGCGTGGCCCCTCGAGTTGGGGTTAGGGACTCAGAATCCATGCTTTGTTGCGTGGCCCCTCGAGTTCGGGTTAGGGACTCACAATCCCCGCTTTGTTGCGTGGCCCCTCAAGTTGGGGTTAGGGACTCACAATCCACGCTTTGTTGCGTGGCCCCTGAAGTTGGGGTTAGGGACTCAAAAACCACGCTTTGTCCCGTGGCCCCTCGAGTTGGGGTTAGGGACTCACAATCCACGTTTTGTTGTGTGGCCCCTGAAGTTGGGGTTAGGGACTCACAATCCATGCTTTGTTGCGTGGCCCCTCGAGTCCGGGTTAGGGACTCACAATCCCCGCTTTGTTGCGTGGCCCCTCAAGTTGGGGTGAGGGACTCACAATCCACGCTTTGTTGCGTGGCCCCTCGAGTTGGGGTTAGGGACTCACAATCCACGCTTTGCTGCATGGCCCCTCGAGTTCGGGTTAGGCACTCACAATCCATGCTTTTTTGCGTGGCCCCTAGAGTTGGGGTTAGGGACTCACAATCCACGCTTTGTTGCGTTGCCCCTCGAGTTGGGGTTGGGGACTCACAATCCACGCTTCATTGCGTGGCCCTCAGGTTGGTGTTAGGGACTCACAATCCACGCTTTGTTGCGTGGCCCCTCGAGTTGGGGTTAGGGACTCACAATCCACGCTTTGTTGCGTGGCCCCTCGAGTTGGGGTTAGGGACTCACAATCCATGCTTTGTTGCGTGGCCCCTCGAGTTCGGGTTAGGGACTCACAATCCCCGCTTTGTTGCGTGGCCCCTCAAGTTGGGGTTAGGGACTCACAATCCACGCTTTGTTGCGTGGCCCCTCGAGTTGGGGTTAGGGACTCACAATCCACGCTTTGTTGCTTGGCCCCTCAAGTTGGGGTTAGGGACTCACAATCCACGCTTTGTTGCGTGGCCCCTCGAGTTGAGGTTAGGGACTCACAATCCACGCTTTGCTGCATGGCCCCTCGAGTTGGGGTTAGGGACTCACAATCCACGCTTTGTTGCGTGGCCCCTCGAGTTGGGGTTAGGGACTCACAATCCATGCTTTGTTGCGTGGCCCCTCGAGTTCGGGTTAGGGACTCACAATCCCCGCTTTGTTGCGTGGCCCCTCAAGTTGGGGTTAGGGACTCACAATCCACGCTTTGTTGCGTTGCCCCTCAAGTTGGGGTTAGGGACTCACAATCCACGCTTTGTTCCGTGGCCCCTCAAGTTGGGGTTAGGGACTCACAATCCACGCTTTGTTGCGTGGCCCCTAGAGTTGGGGTTAGGGACTCACAATCCATGCTTTGTTGCGTGGCCCCTCGAGTTGGGGTTAGGGACTCACAATCCACGCTTTGCTGCATGGCCCCTCGAGTTCGGGTTAGGCACTCACAATCCATGCTTTTTTGCGTGGCCCCTCGAGTTGGGGTTAGGGACTCACAATCCATGCTTTGTTGCGTGGCCCCTCGAGTTGGGGTTAGGGACTCACAATCCCCGCTTTGTTGCGTGGCCCCTCAAGTTGGGGTTAGGGACTCAAAATCCACGCTTTGTTGCGTGGCCCCTCGAGTTCGGGTTAGGGACTCACAATCCACGCATTGTTGCGTGGCCCCTAGAGTTGGGGTTAGGGACTCACAATCCACGCATTGTTGCGTGGCCCCTCGAGTTGGGGTTAGGGACTCACAATCCACGCTTTGCTGCATGGCCCCTCGAGTTCGGGTTAGGCACTCACAATCCATGCTTTTTTGCGTGGCCCCTTGAGTTGGGGTTAGGGACTCACAATCCATGCTTTGTTGCGTGGCCCCTCGAGTTCGGGTTAGGGACTCACAATCCCCGCTTTGTTGCGTGGCCCCTCAAGTTGGGGTTAGGGACTCACAATCCACGCTTTGTTGCGTGGCCCCTGAAGTTGGGGTTAGGGACTCACAATCCACGCTTTGTCTTGTGGCCCCTCGAGTTGGGGTTAGGGACTCACAATCCACGTTTTGTTGTGTGGCCCTTGAAGTTGGGGTTAGGGACTCACAATCCATGCTTTGTTGCGTGGCCCCTCGAGTTCGGGTTAGGGACTCACAATCCCCGCTTTGTTGCGTGGCCCCTCAAGTTGGGGTTAGGGACTCACCATCCACGCTTTGTTGCGTGGCCCCTCGAGTTGGGGTTAGGGACTCACAATCCATGCTTTGTTGCGTGGCCCCTCGAGTTCGGGTTAGGGACTCACAATCCACGTTTTGTTGTGTGGCCCCTGAAATTGGGGTTAGGGACTCACAATCCATGCTTTGTTGCGTGGCCCCTCAAGTTGGGGTTAGGGACTCACAATCCACGCTTTGTTGCGTGGCCCCTGAAGTTGGGGTTAGGGACTCACAATCCACGCATTGTTGCGTGGCCCCTCGAGTTGGGGTTGGGGACTCACAATCCACGCTTTGTTGCGTGGCGCCTTGAGTTGGGGTTAGGGACTCACAATCCACGCTTTGTTGCGTGGCCCCTAGAGTTGGGGTTAGGGACTCACAATCCACGCTTTGTTGCGTGGCCCCTGAAGTTGGGGTTAGGGACTCACAATCCACGCATTGTTGCGTGGCCCCTCGAGTTGGGGTTGGGGACTCACAATCCACGCTTTGTTGCGTGGCGCCTTGAGTTGGGGTTAGGGACTCACAATCCACGCTTTGTTGCGTGGCCCCTCAAGTTGGGGTTAGGGACTCACAATCCACGCTTTGTTGCGTGGCCCCTCGAGTTGGGGTTAGGGACTCACAATCCATGCTTTGTTGCGTGGCCCCTCGAGTTCGGGTTAGGGACTCACAATCCCCGCTTTGTTGCGTGGCCCCTCAAGTTGGGGTTAGGGACTCACAATCCACGCTTTGTTGCGTGGCCCCTCGAGTTGGGGTTAGGGACTCACAATCCACGCTTTGTTGCTTGGCCCCTCAAGTTGGGGTTAGGGACTCACAATCCACGCTTTGTTGCGTGGCCCCTCGAGTTGAGGTTAGGGACTCACAATCCACGCTTTGCTGCATGGCCCCTCGAGTTGGGGTTAGGGACTCACAATCCACGCTTTGTTGCGTGGCCCCTCGAGTTGGGGTTAGGGACTCACAATCCATGCTTTGTTGCGTGGCCCCTCGAGTTCGGGTTAGGGACTCACAATCCCCGCTTTGTTGCGTGGCCCCTCAAGTTGGGGTTAGGGACTCACAATCCACGCTTTGTTGCGTTGCCCCTCAAGTTGGGGTTAGGGACTCACAATCCACGCTTTGTTCCGTGGCCCCTCAAGTTGGGGTTAGGGACTCACAATCCACGCTTTGTTGCGTGGCCCCTAGAGTTGGGGTTAGGGACTCACAATCCATGCTTTGTTGCGTGGCCCCTCGAGTTGGGGTTAGGGACTCACAATCCACGCTTTGCTGCATGGCCCCTCGAGTTCGGGTTAGGCACTCACAATCCATGCTTTTTTGCGTGGCCCCTCGAGTTGGGGTTAGGGACTCACAATCCATGCTTTGTTGCGTGGCCCCTCGAGTTGGGGTTAGGGACTCACAATCCCCGCTTTGTTGCGTGGCCCCTCAAGTTGGGGTTAGGGACTCAAAATCCACGCTTTGTTGCGTGGCCCCTCGAGTTCGGGTTAGGGACTCACAATCCACGCATTGTTGCGTGGCCCCTAGAGTTGGGGTTAGGGACTCACAATCCACGCATTGTTGCGTGGCCCCTCGAGTTGGGGTTAGGGACTCACAATCCACGCTTTGCTGCATGGCCCCTCGAGTTCGGGTTAGGCACTCACAATCCATGCTTTTTTGCGTGGCCCCTTGAGTTGGGGTTAGGGACTCACAATCCATGCTTTGTTGCGTGGCCCCTCGAGTTCGGGTTAGGGACTCACAATCCCCGCTTTGTTGCGTGGCCCCTCAAGTTGGGGTTAGGGACTCACAATCCACGCTTTGTTGCGTGGCCCCTGAAGTTGGGGTTAGGGACTCACAATCCACGCTTTGTCTTGTGGCCCCTCGAGTTGGGGTTAGGGACTCACAATCCACGTTTTGTTGTGTGGCCCTTGAAGTTGGGGTTAGGGACTCACAATCCATGCTTTGTTGCGTGGCCCCTCGAGTTCGGGTTAGGGACTCACAATCCCCGCTTTGTTGCGTGGCCCCTCAAGTTGGGGTTAGGGACTCACCATCCACGCTTTGTTGCGTGGCCCCTCGAGTTGGGGTTAGGGACTCACAATCCATGCTTTGTTGCGTGGCCCCTCGAGTTCGGGTTAGGGACTCACAATCCACGTTTTGTTGTGTGGCCCCTGAAATTGGGGTTAGGGACTCACAATCCATGCTTTGTTGCGTGGCCCCTCAAGTTGGGGTTAGGGACTCACAATCCACGCTTTGTTGCGTGGCCCCTGAAGTTGGGGTTAGGGACTCACAATCCACGCATTGTTGCGTGGCCCCTCGAGTTGGGGTTGGGGACTCACAATCCACGCTTTGTTGCGTGGCGCCTTGAGTTGGGGTTAGGGACTCACAATCCACGCTTTGTTGCGTGGCCCCTAGAGTTGGGGTTAGGGACTCACAATCCATGCTTTGTTGCGTGGCCCCTCGAGTTGGGGTTAGGGACTCACAATCCACGCTTTGCTGCATGGCCCCTCGAGTTCGGGTTAGGGACTCACAATCCACGCTTTGTTGCGTAGCCCCTCGAGTTGGGGTTAGGGACTCACAATTCACGCTTTGCTGCATGGCCCCTCGAGTTCGGGTTAGGCACTCACAATCCATGCTTTTTTGCGTGGCCCCTCGAGTTGGGGTTAGGGACTCACAATCCACGCTTCGTTGCGTTGCCCATCGAGTTGGGGTTAGGGACTCACAATCCACGCTTTGTTGCGTGGCCCTCGGGTTGGGGTTAGGGACTCACAATCCACGCTTTGCTGCATGGCCCCTCGAGTTCGGGTTAGGGACTCACAATCCACGCTTTGTTGCGTGGCCCCTCAAGTTGGGGTTAGGGACTCACAATCCACGCTTTGTTGTGTGGCCCCTCGAGTTGGGGTTAGGGACTCACAATCCACGCTTTGTTGCGTGGCCCCTAGAGTTGGGGTTAGGGACTCAAAATCCATGCTTTGTTGCGTGGCCCCTCAAGTTGGGGTTAGGGACTCACAATCCACGCTTTGCTGCATGGCCCCTCGAGTTCGGGTTAGGGACTCACAATCCACGCTTTGTTGCGTGGCCCCTCAAGTTGGGGTTAGGGACTCACAATCCACGCTTTGTTGTGTGGCCCCTCGAGTTGGGGTTAGGGACTCACAATCCACGCTTTGTTGCGTGGCCCCTAGAGTTGGGGTTAGGGACTCAAAATCCATGCTTTGTTGGGTGGCCCCTCGAGTTGGGGTTAGGGACTCACAATCCACGCTTTGCTGCATGGCCCCTCGAGTTCGGGTTAGGCACTCGCAATCCATGCTTTTTTGCGTGGCCCCTAGAGTTGGGGTTAGGGACTCACAATCCACGCTTTGTTGCGTTGCCCCTCGAGTTGGGGTTAGGGACTCACAATCCACGCTTCATTGCGTGGCCCTCGGGTTGGGGTTAGGGACTCACAATCCACGGTTTGTTGCGTGGCCCCTCGAGTTCGGGTTAGGGACCCACAATCCCCGCTTTTTTGCGTGGCCCCTCAAATTGGGGTTAGGGACTCACAATCCACGCTTTGTTGCGTGGCCCCTGAAGTTGGGGTTAGGGACTCACAATCCACGCATTGTTGCGTGGCCCCTCGAGTTGGGGTTGGGGACTCACAATCCACGCTTTGTTCCGTGGCCCCTCGAGTTGGGGTTAGGGACTCACAATCCACGTTTTGTTGTGTGGCCCCTGAAGTTGGGGTTAGGGACTCACAATCCACGCATTGTTGCGTGGCCCCTCGAGTTGGGGTTCGGGACTCACAATCCACGCTTTGTTGCGTGGCCCCTTGAGTTGGGGTTAGGGACTCACAATCCACGCTTTGTTGCGTGGCCCCTAGAGTTGGGGTTAGGGACTCACAATCCATGCTTTGTTGCGTGGCCCCTCGAGTTGGGGTTAGGGACTCACAATCCGCGCTTTGTTGTGTGGCCCCTCAAGTTGGGGTTAGGGACTCACAATCCACGCTTTGTTGTGTGGCCCCTCGAGTTGGGGTTAGGGACTCACAATCCACGCTGTATTGCGTGGCCCCTCGAGTTGGGGTTAGGCACTCACAATCCATGCTTTTTTGCGTGGCCCCTAGAGTTGGGGTTAGGGACTCACAATCCACGCTTTGTTGCGTTGCCCCTCGAGTTGGGGTTAGGGACTCACAATCCACGCTTTGTTGCGCCGCCCTCGAGTTGGGGTTAGGGACTCACAATCCACGCTTTGTTGCGTGGCCCCTCGAGTTGGGGTTAGGGACTCACAACCCACGCTTTGTTGCGTGGCCACTCGAGTTGGGTTAGGGACTCACAATCCATGCTTTGTTGCGTGGCCCCTCGAGTTCGGGTTAGGGACTCACAATCCCCGCTTTGTTGCGTGGCCCCTCAAGTTGGGGTTAGGGACTCACAATCCACGCTTTGTTGTGTGGCCCCTCGAGTTGGGGTTAGGGAATCACAATCCAAGCTTTAATGTGTGGCCCCTCGAGTTGGAGTTAGGCACTCACAATCCATGCTTTTTTGCGCGGCCCCTCGAGTTCGGGTTAGGGACTCACAATCCACGCTTTGTTGCGTGGCCCCTCAAGTTGGGGTTAGGGACTCACAATCCACGCTTTGTTGCGTGGCCCCTGAAGTTGGGGTTAGGGACTCACAATCCACGCATTGTTGCGTGGCCCCTCGAGTTGGGGTTGGGGACTCACAATCCACGCTTTGTTCCGTGGCCCCTCGAGTTGGGGTTAGGGACTCACAATCCACGTTTTGTTGTGTGGCCCCTGAAGTTGGGGTTAGGGACTCACAATCCACGCATTGTTGCGTGGCCCCTCGAGTTGGGGTTGGGGACTCACAATCCACGCTTTGTTGCGTGGCCCCTTGAGTTGGGGTTAGGGACTCACAATCCACGCTTTGTTGCGTGGCCCCTAGAGTTGGGGTTAGGGACTCACAATACATGCTTTGTTGCGTGGCCCCTCGAGTTGGGGTTAGGGACTCACAATCCACGCTTTGCTGCATGGCCCCTCGACTTCGGCTTAGGGACTCACAATCCACGCTTTGTTGCGTGGCCCCTCAATTTGGCGTTAGGGACTCACAATCCACGCTTTGTTGCGTGGCCCCTCAAGTTGGGGTTAGGGACTCACAATCCACGCTACAATCCATGCTTTTTTGCGTGGCCCCTAGAGTTGGGGTTAGGAACTCACAATCCACGCTTTGTTGCGTTGCCCCTCGAGTTGGGGTTCGGGACTCACAATCCACGCTTTGTTGTGTGGCCCCTCGAGTTGGGGTTGGGGACTCACAATCCACGCATTGTTGCGTGGCCCCTCGAGTTGGAGTTAGGCACTCACAATCCATGCTTTTTTCCGTGGCCCCTAGAGTTGGGGTTAGGGACTCACAATCCACGCTTTGTTGCGTTGCCCCTCGAGTTGGGGTTCGGGACTCACAATCCACGCTTTGTTGCGTGGCCCCTCAAGTTGGGGTTAGGGACTCACAATCCACGTTTTGTTGCGTGGCCCCTCAAGTTGGGGTTAGGGACTCACAATCCACGCTTTGTTGTGTGGCCCCTCGAGTTGGGGTTAGGGACTCACAATGCACGCTTTGTTGTGTGGCCCCTCGAGTTGGGGTTAGGGACTCACAATGCACGCTTTGTTGCGTGGCCCCTCAAGTTGGGGTTAGGGACTCACAATCCACGCTTTGTTGTGTGGCCCCTCGAGTTGGGGTTAGGGACTCACAATCCACGCTTTTTTGCGTGGCCCCTATACTTGGGGTTAGGGACTCACAATCCACGCTTTGTTGCGTTGCCCCTCGAGTTGGGGTTCGGGACTCACAATCCACGCTTTGTTGTGTGGCCCCTCCAATTGGGGTTGGGGAACCACAATCCACGCTTTGTTGCGTGGACCCTAGAGTTGGAGTTAGGCACTCACAATCCATGCTTTTTTCCGTGGCCCCTCGAGTTCGGGTTAGGGACTCACAATCCACGCTTTGTTGCGTGGCCCCTATAGTTGGGGTTAGGGACTCACAATCCATGCTTTGTTGCGTGGCCCCTCGAGTTGGGGTTAGGGACTCACAATCCACGCTTTGTTGTGTGGCCCCTCGAGTTGGGGTTAGGGACTCACAATCCACGCTTTATTGCGTGGCCCCTCGAGTTGGGGTTAGGCACTCACAATCCATGCTTTTTTGCGTGGCCCCTATAGTTAGAGTTAGGGACTCACAATCCACGCTTTGTTGCGTTGCCCCTCGAGTTGGGGTTAGGGACTCACAATCCCCGTTTTGTTGCGTGGCCCTCGGGTCGGGGTTAGGGACTCACAATCCACGCTTTGTTGCGTGGCCCCTCGAGTTGGGGTTAGGGACTCGCAATCCACGCTTTGTTGCGTGGCCACTCGAGTTGGGGTTAGAGACTCACAATCCATGCTTTGTTGCGTGGCCCCTCGAGTTCGGGTTAGGGACTCACAATCCCCGCTTTGTTGCGTGGCCCCTCGAGTTGGGGTTAGGGACTCACAATCCACGCTTTGTTGTGTGGCCCCTCGAGTTGGGGTTAGGGAATCACAATCAACGCTTTAATGTGTGGCCCCTCGAGTTGGAGTTAGGCACTCACAATCCATGCTTTTTTGCGCGGCCCCTCGAGTTGGGGTTAGGGACTGACACTCCACGCTCTGTTGCCTGGCCCCTCAAGTTGGGGTTAGGGACTCACAATCCACGCATTATTGCGTGGCCCCTCAAATTGGGGTTAGGGACTCACAATCCACGCTTTGTTGCGTGGCCCCTGAAGTTCGGGTTAGGGACTCACAATCCACGCATTGTTGCGTGGCCCCTCGAGTTGGGGTTGGGGACTCACAATCCACGTTTTGTTGTGTGGCCCCTGAAGTTGGGGTTAGGGACTCACAATCCACGCATTGTTGCGTGGCCCCTCGAGTTGGGGTTGGGGACTCACAATCCACGCTTTGTTGCGTGGCCCCTTGAGTTGGGGTTAGGGACTCACAATCCACGCTTTGATGCGTGGCCCCTAGAGTTGGGGTTAGGGACTCACAATCCACGCATTGATGCGTGGCCCCTCGAGTTGGGGTTAGGGACTCACAATCCACGCTTTGCTGCATGGCCCCTCGACTTCGGGTTAGGGACTCACAATCCACGCTTTGTTGCGTGGCCCCTCAAGTTGGGGTTAGGGACTCACAATCCACGCTTTGTTGCGTGGCCCCTCAAGTTGGGGTTAGGGACTCACAATCCACGCTACAATCCATGCTTTTTTGCGTGGCCCCTAGAGTTGGGGTTAGGGACTCACAATCCACGCTTTGTTGCGTTGCCCCTCGAGTTGGGGTTCGGGACTCACAATCCATGCTTTGTTGTGTGGCCCCTCGAGTTGGGGTTGGGGACTCACAATTCACGCATCGTTGCGTGGCCCCTCGAGTTGGAGTTAGGCACTCACAATCCATGCTTTTTTCCGTGGCCCCTTGAGTTGGGGTTAGGGACTCACAATCCACGCTTTGTTGCGTTGCCCCTCGAGTTGGGGTTAGGGACTCACAATCCACGCTTTGTTGCGTGGCCCCTCAAGTTGGGGTTAGGGACTCACAATCCACGCTTTGTTGCGTGGTTCCTCAAGTTGGGGTTAGGGACTCACAATCCACGCATTGTTGCGTGGCCCCTCGAATTGGGGTTGGGGACTCACAATCCACACTTTGTTCCGTGGCCCCTGGAGTTGGGGTTAGGGACTCACAATCCATGCTTTGTTGCGTGGCCCCTCAAGTTGGGGTTAGGGACTCACAATCCACGCTTTGTTGCGTGGCCCCTAGAATTGGGGTTAGGGACTCACAATCCATGCTTTGTTGCGTGGCCCCTCGAGTTGGGGTTAGGGACTCACAATCCACGCTTTGCTGCGTGGCCCCTCGAGTTCGGGTTAGGGACTCACAATCCACGCTTTGTTGCGTGGCCCCTCAAGTTGGGGTTAGGCACTCACAATCCATGCTTTGTTGTGTGGCCCCTGAAGTTGGGGTTAGGGACTCACAATCCACGCATTGTTGCGTGGCCCCTCGAGTTGGGGTTGGGGACTCACAATCCACGCTTTGTTGCGTGGCCCCTAGAGTTGGGGTTGGGGACTCACAATCCATGCTTTGTTGCGTGGCCCCTCCAGTTGGGGTTAGGGACTCACAATCCACGCTTTGTTGCGTGGCCCCTCGAGTTGGGGTTAGGGACTCACAATCCACGCATTGTTGCGTGGCCCCTCGAATTGGGGTTGGGGACTCACAATCCACACTTTGTTCCGTGGCCCCTCGAGTTGGGGTTAGGGACTCACAATCCACGCATTGTTGCGTGGCCCCTCGAATTGGGGTTGGGGACTCACAATCCACACTTTGTTCCGTGGCCCTTTGAGTTGGGGTTAGGGACTCACAATCCACGTTTTGTTGTGTGGCCCCTGAAGTTGGGGTTAGGGACTCACAATCCACGCATTGTTGCGTGGCCCCTCGAGTTGGGGTTGGGGTTAGGGACTCACAATCCATGCTTTGTTGCGTGGCCCCTAGAGTTGGGGTTAGGGACTCACAATCCATGCTTTGTTGCGTGGCCCCTCCAGTTGGGGTTAGGGACTCACAATCCACGCTTTGTTGCGTGGCCCCTAGAGTCGGGGTTAGGGACTCACAATCCATGCTTTGTTGTGTGGCCCCTCGAGTTGGGGTTAGGGACTCACAATCCACGCTTTGCTGCGTGGCCCCTCGAGTTGGGGTTAGGGACTCACAATCCACGCTTTGTTGCGTGGCCCCTCAAGTTGGGGTTAGGGACTCACAATCCACGCTTTGTTGTGTGGCCCCTCGAGTTGGGGTTAGGGACTCACAATCCACGCTTTTTTGCGTGGCCCCTAGAGTTGGGGTTCGGGACTCACAATCCACGCTTTGTTGCGTTGCCCCTCGAGTTGGGGTTCGGGACTCACAATCCACGCTTTGTTGTGTGGCCCCTCAAGTTGGGGTTAGGGACTCACAATCCACGTGTTATTGCGTGGCCCCTCGAGTTGGGGTTAGGGACTCACAATCCACGCTTTGTTGCGTGGCTCGTGAAGTTGGGGTTAGGGACTCACAATCCACGCATTGTTGCGTGGCCCATCGAGTTGGGGTTGGGGACTCACAATCCACGCTTTGTTGCGTGGCCCCTCGAGTTGGGGTTAGGGACTCACAATCCACGCTTTGTTGCTTGGCCCCTCAAGTTGGGGTTAGGGACTCACAATCCACGCTTTGTTGCGTGGCCCCTCGAGTGGGGGTTAGGGACTCACAATCCACGCATTGTTGCGTGGCCCCTCGAGTTGGGGTTAGGGACTGACAATCCACGCTTTGTTGCGTGGCCCCTCGAGTTGGGGTTAGGGACTCACAATCCACGCTTCATTGCGTGGCCCCTCGAGTTGGGGTTAGGGACTCACAATCCACGCTTTGTTGCGTGGCCCCTCGAGTTGCGGTTGGGGACTCACAATCCACGCATTGTTGCGTGGCCCCTCGAGTTGGGGTTGGGGACACACAATCCACGCTTTGTTGCGTGGCCCCTGAAGTTGGGGTTAGGGACTCACAATCCACGCTTTATTGCGTGGCCCCTTGAGTTGGGGTTGGGCACTCGCAATCCATGCTTTTTTGCGTGGCCCCTAGAGTTGGGGTTAGGGAGTCACAATCCACGCTTTGCTGCATGGCCCCTCAAGTTGGGGTTAGGGACTCACAATCCACGCATTGTTGCGTGGCCCCTCGAGTTGGGGTTAGGGACTCACAATCCACGCTTCATTGCGTGGCCCCTCGAGTTGGGGTTAGGGACTCACAATTCACGCTTTGTTGCGTGGCCCCTCGAGTTGCGGTTGGGGACTTACAATCCACGCTTTGTTGCGTGGCCCCTTGAGTTGGGGTTAGGGACTCACAATGCACGCTTTGTTGCGTGGCCCCTCAAGTTGGGGTTAGGGACTCACAATCCACGCTTTGTTGCGTGGCCCCTCGAGTTGGGGTTAGGGACTCACAATCCACGCTTTATTGCGTGGCGCCTCGAGTTGGGGTCAGGCACTCGCAATCCATGCTTTTTTGCATGGCCCCTAGAGTTGGGGTTAGGGAGTCACAATCCACGCTTTGCTGCATGGCCCCTCAAGTTGGGGTTAGGGACTCACAATCCACGCTTTGTTGCGTGGCCCCTCAAGTTGGGGTTAGGGACTCACAATCCACGCGTTATTGCGTGGCCCCTCGAGTTGGGGTTAGGAACTCACAATCCACGCATTGTTGCGTGGCCCCTTGAGTTGGGGTTAGGGACTCACAATCCACGCTTTGTTGCGTGGCCCCTCGAGTTGGGGTTAGGGACTCACAATCCACGCTTTATTGCGTGGCGCCTCGAGTTGGGGTCAGGCACTCGCAATCCATGCTTTTTTGCGTGGCCCCTAGAGTTGGGGTTAGGGAGTCACAATCCACGCTTTGCTGCATGGCCCCTCAAGTTGGGGTTAGGGACTCACAATCCACGCTTTGTTGCGTGGCCCCTCAAGTTGGGGTTAGGGACTCACAATCCACGCGTTATTGCGTGGCCCCTCAAGTTGGGGTTAGGAACTCACAATCCACGCATTGTTGCGTGGCCCCTTGAGTTGGGGTTAGGGACTCACAATCCACGCTTTGTTGCGTGGCCCCTCGAGTTGGGGTTAGGGACTCACAATCCACGCTTTGTTGCGTGGCTCCTGAAGTTGGGGTTAGGGACTCACAATCCACGCATTGTTGCGTGGCCCATCGAGTTGGGGTCGGGGACTCACAATCCACGCTTTGTTGCGTGGCCCCTCGAGTTGGGGTTAGGGACTCACAATCCACGCTTTGTTGCGTGGCCCCTCGAGTGGGGGTTAGGGACTCACAATCCACGCATTGTTGCGTGGCCCCTCGAGTTGGGGTTAGGGACTAACAATCCACGCTTTGTTGCGTGGCCCCTCGAGTCGGGGTTAGGGACTCACAATCCACGCTTCATTGCGTGGCCCCTCGAGTTGGGGTTAGGGACTCGCAATCCACGCTTTGTTGCGTGGCCCCTCGAGTTGCGGTTGGGGACTCACAACCCACGCATTGTTGCGTGGCCCCTCGAGTTGGGGTTGGGGACACACAATCCACGCTTTGTTGCGTGGCCCCTGAAGTTGGGGTTAGGGACTCACAATCCACGCATTGTTGCGTGGCCCATTGAGTTGGGGTTGGGGACTCACAATCCACGCTTTGTTGCGTGGCCCCTCGAGTTGGGGTTAGGGACTCACAATCCACGCTTTGTTGCTTGGCCCCTCAAGTTGGGGTTAGGGACTCACAATCCACGCTTTGTTGCGTGGCCCCTCGGGTGGGGGTTAGGGACTCACAATCCACGCTTTGTTGCGTGGCCCCTCGAGTTGGGGTTAGGGACTGACAATCCACGCTTTGTTGCGTGGCCCCTCGAGTCGGGGTTAGGGACTCACAATCCACGCTTCATTGCGTGGCCCCTGGAGTTGGGGTTAGGGACTCACAATCCACGCTTTGTTGCGTGGCCCCTCAAGTTGCGGTTGGGGACTCACAATCCACGCATTGTTGCGTGGCCCCTCAAGTTGGGGTTAGGGACACACAATCCACGCTTTGTTGCCTGGCCCCTGAAGTTGGGGTTAGGGACTCACAATCCACGCTTTGTTGCGTGGCCCCTTGAGTTGGGGTTGGGGACTCACAATCCACGCTTTGTTGCGTGCCCCCTTGAGTTGGGGTTAGGGACTCACAATCCACGCTTTCTTGCTAGGCCCCTCGAGTTGGGGTTAGGGACTCACGATCCACGCATTGTTGCGCGGCCCCCCGAGTTGGGGTTAGGGACTCACAATCCACGCTTTGTTGCGTGGCCCCTCGAGTTGGGGTTGCGGACTTACAATCCACGCTTTGTTGCGTGGCCCCTTGAGTTGGGGTTAGGGACTCACAATCCACGCTTTGTTGCGTGGCCCCTCGAGTTGCGGTTGGGGACTCACAATCCACGCTTTGTTGCGTGGCCCCTCAAGTTGGGGTTAGGGACTCACAATCCACGCTTTGTTGCGTGGCCCCTCGAGTTGGGGTTAGGGACTCACAATCCACGCTTTGTCGCGTGGCCCCTCAAGTTGGGGTTAGGGACTCACAATCCACGCTTTGTTGCGTGGCCCCTCGAGTTGGGGTTAGGGACTCACAATCCACGCTTTATTGCGTGGCGCCTCGAGTTGGGGTCAGGCACTCGCAATCCATGCTTTTTTGCGTGGCCCCTAGAGTTGGGGTTAGGGACTCACAATCCACGCTTTGCTGCATGGCCCCTCAAGTTGGGGTTAGGGACTCACAATCCACGCTGTATTGCGTGGCCCCTCAAGTTGGGGTTAGGGACTCACAATCCACGCGTTATTGCGTGGCCCCTCGAGTTGGGGTTAGGAACTCACAATCCACGCATTGTTGCGTGGCCCCTTGAGTTGGGGTTAGGGACTCACAATCCACGCTTTGTTGCGTGGCCCCTTGAGTTGGGGTTAGGGACTCACAATCCACGCTTTGTTGCGTGGCCCCTGAAGTTGGGGTTAGGGACTCACAATCCACGCATTGTTGCGTGGCCCATTGAGTTGGGGTTGGGGACTCACAATCCACGCTTTGTTGCGTGGCCCCTCGAGTTGGGGTTAGGGACTCACAATCCACGCTTTGTTGCTTGGCCCCTCAAGTTGGGGTTAGGGACTCACAATCCACGCTTTGTTGCGTGGCCCCTCGGGTGGGGGTTAGGGACTCACAATCCACGCTTTGTTGCGTGGCCCCTCGAGTTGGGGTTAGGGACTGACAATCCACGCTTTGTTGCGTGGCCCCTCGAGTCGGGGTTAGGGACTCACAATCCACGCTTCATTGCGTGGCCCCTGGAGTTGGGGTTAGGGACTCACAATCCACGCTTTGTTGCGTGGCCCCTCAAGTTGCGGTTGGGGACTCACAATCCACGCATTGTTGCGTGGCCCCTCAAGTTGGGGTTAGGGACACACAATCCACGCTTTGTTGCCTGGCCCCTGAAGTTGGGGTTAGGGACTCACAATCCACGCTTTGTTGCGTGGCCCCTTGAGTTGGGGTTGGGGACTCACAATCCACGCTTTGTTGCGTGCCCCCTTGAGTTGGGGTTAGGGACTCACAATCCACGCTTTCTTGCTAGGCCCCTCGAGTTGGGGTTAGGGACTCACGATCCACGCATTGTTGCGCGGCCCCCCGAGTTGGGGTTAGGGACTCACAATCCACGCTTTGTTGCGTGGCCCCTCGAGTTGGGGTTGCGGACTTACAATCCACGCTTTGTTGCGTGGCCCCTTGAGTTGGGGTTAGGGACTCACAATCCACGCTTTGTTGCGTGGCCCCTCGAGTTGCGGTTGGGGACTCACAATCCACGCTTTGTTGCGTGGCCCCTCAAGTTGGGGTTAGGGACTCACAATCCACGCTTTGTTGCGTGGCCCCTCGAGTTGGGGTTAGGGACTCACAATCCACGCTTTGTCGCGTGGCCCCTCAAGTTGGGGTTAGGGACTCACAATCCACGCTTTGTTGCGTGGCCCCTCGAGTTGGGGTTAGGGACTCACAATCCACGCTTTATTGCGTGGCGCCTCGAGTTGGGGTCAGGCACTCGCAATCCATGCTTTTTTGCGTGGCCCCTAGAGTTGGGGTTAGGGACTCACAATCCACGCTTTGCTGCATGGCCCCTCAAGTTGGGGTTAGGGACTCACAATCCACGCTGTATTGCGTGGCCCCTCAAGTTGGGGTTAGGGACTCACAATCCACGCGTTATTGCGTGGCCCCTCGAGTTGGGGTTAGGAACTCACAATCCACGCATTGTTGCGTGGCCCCTTGAGTTGGGGTTAGGGACTCACAATCCACGCTTTGTTGCGTGGCCCCTTGAGTTGGGGTTAGGGACTCACAATCCACGCTTTGTCGCGTGGCCCCTCAAGTTGGGGTTAGGGACTCACAATCCACGCTTTGTTGCGTGGCCCCTCGAGTTGGGGTTAGGGACTCACAATCCACGCTTTATTGCGTGGCGCCTCGAGTTGGGGTCAGGCACTCGCAATCCATGCTTTTTTGCGTGGCCCCTAGAGTTGGGGTTAGGGACTCACAGTCCACGCTTTGCTGCATGGCCCCTCAAGTTGGGGTTAGGGACTCACAATCCACGCTGTATTGCGTGGCCCCTCAAGTTGGGGTTAGGGACTCACAATCCACGCGTTATTGCGTGGCCCCTCGAGTTGGGGTTAGGAACTCACAATCCACGCATTGTTGCGTGGCCCCTTGAGTTGGGGTTAGGGACTCACAATCCACGCTTTGTTGCGTGGCCCCTCGAGTTGGGGTTAGGGACTCACAATCCACGCTTTGTTGCGTGGCTCCTGAAGTTGGGGTTAGGGACTCACAATCCACGCATTGTTGCGTGGCCCATCGAGTTGGGGTCGGGGACTCACAATCCACGCTTTGTTGCGTGGCCCCTCGAGTTGGGGTTAGGGACTCACAATCCACGCTTTGTTGCGTGGCCCCTCGAGTGGGGGTTAGGGACTCACAATCCACGCATTGTTGCGTGGCCCCTCGAGTTGGGGTTAGGGACTAACAATCCACGCTTTGTTGCGTGGCCCCTCGAGTCGGGGTTAGGGACTCACAATCCACGCTTCATTGCGTGGCCCCTCGAGTTGGGGTTAGGGACTCGCAATCCACGCTTTGTTGCGTGGCCCCTCGAGTTGCGGTTGGGGATTCACAACCCACGCATTGTTGCGTGGCCCCTCGAGTTGGGGTTGGGGACACACAATCCACGCTTTGTTGCGTGGCCCCTGAAGTTGGGGTTAGGGACTCACAATCCACGCATTGTTGCGTGGCCCATTGAGTTGGGGTTGGGGACTCACAATCCACGCTTTGTTGCGTGGCCCCTCGAGTTGGGGTTAGGGACTCACAATCCACGCTTTGTTGCTTGGCCCCTCAAGTTGGGGTTAGGGACTCACAATCCACGCTTTTTTGTTTGG
Source organism: Eutreptiella sp. 'Long Island Sound 2002' (assembly GCA_964036045.1). Lineage (NCBI taxonomy): Eukaryota > Euglenozoa > Euglenophyceae > Eutreptiales > Eutreptiaceae > Eutreptiella > Eutreptiella sp. 'Long Island Sound 2002'. Next base: position 121,379,938 of record OZ038380.1, on the reverse strand, counting down.
CCCCTCGGGTGGGGGTTAGGGACTCACAATCCACGCTTTGTTGCGTGGCCCCTCGAGTTGGGGTTAGGGACTCACAATCCACGCTTTGTTGCGTGGCCCCTCGAGTCGGGGTTAGGGACTCACAATCCACGCTTCATTGCGTGGCCCCTGGAGTTGGGGTTAGGGACTCACAATCCACGCTTTGTTGCGTGGCCCCTCAAGTTGCGGTTGGGGACTCACAATCCACGCATTGTTGCGTGGCCCCTCAAGTTGGGGTTAGGGACACACAATCCACGCTTTGTTGCCTGGCCCCTGAAGTTGGGGTTAGGGACTCACAATCCACGCTTTGTTGCGTGGCCCCTTGAGTTGGGGTTGGGGACTCACAATCCACGCTTTGTTGCGTGCCCCCTTGAGTTGGGGTTAGGGACTCACAATCCACGCTTTCTTGCTAGGCCCCTCGAGTTGGGGTTAGGGACTCACGATCCACGCATTGTTGCGCGGCCCCCCGAGTTGGGGTTAGGGACTCACAATCCACGCTTTGTTGCGTGGCCCCTCGAGTTGGGGTTGCGGACTTACAATCCACGCTTTGTTGCGTGGCCCCTTGAGTTGGGGTTAGGGACTCACAATCCACGCTTTGTTGCGTGGCCCCTCGAGTTGCGGTTGGGGACTCACAATCCACGCTTTGTTGCGTGGCCCCTCAAGTTGGGGTTAGGGACTCACAATCCACGCTTTGTTGCGTGGCCCCTTGAGTTGGGGTTAGGGACTCACAATCCACGCTTTGTCGCGTGGCCCCTCAAGTTGGGGTTAGGGACTCACAATCCACGCTTTGTTGCGTGGCCCCTCGAGTTGGGGTTAGGGACTCACAATCCACGCTTTATTGCGTGGCGCCTCGAGTTGGGGTCAGGCACTCGCAATCCATGCTTTTTTGCGTGGCCCCTAGAGTTGGGGTTAGGGACTCACAATCCACGCTTTGCTGCATGGCCCCTCAAGTTGGGGTTAGGGACTCACAATCCACGCTGTATTGCGTGGCCCCTCAAGTTGGGGTTAGGGACTCACAATCCACGCGTTATTGCGTGGCCCCTCGAGTTGGGGTTAGGAACTCACAATCCACGCATTGTTGCGTGGCCCCTTGAGTTGGGGTTAGGGACTCACAATCCACGCTTTGTTGCGTGGCCCCTTGAGTTGGGGTTAGGGACTCACAATCCACGCTTTGTCGCGTGGCCCCTCAAGTTGGGGTTAGGGACTCACAATCCACGCTTCATTGCGTGGCCCCTCGAGTTGGGGTTAGGGACTCACAATCCACGCTTTATTGCGTGGCGCCTCGAGTTGGGGTCAGGCACTCGCAATCCATGCTTTTTTGCGTGGCCCCTAGAGTTGGGGTTAGGGACTCACAATCCACGCTTTGCTGCATGGCCCCTCAAGTTGGGGTTAGGGACTCACAATCCACGCTGTATTGCGTGGCCCCTCAAGTTGGGGTTAGGGACTCACAATCCACGCTTTGTTGCGTGGCCCCTCGAGTTGGGGTTAGGGACTCACAATCCACGCTTTGTTGCGTGGCTCCTGAAGTTGGGGTTAGGGACTCACAATCCGAGCATTGTTGCGTGGCCCATCGAGTTGGGGTTGGGGACTCACAATCCACGCTTTGTTGCGTGGCCCCTCGAGTTGGGGTTAGGGACTCACAATCCACGCTTTGTTGCGTGGCCCCTCGAGTGGGGGTTAGGGACTCACAATCCACGCATTGTTGCGTGGCCCCTCGAGTTGGGGTTAGGGACTGACAATCCACGCTTTGTTGCGTGGCCCCTCGAGTCGGGGTTAGGGACTCACAATCCACGCTTCATTGCGTGGCCTCTCGAGTTGGGGTTAGGGACTCACAATCCACGCTTTGTTGCGTGGCCCCTCGAGTTGCGGTTGGGGACTCACAACCCACGCATTGTTGCGTGGCCCCTCGAGTTGGGGTTGGGGACACACAATCCACGCTTTGTTGCGTGGCCCCTGAAGTTGGGGTTAGGGACTCACAATCCACGCATTGTTGCGTGGCCCATTGAGTTGGGGTTGGGGACTCACAATCCACGCTTTGTTGCGTGGCCCCTCGAGTTGGGGTTAGGGACTCACAATCCACGCTTTGTTGCTTGGCCCCTCAAGTTGGGGTTAGGGACTCACAACCCACGCTTTGTTGCGTGGCCCCTCGGGTGGGGGTTAGGGACTCACAATCCACGCTTTGTTGCGTGGCCCCTCGAGTTGGGGTTAGGGACTGGCAATCCACGCTTTCTTGCGTGGCCCCTCGAGTCGGGGTTAGGGACTCACAATCCACGCTTCATTGCGTGGCCCCTGGAGTTGGGGTTAGGGACTCACAATCCACGCTTTGTTGCGTGGCCCCTCAAGTTGCGGTTGGGGACTCACAATCCACGCATTGTTGCGTGGCCCCTCAAGTTGGGGTTAGGGACACACAATCCACGCTTTGTTGCCTGGCCCCTGAAGTTGGGGTTAGGGACTCACAATCCACGCTTTGTTGCGTGGCCCCTTGAGTTGGGGTTGGGGACTCACAATCCACGCTTTGTTGCGTGCCCCCTTGAGTTGGGGTTAGGGACTCACAATCCACGCTTTCTTGCTAGGCCCCTCGAGTTGGGGTTAGGGACTCACGATCCACGCATTGTTGCGCGGCCCCCCGAGTTGGGGTTAGGGACTCACAATCCACGCTTTGTTGCGTGGCCCCTCGAGTTGGGGTTGCGGACTTACAATCCACGCTTTGTTGCGTGGCCCCTTGAGTTGGGATTAGGGACTCACGATCCACGCATTGTTGCGTGGCCCCTTGAGTTGGGGTTAGGGACTCACAATCCACGCTTTGTTGCGTGGCCCCTCAAGTTGGGGTTAGGGACTCACAATCCACGCTTTGTTGCGTGGCCCCTTGAGTTGGGGTTAGGGACTCACAATCCACGCTTTGTCGCGTGGCCCCTCAAGTTGGGGTTAGGGACTCACAATCCACGCTTTGTTGCGTGGCCCCTCGAGTTGGGGTTAGGGACTCACAATCCACGCTTTATTGCGTGGCGCCTCGAGTTGGGGTCAGGCACTCGCAATCCATGCTTTTTTGCGTGGCCCCTAGAGTTGGGGTTAGGGACTCACAATCCACGCTTTGCTGCATGGCCCCTCAAGTTGGGGTTAGGGACTCACAATCCACGCTGTATTGCGTGGCCCCTCAAGTTGGGGTTAGGGACTCACAATCCACGCGTTATTGCGTGGCCCCTCGAGTTGGGGTTAGGAACTCACAATCCACGCATTGTTGCGTGGCCCCTTGAGTTGGGGTTAGGGACTCACAATCCACGCTTTGTTGCGTGGCCCCTCAAGTTGGGATTAGGGACTCACAATTCACGCGTTATTGCGTGGCCCCTCGAGTTGGGGTTAGGGACTCACAATCCACGCTTCATTGCGTGGCCCCTCGAGTTGCGGTTGGGGACTCACAATCCACGCATTGTTGCGTGGCCCCTCGAGTTGGGGTTGGGGACACACAATCCACGCTCTGTTGCGTGGCCCCTCGAGTTGGGGTTAGGGACTCACAATCCACGCTTTGTTGCGTGGCCCCTTGAGTTGGGGTTGGGGACTCACAATCCATGCTTTGTTGCGTGGCCCCTCGAGTTGGGGTTAGGGACTCACAATCCACGCATTGTTGCGTGGCCCCCCGAGTTGGGGTTAGGGACTCACAATCCACGCTTTGTTGCGTGGCCCCTCGAGTTGGGGTTGCGGACTTACAATCCACGCTTTGTTGCGTGGCCCCTTGAGTTGGGGTTAGGGACTCACAATCCACGCTTTGTTGCGTGGCCCCTCAAGTTGGGGTTAGGGACTCACAATCCACGCTTTGTTGTGTGGCCCCTCGAGTTGGGTTAGGGACTCACAATCCACGCTTTATTGCGTGGCGCCTCGAGTTGGGGTCAGGCACTCGCAATCCATGCTTTTTTGCGTGGCCCCTAGAGTTGGGGTTAGGGACTCACAATCCACGCTGTGCTGCGTGGCCCCTCAAGTTGGGGTTAGGGACTCACAATCCACGCGTTATTGCGTGGCCCCTCGAGTTGGGGTTAGGGACTCACAATCCACGCTTTGCTGCGTGGCCCCTCGAGTTGGGGTTAGGGACTCACAATCCACGCTTTGTTGGGTGGCCCCTCAAGTTGGGGTTAGAGACTCACAATCCACGCGTTATTGCGTGGCCCCTCGAGTTGGGGTTAGGGACTCACAATCCACGCATTGTTGCGTGGCCCCTCAAGTTGGGGTTAGGGACTCACCATCCACGTTTTGTTGTGTGGCCCTTGAAGTTGGGGTTGGGGACTCACAATCCACGCTTTGTTGCGTGGCCCCTCGAGTTGGGGTTAGGGACTCACAATCCACGCTTTGTTGCGTGGCCCCTTGAGTTGGGGTTAGGGACTCACAATCCACGCTTTGTTGTGTGGCCTCTCAAGTTGGGGTTAGGGACTCACAATCCACGCTTTGTTGTGCGGCCCCCCGAGTTGGGTTAGGGACTCACAATCCACGCTTTATTGCGTGGCGCCTCGAGTTGGGGTCAGGCACTCGCAATCCAGCTTTTTTGCGTGGCCCCTCGAGTTGGGGTTAGGGACTCACAATCCACGCTTTGCTCCATGGCCCCTCAAGTTGGGGTTAGGGACTCACAATCCACGCATTGTTGTGTGGCCCCTCGAGTTGGGGTTAGGGACTCACAATCCACGCTTTGTTGCGTGGCCCCTAGAGTTGGGGTTAGCAATTACAATCCACGCTTTGTTGCTTGGCCCCTCAAGTTGGGGTTAGGGATTCACAATCCACGCTTTATTGCGTGGCCCCTCGAGTTGGGGTTAGGGACTCACAATCCACGCTTTGTTGCGTGGCCCCTGAAGTTGGGGTTAGGGACTCACAATCGACGCTTTGTCGCGTGGCTTCTCGAGTTGGGGTGAGGGACTCACAATCGACGCTTTGTTGCTTGGCCCCTCAAGTTGGGGTTAGGGACTCACAATTCACGCTTTGTTGCGTGACCCCTCGAGTTGGGGTTCGGGACTCACAATCCACGCTTTGTTGCGTGGCCCCTCGAGTTGGGGTTAGGGACTCACAATCCACGCTTTGTTGCGTGGCCCCTCGAGTTGGGGTTAGGGACTCACAATCCACGCTTTGTTGCGTGGCCCCTCAAGTTGGGGTTAGGGACTCACAATCCACGCTTTGTTGTGTGGCCCCTCGAGTTGGGGTTCGGGACTCACAATCCACGCTTTGTTGCGTGGCCCCTCGAGTTGGGGTTAGGGACTCACAACCCACGCTTTGTTGCTTGGCCCCTTGAGTTGGGGTTTGGGACTCACAATCCACGCTTTGTTGCGTGGCCCCTCGAGTTGGGGTTAGGGACTCACAATCCACGCTTTGTCGCGTGGCCCCTCGAGTTGGGGTTAGGGACTCACAATCCACGCTTTGTTGCGTGGCCCCTCAAGTTGGGGTTAGGGACTCACAATCCACGCTTTGTTGTGTGGCCCCTCGAGTTGGGGTTCGGGACTCACAATCCACGCTTTGTCGCGTGGCTTCTCGAGTTGGGGTGAGGGACTCACAATCCACGCTTTGTTGCTTGGCCCCTTGAGTTGGGGTTTGGGACTCACAATCCACGCTTTGTTGCGTGGCCCCTCGAGTTGGGGTTAGGGACTCACAATCCACGCTTTGTCGCGTGGCCCCTCGAGTTGGGGTTAGGGACTCACAATCCACGCTTTATTGCGTGGCGCCTCGAGTTGGGGTCAGGCAGTTGCAATCCATGCTTTTTTGCGTGGCCCCTAGAGTTGGGGTTAGGGACTCACAATCCACGCTTTGCTGCATGGCCCCTCAAGTTGGGGTTAGGGACTCACAATCCACGCGTTATTGCGTGGCCCCTCGAGTTGGGGTTAGGGACTCACAATCCACGCTTTGTTGCGTGGCCCCTCGAGTTGGGGTTAGGGACTCACAATCCACGCTTTGTTGCCTGGCCCCTCAAGTTGGGGTTAGAGACTCACAATCCACACGTTATTGCGTGGCCCCTCGAGTTGGGGTTAGGGACTCACAATCCACGCATTGTTGCGTGGCCCCTCGAGTTGGGGTTGGGGACTCACAATCCACGCTTTATTGCGTGGCGCCTCGAGTTGGGGTCAGGGACTCACAATCCATGCTTTTTTGCGTGGCCCCTCGAGTTGGGGTTAGGGACTCACAATCCACGCTTTGCTCCATGGCCCCTCAAGTTGGGGTTAGGGACTCACAATCCACGCTTTGTTGCTTGGCCCCTCGAGTTGGGGTTAGGAACTCACAATCCACGCATTGTTGCGTGGCCCCTCGTTTTGGGGCCAGGGACTCACAATCCACGCTTTGTTGTGTGGCCCCTGAAGTTGGGGTTAGGGACTCACAATCCACGCTTTGTTGCGTGGCCCCACGAGTTGGGGTTAGGGACTCACAATCCACGCGTTATTGCGTGGCCCCTCGTGTTGGGGTTAGGGACTCATAATCCACGCATTGTTGCGTGGCCCCTCGAGTTGGGGTTGGGGACTCACAATCCACACTTTGTTGCGTGGCCCCCCTAGTTGGGGTTAGGCACTCACAATCCATGCTTTGTTGCGTGGCCCCTTGAGTTGGGGTTAGGGACTCACAGTCCATGCTTTGTTGCGTGGCCCCTGGAGTTGGGGTTAGGGACTCACAATCCACGTTTTGCTGCGTGGCCCCTCAAGTTGGGGTTAGGGTCTCACAATCCACGCTTTGTTGCCTGGCCCCTCGAGTTGGGGTTAGGAATTACAATCCACGCTTTGTTGCTTGGCCCCTCAAGTTGGGGTTAGGGACTCACAATCCACGCTTTATTGCGTGGCCCCTCGAGTTGGGGTTAGGGACTCACAATCCACGCTTTGTCGCGTGGCCCCTGAAGTTGGGGTTAGGGACTCACAATCCACGCCTTGTCGCGTGGGTTCTCGAGTTGGGGTGAGGGACTCACAATCCACGCTTTGTTGTGTGGCCCCTCAAGTTGGGGTTAGGGACTCACAATCCACGCTTTGTTGCGTGACCCCTCGAGTTGGGGTTAGGGACTCACAATCCACGCTTTGTTGCGTGGCCCCTCGAGTTGGGGTTAGGGACTCACAATCCACGCTTTGTTGCGTGGCCCCTCGAGTTGGGGTTAGGGACTCACAATCCACGCTTTGTCGTGTGGCTTCTCGAGTTGGGGTGAGGGACTCACAATCCACGCTTTGTTGCGTGGCCCCTCGAGTTGGGGTTAGGGACTCACAATCCACGCTTTGTTGCGTGGCCCCTCGAGTTGGGGTTAGGGACTCACAGTCCACGCTTTATTGCGTGGCGCCTCGAGTTGGGGTCAGGCACTCGCAATCCATGCTTTTTTGCGTGGCCCCTAGAGTCGGGGTTAGGGACTCACAATCCACGCTTTGCTGCGTGGCCCCTCAAGTTGGGGTTAGGGACTCACAATCCACGCTTTGTTGCGTGGCCCCTCGAGTTGGGGTTAGGAACTCACAATCCACGCATTGTTGCGTGGCCCCTTGAGTTGGGGTTAGGGATTCACAATCCACGCTTTGTTGCGTGGCCCCTCAAGTTGGGATTAGGGACTCACAATCCACGCGTTATTGCGTGGCCCCTCGAGTTGGGGTTAGGGACTCACAATCCACGCTTTGCTGCGTGGCCCCTTGAGTTGGGGTTGGGGACACACAATCCACGCTTTGTTGCGTGGCCCCTGAAGTTGGGGTTAGGGACTCACAATCCACGCTTTGTTGCGTGGCCCCTTGAGTTGGGGTTGGGGACTCACAATCCACGCTTTGTTGCGTGGCCCCTCGAGTTGGGGTTAGGGACTCACAATCCACGCATTGTTGCGTGGCCCCCCGAGTTGGGGTTAGGGACTCACAATCCACGCTTTGTTGCGTGGCCCCTCGAGTTGGGGTTGCGGACTTACAATCCACGCTTTGTTGCGTGGCCCCTTGAGTTGGGGTTAGGGACTCACAATCCACGCTTTGTTGCGTGGCCCCTCAAGTTGGGGTTAGGGACTCACAATCCACGCTTTGTTGTGTGGCCCCTCGAGTTGGGTTAGGGACTCACAATCCACGCTTTATTGCGTGGCGCCTCGAGTTGGGGTCAGGCACTCGCAATCCATGCTTTTTTGTGTTGCCCATCGAGTTGGGGTTAGGGACTCACAATCCACGCTGTGCTGCATGGCCCCTCAAGTTGGGGGTTAGGGACTCACAATCCACGCTTTGTTGCGTGGCCCCTCGAGTTGGGGTTAGGGACTCACAATCCACGCTTTGCTCCATGGCCCCTCAAGTTGGGGTTAGGGACTCACAATCCACGCGTTATTGCGTGGCCCCTCGTGTTGGGGTTAGGGACTCACAATCCACGCATTGTTGCGTGGCCCCTCGAGTTGGGGTTGGCGACTCACAATGCACGCTTTGTTGCGTGGCCCCTCTAGTTGGGGTTAGGCACTCACAATCCATGCTTTGTTGCGTGGCCCCTTGAGTTGCGGTTAGGGGCTCACAGTCCATGCTTTGTTGCGTGGCCCCTGAAGTTGGGGTTAGGGACTCACAATCCACGTTTTGCTGCGTGGCCCCTCAAGTTGGGGTTAGGGACTCACAATCCACGCTTTGTTGCGTGGCCCCTCGAGTTGGGGTTAGGAATTACAATCCACGCTTTGTTGCTTGGCCCCTCAAGTTGGGGTTAGGGACTCACAATCCACGCTTTATTGCGTGGCCCCTTGAGTTGGGGTTAGGGACTCACAATCCACGCTTTGTTGCGTGGCCCCTGAAGTTGGGGTTAGGGACTCACAATCCACGCTTTGTCGCGTGGCCTCTCGAGTTGGGGTGAGGGACTCACAATCCACGCTTTGTTGCTTGGCCCCTCAAGTTGGGGTTAAGGACTCACAATCCACTCTTTGTTGTGTGACCCCTCGAGTTGGGGTTAGGGACTCACAATCCACGCTTTGTTGCGTGGCCCCTCGAGTTGGGGTTAGGGACTCACAATCCACGCTTTGTTGCGTGGCCCCTCGAGTTGGGGTTAGGGACTCACAATCCACGCTTTGTTGCGTGGCCCCTCAAGTTGGGGTTAGAGACTCACAATCCACGCGTTATTGCGTGGCCCCTCGAGTTGGGGTTAGGGACTCACAATCCACGCATTGTTGCGTGGCCCCTCGAGTTGGGGTTGGGGACTCACAATCCACGCTTTGTTGCGTGGCCCCTCAAGTTGGGGTTAGGGACTCACAATCCATGCTTTGTTGTGTGGCCCCTTGAGTTGGGTTAGGGACTCACATTCCACGCTTTATTGCCTGGCGCCTCGAGTTGGGGTCAAGCACGCGCAATCCATGCTTTTTTGCGTGGCCCCTCGAGTTGGGGTTAGGGACTCACAATCCACGCTTTGCTCCATGGCCCCTCAAGTTGTGGTTAGGGACTCACAATCCACGCGTTATTGCGTGGCCCCTCGAGTTGGGGTTAGGGACTCACAATCCACGCTTTGTTGCGTGGCCCCTCGAGTTGGGGTTAGGGACTCACAATCCACGCTTTGTTGCTTGGCCCCTCAAGTTGGGGTTAGGGACTCACAATCCACGCTTTATTGCGTGGCCCCTCGAGTTGGGGTTAGGGACTCACAATCCACGCTTTGTTGCGTGGCCCCTGAAGTTGGGGTTAGGGACTCACAATCCACGCTTTGTCGCGTGGCTTCTCGAGTTGGGGTGAGGGACTCACAATCCACGCTTTGTTGCTTGGCCCCTCAAGTTGGGGTTAGGGACTCACAATCCACGCTTTGTTGTGTGACCCCTCGAGTTGGGGTTAGGGACTCACAATCCACGCTTTGTTGCGTGGCCCCTAGAGTTGGGGTTAGGGACTCACACTCCATGCTTTGCTGCGTGGCCCCTCAAGTTGGGGTTAGGGACTCACAATCCACGCTTCATTGCGTGGCCCCTCGAGTTGGGGTTAGGGACTCACAATCCACGCTTTGTTGCGTGGCCCCTCGAGTTGGGGTTAGGGACTCACAATCCACGCTTTGTCGTGTGGCTTCTCGAGTTGGGGTGAGGGACTCACAATCCACGCTTTGTTGCGTGGCCCCTCAAGTTGGGGTTTGGGACTCACAATCCACGCTTTGTTGCGTGGCCCCTAGAGTTGGGGTTAGGGACTCACAATCCACGCTTTGTCGCTTGGCCCCTCGAGTTGGGGTTAGGGACTCACAATCCACGCTTTGTTGCTTGGCCCCTCAAGTTGGGGTGAGGGACTCACAATCCACGCTTTGTTGCGTGACCCCTCGAGTTGGGGTTAGGGACTCACAATCCACGCTTTGTTGCGTGGCCCCTCCAGTTGGGGATAGGGACTCACAATCCACGCTTCATTGCGTGGCCCCTCGAGTTGGGGTTAGGGAATCACAATCCACGCTATGTTGCGTGGCCCCTCAAGGAGGGTTAGGGACTCACGATCCACGCTTTGGTGCGTGGCCCCTCGAGTTGGGGTTAGGGACTCACAATCCACGCTTTGTTGCGTGGCCCCTCGAGTTGGGGTTAGGGACTCACAATCCACGCATTGTTGTGTGGCCCCTCGAGTTCTCGAGCTGGGGTTAGGGACTCACAATCCATGCTTTGTTGCGTTGCCCCTCGAGTTGAGGTTAGGGACTCACAATCCACGCTTTGTTGCGTTGCCCCTCGAGTTGAGGTTAGGGACTCACAATCCACGCTTTGTTGCGTGGCCCCTCGAGTTGGGGTTAGGGACTCACAATCCACGCATTGTTGCGTGGCCCCTCGAGTTCTCGAGCTGGGGTTAGGGACTCACAATCCATGCTTTGTTGCGTTGCCCCTCGAGTTGAGGTTAGGGACTCACAATCCACGCTTTGTTGCGTTGCCCCTCGAGTTGAGGTTAGGGACTCACAATCCACGCTTTGTTGCGTGGCCCCTCGAGTTGGGGTTGGGGACTCACAATCCACGCATTGTTGCGTGGCCCCTCGAGGTGGGGTTAGGGACTCACAATCCACGCTTTGTTGCGTGGCCCCTTGAGTTGGGGTTAGGGACTCACCATCCACGCTTTGTTGCGTGGCCCCTCGAATTGGGGTTAGGGACTCACAATCCACGCTTTGTTGCTTGGCCCCTCAAGTTGGGGTTAGGGACTCACAGTCCACGCTTTGTTGCGTGACCCATTGAGTTGGGGTTAGGGACTCACAATCCACGCTTTGTTGCGTGGCCCCTCAAGTTGGGGTTAGGGACTCACAATCCACGCTTCATTGCGTGGCCCCTCGAGTTGGGGTTAGGGAATCACAATCCACGCTTTGTTGCGTGGCCCCTCAAGTTGGGGTTAGGGACTCACAATCCACGCTATGTTGCGTGGCCCCTCAAGTTGGGGTTAGGGACTCACGATCCACGCTTTGTTGCGTGGCCCCTCGAGTTGGGGTTAGGGACTCACAATCCACGCTTTGTTGCGTGGCCCCTCGAGTTGGGGTTAGGGACTCACAATCCACGCATTGTTGCGTGGCCCCTCAAGTTCTCGAGCTGGGGTTAGGGACTCACAATCCATGCTTTGTTGCGTGGCCCCTCGAGTTGAGGTTAGGGACTCACAATCCACGCTTTGTTGCGTGGCCCCTCGAGTTGGGGTTAGGGACTCGCAATCCACGCTTTGTTGTGTGGCCCCTCAAGTTGGGGTTAGGGACTCACAATCCACGCTTCATTGCGTGGCCCCTCGAGTTGGGGTTGGGGAATCACAATCCACGCTTTGTTGCGTGGCCCCTCGAGCTGGGGTTAGGGACTCACAATCCACGCTTTGTTGCTTGGCCCCTCAAGTTGGGGTTAGGGACTCACAATCCACGCTTTGTTGCGTGACCCCTCGAGTTGGGGTTAGGGACTCACAATCCACGCTTTGTTGCGTGGCCCCTCGAGTTGGGGTTAGGGACTCACAATCCACGCATTGTTGCGTGGCCCCTCAAGTTGGGGTTAGGGACTCACGATCCACGCTTTGTTGCGTGGCCCCTCGAGTTGGGGTTAGGGACTCACAATCCACGCTTTGTTGCGTGGCCCCTCGAGTTGGGGTTAGGGACTCACAATCCATGCTTTGTTGCGTTGCCCCTAGAGTTGAGGTTCGGGACTCACAATCCACGCTTTGTTGCGTTGCCCCTCGAGTTGGGGTTAGGGACTCACAATCCACGCTTTGTTGCGTGGCCCCTGGAGTTGGGGTTAGGGACTCGCAATCCACGCTTTGTTGCGTGGCCCCTCGAGTTGGGGTTGGGGACTCACAATCCACGCATTGTTGCGTGGCCCCTAGAGGTGGGTTTAGGGACTCACAATCCACGCTTTGTTGCGTGGCCCCTTGAGTTGGGGTTAGGGACTCACCATCCACGCTTTGTTGCGTGGCCCCTTGAGTTGGGTTTAGGGACTCACAATCCACGCTTTGTTGTGTGGCCCCTCGAGTTGGGGTTAGGGACTCACAATCCACGCATTGTTGCGTGGCCCCTCAAGTTGGGGTTAGGGACTCACAATCCACGCTTTGTTGCGTGGCCCCTTGAGTTGGGGTTAGGGACTCACAATCCACGCTTTGTTGCGTGGCCCCTCGAGTTGGGGTTAGGGACTCACAATCCACGCATTGTTGCGTGGCCCCTCGAGTTCTTGAGTTGGGGTTAGGGACTCACAATCCATGCTTTGTTGCGTTGCCCCTCGAGTTGAGGTTAGGGACTCACACTCCACGCTTTGTTGCGTTGCCCCTCGAGTTGAGGTTAGGGACTCACAATCCACGCTTTGTTGCGTGGCCCCTCGAGTTGGGGTTGGGGACTCACAATCCACGCTTTGTTGCGTGGCCCCTTGAGTTGCGGTTAGGGACTCACAATCCACGCTTTGTTGCGTGGCCCCTCGAGTTGGGGTTAGGGACTCACAATCCACGCATTGTTGCGTGGCCCCTCGAGTTGGGGTTAGGGAGTCACAATCCACGCTTTGTTGCGTGGCCCCTGGAGTTGGGGTTAGGGACTCACAATCCATGCTTTGTTGCGTGGGCCCTCGAGTTGGGATTAGGGACTCACAATCCACGCTTTGTTGCGTGGCCCCTCGAGTTGGGGTTAGGGACTCACAATCCACGCTTTGTTGTGTGGCCCCTCGAGTTGGGGTTAGGGACTCACGATCCACGCGTTATTGCGTGGCCCCTCGAGTTGGGGCTAGGCACTCGCAATCCATGCTTTTTTGCGTGGCCCCTAGAGTTGGGGTTAGGGCCTCACAATCCAAGCTTTGTTGCGTGGCCCCTCGAGTTGGGGTTAGGGACTCACACTCCACGCATTGTTGCGTGGCCCCTCGAGTTGGGGTTGGGGACTCGCAATCCACGCTTTGTTGCGTGGCCCCTCGAGTTGGGGTTAGGGACTCACAATCCACGTTTTGTTGCGTGGCCCCTCAAGTTGGGGTTAGGGACTCACAATCCATGCTTTATTGCGTGGCCCCTCGAGTTGGGGTTAGGGACTCACGATCAACGCTTTGTTGCGTGGCCCCTCGAGTTGGGGTTAGGCACTCGCAATCCATGCTTTTTTGCGTGGCCCCTAGAGTTGGGGTTAGGGACTCACGATCCAAGCTTTGCTGCGTGGCCCCTCAAGTTGGGGTTAGGGATTCACAATCCACGCGTTATTGCGTGGCTCCTCGAGTTGGGGTTAGGGACTCACAATCCACGCTTTGTTGCGTGGCCCCTCGAGTTGGGGTTAGGGACTCACAATCCACGCATTGTTGCGTGGCCCCTCGAGTTGTGGTTGGGGACTCGCAATCCACGCTTTGTTGCGTGGCCCCTCGAGTTGGGGTTAGGGACTCACAATCCACATTTTGTTGCGTGGCCCCTTGAGGTGGGGTTAGGTACTCACATTCTATGCTTTGTTGCGTGGCCCCTCAAGTTGGGGTTAGGGACTCACGATCCACGCTTTGTTGCGTGGCCCCTCGATTTGGGGTTAGGGACTCACAATCCACATTTTGTTGCGTGGTTCCTTGAGTTGGGGTTAGGGACTCACAATCCACATTTTGTTGCGTGGCCCCTTGAGTTGGGGTTAGGGACTCACAACCCACGCACTGTTGCGTGGCCCCTCAAGTTTGGGTTAGGGACTCACGATCCACGCTTTGTTGCGTGGCCCCTCGATTTGGGGTTAGGGACTCACAATCCACGCTTTGTTGCGTGGCCCCTCGAGTTGGGGTTAGGGACTCACAATCCACGCATTGTTGCGTGGCCCCTCGATTTCTCGAGCTGGGGTTAGGGACTCACAATCCATGCTTTGTTGCGTTGCCCCTCGAGTTGAGGTTAGGGACGCACAATCCACGCTTTGTTGCGTTGCCCCCCGAGTTGAGGTTAGGGACTCACAATCCACGCTTTGTTGCGTGGCCCCTTGAGTTGGGGTTAGGGACTCGCAATCCACGCTTTGTTGCGTGGCCCCTCGAGTTGGGGTTGGGGACTCACAATCCACGCATTGTTGCGTGGCCCCTCGAGGTGGGGTTAGGGACTCACAATCCACGCTTTGTTGCGTGGCCCCTTGAGTTGGGGTAAGGGACTCACCATCCACGCTTTATTGCGTGGCCCCTCGAGTTGGGGTTAGGGACTCACAATCCACGCTTTGTTGCGTGGCCCCTCGAGTTGGGGTTAGGGACTCACAATCCACGCATTGTTGCGTGGCCCCTCAAGTTGGGGTTAGGTACTCACGATCCATGCTTTGTTGCGTGGCCCCTTGAGTTGGGGTTAGGGACTCACAATCCACGCTTTGTTGCGTGGCACCTCGAGTTGGGGTTAGGGACTCACAATCCACGCTTCATTGCGTGGCCCCTCGAGTTCTCGAGTTTGGGTTAGGGACTCACAATCCATGCTTTGTTGCGTTGCCCCTCGAGTTGAGGTTAGGGACTCACAATCCACGCTTTGTTGCGTTGCCCCTCGAGTTGAGGTTAGGGACTCACAATCCACGCTTTGTTGCGTGGCCCCTCGAGTTGGGGTTGGGGACTCACAATCTACGCTTTGTTGCGTGGCCCCTTGAGTTGGGGTTAGGGACTCACAATCCACGCTTTGTTGCGTGGCCCCTCGAGTTGGTGTTAGGGACTCACAATCCACGCTTTGTTGCGTGGCCCCTCGAGTTGGGGTTAGGGAGTCACAATCCACGCTTTGTTGCGTGGCCCCTCGAGTTGGGGTTAGGGACTCACAATCCATGCTTTGTTGCGTGGCCCCTCGAGTTGGGGTTAGGGACTCACGATCCACGCTTTGTTGCGTGGCCCCTCGAGTTGGGGTTAGGCACTCGCAATCCATGCTTTTTTGCGTGGCCCCTAGAGTTGGGGTTAGGGCCTCACAATCCAAGCTTTGTTGCGTGGCCCCTCAAGTTGGGGTTAGGGACTCAGAATCCACGCTTTGTTGCGTGGCCCCTCAAGTTGGGGTTAGGGACTCACAATCCACGCGTTATGGCATGGCCCCTCGAGTTGGGGTTAGGGACTCACAATCCACGCTTTGTTGTGTGGCCCCTCGAGTTGGGGTTAGGGACTCACAATCCACGCTTTGTTGTGTGGCCCCTCGAGTTGGGGTTAGGGACTCACGATCCACGCTTTATTGCGTGGCCCCTCGAGTTGGGGCTAGGCACTCGCAATCCATGCTTTTTTGCGTGGCCCCTAGAGTTGGGGTTAGGGCCTCACAATCCAAGCTTTGCTGCGTGGCCCCTCAAGTTGGGGTTAGGGACTCAGAATCCACGCTTTGTTGCGTGGCCCCTCAAGTTGGGGTTAGGGACTCACAATCCACGCGTTATGGCATGGCCCCTCGAGTTGGGGTTAGGGACTCACAATCCACGCTTTGTTGTGTGGCCCCTCGAGTTGGGGTTAGGGACTCACACTCCACGCATTGTTGCGTGGCCCCTCGAGTTGGGGTTGGGGACTCGCAATCCACGCTTTGTTGCGTGGCCCCTCGAGTTGGGGTTAGGGACTCACAATCCACGTTTTGTTGCGTGGCCCCTCAAGTTGGGGTTAGGGACTCACAATCCATGCTTTATTGCGTGGCCCCTCGAGTTGGGGTTAGGGACTCACGATCCACGCTTTGTTGCGTGGCCCCTCGAGTTGGGGTTAGGCACTCGCAATCCATGCTTTTTTGCGTGGCCCCTAGAGTTGGGGTTAGGGACTCACAATCCAAGCTTTGCTGCGTGGCCCCTCAAGTTGGGGTTAGGGACTCACAATCCACGCGTTATTGCGTGGCCCCTCGAGTTGGGGTTAGGGACTCACAATCCACGCTTTGTTGCGTGGCCCCTCGAGTTGGGGTTAGGGACTCACAATCCACGCATTGTTGCGTGGCCCCTCGAGTTGGGGTTGGGGACTCGCAATCCACGCTTTGTTGCGTGGCCCCTCGAGTTGGGGTTAGGGACTCACAATCCACATTTTGTTGCGTGGCCCCTTGAGTTGGAGTAAGGGACTCACAATCCACGCATTGTTGCGTGGCCCCTCGAGTTGGGGTTGGGGACTCGCAATCCACGCTTTGTTGCGTGGCCCCTCGAGTTGGGGTTAGGGACTCACAATCCACATTTTGTTGCGTGGCCCCTTGAGTTGGGGTTAGGGACTCGCAATCCACGCTTTGTTGCGTGGCCCCTCGAGTTGGGGTTGGGGACTCACAATCCACGCATTGTTGCGTGGCCCCTCGAGGTGGGGTTAGGGACTCACAATCCACGCTTTGTTGCGTGGCCCCTCAAGTTTGGGTTAGGGACTCACCATCCACGCTTTATTGCGTGGCCCCTCGAGTTGGGGTTAGGGACTCACAATCCACGCTTTGTTGTGTGGCCCCTCGAGTTGGGGTTAGGGACTCACAATCCACGCATTGTTGCGTGGCCCCTCAAGTTGGGGTTAGGTACTCACGATCCATGCTTTGTTGCGTGGCCCCTTGAGTTGGGGTTAGGGACTCACAATCCACGCTTTGTTGCGTGGCACCTCGAGTTGGGGTTAGGGACTCACAATCCACGCTTCATTGCGTGGCCCCTCGAGTTCTCGAGTTTGGGTTAGGGACTCACAATCCATGCTTTGTTGCGTTGCCCCTCGAGTTGAGGTTAGGGACTCACAATCCACGCTTTGTTGCGTTGCCCCTCGAGTTGAGGTTAGGGACTCACAATCCACGCTTTGTTGCGTGGCCCCTCGAGTTGGGGTTGGGGACTCACAATCCACGCTTTGTTGCGTGGCCCCTTGAGTTGGGGTTAGGGACTCACAATCCACGCTTTGTTGCGTGGCCCCTCGAGTTGGTGTTAGGGAGTCACAATCCACGCTTTGTTGCGTGGCCCCTCGAGTTGGGGTTAGGGACTCACAATCCATGCTTTGTTGCGTGGCCCCTCGAGTTGGGGTTAGGGACTCACGATCCACGCTTTGTTGCGTGGCCCCTCGAGTTGGGGTTAGGCACTCGCAATCCATGCTTTTTTGCGTGGCCCCTAGAGTTGGGGTTAGGGCCTCACAATCCAAGCTTTGTTGCGTGGCCCCTCAAGTTGGGGTTAGCGACTCAGAATCCACGCTTTGTTGCGTGGCCCCTCAAGTTGGGGTTAGGGACTCACAATCCACGCGTTATGGCATGGCCCCTCGAGTTGGGGTTAGGGACTCACAATCCACGCTTTGTTGTGTGGCCCCTCGAGTTGGGGTTAGGGACTCACAATCCACGCTTTGTTGTGTGGCCCCTCGAGTTGGGGTTAGGGACTCACGATCCACGCTTTATTGCGTGGCCCCTCGAGTTGGGGCTAGGCACTCGCAATCCATGCTTTTTTGCGTGGCCCCTAGAGTTGGGGTTAGGGCCTCACAATCCAAGCTTTGCTGCGTGGCCCCTCAAGTTGGGGTTAGGGACTCAGAATCCACGCTTTGTTGCGTGGCCCCTCAAGTTGGGGTTAGGGACTCACAATCCACGCGTTATGGCATGGCCCCTCGAGTTGGGGTTAGGGACTCACAATCCACGCTTTGTTGTGTGGCCCCTTGAGTTGGGGTTAGGGACTCACACTCCACGCATTGTTGCGTGGCCCCTCGAGTTGGGGTTGGGGACTCGCAATCCACGCTTTGTTGCGTGGCCCCTCGAGTTGGGGTTAGGGACTCACAATCCACGTTTTGTTGCGTGGCCCCTCAAGTTGGGGTTAGGGACTCACAATCCACGCTTTGTTGCGTGGCCCCTCGAGTTGGGGTTAGGCACTCGCAATCCATGCTTTTTTGCGTGGCCCCTAGAGTTGGGGTTAGGGACTCACAATCCAAGCTTTGCTGCGTGGCCCCTCAAGTTGGGGTTAGGGACTCACAATCCACGCGTTATTGCGTGGCCCCTCGAGTTGGGGTTAGGGACTCACAATCCACGCTTTGTTGCGTGGCCCCTCGAGTTGGGGTTAGGGACTCACAATCCACGCATTGTTGCGTGGCCCCTCGAGTTGGGGTTGGGGACTCGCAATCCACGCTTTGTTGCGTGGCCCCTCGAGTTGGGGTTAGGGACTCACAATCCACATTTTGTTGCGTGGCCCCTTGAGTTGGGGTTAGGGACTCACATTCCATGCTTTGTTGCGTGGCCCCTCAAGTTGGGGTTAGGGACTCACGATCCACGCTTTGTTGCGTGGCCCCTCGATTTGGGGTTAGGGACTCAGAATCCACATTTTGTTGCGTGGCCCCTTGAGTTGGGGTTAGGGACTCACAATCCACATTTTGTTGCGTGGTTCCTTGAGTTGGGGTTAGGGACTCACAACCCACGCACTGTTGCGTGGCCCCTCAAGTTGGGGTTAGGGACTCACGATCCACGCTTTGTTGCGTGGCCCCTCGATTTGGGGTTAGGGACTCACAATCCACGCTTTGTTGCGTGGCCCCTCGAGTTGGGGTTAGGGACTCACAATCCACGCATTGTTGCGTGGCCCCTCGAGTTCTCGAGCTGGGGTTAGGGACTCACAATCCATGCTTTGTTGCGTTGCCCCTCGAGTTGAGGTTAGGGACTCACAATCCACGCTTTGTTGCGTTGCCCCCCGAGTTGAGGTTAGGGACTCACAATCCACGCTTTGTTGCGTGGCCCCTCGAGTTGGGGTTAGGGACTCGCAATCCACATTTTGTTGCGTGGCCCCTTGAGTTGGGGTTGGGGACTCACAATCCACGCATTGTTGCGTGGCCCCTCGAGGTGGGGTTAGGGACTCACAATCCACGCTTTGTTGCGTGGCCCCTTGAGTTGGGGTAAGGGACTCACCATCCACGCTTTATTGCGTGGCCCCTCGAGTTGGGGTTAGGGACTCACAATCCACGCTTTGTTGCGTGGCCCCTCGAGTTGGGGTTAGGGACTCACAATCCACGCATTGTTGCGTGGCCCCTCAAGTTGGGGTTAGGGACTCACGATCCATGCTTTGTTGCGTGGCCCCTTGAGTTGGGGTTAGGGACTCACAATCCACGCTTCATTGCGTGGCCCCTCGAGTTCTCGAGTTTGGGTTAGGGACTCACAATCCATGCTTTGTTGCGTTGCCCCTCGAGTTGAGGTTAGGGACTCACAATCCACGCTTTGTTCCGTTGCCCCTCGAGTTGAGGTTAGGGACTCACAATCCACGCTTTGTTGCGTGGCCCCTCGAGTTGGGGTTGGGGACTCACAATCCACGCTTTGTTGCGTGGCCCCTTGAGTTGGGGTTAGGGACTCACAATCCACGCTTTGTTGCGTGGCCCCTCGAGTTGGGGTTAGGGACTCACGATCCGCGGTTTGTTGAGTGGCCCCTTGAGTTGGGGTTAGGGAGTCACAATCCACGCTTTGTTGCGTGGCCCCTCGAGTTGGGGTTAGGGACTCACAATCCATGCTTTGTTGCGTGGCCCCTCGAGTTGGGGTTAGGCACTCGCAATCCATGCTTTTTTGCGTGGCCCCTAGAGTTGGGGTTAGGGACTCACAATCCAAGCTTTGCTGCGTGGCCCCTCAAGTTGGGCTTAGGGACTCACAATCCACGCTTTGTTGCGTGGCCCCTCAAGTTGGAGTTAGGGACTCACAATCCACGCGTTATGACGTGGCCCCTCGAGTTGGGGTTAGGGACTCACAATCCACGCTTTGTTGCGTGGCCCCTCGAGTTGGGGTTAGGAGCTCACAATCCACGCATTGTTGCGTGGCCCCTCGAGTTTGGGTTAGGGACTCACAATCCACGTTTTGTTGCGTGGCCCCTTGATTTGGGGTTAGGGACTCACATTCCATGCTTTGTTGTGTGGCCCCTGGAGTTCGGGTTAGGGACTCACAATCCACGTTTTGCTGCGTGGCCCCTCAAGCTGGGGTTAGGGACTCACAATCCACGCTTTGTTGCGTGGCCCCTCGAGTTGGGGTTAGGGACTCACAATCCACGCTTTGTTGCTTGGCCCCTGAAGTTGGGGTTAGGGACTCACAATCCATGCTTTGTCTCGTGGCCCCTCGAGTTGGGGTTAGGGACTCACAATCCACGCTTTGTTGCGTGGCCCCTCAAGTTGGTGTTAGGGACTCACAATCCACGGTTTGTTGAGTGGCCCCTCGAGTTGGGGTTAGGGACTCAAAATCCACGCATTGTTGCGTGGCCCCTCGAGTTGGGGTTAGGGACTCACAATCCACGCTTTGTTGTGTGGCCCCTCGAGTTGGGGTTAGGCACTCGCAATGCATGCTTTTTTGCATGGCCCCTAGAGTTGGGGTCAGGGACTCACAATCCAAGCTTTGCTGCGTGGCCCCTCAAGTTGGGGTTAGGGACTCACAATCCACGCTTTGTTGCTTGGCCCCTGGAGTTGGGGTTAGGGACTCACAATCCACGCTTTGTTGCTTGGCCCCTCGAGTTGGGGTTAGGGACTCACAATCCACGCTTTGTTGCTTGGCCCCTGGAGTTGGGGTTAGGGACTCCCAATCCAAGCTTTGCTGCGTGGCCCCTCAAGTTGGGGTTAGGGACTCAGAATCTACGCTTTGTTGCGTGGCCCCTCGAGTTGGGGTTAGGGACTCACAATCCACGCTTTGTTGCTTGGCCCCTCGAGTTGGCGTTAGGGACTCACAATCCACGCTTTGTTGCTTGGCCCCTGGAGTTGGGGTTAGGGACTCACAATCCACGCTTTGTTGTGTGGCCCCTCGAGTTGGGGTTAGGGACTCACAATCCACGCTTTGTTGCTTGGCTCCTCAAGTTGGGGTTAGGGACTCACAATCCACGCTTTATTGCGTGGCCCCTTGAGTTGGGGTTAGGGACTCACAATCCACGCTTTGTTGCGTGGCCCCTCGAGTTGGGGTTAGGGACTCGCAATCCACGCTTTGTTGCTTGGCCCCTCGAGTTGGGGTTAGGGACTCACAATCCACGCTTTGTTGCGTAGCTACTTGAGTTGGGGTTAGGGACTCACAATCCACGCTTCATTGCGTGGCCCCTCGAGTTCTCGAGTTGGGGTTAGGGACTCACAATCCACGCTTTGTTGCTTGGCCCCCGAAGTTGGGGTTAGGGACTCACAATCCACGCTTTGTTGCGTGACCCCTGGAGTTGGGGTTAGGGACTTACAATCCACGCTTTGTTGCGTAGCCCCTCGAGTTGGGGTTAGGGACTCACAATCCACGCTGCATTGCGTGGCCCCTCGAGTTCTCGAGTTGGGGTTAGGGACTCACAATCCATGTTTTTTTGTTTGGTCGCTAGAGTTGGGGTTAGGGACGCACAATCCACGTTTCGTTGCGTTGCCCCTCGAGTTGAGGTTAGGGACTCACAATCCACGCTTTGTTGCGTGGCCCCTCGAGTTGGGGTTGGGGACTCACAATCCACGCATTGTTGCGTGACCCCTCGAGTTTGGGTTGGGGACTCACAATCCACGCTTTGTTGCTTGGCCCCTCAAAGTGGGGTTAGGGACTCACAATCCACGCGTTATTGTGTGGCCCCTCGAGTTGGGGTTAGGGACCCGCAGTCCACGCTTTGTTGCGTGGCCCCTTGAGTTGGGGTTAGGAACTCACAATCCACGTTTTGCTGCGTGGCCCCTCGAGTTGGGGTTAGGGACTCACAATCCACGCTTTATTGCGTGGCCCCTCAAGTTGGGGTTAGGGACTCACAATCCAGGCTTTGTTGCTTGGCCCCTCGAGTTGGGGTTAGGGACTCACAATCCACGCTTTGTTGCTTGGCCCCTTAAGTTGGGGTTAGGGACTCACAATCCACGCTTTGTTGCGTGGCCCCTCGAGTTGGGGTTAGGGACTCACAATGCACGCTTTGTTGCGTGGCCCCTCAAGTTGGTGTTAGGGACTCACAATCCACGGTTTGTTGAGTGGCCCCTCGAGTTGGGGTTAGGGACTCACAATCCACACTGTGTTGCTTGGCCCCCCGAGTTGGGTTAGGGACTCACAATCCACGCTTTGTTGCGTGACCCCTCGAGTTGGGGTTAGGGACTCACAATCCACGCTTTGTTGCGTAGCCCCTCGAGTTGGGGTTAGGGACTCACAATCCACGCTTCATTGCGTGGCCCCTCCAGTTCTCCAGTTGGGGTTAGGGACTCACAATCCATGCTTTTTTCTTTGGTCGCTAGAGTTGGGGTTAGGGACTCACAATCCACGCTTTGTTGCGTTGCCCCTCGAGTTAAGGTTAGGGACTCACAATCCACGCTTTGTTGCGTGGCCCCTCGAGTGGCGGTTAGGGACTCACAATCTACGCTTTGTTGCGTGGCCCCTCCAGTCGGCGTTGGGGACTCACAATCCACGCATTGTTGCGTGGCCCCTCGAGCTGGGGTTGGGGACTCACAATCCACGCTTTGTTGCGTGGCCCCTTGAGTTGGGGTTAGGGACTCACAATCCACGCATTGTAGCGTGGCCCCTCGAGTTGGGGTTAGGGACTCACAATGCATGCTTTGTTGCGTGGCCCCTTGAGTTGGGGTTAGGGACTCACAATCCACGCTTTGTTGCGTGGCCCCTCGAGTTCGGGTTAGGGACTCACAATCCACGCTTTGCTGCGTGGCCCCTCAAGTTGGGGTTAGGGACTCACAATCCAGGCTTTGTTGCTTGGCCCCTGGAGTTGGGGTTAGGGACTCACAATCCACGCTTTGCTGCGTAGGCCCTCGAGTTGGGGTTAGGGACGCACAATCCACGCTTTGTTCCGTGGCCCCTCGAGTTGGTGTTAGGGATTCACAATCCGCGGTTTGTTGAGTGGCCCCTCGAGTTGGGGTTAGGGACTCACAATCCACGCTTTGTTGCTTGGCCCCTCAAGTTGGGGTTAGGGACTCACAATCCACGCTTTCGTGCGTGACCCCTCGAGTTGGGGTTAGGGACTCACAATCCACGCTTTGTTGCGTAGCCCCTCAAGTTGGGGTTAGGGACTCACAATCCACGCTTCATTGCGTGGCCCCTCGAGTTCTGGAGTTGGGGTTAGGGACTCACAATCCATGCTTTTTTGTTTGGTCGCTAGAGTTGGGGTTAGGGACTCACAATCCACGCTTTGTTGCGTTGCCCCTCGAGTTGAGGTTAGGGACTCACAATCCGCGCTTTGTTGCGTGGCCCCTCGAGTTGGGGTTAGGGACTCACAATCTACGCTTTGTTGCGTGGCCCCTCGGGTTGGGGTTGGGGACTCACAATCCACGCTTTGTTGCGTGGCCCCTCGAGTTGGTGTTAGGGACTCACAATCCACGGTTTGTTGAGTGGCCCCTCGAGTTGGGGTTAGGGACTCACAATCCACGCTTTGTTGCTTGGCCCCTGAAGTTGGGGTTAGGGACTCACAATCCACGCTTTGTTGCGTGGCCCCTTGAGTTGGCGTTAGGGACTCACAATCCACGCTTTGTTGCGTGGCCCCTCGAGTTGGTGTTAGGGACTCACAATCCACCGTTTGTTGAGTGGCCCCTCGAGTTTGGGTTAGGGACTCACAATCCACGCTTTGTTGCTTGGCCCCTCAAGTTGGGGTTAGGGACTCACAATCCACGCTTTGGTGCGTGACCCCTCGAGTTGGGGTTAGGGACTCACAATCCACGCTTTGTTGCGTAGCCCCTCGAGTTGGGGTTAGGGGCTCACAATCCACGTTTTGCTGCGTGGCCCCTCGAGTTCTCAGGTTGGGGTTAGGACTCAAAATCCATGCTTTTTTGTTTGGTCGCTAGAGTTGGGGTTAGGGACTCACAATCCACGCTTTGTTGCGTTGCCCGTCGAGTTGAGGTTAGGGACTCGCAATCCACGCTTTGTTGCTTGGCCCCTCGAGTTGGGGTTAGGGACTCACAATCCACGCTTTGTTGCGTGGCCCCTCGAGTGGCGGTTAGGGACTCACAATCTACGCTTTGTTGCGTGGCCCCTCCAGTCGGCGTTGGGGACTCACAATCCACGCATTGTTGCGTGGCCCCTCGAGCTGGGGTTGGGGACTCACAATCCACGCTTTGTTGCGTGGCCCCTTGAGTTGGGGTTAGGCACTCACAATCCACGCATTGTAGCGTGGCCCCTCGAGTTGGGGTTAGGGACTCACAATGCATGCTTTGTTGCGTGGCCCCTTGAGTTGGGGTTAGGGACTCACAATCCACGCTTTGTTGCGTGGCCCCTCGAGTTCGGGTTAGGGACTCACAATCCACGCTTTGCTGCGTGGGCCCTCGAGTTGGGGTTAGGGACGCACAATCCACGCTTTGTTCCGTGGCCCCTCGAGTTGGTGTTAGGGATTCACAATCCGCGGTTTGTTGAGTGGCCCCTCGAGTTGGGGTTAGGGACTCACAATCCACGCTTTGTTGCGTGGCCCCTCAAGTTGGGGTTAGGGACTCACAATCCACGCTTTCGTGCGTGACCCCTCGAGTTGGGGTTAGGGACTCACAATCCACGCTTTGTTGCGTTGCCCCTCGAGTTGAGGTTAGGGACTCACAATCCACGCTTCATTGCGTGGCCCCTCGAGTTCTCGAGTTGGGGTTAGGGACTCACAATCCATGCTTTTTTGTTTGGTCGCTAGAGTTGGGGTTAGGGACTCACAATCCACGCTTTGTTGCGTTGCCCCTCGAGTTGAGGTTAGGGACTCACAATCCGCGCTTTGTTGCGTGGCCCCTCGAGTTGGGGTTAGGGACTCACAATCTACGCTTTGTTGCGTGGCCCCTCGGGTTGGGGTTGGGGACTCACAATCCACGCTTTGTTGCGTGGCCCCTCGAGTTGGTGTTAGGGACTCACAATCCACGGTTTGTTGAGTGGCCCCTCGAGTTGGGGTTAGGGACTCACAATCCACGCTTTGTTGCTTGGCCCCTGAAGTTGGGGTTAGGGACTCACAATCCACGCTTTGTTGCGTGGCCCCTTGAGTTGGCGTTAGGGACTCACAATCCACGCTTTGTTGCGTGGCCCCTCGAGTTGGTGTTAGGGACTCACAATCCACGGTTTGTTGAGTGGCCCCTCGAGTTGGGGTTAGGGACTCACAATCCACGCGTTGTTGCGTGGCCCCTCGAGTTGGTGTTAGGGACTCACAATCATCGCTTTGTTGCGTTGCCCCTCTAGTTAAGGTTAGGGACTCACAATCCACGCTTTGTTGCGTGGCCCCTCGAGTGGGGGTTAGGGACTCACAATCCACGCTTTGTTGCGTGGCCCCTCCAGTCGGCGTTGGGGACTCACAATCCACGCATTGTTGCGTGGCCCCTCGAGTTGGGGTTGGGGACTCACAATCCACGCTTTGTTGCGTGGCCCCTTGAGTTGGTGTTAGGGACTCACAATCCACGCATTGTAGCGTGGCCCCTCGAGTTGGGGTTAGGGACTCACAATGCATGCTTTGTTGCGTGGCCCCTTGAGTTGGGGTTAGGGACTCACAATCCACGCTTTGTTGCGTGGCCCCTCGAGTTTGGGTTAGGGACTCACAATCCACGCTTTGCTGCGTGGCCCCTCAAGTTGGGGTTAGGGACTCACAATCCACGCTTTGTTGCTTGGCCCCTCGAGTTGGGGTTAGGGACTCACAATCCACGCTTTGTTGCTTGGCCCCTCAAGTTGGGGTTAGGGACTCACAATCCATGCTTTTTTGTTTGGCTCCTAGAGTTGGGGTTAGGGACTCACAATCCACGCTTTGTTGCGTTGCCCCTCGAGTTGAGGTTAGGGACTCACAACGCGCTTTGTTGCGTGGCCCCTCGAGTTGGGGTTAGGGACTCACAATCTACGCTTTGTTGCGTGGCCCCTCGGGTTGGGGTTGGGGACTCACAATCCACGCTTTGTTGCGTGGCCCCTCGAGTTGGTGTTAGGGACTCACAATCCACGGTTTGTTGCGTGGCCCCTAGAGGTGGGTTTAGGGACTCACAATCCACGCTTTGTTGCTTGGCCCCTGAAGTTGGGGTTAGGGACTCACAATCCACGCTTTGTTGCGTGGCCCCTTGAGTTGGCGTTAGGGACTCACAATCCACGCTTTGTTGCGTGGCCCCTCGAGTTGGTGTTAGGGACTCACAATCCACGGTTTGTTGAGTGGCCCCTCGAGTTGGGGTTAGGGACTCACAATCCACGCTTTGTTGCTTGGCCCCTCAAGTTGGGGTTGGGGACTCACAATCCACGCTTTGGTGCGTGGCCCCTCGAGTTGGGGTTAGGGACTCACAATCCACGCTTTGTTGCGTAGCCCCTCGAGTTGGGGTTAGGGGCTCACAATCCACGTTTTGCTGCGTGGCCCCTCGAGTTCTCAGGTTGGGGTTAGGACTCAAAATCCATGCTTTTTTGTTTGGTCGCTAGAGTTGGGGTTAGGGACTCACAATCCACGCTTTGTTGCGTTGCCCCTCGAGTTGAGGTTAGGGACTCGCAATCCACGCTTTGTTGCTTGGCCCCTCGAGTTGGGGTTAGGGACTCACAATCCACGCTTTGTTGCGTGGCCCCTCGAGTTGGGGTTAGGGACTCACAATCCACGCTTTGTTGTGTGGCCCCTCGAGTTGGTGTTAGGGACTCACAATCCGCGGTTTGTTGAGTGGCCCCTCGAGTTGGGGTTAGGGACTCACAATCCACGCTTTGTTGCTTGGGCCCTCAAGTTGGGGTTAGGGACTCACAATCCACGCTTTGGTGCGTGACCCCTCGAGTTGGGGTTAGGGACTCACAATCCACGCTTCATTGCGTGGCCCCTCGAGTTCTCGAGTTGGGGTTAGGGACTCACAATCCACGCTTTGTTGCGTGGCCCCTCGAGTTGGTGTTAGGGACTCACAATCCACGCTTTGTTGAGTGGCCCCTGAAGTTGGGGTTAGGGACTCACAATCCACGCTGCATTGCGTGGCCCCTCGAGTTCTCGAGTTGGGGTTAGGGACTCGGAATCCATGCTTTTTTGTTTGGTCGCTAGAGTTGGGGTTAGGGACTCACAATCCACGTTTCGTTGCGTTGCCCCTCGAGTTGAGGTTAGGGACTCACAATCCACGCTTTGTTGCGTGGCCCCTCGAGTTGGGGTTAGGGACTCACAATCCACGCATTGTTGCGTGACCCCTCGAGTTCGGGTTGGTGACTCACAATCCACGCTTTGTTGCTTGGCCCCTCAAAGTGGGGTTAGGGACTCACAATCCACGCGTTATTGCGTGGCCCCTCGAGTTGGGGTTAGGGACTCGCAGTCCACGCTTTGTTGCGTGGCCCCTTGAGTTGGGGTTAGCAACTCACAATCCACGTTTTGCTGCGTGGCCCCTCGAGTTGGGGTTAGGGACTCACAATCCACGCTTTATTGCGTGGCCCCTCAAGTTGGGGTTAGGGACTCACAATCCACGCTTTGTTGCTTGGCCCCTCGAGTTGGGGTTAGGGACTCACAATCCACGCTTTGTTGCTTGGCCCCTTAAGTTGGGGTTAGGGACTCACAATCCACGCTTTGTTGCGTGGCCCCTCGAGCTGGGGTTAGGGACTCACAATGCACGCTTTGTTGCGTGGCCCCTCAAGTTGGTGTTAGGGACTCACAATCCACGGTTTGTTGAGTGGCCCCTCGAGTTGGGGTTAGGGACTCACAATCCACACTGTGTTGCTTGGCCCCTCAAGTTTGGGTTAGGGACTCACAATCCACGCTTTGTTGCGTGACCCCTCGAGTTGGGGTTAGGGACTCACAATCCACGCTTTGTTGCGTAGCCCCTCGAGTTGGGGTTAGGGACTCACAATCTACGCTTCATTGCGTGGCCCCTCGAGTTCTCCAGTTGGGGTTAGGGACTCACAATCATCGCTTTGTTGCGTTGCCCCTCGAGTTAAGGTTAGGGACTCACAATCCACGCTTTGTTGCGTGGCCCCTCGAGTGGGGGTTAGGGACTCACAATCTACGCTTTGTTGCGTGGCCCCTCGAGTTCGGGTTAGGGACTCACAATCCACGCTTTGTTGCGTGGCCCCTCGAGTTCGGGTTAGGGACTCACAATCCACGCTTTGCTGCGTGGGCCCTCGAGTTGGGGTTAGGGACGCACAATCCACGCTTTGTTCCGTGGCCCCTCGAGTTGGTGTTAGGGATTCACAATCCGCGGTTTGTTGAGTGGCCCCTCGAGTTGGGGTTAGGGACTCACAATCCACGCTTTGTTGCGTGGCCCCTCAAGTTGGGGTTAGGGACTCACAATCCACGCTTTCGTGCGTGACCCCTCGAGTTGGGGTTAGGGACTCACAATCCACGCTTTGTTGCGTTGCCCCTCGAGTTGAGGTTAGGGACTCACAATCCACGCTTCATTGCGTGGCCCCTCGAGTTCTCGAGTTGGGGTTAGGGACTCACAATCCATGCTTTTTTGTTTGGTCGCTAGAGTTGGGGTTAGGGACTCACAATCCACGCTTTGTTGCGTTGCCCCTCGAGTTGAGGTTAGGGACTCACAATCCGCGCTTTGTTGCGTGGCCCCTCGAGTTGGGGTTAGGGACTCACAATCTACGCTTTGTTGCGTGGCCCCTCGGGTTGGGGTTGGGGACTCACAATCCACGCTTTGTTGCGTGGCCCCTCGAGTTGGTGTTAGGGACTCACAATCCACGGTTTGTTGAGTGGCCCCTCGAGTTGGGGTTAGGGACTCACAATCCACGCTTTGTTGCTTGGCCCCTGAAGTTGGGGTTAGGGACTCACAATCCACGCTTTGTTGCGTGGCCCCTTGAGTTGGCGTTAGGGACTCACAATCCACGCTTTGTTGCGTGGCCCCTCGAGTTGGTGTTAGGGACTCACAATCCACGGTTTGTTGAGTGGCCCCTCGAGTTGGGGTTAGGGACTCACAATCCACGCTTTGTTGCGTGGCCCCTCGAGTTGGTGTTAGGGACTCACAATCATCGCTTTGTTGCGTTGCCCCTCTAGTTAAGGTTAGGGACTCACAATCCACGCTTTGTTGCGTGGCCCCTCGAGTGGGGGTTAGGGACTCACAATCCACGCTTTGTTGCGTGGCCCCTCCAGTCGGCGTTGGGGACTCACAATCCACGCATTGTTGCGTGGCCCCTCGAGTTGGGGTTGGGGACTCACAATCCACGCTTTGTTGCGTGGCCCCTTGAGTTGGTGTTAGGGACTCACAATCCACGCATTGTAGCGTGGCCCCTCGAGTTGGGGTTAGGGACTCACAATGCATGCTTTGTTGCGTGGCCCCTTGAGTTGGGGTTAGGGACTCACAATCCACGCTTTGTTGCGTGGCCCCTCGAGTTCGGGTTAGGGACTCACAATCCACGCTTTGCTGCGTGGCCCCTCAAGTTGGGGTTAGGGACTCACAATCCACGCTTTGTTGCTTGGCCCCTCGAGTTGGGGTTAGGGACTCACAATCCACGCTTTGTTGCTTGGCCCCTCAAGTTGGGGTTAGGGACTCACAATCCATGCTTTTTTGTTTGGCTCCTAGAGTTGGGGTTAGGGACTCACAATCCACGCTTTGTTGCGTTGCCCCTCGAGTTGAGGTTAGGGACTCACAACGCGCTTTGTTGCGTGGCCCCTCGAGTTGGGGTTAGGGACTCACAATCTACGCTTTGTTGCGTGGCCCCTCGGGTTGGGGTTGGGGACTCACAATCCACGCTTTGTTGCGTGGCCCCTCGAGTTGGTGTTAGGGACTCACAATCCACGGTTTGTTGCGTGGCCCCTAGAGGTGGGTTTAGGGACTCACAATCCACGCTTTGTTGCTTGGCCCCTGAAGTTGGGGTTAGGGACTCACAATCCACGCTTTGTTGCGTGGCCCCTTGAGTTGGCGTTAGGGACTCACAATCCACGCTTTGTTGCGTGGCCCCTCGAGTTGGTGTTAGGGACTCACAATCCACGGTTTGTTGAGTGGCCCCTCGAGTTGGGGTTAGGGACTCACAATCCACGCTTTGTTGCTTGGCCCCTCAAGTTGGGGTTGGGGACTCACAATCCACGCTTTGGTGCGTGGCCCCTCGAGTTGGGGTTAGGGACTCACAATCCACGCTTTGTTGCGTAGCCCCTCGAGTTGGGGTTAGGGGCTCACAATCCACGTTTTGCTGCGTGGCCCCTCGAGTTCTCAGGTTGGGGTTAGGACTCAAAATCCATGCTTTTTTGTTTGGTCGCTAGAGTTGGGGTTAGGGACTCACAATCCACGCTTTGTTGCGTTGCCCCTCGAGTTGAGGTTAGGGACTCGCAATCCACGCTTTGTTGCTTGGCCCCTCGAGTTCGGGTTAGGGACTCACAATCCACGCTTTGTTGCGTGGCCCCTCGAGTTGGGGTTAGGGACTCACAATCCACGCTTTGTTGTGTGGCCCCTCGAGTTGGTGTTAGGGACTCACAATCCGCGGTTTGTTGAGTGGCCCCTCGAGTTGGGGTTAGGGACTCACAATCCACGCTTTGTTGCTTGGGCCCTCAAGTTGGGGTTAGGGACTCACAATCCACGCTTTGGTGCGTGACCCCTCGAGTTGGGGTTAGGGACTCACAATCCACGCTTCATTGCGTGGCCCCTCGAGTTCTCGAGTTGGGGTTAGGGACTCACAATCCACGCTTTGTTGCGTGGCCCCTCGAGTTGGTGTTAGGGACTCACAATCCACGCTTTGTTGAGTGGCCCCTGAAGTTGGGGTTAGGGACTCACAATCCACGCTGCATTGCGTGGCCCCTCGAGTTCTCGAGTTGGGGTTAGGGACTCACAATCCATGCTTTTTTGTTTGGTCGCTAGAGTTGGGGTTAGGGACTCACAATCCACGTTTCGTTGCGTTGCCCCTCGAGTTGAGGTTAGGGACTCACAATCCACGCTTTGTTGCGTGGCCCCTCGAGTTGGGGTTAGGGACTCACAATCCACGCATTGTTGCGTGACCCCTCGAGTTCGGGTTGGTGACTCACAATCCACGCTTTGTTGCTTGGCCCCTCAAAGTGGGGTTAGGGACTCACAATCCACGCGTTATTGCGTGGCCCCTCGAGTTGGGGTTAGGGACTCGCAGTCCACGCTTTGTTGCGTGGCCCCTTGAGTTGGGGTTAGCAACTCACAATCCACGTTTTGCTGCGTGGCCCCTCGAGTTGGGGTTAGGGACTCACAATCCACGCTTTATTGCGTGGCCCCTCAAGTTGGGGTTAGGGACTCACAATCCACGCTTTGTTGCTTGGCCCCTCGAGTTGGGGTTAGGGACTCACAATCCACGCTTTGTTGCTTGGCCCCTTAAGTTGGGGTTAGGGACTCACAATCCACGCTTTGTTGCGTGGCCCCTCGAGCTGGGGTTAGGGACTCACAATGCACGCTTTGTTGCGTGGCCCCTCAAGTTGGTGTTAGGGACTCACAATCCACGGTTTGTTGAGTGGCCCCTCGAGTTGGGGTTAGGGACTCACAATCCACACTGTGTTGCTTGGCCCCTCAAGTTTGGGTTAGGGACTCACAATCCACGCTTTGTTGCGTGACCCCTCGAGTTGGGGTTAGGGACTCACAATCCACGCTTTGTTGCGTAGCCCCTCGAGTTGGGGTTAGGGACTCACAATCTACGCTTCATTGCGTGGCCCCTCGAGTTTTCCAGTTGGGGTTAGGGACTCACAATCATCGCTTTGTTGCGTTGCCCCTCGAGTTAAGGTTAGGGACTCACAATCCACGCTTTGTTGCGTGGCCCCTCGAGTGGGGGTTAGGGACTCACAATCTACGCTTTGTTGCGTGGCCCCTCCAGTCGGCGTTGGGGACTCACAATCCACGCTTTGTTGCGTGGCCCCTCGAGTTGGGGTTGGGGACTCACAATCCACGCTTTGTTGCGTGGCCCCTTGAGTTAGGGTTAGGGACTCACAATCCACGCATTGTAGCGTGGCCCCTCGAGTTGGGGTTAGGGACTCACAATGCATGCTTTGTTGCGTGGCCCCTTGAGTTGGGGTTAGGGACTCACAATCCACGCTTTGTTGCGTGGCCCCTCGAGTTCGGGTTAGGGACTCACAATCCACGCTTTGCTGCGTGGCCCCTCAAGTTGGGGTTAGGGACTCACAATCCACGCTTTGTTGCTTGGCCCCTCGAGTTGGGGTTAGGGACTCACAATCCACGCTTTGCTGCGTGGGCCCTCGAGTTGGGGTTAGGGACGCACAATCCACGCTTTGTTGCGTGGCCCCTCGAGTTGGTGTTAGGGATTCACAATCCGCGGTTTGTTGAGTGGCCCCTCGAGTTGGGGTTGGGGACTCACAATCCACGCTTTGTTGCTTGGCCCCTCAAGTTGGGGTTAGGGACTCACAATCCACGCTTTCGTGCGTGACCCCCCGAGTTGGGGTTAGGGACTCACAATCCACGCTTTGTTGCGTTGCCCCTCGAGTTGAGGTTAGGGACTCACAACGCGCTTTGTTGCGTGGCCCCTCGAGTTGGGGTTAGGGACTCACAATCTACGCTTTGTTGCGTGGCCCCTCGGGTTGGGGTTGGGGACTCACAATCCACGCTTTGTTGCGTGGCCCCTCGAGTTGGTGTTAGGGACTCACAATCCACGGTTTGTTGAGTGGCCCCTCGAGTTGGGGTTAGGGACTCACAATCCACGCTTTGTTTCTTGGCCCCTGAAGTTGGGGTTAGGGACTCACAATCCACGCTTTGTTGCGTGGCCCCTTGAGTTGGCGTTAGGGACTCACAATCCACGCTTTGTTGCGTGGCCCCTCGAGTTGGTGTTATGGACTCACAATCCACGGTTTGTTGAGTGGCCCCTCGAGTTGGGGTTAGGGACTCACAATCCACGCTTTGTTGCTTGGCCCCTCAAGTTGGGGTTAGGGACTCACAATCCACGCTTTGGTGCGTGGCCCCTCGAGTTGGGGTTAGGGACTCACAATCCACGCTTTGTTGCGTAGCCCCTCGAGTTGGGGTTAGGGGCTCACAATCCACGTTTTGCTGCGTGGCCCCTCGAGTTCTCAGGTTGGGGTTAGGACTCAAAATCCATGCTTTTTTGTTTGGTCGCTAGAGTTGGGGTTAGGGACTCACAATCCACGCTTTGTTGCGTTGCCCCTCGAGTTGAGGTTAGGGACTCACAATCCACGCTTTGTTGCTTGGCCCCTCGAGTGGGGGTTAGGGACTCACAATCCACGCTTTGTTGCGTGGCCCCTCGAGTTGGGGTTAGGGACTCACAATCCACGCTTTGTTGTGTGGCCCCTCGAGTTGGTGTTAGGGACTCACAATCCGCGGTTTGTTGAGTGGCCCCTCGAGTTGGGGTTAGGGACTCACAATCCACGCTTTGTTGCTTGGGCCCTCAAGTTGGGGTTAGGGACTCACAATCCACGCTTTGGTGCGTGACCCTTCGAGTTGGGGTTAGGGACTCACAATCCACGCTTCATTGCGTGGCCCCTCGAGTTCTCGAGTTGGGGTTAGGGACTCACAATCCACGCTTTGTTGCGTGGCCCCTCGAGTTGGTGTTAGGGACTCACAATCCACGCTTTGTTGAGTGGCCCGTGAAGTTGGGGTTAGGGACTCACAATCCACGCTTTGTTGCGTGGCCCCTCGAGTTGGGGTTAGGGACTCACAATCCACGCTTTGTTGCGTGGCCCCTCGAGTTGGCGTTAGGGACTCACAATCCACGCTTTGTTGCGTGGCCCCTCGAGTTGGTGTTAGGGACTCACAATCCACGGTTTGTTGCGTGGCCCCTCGAGTTGGGGTTAGGGACTCACAATCCACGCTTTGTTGCTTGGCCCCTCAAGTTGGGGTTAGGGACTCACAATCCACGCTTTGGTGTGTGACCCCTCGAGTTGGGGTTAGGGACTCACGATCCACGCTTTGTTGCGTAGCCCCTCGAGTTGGGGTTAGGGGCTCACAATCCACGTTTTGCTGCGTGGCCCCTCGAGTTCTCAAGTTGGGGTTAGGGACTCACAATCCATGCTTTTTTGTTTGGTCGCTAGAGTTGGGGTTAGGGACTCACAATCCACGCTTTGTTGCGTTGCCCCTCGAGTTGAGGTTAGGGACTCACAATCCACGCTTTGTTGCTTGGCCCCTCGAGTTGGGGTTAGGGACTCACAATCCACGCTTTGCTGCGTGGCCCCTCGAGTTGGTGTTAGGGACTCACAATCTACGCTTTGTTGCGTGGCCCCTCGAGTTGGTGTTAGGGACTCACAATCCGCGGTTTGTTGAGTGGCCCCTCGAGTTGGTGTTAGGGACTCACAATCCACGGTTTGTTGAGTGGCCCCTCGAGTTGGGGTTGGGGACTCACAATCCACGCTTTGTTGCGTGGCCCCTCGAGTTGGTGTTAGGGACTCACAATCCACGCTTTGGTGCGTGGCCCCTTGAGTTGGTGTTAGGGACCCACAATCCGCGGTTTGTTGAGTGGCCCCTCGAGTTGGTGTTAGGGACTCACAATCCACGGTTTGTTGCGTGGCCCCTCGAGTTGGGGTTGGGGACTCACAATCCACGCTTTGCTGCGTGGCCCCTCGAGTTGGTGTTAGGGACTCACAATCCACGCTTTGTTGCGTGGCCCCTCGAGTTGGTGTTAGGGACCCACAATCCGCGGTTTGTTGAGTGGCCCCTCGAGTTGGTGTTAGGGACTCACAATCCACGGTTTGTTGAGTGGCCCCTCGAGTTGGGGTTCGGGACTCACAATCCACGCTTTGTTGCGTGGCCCCTCGAGTTGGTGTTAGGGACTCACAATCCACGGTTTGTTGAGTGGCCCCTCGAGTTGGGGTTAGGGACTCACAATCCACGCTTGGTTGCTTGGCCCCTCAAGTTGGGGTTAGGGACTCACAATCCACGCTTTGGTGCGTGACCCCTCGAGTTGGGGTTAGGGACTCACAATCCATGCTTTTTTGTTTGGTCGCTAGAGTTTGGGTTAGGGACTCACAATCCACGCTTTGTTGCGTTGCCCCTCGAGTTGAGGTTAGGGACTCACAATCCACGCTTTGTTGCGTGGCCCCTCGAGTTGGGGTTAGGGACTCACAATCTACGCTTTGTTGCGTGGCCCCTCGAATTGGGGTTGGGGACTCACAATCCACGGTTTGTTGAGTGGCCCCTCGAGTCGGGGTTAGGGACTCACAATCCACGCTTTGTTGCTTGGCCCCTGAAGTTGGGGTTAGGGACTCACAATCCACGCTTTGTTGCGTGGCCCCTCGAGTTGGGGTTAGGGACTCACAATCCACGCTTTGTTGCGTGGCCCCTCGAGTTGGCGTTAGGGACTCACAATCCACGCTTTGTTGCGTGGCCCCTCGAGTTGGTGTTAGGGACTCACAATCCACGGTTTGTTGAGTGGCCCCTCGAGTTGGGGTTAGGGACTCACAATCCACGCTTTGTTGCTTGGCCCCTCAAGTTGGGGTTAGGGACTCACAATCCACGCTTTGGTGCGTGACCCCTCGAGTTGGGGTTAGGGACTCACAATCCACGCTTCATTGCGTGGCCCCTCGAGTTCTCGAGTTGGGGTTAGGGACTCACAATCCATGCTTTTTTGTTTGGTCGCTAGAGTTGGGGTTAGGGACTCACAATCCACGCTTTGTTGCGCTGCCCCTCGAGTTGAGGTTAGGGACTCACAATCCACGCTTTGTTGCGTGGCCCCTCGAGTCGGGGTTAGGGACTCACAATCTACGCTTTGTTGCGTGGCCCCTCGAGTTGGGGTTGGGGACTCATCATCCACGCTTTGTTGCGTGGCCCCTCGAGTTGGTGTTAGGGACTCACAATCCACGGTTTGTTGAGTGGCCCCTCGAGTTGGGGTTAGGGACTCACAATCCACGCTTTGTTGCTTGGCCCCTGAAGTTGGGGTTAGGGACTCACAATCCACGCTTTGTTGCGTGGCCCCTCGAGTTGGGGTTAGGGACTCACGATCCACGCTTTGTTGCGTGGCCCCTCGAGTTGGTGTTAGGGACTCACAATCCACGCTTTGTTGCTTGGCCCCTCAAGTTGGGGTTAGGGACTCACAATCCACGCTTTGGTGCGTGACCCCTCGAGTTGGGGTTAGGGACTCACAATCCACGCTTTGTTGCTTGGCCCCTCAAGTTGGGGTTAGGGACTCACAATCCACGCTTTGGTGCGTGACCCCTCGAGTTGGGGTTAGGGACTCACAATCCACGCTTTGTTGCGTAGCCCCTCGAGTTGGGGTTAGGGGCTCACAATCCACGTTTTGCTGCGTGGCCCCTCGAGTTCTCGAGTTTGGGTTAGGGACTCACAATCCATGCTTTTTTGTTTGGTCGCTAGAGTTGGGGTTAGGGACTCACAATCCACGCTTTGTTGCGTCGCCCCTGAAGTTGGGGTTGGGGACTCACAATCCACGGTTTGTTGCGTGGCCCCTTGAGTTGGGGTTAGGGACTCACAATCCACGAATTGTTGCGTGGCCCCTCGAGTTGGGGTTAGGGACTCACAAACCACGCATTGTTGCGTGGCCCCTCGAGTTGGGGTTAGGGACTCACAATGCATGCTTTGTTGCGTGGCCCCTCGAGTTGGGGTAAGGGACTCACAATCCATGCTTTGTTGCGTGGCCCCTCAAGTTCCGGTTAGGGACTCACAATCCACGCTTTGCTGTGTGGCCCCTCAAGTTGGGGTTAGGGACTCACAATCCACGCTTTGTTGCGTGGCCCCTCGAGTTGGGGTTAGGGACTCACAATCCACGCGTTATTGCGTGGCCCCTCGAGTTGGGGTTAGGGACTCACAGTCCATGCTTTGTTGCGTGGCCCCTTGAGTTGGGGTTAGGAACTCACAATCCACGTTTTGCTGCGTGGCCCCTCGAGTTGGGGTTAGAGACTCACAATCCACGCTTTATTGCGTGACCCCTCGAGTTGGAGTTAGGGACTCACCATCCACGCTTTGCTGTGTGACCC
This sequence comes from Eutreptiella sp. 'Long Island Sound 2002', assembly GCA_964036045.1. Taxonomy (NCBI): domain Eukaryota; phylum Euglenozoa; class Euglenophyceae; order Eutreptiales; family Eutreptiaceae; genus Eutreptiella; species Eutreptiella sp. 'Long Island Sound 2002'. The sequence goes on along the minus strand of OZ038380.1, from coordinate 121,343,098 downwards.
CTCGAGTCGGGGTTAGGGACTCACAATGCACGCTTTGTTGCCCGGCCCCTTGAGTTGGGGTTAGGAACTCACAATCCACGTTTTGCTGCGTGGCCCCTCAAGTTGGGGTTAGGGACTCACAATCCACGCTTTATTGCGTGGCCCCTCGAGTTGGGGTAAGGGACTCACAATCCATGCTTTGTTGCCTGGCCCCTCAAGTTCGGGTTAGGGACTCACAATCCACGCTTTGCTGTGTGGCCCCTCAGGTTGGGGTTAGGGACTCACAATCCACGCTTTGTTGCTTGGCCCCTCAAGTTGGGGTTAGGGACCCACAATCCACGCATTGTTGCGTGACCCCTCGAGTTGGGGTTAGGGACTCACAATCCACGCTTTGTTGCGTAGCCCCTCGAGTTGGGGTTAGGGGCTCACAATCCACGTTTTGCTGCGTGGCCCCTCGAGTTCTCGAGTTTGGGTTAGGGACTCACAATCCATGCTTTTTTGTTTGGTCGCTAAAGTTGGGGTTAGGGACTCACAATCCACGCTTTGTTGCGTTGCCCCTCGAGTTGAGGTTGGGGACTCACAATCCACGCTTTGTTGCGTGGCCCCCCGAGTTGGGGTTAGGGACTCACAATCTACGCTTTGTTGCGTGGCCCCTCGAGTTGGGGTTGGGGACTCACAATCCACGCTTTGTTGCGTGGCCCCTCGAGTTGGGGTTGGGGACTCACAATCCACGGTTTGTTGCGTGGCCCCTTGAGTTGGGGTTAGGGACTCACAATCCACGAATTGTTGCGTGGCCCCTCGAGTTGGGGTTAGGGACTCACAATGCATGCTTTGTTGCGTGGCCCCTCGAGTTGGGGTAAGGGACTCACAATCCATGCTTTGTTGCGTGGCCCCTCAAGTTCGGGTTAGGGACTCACAATCCACGCTTTGCTGTGTGGCCCCTCAAGTTGGGGTTAGGGACTCACAATCCACGCTTTGTTGCGTGGCCCCTTGAGTTGGGGTTAGGGACTCACAATCCATGCTTTGTTGCGTGGCCCCTCGAGTTGGGGTTAGGGACTCACAATCCACGCTTTGTTGCCTGGCCCCCACTTGGGGTTAGGGACTCACAATCCATGCTTTGTTGCGTGGCCCCTCGAGTTGGGGTTAGGGACTCACAATCCACGCGTTATTGCGTGGCCCCTCGAGTTGGGGTTAGGGACTCACAGTCCATGCTTTGTTGCGTGGCCCCTTGAGTTGGGGTTAGGGACTCAGAATCCACGCTTTATTGCGTGGCCCCTCGAGTTGGGGTAAGGGACTCACAATCCATGCTTTATTGCGTGGCCCCTCAAGTCCGGGTTAGGGACTCACAATCCACGCTTTGCTGTGTGGCCCCTCAAGTTGGGGTTAGGGACTCACAATCCACGCTTTGTTGCATGGCCCCTCGAGTTGGGGTTAGGGACTCACAATCCACGCCTTGTTGCGTGGCCCCTCGAGTTGGGGTTAGGGACTCACAGTCCATGCTTTGTTGCGTGGCCCTTTGAGTTGGGGTTAGGGACTCACAGTCCACGCTTTGCTGCGTGGCCCCTCAAGTTGGGGTTAAGGACTCACAATCCACGCTTTATTGCGTGGCCCCTCGAGTTGGAGTTAGGGACTCACAATCCACGCTTTGCTATGTGGCCCCTCGAGTTGGGGTTAGGGACTCACAATGCACGCTTTGTTGCGTGGCCCCTTGAGTTGGGGTTAGGAACTCACAATCCACGTTTTGCTGCGTGGCCCCTCGAGTTGGGGTTAGGGACTCACAATCCACGCTTTATTGCGTGACCCCTCGAGTTCGGGTTGGGGACTCACAATCCACGGTTTGTTGCGTGGCCCCTTGAGTTGGGGTTAGGGGCTCACAATCCACGCATTGTTGCGTGGCCCCTCAAGTTGGGGTTAGGGACTCACAATCCACGCTTTGTTGCGTGGCCCCTCGAGTTGGGGTTAGGGACTCACAATGCATGCTTTGTTGCGTGGCCCCTCGAGTTGGGGTAAGGGACTCACAATCCATGCTTTGTTGCGTGGCCCCTCAAGTTCGGGTTAGGGATTCACAATCCAGGCTTTGCTGTGTGGCCCCTCAAGTTGGGGTTAGGGACTCACAATCCACGCTTTGTTGCGTGGCCCCTTGAGTTGGGGTTAGGGACTCACAATCCACGCGTTATTGCATGGCCCCTCGAGTTGGGGTTAGGGACTCACAGTCCATGCTTTGTTGCGTGTCCCCTTGAGTTGGGGTTAGGGACTCACAGTCCACGCTTTGCTGCGTGGCCCCTCAAGTTGGGGTTAGGGACTCACAATCCACGCTTTATTGCGTTGCCCCTCGAGTTGGGGTTAGGGACTCACAATCCACGCTTTGCTGTGTGGCCCCTCGAGTCGGGGTTAGGGACTCACAATGCACGCTTTGTTGCGTGGCCCCTTGAGTTGGGGTTAGGAACTCACAGTCCATGCTTTGTTGCGTGGCCCCTTGAGTTGGGGTTAGGGACTCACTATCCACGCTTTATTGCGTGACCCCTCGAGTTGGGGTTAGGGACTCACAATGCACGCTTTGTTGTGTGGCCCCTCGAGTTGGGGTTAGGGACTCACAATCCACGCTTTATTGCGTGGCCCCTCGAGTTGGGGTTAGGGACTCACAATCCACGCTTTGTTGCGTGGCCCCTCGAGTTGGGGTTCGGGACTCACAGTCCATGCTTTGTTGCGTGGCCCCTTGAGTTGGGGTTAGAAACTCACAATCCAAGCTTTATTGCGTGGCCCCTCGAGTTGGGGTTAGGGACTCACAATCCACGCTTTATTGCGTGACCGCTCGAGTTGGGGTTAGGGACTCACAATCCATGCTTTGGTGCGTGGCCCCTCAAGTTGGGGTTAGGAACTCACAATCCACACTTCATTGCGTGTCCCCTCGAGTTGGGGTTAGGGACTCACAATCCACGCTTTGGTGCGTGGCCCCTCGAGTTGGGGTTAGGGACTCACAATCCACGCTTTGTTGCGTGGCCCCTCGAGTTGGGGTTAGGGACTCACAATCCACGCTGCTGCGTGGCCCCTTGAGTTGGGGTTAGGGACTCACAATCCACGCTTTGCTGCGTGGCCCCTCGAGTTGGGGTTAGGGACTCACAATCCACGCTTTATTGCGTGACCCCTCGAGTTGGGGTTGGGGACTCACAATCCATGCTTTGTTGCGTGGCCCCTGGAGTTGGGGTGGGGGTCTCACAATCCACGCATCGTTGCGTGGCCCCTCGAGTTGGGGTTGGGGACTCACAATCCACGCTTTGTTGCGTGGCCCCTCGAGTTGGGGTTAGGGACTCACAATCCATGCTTTGTTGCGTGGCCCCTTGAGTTGGGGTTAGGGACTCACAATCCACGCTTTGCTGCGTGGCCCCTTGAGTTGGGGTTAGGGACCCACAATCCACGCTTTATTGCGTGGCCCCTCAAGATGGGGTTAGGACCTCACAATCCACGCTTTGTTGCGTGGCCCCTCGAGTTGGGGTTAGGGGCTCACAATCCACGCTTTTTTGCGTGGCCCCTCGAGTTGGGGTTAGGGACTCACAATCCACGCTTTGTTGCGTGGCCCCCCGAATTGGGTTTAGGGACTCACAATCCACGCTTTGCTGCGTGGCCCCTCGAGTTGGGGTTAGGGACTCACAATCCACGCTTTGTTGCGTGGCCCCTCGAGTTGGGGTTAGGGACTGACAATCCGCGCTTTGTTGTGTGGCCCCTTGAGTTGGGGTTAGGTTCTCACAATCCACGCTTTATTGCGTGGCCCCTCGAGTTGGGGTTAGGGTCTCACAATCCACGCTTTGTTGCGTGGCCCCTTGAGTTGGGGTTAGGGACTCACGATCCACGCTTTGTTGTGTTGCCCCTCGAGTTGGGGTTAGGGACTCACAAGCCTCGCTTTGTTGCGTGGCCCGTGGAGTTGGGGTTAGGGACTCACAATCCACGCATTGTTGCGTGGCCCCTCAAGTTGGGGTTAGGGACTCACAATCCATGATTTTTTGTGTGGCCCCTCGAGTTGGGGTTAGGGACTCCCAATCCACGCTTTGTTGCGTGGCCACTCGGGTTGGGGTTAGGGACTCACAATCCACGCTTTGTTGCGTGGCCTCTCGAGTTGGGGTTAGGGACTCACAATCCACGCTTTATTGCGTGGCCCCTAGAGTTGGGGTTAGGAACTCACAATCCACGCTTTGTTGCGTTGCCCCTCGAGTTGGGGTTAGGGGCTCACAATCCACGCTTTGTTGCGTGGCCCCTCGAGTTTGTGGTTAGGGATTCACAATCCACGCTTTGTTGCGTGGCCCCTCGAGTTGGGGTTAGGGACTCACAATCCATGCTTAGTTGCGTGGCCCCTTGAGTTGGGGTTAGGGACTCACGATCCACGCTTTGTTGCGTGGCCCCTCGAGTTGGGGCTAGGCACTCACAATCCATGCTTTGTTGCCCGGCCCCTCGAGGGACTCACAATCCACGCTTTATTGCGTGGCCCCTCGAGTTGGGGTTAGGGACTCACAATCCGCGCTTTGTTGCGTGCCCCCTTGAGTTGGGGTTAGGGACTCACAATCCACGCTTTATTGCGTGGCCCCTGGAGTTGGGGTTAGGGTCTCACAATCCACGCTTTGTTGCGTGGCCTCTTGACTGGGGGTTAGGGACTCATGATTCACGCTTTGTTGCATGGCCCCTGGAGTTGGAGTTAGGGACTCACAATCCACGCTTTGTTGCGTGGCCCCTCGAGTTGGGGTTGGGGACTCACAATCCACCCTTTGTTGCAGGGCCCCTCGAGTTGGGGTTAGGGACTCACAATCCACGCTTTGTTGCGTGGCCCCTCGAGTTGGGGTTAGGGACTCACAATCCACGCTTTGTTGCGTGGCCCCTCGAGTTGGGGTTAGGGACTCACAATCCACGCTTCATTGCGTGGCGCCTCAAGTCGGGGTTAGGGACTCACAATCCACGCTTTATTGCGTGGCCCCTAGAGTTGGGGTTAGGAACTCACAATCCACGCTTTGTTGTGTTGCCCCTCGAGTTGGGGTTAGGGGCTCACAATCCACGCTTTGTTGCGTGGCCCCTCGAGTTTGTGGTTAGGGAATCACAATCCACGCTTTGTTGCGTGGCCCCTCAAGTTGGGGTTAGGCACTCACAATCCATGCTTTGTTGCGTGGCCCCTCGAGTTGGGGTTAGGGACTCACAATCCACGCTTTTTTGCATGGCCCCTCGAGTTGGGGTTAGGGGCTCACAATCCACGCTTTGTTGCGTGGCCCCTCGAGTGGGGGTTAGGCACTCACAATCCATGCTTTGTTGCGTGGCCCCTCGAGTTGGGGTTAGGGACTCACAATCCACGCTTTTTTGCATGGCCCCTCGAGTTGGGGTTGGCCCCTTGAGTTGGGGTTAGGGACTCACAATCCACGCATTGTTGCGTGGCCCCTCGAGTTGGGGTTAGGGACTCACAATCCACGCTTTGTTGCGTGGCCCCTCGAGTTGGGGTTAGGGACTCACACTCCATGCTTTATTGCGTGGCGCCTCGAGTTGGGGTTAGGGACTCGCAATCCATGCTTTGTTGCGTGGCCCCTCGAGTTGGGGTTAGGCACTCACAATCCATGCTTTGTTGCGTGGCCCCTCGAGTTGGGGTTAGGGACTCACAATCCACGCTTTGTTGCGTGGCCCCTCGAGTTGGGGTTAGGGACTCACACTCCATGCTTTATTGCGTGGCGCCTCGAGTTGGGGTTAGGGACTCGCAATCCATGCTTTGTTGCGTGGCCCCTCGAGTTGGGGTTAGGCACTCACAATCCATGCTTTGTTGCGTGGCCCCTCCAGTCGGGGTTAGGGACTCACAATCCACGCTTTGTTGCGTGGCCCGTCGAGTTGGGGTTAGGGACTCACAATCCGCGCTTTGTTGTGTGGCCCCTTGAGTTGGGGTTAGGGACTCACAATCCACGCTTTATTGCGTGGCCCCTGGAGTTGGGGTAAGGGTCTCACAATCCACGCTTTGTTGCGTGGCCTCTTGAGTTGGGGTTAGGGACTCACGATCCACGCTTTGTTGCGTTGCCCCTCGAGTTGGGGTTAGGGACTCACAATACACGCTTTGTTGCATGGCCCCTGGAGTTGGAGTTAGGGACTCACAATCCACGCTTTGCTGCGTGGCCCCTCGAGTTGGGGTTGGGGACTCACAATCCACGCTTTGTTGCAGGGCCCCTCGAGTTGGGGTTAGGGACTCACAATCCACGCTTTGTTGCGTGGCCCCTCGAGTTGGGGTTAGGGACTCACAATCCACGCTTTGTTGCGTGGCCCCTCAAGTTGGGGTTAGGGACTCACAATCCACGCTTCATTGCGTGGCGCCTCAAGTTGGGGTTAGGGGCTCACAATCCACGCTTTATTGCGTGGCCCCTAGAGTTGGGGTTAGGAACTCACAATCCACGCTTTGTTGCGTTGCCCCTCGAGTTGGGGTTAGGTGCTCACAATCCACGCTTTGTTGCGTGGCCCCTCGAGTTTGTGGTTAGGGATTCACAATCCACGCTTTGTTGCGTGGCCCCTCAAGTTGGGGTTAGGCACTCACAATCCATGCTTTGTTGCGTGGCCCCTCGAGTTGGGGTTAGGGACTCACACTCCACGCTTTTTTGCATGGCCCCTCGAGTTGGGGTTAGGGGCTCACAATCCACGCTATGTTGCGTGGCCCCTCGAGTTGGGGTTAGGGACTCACAATCCACGCTTTTTTGCATGGCCCCTCAAGTTGGGATTGGCCCCTTGAGTTGGGGTTAGGGACTCACAATCCACGCATTGTTGCGTGGCCCCTCGAGTTGGGGTTAGGGACTCACAATCCACGCTTTGTTGCGTGGCCCCTCGAGTTGGGGTTAGTGACTCACACTCCATGCTTTATTGCGTGGCGCCTCGAGTCGGGGTTAGGGACTCAAAATCCACGCTTTGTTGCGTGGCACCTGGAGTTGGGGTTAGGGACTCACAATCCATGCTTTTTTGTGTGGCCCCTCGAGTTGGGGTGGGGGACTCACAATCCACGCTTTGTTGCGTGGCCCCTCGAGTTGGGGTTAGGGACTCACAATCCACGCTTCATTGCGTGGCGCCTCAAGTTGGGGTTAGGGACCCACAATCCAAGCTTTGTTGCCTGGCCCCTCGAGTTGGGGTTAGGGACTCACAATCCACGCTTTGTTGCGTGGCCCCTTGAGTTGGGGTTAGGGACTCACAATCCACGCTTTGTTGCGTGGCCCCTCGAGTTGGGGTTAGGGACTCACAATCCACGCTTTGTTGCGTGGCCCCTCGAGTTGAGGTTAGGGACTCACAATCCATGCTTTGTTGCGTGGCCCCTTGAGTTGGGGTTAGGGACTCACAATCCACGCTTTGCTGCGTGGCCCCTCGAGTTGGGGTTAGGGACTCACAATCCACGCTTTATTGCGTGGCCCCTCGAGTTGGGGTTAGGGACTCAGAATCCACGCTTTGTTGCGTGGCCCCTCGAGTTGGGGTTAGGGACTCACAATCCACGCTTTTTTGCGTGGCCCCTCGAGTTGGGGTTAGGGACTCACAATCCACGCTTTGTTGCGTGGACCCTCGAGTTGGGGTTAGGGACTCACAATCCACGCTTCATTGCGTGGCGCCTCAAGTTGGGGTTAGGGACTCACAATCCACGCTTTGTTGCCTGGCCCCTCGAGTTGGGGTTAGGGACTCACAATCCACGCTTTGTTGCGTGGCCCCTCGAGTTGGGGTTAGGGACTCACAATCCACGCTTTGCTGCGTGGCCCCTCAAGTTGGGGTTAGTGACTCACAATCCATGCTTTGTTGCGTGGCCCCTTGAGTTGGGGTTAGGGACTCACAATCCATGCTTTGTTGCGTGGCCCCTCGAGTTGGGGTTAGGGTCTCACAATCCACGCTTTGTTGCGTGGCCCCTTGAGTTGGGGTTAGGGATTCACAATCCACGCTTTGTTGCGTGGCCCCTCGAGTTGGGGTTAGGGACTCACAATCCACGCTTTGTTGCGTGGCCCTTGGAGTTGGGGTTAGGGACTCACAATCCACGCATTGTTGCGTGGCCCCTCGAGATGGGGTTCGGGACTCACAATCCACGCTTTGTTGCGTGGCCCCTAAAGTTGGGGTTGGGAACTCACAATCCACGCTTTGTTGCGTTGCCCCTCGAGTTGGGGTTAGGGGCTCACAATCCACGCTTTGTTGCGTGGCCCCTCGAGTTGGGGTTAGGGACTCACAATCCACGCTTTGTTGCGTGGCCCCTGGAGTTGGGGTTAGGGACTCACAATCCACGCATTGTTGCGTGGCCCCTCGAGATGGGGTTAGGGACTCACAATCCACGCTTTGTTGCGTGGCCCCTCGACTTTGGGGTTAGGGATTCACAATCCACGCTTTGTTGCGTTGCCCCTCGAGTTGGGGTTAGGCACTCACAATCCATGCTTTGTTGCGTGGCCCCTCGAGTTGGGGTTAGGGACTCACAATCCACGCTTTGTTGCGTGGCCCCTGGAGTTGGGGTTAGGGACTCACAATCCACGCTTTGTTGCGTGGCCCCTCGAGTTTGAGTTAGGGACTCACAATCCACGCTTCATTGCGTGGCGCCTCAAGTTGGGGTTAGGGACTCACAATCCACGCTTTGTTGCCTGGCCCCTCGAGTTGGGGTTAGGGACTCACAATCCACGCTTTGTTGCGTGGCCCCTTGAGTTGGGGTTAGGGACTCACAATCCACGCTTTGTTGCGTGGCCCCTCGAGTTGGGGTTAGGGACTCACAATCCACGCTTTGTTGCGTGGCCCCTCGAGTTGAGGTTAGGGACTCACAATCCATGCTTTGTTGCGTGGCCCCTTGAGTTGGGGTTAGGGACTCACAATCCACGCATTGTTGCGTGGCCCCTCGAGTTGGGGTTAGGGACTCACAATCCACGCTTTATTGCGTGGCCCCTCGAGTTGGGGTTAGGGACTCACCATCCACGCTTTGTCGCGTGGGCCCTCGAGTTTGGGGTTAGGGATTCACAATCCACGCTTTGTCGCGTTGCCCCTCGAGTTGGGGTTAGGCACTCACAATCCATGCTTTGTTGCGTGGCCCCTCGAGTTGGGGTTAGGGACTCACAATCCACGCTTTATTGCGTGGCCCCTAAAGTTGGGGTTAGGAACTCACAATCCAGGCTTTGTTGCGTGGCCCCTCGCGTTTGGGGTTAGGGATTCACAATCCACGCTTTGTTGCGTGGCTCCTCGAGTTGGGGTTGGGGACTCCAAATCCACGCTTCATTGCGTGGGGCCTCAAGTTGGGGTTAGGGACTCACAATCCACGCTTTGTTGCCTGGCCCCTCGAGTTGGGGTTAGGGACTCCAAATCCACGCTTCATTGCGTGGGGCCTCAAGTTGGGGTTAGGGACTCACAATCCACGCTTTGTTGCCTGGCCCCTCGAGTTGGGGTTAGGGACTCACAATCCACGCTTTGTTGCGTGGCCCCTCGAGTTGGGGTTAGGGACTCACAATCCACTCATTGTTGCGTGGCCCCTCGAGTTGGGGTTAGGGACTCCAAATCCACGCCTCATTGCGTGGGGCCTCAAGTTGGGGTTAGGGACTCACAATCCACGCTTTGTTGCCTGGCCCCTCGAGTTGGGGTTAGGGACTCACAATCCACGCTTTGTTGCGTGGCCCCTCGAGTTGGGGTTAGGGACTCACAATCCACGCTTTGTTGCGTGGCCCCTCGAGTTGGGGTTAGGGACTCACAATCCATGCTTTGTTGCGTGGCCCCTCGAGTTGGGGTTAGGGTCTCACAATCCACGCTTTGTTCCGTGGCCCCTTGAGTTGGGGTTAGGGACTCACAATCCACGCTTTGTTGCGTGGCCACTGGAGTCGGGGTTAGGGACTTACAATCCACGCTTTGTTGCTTGGCCCCTCGAGATGGGGTTCGGGACTCACAATCCACGCTTTGTTGCGTGGCCCCTAAAGTTGGGGTTAGGAACTCACAATCCACGCTTTGTTGCGTTGCCCCTCGAGTTGGGGTTAGGGGCTCACAATCCACGCTTTGTTGCGTGGGCCCTCGAGTTTGGGGTTAGGGATTCACAATCCACGCTTTGTTGCGTTGCCCCTCGAGTTGGGGTTAGGCACTCACAATCCATGCTTTGTTGCGTGGCCCCTCGAGTTGGGGTTAGGGACTCACAATCCACGCTTTATTGCGTGGCCCCTAAAGTTGGGGTTAGGAACTCACAATCCACGCTTTGTTGCGTGGCCCCTCGAGTTTGGGGTTAGGCACTCACAATCCATGCTTTGTTGCGTGGCCCCTCGAGTCGGGGTTAGGGACTCGCAATCCACGCTTCTTTGCGTGGCCCCTGGAGTTGGGGTTAGGCACTCACAATCCACGCTTTGTTGCGTGGCCCCTCCAGTTGGGGTTAGGGACTCACAATCCACGCTTTGTTGCGTGGCCCCTCGATTTTAGGTTAGGGACTCACAATCCACGCTTTGTTTCCTGGCCCCTCGAGTTGGGGTTAGGGACTCACAATCCACGCTTTGTTTCCTGGCCCCTCGAATTGGGGTTAGGGACTCACGATCCACGCTTTGTTGCGTGGCCCCTTGAGTTGGGGTTAGGGACTCACAATCCACGCTTTGTTGCGTGGCCCCTCGAGTTGGGGTTAGGGACTCACAATCCACGCTTTGTTGCGTGGCCCCTCGAGTTGAGGTTAGGGACTCACAATCCATGCTTTGTTGCGTGGCCCCTTGAGTTGGGGTTAGGGACTCACAATCCACGCTTTGCTGCGTGGCCCCTCGAGTTGGGGTTAGGGACTCACAATCCACGCTTTGTTGTGTGGCCCCTCGAGTTGAGGTTAGGGACTCACAATCCATGCTTTGTTGCGTGGCCCCTTGAGTTGGGGTTAGGGACTCACAATCCACGCATTGTTGCGTGGCCCCTCGAGTTGGGGTTAGGGACTCACAATCCACGCTTTATTGCGTGGCCCCTCGAGTTGGGGTTAGGGACTCACAATCCACGCTTTGCTGCGTGGGCCCTCGAGTTTGGGGTTAGGGATTCACAATCCACGCTTTGTCGCGTTGCCCCTCGAGTTGAGGTTAGGCACTCACAATCCACGCTTTGTTGCGTGGCCCCTCGAGTTGGGGTTAGGGACTCACAATCCACGCTTTATTGCGTGGCCCCTAAAGTTGGGGTTAGGAACTCACAATCCACGCTTTGTTGCGTGGCCCCTCGAGTTTGGGGTTAGGGATTCACAATCCACGCTTTGTTGCGTGGCTCCTCGAGTTGGGGTTGGGGACTCCAAATCCACGCTTCATTGCGTGGGGCCTCAAGTTGGGGTTAGGGACTCACAATCCACGCTTTGTTGCCTGGCCCCTCGAGTTGGGGTTAGGGACTCCAAATCCACGCTTCATTGCGTGGGGCCTCAAGTTGGGGTTAGGGACTCACAATCCACGCTTTGTTGCCTGGCCCCTCGAGTTGGGGTTAGGGACTCACAATCCACGCTTTGTTGCGTGGCCCCTCGAGTGGGGGTTAGGGACTCACAATCCACTCATTGTTGCGTGGCCCCTCGAGTTGGGGTTAGGGACTCCAAAATCCACGCTTCATTGCGTGGGGCCTCAAGTTGGGGTTAGGGACTCACAATCCACGCTTTGTTGCCTGGCCCCTCGAGTTGGGGTTCGGGACTCACAATCCACGCTTTGTTGCGTGGCCCCTCGAGTTGGGGTTAGGGACTCACAATCCACGCTTTGTTGCGTGGCCCCTCGAGTTGGGGTTAGGGACTCACAATCCATGCTTTGTTGCGTGGCCCCTCGAGTTGGGGTTAGGGTCTCACAATCCACGCTTTGTTCCGTGGCCCCTTGAGTTGGGGTTAGGGACTCACAATCCACGCTTTGTTGCGTGGCCCCTAAAGTTGGGGTTAGGAACTCACAATCCACGCTTTGTTGCGTTGCCCCTCGAGTTGGGGTTAGGGGCTCACAATCCACGCTTTGTTGCGTGGGCCCTCGAGTTTGGGGTTAGGGATTCACAATCCACGCTTTGTTGCGTTGCCCCTCGAGTTGGGGTTAGGCACTCACAATCCATGCTTTGTTGCGTGGCCCCTCGAGTTGGGGTTAGGGACTCACAATCCACGCTTTATTGCGTGGCCCCTAAAGTTGGGGTTAGGAACTCACAATCCACGCTTTGTTGCGTGGCCCCTCGAGTTTGGGGTTAGGCACTCACAATCCATGCTTTGTTGCGTGGCCCCTCGAGTCGGGGTTAGGGACTCGCAATCCACGCTTCTTTGCGTGGCCCCTGGAGTTGGGGTTAGGGACTCACAATCCACGCTTTGTTGCGTGGCCCCTCCAGTTGGGGTTAGGGACTCACAATCCACGCTTTGTTGCGTGGCCCCTCGATTTTGGGTTAGGGACTCACAATCCACGCTTTGTTTCCTGGCCCCTCGAGTTGGGGTTAGGGACTCACAATCCACGCTTTGTTGCGTGGCCCCTTGAGTTGGGGTTAGGGACTCACAATCCACGCTTTGTTGCGTGGCCCCTCGAGTTGGGGTTAGGGACTCACAATCCACGCTTTGTTGCGTGGCCCCTCGAGTTGGGGTTAGGGACTCACAATCCATGCTTTGTTGCGTGGCCCCTTGAGTTGGGGTTAGGGACTCACAATCCACGCTTTGCTGCGTGGCCCCTCGAGTTGGGGTTAGGGACTCACAATCCACGCTTTGTTGTGTGGCCCCTCGAGTTGAGGTTAGGGACTCACAATCCATGCTTTGTTGCGTGGCCCCTTGAGTTGGGGTTAGGGACTCACAATCCACGCTTTGCTGCGTGGCCCCTCGAGTTGGGGTTAGGGACTCACAATCCACGCTTTATTGCGTGGCCCCTCGAGTTGGGGTTAGGGACTCACAAGCCACGCTTTGTTGCGTGGCCCCTCGAGTTGGGGTTAGGGACTCACAATCCACGCTTTTTTGCGTGGCCCCTCGAGTTGGGGTTAGGGACTCACAATCCACGCTTCATTGCGTGGCGCCTCAAGTTGGGGTTAGGGACTCACAATCCACGCTTTGTTGCCTGGCCCCTCGAGTTGGGGTTAGGGACTCACAATCCACGCTTTGTTGCGTGGCCCCTCAAGTTGGGGTTAGGGACTCACAATCCACGCTTTGCTGCGTGGCCCCTCAAGTTGGGGTTAGTGACTCACAATCCACGCTTTGTTGCGTGGCCCCTCGAGTTGGGGTTAGGGACTCACAATCCATGCTTTGTTGCGTGGCCCCTCGAGTTGGGGTTAGGGTCTCACAATCCACGCTTTGTTGCGTGGCCCCTTGAGTTGGGGTTAGGGATTCACAATCCACGCTTTGTTGCGTTGCCCCTGGAGTTGGGGTTAGGGACTCACAATCCACGCTTTGTTGCGTGGCCCCTGGAGTTGGGGTTAGGGACTCACAATCCACGCATTGTTGCGTGGCCCCTCGAGATGGGGTTCGGGACTCACAATCCACGCTTTGTTGCATTGTCCCTAAAGTTGGGGTTAGGAACTCACAATCCACGCTTTGTTGCGTTGCCCCTCGAGTTGGGGTCAGGGGCTCACAATCCACGCTTTGTTTCGTGGCTTTCGAGTTGGGGTTAGGGACTCACAATCCACGCTTTGTTGCGTGGCCCCTGGAGTTGGGGTCAGGGACTCACAATCCACGCATTGTTGCGTGGCCCCTCAAGTTGGGGTTAGGGACTCACAATCCACGCTTTGTTGCGTGGCGCCTCGAGTTTGGGGTTAGGGATTCACAATCCACGCTTTGTTGCGTGGCTCCTCGAGTTGGGGTTAGGCAATCACAATCCATGCTTTGTTGCGTGGCCCCTCGAGTTGGGGTTAGGGACTCGCAATCCACGCTTCTTTGCGTGGCCCCTCGAGTTGGGGTTAGGGACTCACAATCCACGCTTTGTTGCGTGGCCCCTCGAGTTGGGGTTAGGGACTCACAATCCACACTTTGTTGCGTGGCCCCTCGAGTTGGGGTTAGGGACTCACAATCCACGCTTTGTTGCGTGGCCCCTCAAGTTGGGGTTAGGGACTCACAATCCACGCTTTGTTGCCTGGCCCCTCGAGTTGGGGTTAGGGACTCACAATCCACGCTTTGCTGCGTGGCCCCTCAAGTTGGGGTTAGTGACTCACAATCCACGCTTTGTTGCGTGGCCCCTCGAGTTGGGGTTAGGGACTCACAATCCACGCTTTGTTGCGTGGCCCCTCCAGTTGGGGTTAGAGACTCACCATCCACGCTTTGCTGCGTGGCCCCTCGAGTTGGGGTTAGGGACTCACAATCCACGCTTTGTTACGTGGCCCCTCGAGCTGGGGTTAGGCACTCTCAATCCATGCTTTGTTGCGTGGCCCCTCGAGTTGGGGTTAGGGACTCACGATCCGCGGTTTGTTGAGTGGCCCCTTGAGTTGGGGTTAGGGACTCACAATCCACGCTTTGCTGCGTGGCCCCTTGAGTTGGGGTTAGGGACTCACAATCCAAGCTTTATTGCGTGGCCCCTCGAGTTGGGGTTAGGGGCTCACAATCCACGCTTTGTTGCGTGGCCCCTCGAGTTGGGGTTAGGGACTCACCATCCACGCTTTGCTGCGTGGCCCCTCAAGTTGGGGTTAGGGACTCACAATCCACGCTTTGTTGCGTGGCCCCTCGACTTGGGGTTAGGGACTCACAATCCACTCTTTGTTGCGTGGCCCCTTGAGTTGGGGTTAGGGACTCACAATCCAAGCTTTATTGCGTGGCCCCTCGAGTTGGGGTTAGGGACTCACAATCCACGCTTTGTTGCGTGGTCCCTCGAGTTGGGGTTAGGGACTCACAGTGCATGCTTTGTTGCGTGGCCCCTTGAGTTGGGGTTAGGGACTCACAATCCATGCTTTGCTGCGTGGCCCCTTGAGTTGGGGTTAGGGACTCACAATCCAAGCTTTATTGCGTGGCCCCTCGAGTTGGGGTTAGGGGCTCACAATCCACGCTTTGTTGCGTGGCCCCTCGAGTTGGGGTTAGGGACTCACAATCCACGCTTTATTGCGTGGCTCCTCGAGTTGGGGTTAGGGACTCACACTCCATGCTTTATTGCGTGGCCCCTCGAGTTGGGGTTAGGGACTCACAATCCACGCTTTGTTGCGTGGCCCCTCGAGTTGGGGTTAGGAACTCACAATCCACGCTTTGTTGCGTTGCCCCTCGAGTTGGGGTTAGGGGCTCACAATCCACGCGTTATTGCGTGGCCCCTCAAGTTGGGGTTAGGGACTCACAATCCACGCTTTGTTGCGTGGCCCCTCGAGTTGGGGTTAGGGACTCACAATCCACGCTTTGTTGCGTGGCCCCTCGAGTTGGGGTTAGGGACTCACAATCCACGCTTTGTTGCGTGGCCCCTCGAGTTGGGGTTAGGGACTCACAATCCACGCTTTGTTGCGTGGCCCCTCGAGTTGGGGTTAGGGACTCACAATCCATGCTTTATTGCGTGGCCCCTCGAGTTGGGGTTAGGAACTCACAATCCACGCTTTGTTGCGTTGCCCCTCGAGTTGGGGTTAGGCACTCACAATCCACGCTTTGCTGCGTGGCCCCTCGAGTTGGGGTTAGGGACTCACAATCCATGCTTTGTTGCGTGGCCCCTCGAGTTGGGGTTAGGGACTCACAATCCACGCTTTTTTGCGTGGCCCCTCGAGTTGGGGTTAGGGACTCACAATCCACGCTTTGTTGCGTGGCCCCTTGAGTTGGGGCTAGGGACTCACAATCCACGCATTGTTGCGTGGTCCCTCGAGTTGGGGTTAGGGACTCACAATCCACGCTTTGTTGCGTGGCCCCTCAAGTTGGGGTTAGGGACTCACAATCCATGCTTTGTTGCGTGGCCCCTCAAGTTGGGGTTTGGGACCCACAATCCACGCTCTGTTGCGTGGCCCCTCGCGTTGGGGTTAGGGACTCACAATCCACGCTTTATTGCGTGGCCCCTCGAGTTGGGGTTAGGGTCTCCCAATCCACGCTTTGTTGTGTGGCCCCTTGAGTTGGGCTTAGGGACTCACAATCCACGCTTTGTTGCGTTGCCCCTCGAGACGGGGTTAGGGACTCACAATGGACGCTTTGTTGCGTGGCCCCTGGAGTTGGGGTTAGGGACTCACAATCCACGCTTTATTGCGTGGCCCCTCGAGTTGGGGTGAGGGTCTCCCAATCCACGTGTTATTGCGTGGCCCCTCAAGATGGGGTTGGGGACTCACAATCCACGCTTTGTTGCAGGGCCCCTCGAGTTGGGGTTAGGGACTCACAATCCACGCTTTATTGCGTGGCCCCTCGAGTTGGGGTTAGGGACTCACAATCCACGCTTTATTGCGTGGCCCCTAGAGTTGGGGTTAGGAACTCACAATCCACGCTTTGTTGCGTTGCCCCTCGAGTTGGGGTTAGGGGCTCACAATCCACGCTTTGTTGCGTGGCCCCTCGAGTTTGGGGTTAGGGATTCACAATCCACGCTTTGTTGCGTGGCCCCTCGAGTTGGGGTTAGGCACTCACAATCCATGCTTTGTTGCGTGGCCCCTCGAGTTGGGGTTAGGGACTCACAATCCACGCTTTGTTGCATGGCCCCTTGAGTTGGGGTTAGGGACTCACACTCCATGCTTTGTTGCGTGGCCCCTTGAGTTGGGGTTAGGCACTCACAATCCACGCATTGTTGCGTGGCCCCTTGAGTTGGGGTTAGGGACTCACACTCCATGCTTTATTGCGTGGCCCCTCGAGTTGGGGTTAGGGACTCACAATCCACGCTTTGTTGCGTGGCCCCTCGAGTTGGGGTTAGGAACTCACAATCCACGCTTTGTTGCGTTGCCCCTCGAGTTGGGGTTAGGGGCTCACAATCCACGCGTTATTGCGTGGCCCCTCAAGTTGGGGTTAGGGACTCACAATCCACGCTTTGTTGCGTGGCCCCTCGAGTTGGGGTTAGGGACTCACAATCCACGCTTTGTTGCGTGGCCCCTCGAGTTGGGGTTAGGGACTCACAATCCACGCTTTGTTGCGTGGCCCCTCGAGTTGGGGTTAGGGACTCACAATCCACGCTTTGTTGCGTGGCCCCTCGAGTTGGGGTTAGGGACTCACAATCCATGCTTTATTGCGTGGCCCCTCGAGTTGGGGTTAGGAACTCACAATCCACGCTTTGTTGCGTTGCCCCTCGAGTTGGGGTTAGGGACTCACAATCCACGCTTTGCTGCGTGGCCCCTCGAGTTGGGGTTAGGGACTCACAATCCACGCTTTGTTGCGTGGCCCCTCGAGTTGGGGTTAGGGACTCACAATCCACGCTTTTTTGCGTGGCCCCTCGAGTTGGGGTTAGGGACTCACAATCCACGCTTTGTTGCGTGGCCCCTTGAGTTGGGGCTAGGGACTCACAATCCACGCATTGTTGCGTGGTCCCTCGAAGTGGGGTTAGGGACTCACAATCCACGCTTTGTTGCGTGGCCCCTCAAGTTGGGGTTAGGGACTCACAATCCATGCTTTGTTGCGTGGCCCCTCAAGTTGGGGTTTGGGACCCACAATCCACGCTCTGTTGCGTGGCCCCTCGCGTTGGGGTTAGGGACTCACAATCCACGCTTTGTTGCGTGGCCCCTGGACTTGGGGCTAGGGACTCACAATCCACGCTTTATTGCGTGGCCCCTCGAGTTGGGGTTAGGGTCTCCCAATCCACGCTTTGTTGTGTGGCCCCTTGAGTTGGGCTTAGGGACTCACAATCCACGCTTTGTTGCGTTGCCCCTCGAGACGGGGTTAGGGACTCACAATGGACGCTTTGTTGCGTGGCCCCTGGAGTTGGGGTTAGGGACTCACAATCCACGCTTTATTGCGTGGCCCCTCGAGTTGGGGTGAGGGTCTCCCAATCCACGTGTTATTGCGTGGCCCCTCAAGATGGGGTTGGGGACTCACAATCCACGCTTTGTTGCAGGGCCCCTCGAGTTGGGGTTAGGGACTCACAATCCACGCTTTGTTGCGTGGCCCCTCGAGTTGGGGTTAGGGACTCACAATCCACGCTTTATTGCGTGGCCCCTAGAGTTGGGGTTAGGAACTCACAATCCACGCTTTGTTGCGTTGCCCCTCGAGTTGGGGTTAGGGGCTCACAATCCACGCTTTGTTGCGTGGCCCCTCGAGTTTGGGGTTAGGGATTCACAATCCACGCTTTGTTGCGTGGCCCCTCGAGTTGGGGTTAGGCACTCACAATCCATGCTTTGTTGCGTGGCCCCTCGAGTTGGGGTTAGGGACTCACAATCCACGCTTTGTTGCATGGCCCCTTGAGTTGGGGTTAGGGACTCACACTCCATGCTTTGTTGCGTGGCCCCTTGAGTTGGGGTTAGGCACTCACAATCCACGCATTGTTGCGTGGCCCCTTGAGTTGGGGTTAGGGACTCACACTCCATGCTTTATTGCGTGGCCCCTCGAGTTGGGGTTAGGGACTCACAATCCACGCTTTGTTGCGTGGCCCCTCGAGTTGGGGTTAGGAACTCACAATCCACGCTTTGTTGCGTTGCCCCTCGAGTTGGGGTTAGGGGCTCACAATCCACGCGTTATTGCGTGGCCCCTCAAGTTGGGGTTAGGGACTCACAATCCACGCTTTGTTGCGTGGCCCCTCGAGTTGGGGTTAGGGACTCACAATCCACGCTTTGTTGCGTGGCCCCTCGAGTTGGGGTTAGGGACTCACAATCCACGCTTTGTTGCGTGGCCCCTCGAGTTGGGGTTAGGGACTCACAATCCACGCTTTGTTGCGTGGCCCCTCGAGTTGGGGTTAGGGACTCACAATCCATGCTTTATTGCGTGGCCCCTCGAGTTGGGGTTAGGAACTCACAATCCACGCTTTGTTGCGTTGCCCCTCGAGTTGGGGTTAGGCACTCACAATCCACGCTTTGCTGCGTGGCCCCTCGAGTTGGGGTTAGGGACTCACAATCCACGCTTTGTTGCGTGGCCCCTCGAGTTGGGGTTAGGGACTCACAATCCACGCTTTTTTGCGTGGCCCCTCGAGTTGGGGTTAGGGACTCACAATCCACGCTTTGTTGCGTGGCCCCTTGAGTTGGGGCTAGGGACTCACAATCCACGCATTGTTGCGTGGTCCCTCGAGTTGGGGTTAGGGACTCACAATCCACGCTTTGTTGCGTGGCCCCTCAAGTTGGGGTTAGGGACTCACAATCCATGCTTTGTTGCGTGGCCCCTCAAGTTGGGGTTTGGGACCCACAATCCACGCTCTGTTGCGTGGCCCCTCGCGTTGGGGTTAGGGACTCACAATCCACGCTTTGTTGCGTGGCCCCTGGACTTGGGGCTAGGGACTCACAATCCACGCTTTATTGCGTGGCCCCTCGAGTTGGGGTTAGGGTCTCCCAATCCACGCTTTGTTGTGTGGCCCCTTGAGTTGGGCTTAGGGACTCACAATCCACGCTTTGTTGCGTTGCCCCTGGAGACGGGGTTAGGGACTCACAATGGACGCTTTGTTGCGTGGCCCCTGGAGTTGGGGTTAGGGACTCACAATCCACGCTTTATTGCGTGGCCCCTCGAGTTGGGGTGAGGGTCTCCCAATCCACGTGTTATTGCGTGGCCCCTCAAGATGGGGTTGGGGACTCACAATCCACGCTTTGTTGCAGGGCCCCTCGAGTTGGGGTTAGGGACTCACAATCCACGCTTTGTTGCGTGGCCCCTCGAGTTGGGGTTAGGGACTCACAATCCACGCTTTATTGCGTGGCCCCTAGAGTTGGGGTTAGGAACTCACAATCCACGCTTTGTTGCGTTGCCCCTCGAGTTGGGGTTAGGGGCTCACAATCCACGCTTTGTTGCGTGGCCCCTCGAGTTTGGGGTTAGGGATTCACAATCCACGCTTTGTTGCGTGGCCCCTCGAGTTGGGGTTAGGCACTCACAATCCATGCTTTGTTGCGTGGCCCCTCGAGTTGGGGTTAGGGACTCACAATCCACGCTTTGTTGCATGGCCCCTTGAGTTGGGGTTAGGGACTCACACTCCATGCTTTGTTGCGTGGCCCCTTGAGTTGGGGTTAGGCACTAACAATCCACGCATTGTTGCGTGGCCCCTTGAGTTGGGGTTAGGGACTCACAATCCATGCTTTGTTGCGTGGCCCCTCGAATGGGGTTAGGGACTCACAATCCACGCTTTGCTGCGTGGCCACTCAAGTTGGGGTTAGGGACTCACAATGCACGCTTTGTTGCGTGGCCCCTCGAGTTGGTGTTAGGGACTCACAATCCATGCTTTGTTGCGTGGCCCCTCGAGTTGGGGTTAGGGACTCACAATCCACGCTTTGTTGCATGGCCCCTTGAGTTGGGGTTAGGGACTCACACTCCATGCTTTGTTGCGTGGCCCCTTGAGTTGGGGTTAGGGACTCGCAATCCACGCTTTATTGCGTGGCCCCTCGAGTTGGGGTTAGGGACTCACAATCCACGCATTGTTGCGTGGCCCCTCGCGTTGGGGTTAGGGACTCACAATCCACGCTTTGTTGCGTGGCCCCTGGACTTGGGGCTAGGGACTCACAATCCACGCTTTATTGCGTGGCCCCTTGAGTTGGGGTTAGGGTCTCCCAATCCACGCTTTGTTGTGTGGCCCCTTGAGTTGGGCTTAGGGACTCACAATCCACGCTTTGTTGCGTTGCCCCTCGAGACGGGGTTAGGGACTCACAATGGACGCTTTGTTGCGTGGCCCCTGGAGTTGGGGTTAGGGACTCACAATCCACGCTTTATTGCGTGGCCCCTCTAGTTGGGGTGAGGGTCTCCCAATCCACGTGTTATTGCGTGGCCCCTCAAGATGGGGTTGGGGACTCACAATCCACGCTTTGTTGCAGGGCCCCTCGAGTTGGGGTTAGGGACTCACAATCCACGCTTTGTTGCGTGGCCCCTCGAGTTGGGGTTAGGGACTCACAATCCACGCTTTATTGCGTGGCCCCTAGAGTTGGGGTTAGGAACTCACAATCCACGCTTTGTTGCGTTGCCCCTCGAGTTGGGGTTAGGGGCTCACAATCCACGCTTTGTTGCGTGGCCCCTCGAGTTTGGGGTTAGGGATTCACAATCCACGCTTTGTTGCGTGGCCCCTCGAGTTGGGGTTAGGCACTCACAATCCATGCTTTGTTGCGTGGCCCCTCGAGTTGGGGTTAGGGACTCACAATCCACGCTTTGTTGCATGGCCCCTTGAGTTGGGGTTAGGGACTCACACTCCATGCTTTGTTGCGTGGCCCCTTGAGTTGGGGTTAGGCACTCACAATCCACGCATTGTTGTGTGGCCCCTTGAGTTGGGGTTAGGGACTCACAATCCATGCTTTGTTGCGTGGCCCCTCGAATGGGGTTAGGGACTCACAATCCACGCTTTGTTGCATGGCCCCTTGAGTTGGGGTTAGGGACTCACACTCCATGCTTTGTTGCGTGGCCCCTTGAGTTGGGGTTAGGGACTCGCAATCCACGCTTTATTGCGTGGCCCCTCGAGTTGGGGTTAGGGACTCACCACCCACGCTTTGTTGCGTGGCCCCTCGAGTTGGGGTTAGGGACTCACAATGCACGCTTTGTTGCGTGGCCCCTGGAGTTGGGGTTAGGGACTCACAATCCACTCATTGTTGCGTGGCCCCTCGAGTTGCGGTTGGGGACTCACAATCCACGCTTTGTTGCGTGGCCCCTCGAGTTGGGGTTTGGGACTCACAATCCACGCTTTGTTGCGTGGCCCCTCGAGTTGGGGTTCGGGACTCACAATCCACGCTTTGTTGCGTGGCCCCTCGAGTTGGGGTTAGGGACTCACAATCCACGCTTTGTTGCGTGGCCCCTAGAGTTGGGGTTAGGGACTCACAATCCACGCATTGTTGCGTGGCCCCTCGAGTTGGGGTTGGGGACTCACAATCCACGCTTTGCTGCGTGGCCCCTCAAGTGGGGGTTGGGGGCTCACAATCCACGCTTTATTGCGTGGCCCCTCGAGTTGGGGTTAGGGACTCACCACCCGGGCTTTGTTGCCTGGCCCCTCGAGTTGGGGTTCAGGACTCACAATCCACGCTTTGTTGCGTGGCCCCTCGAGTTGGGGTTAGGGACTCACAATCCACGCATTGTTGTGTGGCCCCTCGAGTTGGGGTTAGGGACTCACAATCCACGCTTTGTTGCGTGGCCCCTGGAGTTGGGGTAAGGGACTCACAATCCACGCTTTGTTGCGTGGCCCCTCGAGTTGGGGTTAGGGACTCACAATCCACGCTTTGTTGCGTGGCCCCTGGAGTTGGGGTTAGGGACTCACAATCCACGCTTTGTTGCGTGGCCCCTCGAGTTGGGGTTGGGGACTCACACCCACGCTTTGCTGCGTGGCCCCTCAAGTTGGGGTTGGGGGCTCACAATCCACGGTTTATTGCGTGGCCCCTCGAGTTGGGGTTAGGGACTCACCACCCACGCTTTGTTGCGTGGCCCCTCGAGTTGGGGTTCAGGACTCAAAATCCACGCATTGTTGCGTGGCCCCTTGAGTTGGGGTTAGGGACTCACAATCCATGCTTTGTTGCGTGGCCCCTCGAGTTGGGGTAAGGGACTCACAATCCACGCCTTGTTGCGTGGCCCCTCGAGTTGGGGTTAGGGACTCACAATCCACGCTTTGTTGCGTGGCCCCTCGAGTTGGGGTTCAGGACTCACAATCGACGCTTTGTTGCGTGGCCCCTCGAGTTGGGGTTAGGGACTCACAATCCACGCATTGTTGCGTGGCCCCTCAAGTTGGGGTTAGGGACTCAAAATCCACTCATTGTTGCGTGGCCCCTCGAGTTGGGGTTAGGGACTCACAATCCACGCATTGTTGCGTGGCCCCTCGAGTTGGGGTTAGGGGCTCACAATCCATGCTTTTTTGTTTGGCCCCTAGAGTTGGGGTTAGCAACTCACAATCCACGCTTTGTTACGTGGCCCCTCAAGTTGGGGTTAGGGACTCACAATGCACGCTTTCCTGCGTGGCCCCTGGAGTTGGGGTTAGGGACTCACAATCCACTCATTGTTGCGTGGCCCCTGGATTTGGGGTTAGGGACTCACAATCCACGCTTTGTTGCGTGGCCCCTCAGGTTGGCATTCGGGACTCACAATCCACGCTTTGTTGCGTGGCCGCTCGAGTTGGGGTAAGGGACTCACATTCCACGCTTTGTTGCGTGGCCCCTCGAGTTGGGGTTAGGGACTCACCATCCACGCTTTGTTGCGTGGCCCCTCGAGTTGGGGTTAGGGACTCACAATCCACGCATTGTTGCGTGGCCCCTCGAGTTGGGGTTGGGGACTCGCAATCCACGCTTTGTTGCGCGGCCCCCCGAGTTGGGGTTAGGGACTCACAATCCATGCTTTGTTGCGTGGCCCCTCAAGTTGGGGTTAGGGACTCACAATCCACGCTTTGCTGCGTGGCCCCTCAAGTTGGGGTTGGGGACTCACAATCCACGCATTGTTGCGTGGGTCCTTAAGTTGGGGCTAGGGACTCACAATCCATGCTTTGTTGCGTGGCACCTCAAGTTGGGGTTAGGGACTCACAATCCACGCTTTATTGCGTGGCCCCTCGAGTTGGGGTTAGGGACTCACAATCCATGCTTTGTTGCGTGGCCCCTTGAGTTGGGGTTAGGGACTCACAATGCACGCTTTGTTGCGTGGCCCCTGGAGTTGGGGTTCGGGACTCACAATCCACGCATTGTTGCGTGGCCCCTCGAGTTGGGGTTGGGGACTCCCAATCCACGCTTTGTTGCGTGGCCCCTCGAGTTGGGGTTAGGGACTCACAATCCACGCTTTGTTGCCTGGCCCCTCGAGTTGGGGTTCGGGACTCACAATCCACGCTTTGTTGCGTGGCCCCTCGAGTTGGGGTTAGGGACTCACAATCCACGCATTGTTGCGTGGGTCCTTAAGTTGGGGCTAGGGACTCACAATCCATGCTTTGTTGCGTGGCACCTCAAGTTGGGGTTAGGGACTCACAATCCACGCTTTATTGCGTGGCCCCTCGAGTTGGGGTTAGGGACTCACAATCCACGCTTTGTTGCGTGGCCCCTTGAGTTGGGGTTAGGGACTCACCATCCACGCTTTGCTACGTGGCCCCTCGAGTTGGGGTTAGGGACTCACAATCCACGCTTTGTTGCGTGGCCCCTTGAGTTGGGGTTAGGGACTCACAATGCACGCTTTGTTGCGTGGCCCCTGGAGTTGGGGTTAGGGACTCACAATCCACTCATTGTTGCGTGGCCCCTCGAGTTGCGGTTGGGGACTCACAATCCATGCTTTGTTGCGTGGCCCCTCGAGTTGGGGTTCGGGACTCACAATCCACGCTTTGTTGCGTGGCCCCTCGAGTTGGGGTAAGGGACTCACAATCCACGCTTTGTTGCGTGGCCCCTCGAGTTGGGGTTAGGGACTCACAATCCACGCTTTGTTGCGTGGCCCCTGGAGTTGGGGTTAGGGACTCACAATCCACGCTTTGTTGCGTGGCCCCTCGAGTTGGGGTTGGGGACTCACAATCCACGCTTTGCTGCGTGGCCCCTCAAGTTGGGGTTAGGGACTCACAATCCACGCTTTATTGCGTGGCCCCTCGAGTTGGGGTTAGGGACTCACCACCCACGCTTTGTTGCGTGGCCCCTCGAGTTGGGGTTCAGGACTCACAATCCACGCTTTGTTGCGTGGCCCCTCGAGTTGGGGTTAGGGACTCACAATCCACGCATTGTTGCGTGGCCCCTCAAGTTGGGGTTGGGGACTCACAATCCATGCTTTGTTGCGTGGCCCCTTGAGTTGGGGTTAGGGACTCACAATCCACGCTTTGTTGCGTGGCCCCTCGAGTTGGGGTTAGGGACTCACAACCCATGCTTTGTTGCGTGGCCCCTCAAGTTGGGCTTAGGGACTCACAATCCACGCTTTATTGCGTGGCCCCTAGAGTTGGGGTTAGGGACTCACAATCCACGCTTTGTTGCGTGGCCCCTCGAGTTCGGGTTAGGGACTCACAATCCATGCTTTATTGCGCGGCCCCTAGAGTTGGGGTTAGGGACTCACAATCCACGCTTTGTTGCGTGGCCCCTCGAGTTGGGGTTAGGGGCTCACAATCCATGCTTTTTTGTTTGGCCCCTAAAGTTGGGGTTAGGGACTCACAATCCACGCTTTGTTGCGTGGCCCCTTGAGTTGGGGTTAGGGACTCATAATGCACGCTTTGTTGCGTGGCCCCTGGAGTTGGGGTTAGGGACTCACAATCCACTCATTGTTGCGTGGCCCCTCGAGTTGGGGTTTGGGACTCACAATCCACGCTTTGTTGCGTGGCCCCTCAGGTTGGGGTTCGGGACTCACAATCCACGCTTTGTTGCGTGGCCCCTCGAGTTGGGGTAAGGGACTCACAATCCACGCTTTGTTGCGTGGCCCCTCGAGTTGGGGTTAGGGACTCACCATCCACGCTTTGTTGCGTGGCCCCTGGAGTTGGGGTTAGGGACTCACAATCCACGCATTGTTGTGTGGCCCCTCGAGTTGGGGTTGGGGACTCACGATCCACGCTTTGTTGCGTGGCCCCTCGAGTTGGGGTTAGGGACTCACAATCCATGCTTTATTGCGTGGCCCCTCAAGTTGGGGTTAGGTACTCACAATCCACGCTTTGCTGCGTGGCCCCTCAAGTTGGGGTTGGGGGCTCACAATCCATGCTTTATTGCGTGGCCCCTCGAGTTGGGGTTAGGGACTCACCACCCACGCTTTGTTGCGTGGCCCCTCGAGTTGGGGTTCGGGACTCACAATCCACGCTTTGTTGCGTGGCCCCTCGAGTTGGGGTTAGGGACTCACAATCCACGCATTGTTGCGTGGCCCCTCGAGTTGGGGTTAGGGACTCACAATCCACGCATTGTGGCGTGGGTCCTTAAGTTGGGGCTAGGGACTCAAAATCCATGCTTTGTTGCGTGGCACCTCAAGTTGGGGTTAGGGACTCACAATCCACGCTTTATTGCGTGGCCCCTCGAGTTGGGGTTAGGGACTCACCATCCACGCTTTGTTGCGTGGCCCCTTGAGTTGGGGTTAGGGACTCACAATCCACACTTTGTTGCGTGGCCCCTCGAGTTCGGGTTAGGGACTCACAATCCACGCTTTGTTGCGTGGCCCCTGGAGTTGGGGTTGGGGACTCACAATCCACGCTTTGTTGCGTGGCCCCTCGAGTTGGGGTTAGGGACTCACAATCCACGCTTTGTTGCGTGGCCCCTCGGGTTGGGGTTAGGGACTCACAATCCACGCTTTGTTGCGTGGCCCCTCGAGTTGGGGTTGGGGACTCACAATCCATGCTTTGTTGTGTGGCCCCTTGAGTTGGGGTTAGGGACTCACAATCCACGCTTTGTTGCGTGGCCCCTCGAGTTGGGGCTAGGGGCTCACAATCCATGCTTTGTTGCGTGGCCCCTCAAGTTGGGGTTAGGGACTCACAATCCACGCATTGTTGCGTGGCCCCTCGAGTTGGGGTTAGGGGCTCACAATCCATGCTTTTTTGTTTGGCCCCCAGAGTTGGGGTTAGGGACTCACAATCCACGCTTTGTTGCGTTGCCCCTCGGGCTGGGGTTAGGGACTCACAATGCACGCTTTGTTCCGTGGCCACTGGAGTTGGGGTTAGGGACTCACAATCCACGCTTTGTTGCGTGGCCCCTCGAGTTGGGGTTCGGGACTCACAATCCACGCTTTGTTGCGTGGCCCCTCGAGTTGGGGTTAGGGACTCACAATCCACCCATTGTTGCGTGGCCCCTCGAGTTGGGGTTAGGGACTCACAATCCACGCTTTGTTGCGTGGCCCCTCGAGTTGGGGTTCGGGACTCACAATCCACGCTTTGTTGCGTTGCCCCTCGAGTTGGGGTTAGGGACTCACAATGCACGCTTTGTTGCGTGGCCCCTGGAGTTGGGGTTAGGGACTCACAATCCACTCATTGTTGCGTGGCCCCTCGAGTTGGGGTTGGGGACTCACAATCCACGCTTTGTTGCGTGGCCCCTCGAGTTGGGGTAAGCGACTCACAATCCACGCATTGTTGCGTGGCCCCTCGAGTTGGGGTTGGGGACTCACAATCCACGCTTTGTTGCGTGGCCCCTCGAGTTGGGGTTAGGGACTCACAATACATGCTTTGTTGCGTGGCCCCTCGAGTTGGGGTTAGGGACTCACAATCCACGCTTTGCTACGTGGCCCCTCAAGTTGGGGTTGGGGACTCACAATCCACGCTTTATTGCGTGGCCCCTCGAGTTGGGGTTAGGGACTCACAATCCACGCTTTGTTGCGTGGCCCCTCGAGTTTGGGTTAGGGACTCACAATCCACGCTTTGTTGCGTGGCCCCTCGAGTTGGGGCTAGGGACTCACAATGAACGCTTTGTTGTGTGGCCCCTCGAGTTGGGGTTAGGGATTCACAATCCATGCTTTGTTGTGTGGCCCCTTGATTTGGGGTTAGGGACTCACAATCCACACTTTGCTGCGTGGCCCCTCAAGTTGGGGTTAGGGACTCACAATCCACGCTTTATTGTGTGGCCCCTCGAGTTGGGGTTAGGGACTCACAATCCACGCTTTATTGCGTGGCCCCTCAAGTTGGGGTTAGGGACTCACAATCCACGCTTTATTGTGTGGCCCCTCGAGTTGGGGTTAGGGACTCACAATCCACGCTTTGTTGCGTTGCCCCTTGAGTTGGGGTTAGGGACTCACAATCCACGCTTTGTTGCGTGGCCCCTCGAGTTGGGGTTGGGGACTCACAATCCACGCTTTTTTGCGTGGCCCCTCGAGTTGGGGTTAGGGACTCACAATCCATGCTTTGTTGCTTGGCCCCTCAAGTTGGGGTTCGGGACTCACAATCCACACTTTGTTGCGTGGCCCCTCGAGTTGGGGTTAGGGACTCACAATCCACGCTTTGTTGCCTGGCCCCTCGAGTTGGGGTTAGGGACTCACAATCCACGCTTTGTTGCGTGGCCCCTCGAGTTGGGGTTAGGGACTCACAATCCACGCTTTGTTGCGTGGCCCCTCGAGTTGGGGTTAGGGACTTACAATCCACGCTTTGTTGCGTGGCCCCTCGAGTTGGGGTTAGGGACTCACAATCCACGCTTTGTTGCGTGGCCCCTCGAGTTGGGGTTGGGGACTCACAATGAACGCTTTGTTGCGTGGCCCCTCGAGTTGGGGTTAGGGACTCACAATCCACGCTTTGTTGCGTGGCCCCTCGAGTTGGGGTTAGGGACTCACAATCCACGCTTTGTTGCGTGGCCCCTCGACTTGGGGTTGGGGACTCACAATCCACGCTTTGTTGCGTGGCCCCTCGAGTTGGGGTTAGGGACTCACAATCCACGCTTTGTTGCGTGGCCCCTCGAGTTGGGGTTAGGGACTCACAATCCGCGCTTTGTTGCGTGGCCCCTCGAGTTGAGGTTAGGGACTTACAATCCACGCTTTGTTGCGTGGCCCCTCGAGTTGGGGTTAGGGACTTACAATCCACGCTTTGTTGCGTGGCCCCTCGAGTTGGGGTTAGGGACTCACAATCCACGCTTTGTTGCGTGGCCCCTCGAGTTGGGGTTAGGGACTTACAATCCATGCTTTTTTGTGTGGCCCCTCGAGTTGGGGTTAGGGACTCACAATCCACGCTTTGTTGCGTGGCCCCTCGAGTTGGGGTTAGGGGCTCACAATCCATGCTTTTTTGTTTGGCCCCTAGAGTTGGGGTTAGGGACTCACAATCCACGCTTTGTTGCGTGGCCCCTCGAGTTGGGGTTAGGGACTTACAATCCACACTTTGTTGCGTGGCCCCTCGAGTTGGGGTTGGGGACTCACAATCCACGCTTTGTTGCAGGGCCCCTCGAGTTGGGGTTGGGGACTCACAATCCACGCTTTGTTGCGTGGCCCCTCGAGTTGGGGTTAGGGACTCACAATCCACGCTTTATTGTGTGGCCCCTCGAGTTGGGGTTAGGGACTCACAATCCACGCTTTATTGTGTGGCCCCTCGAGTTGGGGTTAGGGACTCACAATCCACGCTTTGTTGCGTTGCCCCTTGAGTTGGGGTTAGGGACTCACAATCCACGCTTTGTTGCGTGGCCCCTCGAGTTGGGGTTGGGGACTCACAATCCACGCTTTTTTGCGTGGCCCCTCGAGTTGGGGTTAGGGACTCAAAATCCATGCTTTGTTGCGTGGCCCCTCAAGTTGGGGTTCGGGACTCACAATCCACACTTTGTTGCGTGGCCCCTCGAGTTGGGGTTAGGGACTCACAATCCACGCTTTGGTGCGTGACCCCTCGAGTTGGGGTTAGGGACTCACAATCCACGCTTTGTTGCGTGGCCCCTCGAGTTGGGGTTAGGGACTCACAATCCACGCTTTGTTGCGTGGCCCCTCGAGTTGGGGTTAGGGACTTACAATCCACGCTTTGTTGCGTGGCCGCTCGAGTTGGGGTTAGGGACTCACAATCCACGCTTTGTTGCGTGGCCCCTCGAGTTGGGGTTGGGGACTCACAATGAACGCTTTGTTGCGTGGCCCCTCGAGTTGGGGTTAGGGACTCACAATCCACGCTTTGTTGCGTGGCCCCTCGAGTTGGGGTTAGGGACTTACAATCCACGCTTTGTTGCGTGGCCGCTCGAGTTGGGGTTAGGGACTCACAATCCACGCTTTGTTGCGTGGCCCCTCGAGTTGGGGTTAGGGACTCACAATCCACGCTTTGTTGCGTGGCCCCTCGAGTTGGGGTTAGGGACTTACAATCCACGCTTTGTTGCGTGGCCGCTCGAGTTGGGGTTAGGGACTCACAATCCACGCTTTGTTGCGTGGCCCCTCGAGTTGGGGTTAGGGACTTACAATCCACGCTTTGTTGCGTGGCCCCTCGAGTTGGGGTTAGGGACTCACAATCCACGCTTTGTTGCGTGGCCCCTCGAGTTGGGGTTAGGGACTCACAATCCACGCTTTGTTGCGTGGCCCCTCGAGTTGGGGTTAGGGACTTACAATCCATGCTTTTTTGTGTGGCCCCTCGAGTTGGGGTTAGGGACTCACAATCCACGCTTTGTTGTGTGGCCCCTCGAGTTGGGGTTAGGGGCTCACAATCCATGCTTTTTTGTTTGGCCCCTAGAGTTGGGGTTAGGGACTCACAATCCACGCTTTGTTGCGTGGCCCCTCAAGTTGGGGTTAGGGACTTACAATCCACACTTTGTTGCGTGGCCCCTCGAGTTGGGGTTGGGGACTCACAATCCACGCTTTGTTGCAGGGCCCCTCGAGTTGGGGTTGGGGACTCACAATCCACGCTTTGTTGCGTGGCCCCTCGAGTTGGGGTTAGGGACTCACAATCCACGCATTGTTGCGTGGGTCCTTAAGTTGGGGCTAGGGACTCACAATCCACGCATTGTTGCGTGGCCCCTCGAGTTGGGGTTCGGGACTCACAATCCACACTTTGTTGCGTGGCCCCTCGAGTTGGGGTTAGGGACTCACAATCCACGCTTTGTTGCGTGGCCCCTCGAGTTGGGGTTAGGGACTCACAATCCACGCTTTGTTGCGTGGCCCCTCGAGTTGGGGTTAGGGACTCACAATCCACGCTTTGTTGCGTGGCCCCTCGAGTTGGGGTTAGGGACTTACAATCCACGCTTTGTTGCGTGGCCCCTCGAGTTGGGGTTAGGGACTCACAATCCACGCTTTGTTGCGTGGCCCCTCGAGTTGGGGTTGGGGACTCACAATGAACGCTTTGTTGCGTGGCCCCTCGAGTTGGGGTTAGGGACTCACAATCCACGCTTTGTTGCGTGGCCCGTCGAGTTGGGGTTAGGGACTCACAATCCACGCTTTGTTGCGTGGCCCCTCGACTTGGGGTTGGGGACTCACAATCCACGCTTTGTTGCGTGGCCCCTCGAGTTGGGGTTAGGGACTCACAATCCACGCTTTGTTGCGTGGCCCCTCGAGTTGGGGTTAGGGACTCACAATCCGCGCTTTGTTGCGTGGCCCCTCGAGTTGAGGTTAGGGACTCACAATCCACGCTTTGTTGCGTGGCCCCTCGAGTTGGGGTTAGGGACTTACAATCCACGCTTTGTTGCGTGGCCCCTCGAGTTGGGGTTAGGGACTCACAATCCACGCTTTGTTGCGTGGCCCCTCGAGTTGGGGTTAGGGACTTACAATCCATGCTTTTTTGTGTGGCCCCTCGAGTTGGGGTTAGGGACTCACAATCCACGCTTCATTGCGTGGCCCCTCGAGTTGGGGTTAGGGGCTCACAATCCATGCTTTTTTGTTTGGCCCCTAGAGTTGGGGTTAGGGACTCACAGTCCACGCTTTGTTGCGTGGCCCCTCAAGTTGGGGTTAGGGACTTACAATCCACACTTTGTTGCGTGGCCCCTCGAGTTGGGGTTGGGGACTCACAATCCACGCTTTGTTGCAGGGCCCCTCGAGTTGGGGTTGGGGACTCACAATCCACGCTTTGTTGCCTGGCCCCTCGAGTTGGGGTTAGGGACTCACAATCCACGCTTTATTGTGTGGCCCCTCGAGTTGGGGTTAGGGACTCACAATCCACGCTTTGTTGCGTTGCCCCTTGAGTTGGGGTTAGGGACTCACAATCCACGCTTTGTTGCGTGGCCCCTCGAGTTGGGGTTGGGGACTCACAATCCACGCTTTTTTGCGTGGCCCCTCGAGTTGGGGTTAGGGACTCACAATCCATGCTTTGTTGCGTGGCCCCTCAAGTTGGGGTTCGGGACTCACAATCCACACTTTGTTGCGTGGCCCCTCGAGTTGGGGTTAGGGACTCACAATCCACGCTTTGTTGCGTGGTCCCTCGAGTTGGGGTTAGGGACTCACAATCCACGCTTTGTTGCGTGGCCCCTCGAGTTGGGGTTAGGGACTCACAATCCACGCTTTGTTGCGTGGCCCCTCGAGTTGGGGTTAGGGACTTACAATCCACGCTTTGTTGCGTGGCCCCTCGAGTTGGGGTTAGGGACTCACAATCCACGCTTTGTTGCGTGGCCCCTCGAGTTGGGGTTGGGGACTCACAATCCACTCATTGTTGCGTGGCCCCTCGACTTGGGGTTGGGGACTCACAATCCACGCTTTGTTGCGTGGCCCCTCGAGTTGGGGTTAGGGACTCACAATCCACGCTTTGTTGCGTGGCCCCTCGAGTTGGGGTTAGGGACTCACAATCCGCGCTTTGTTGCGTGGCCCCTCGAGTTGAGGTTAGGGACTTACAATCCACGCTTTGTTGCGTGGCCCCTCGAGCTGGGGTTGGGGACTCAGAATCCACGCTTTGTTGCGTGGCCCCTCGAGTTGGGGTTAGGGACTTACAATCCATGCTTTTTTGTGTGGCCCCTCGAGTTGGGGTTAGGGACTCACAATCCACGCTTTGTTGCGTGGCCCCTCGAGTTGGGGTTAGGGGCTCACAATCCATGCTTTTTTGTTTGGCCCCTAGAGTTGGGGTTAGGGACTCACAATCCACGCTTTGTTGCGTGGCCCCTCAAGTTGGGGTTAGGGACTTACAATCCACACTTTGTTGCGTGGCCCCTCGAGTTGGGGTTGGGGACTCACAATCCACGCTTTGTTGCGTGGCCCCTCGAGTTGGGGTTAGGGACTCACAATCCACGCTTTGTTGCGTGGCCCCTCAAGTTGGGGTTAGGGACTCACAATCCACGCATTGTTGCGTGGCCCCTCGAGCTGGGGTTGGGGACTCACAATCCACGCTTTGTTGCGTGGCCCCTCGAGTTGGGGTTAGGGACTCACAATACATGCTTTGTTGCGTGGCCCCTCGAGTTGGGGTTAGGCACTCACAATCCACGCTTTGCTGCGTGGCCCCTCAAGTTGGGGTTGGGGGCTCACAATCCAGGCTTTATTGCGTGGCCCCTCGAGTTGGGGTTAGGGACTCACCACCCACGCTTTGTTGCGTGGCCCCTGGAGTTGGGGTTAGGGACTCACAATCCACGCATTGTTGCGTGGGTCCTTAAGTTGGGGCTAGGGACTCACAATCCATGCTTTGTTGCGTGGCACCTCATGTTGGGGTTAGGGACTCACAATCCACGCTTTATTACGTGGCCCCTCGAGTTGGGGTTAGGGACTCACAATCCACGCTTTGTTGCGTGGCCCCTTGAGTTGGGGTTAGGGACTCACCATCCACGCTTTGCTGCCTGGCCCCTCAAGTTGGGGTTAGGGACTCACAATCCACACTTTGTTGCGTGGCCCCTCGAGTTCGGGTTAGGGACTCACAATCCGCGCTTTGTTGCGTGGCCCCTGGAGTTGGGGTTGGGGACTCACAATCCATGCTTTGTTGCGTGGCCCCTCGAGTTGGGGTTAGGGACTCACAATCCACGCTTTGTTGCGTGGCCCCTCGGGTTGGGGTTAGGGACTCACAATCCACGCTTTGTTGCGTGGCCCCTCGAGATGGGGTTAGGGACTCACAATCCACGCTTTGTTGCGTGGCCCCTCGAGTAGGTGTTAGGGACTCACAATCCATGCTTTGTTGCGTGGCCCCTTGAGTTGGGGTTAGGGACTCACAATCCACGCATTGTTGCGTGGCCCCTCGAGTTGGGGTTAGGGGCTCACAATCCATGCTTTGTTGCCCGGCCCCTCCAGTTGGGGTTAGGGACTCACAATCCACGCTTTGTTGCGTGGCCC
Source organism: Eutreptiella sp. 'Long Island Sound 2002' (assembly GCA_964036045.1). NCBI lineage: Eukaryota > Euglenozoa > Euglenophyceae > Eutreptiales > Eutreptiaceae > Eutreptiella > Eutreptiella sp. 'Long Island Sound 2002'. The sequence goes on along the minus strand of OZ038380.1, from coordinate 121,309,740 downwards.
CTCGAGTTGGGGTTAGGGGCTCACAATCCATGCTTTTTTGTTTGGCCCCTAGAGTTGGGGTTAGGGACTCACAATGCACGCTTTGTTGCGTGGCCCCTCAAGTGGGGGTTAGGGACTCACAATCCACGACTTGTTGCGTTGCCCCTCGAGTTGGGGTTAGGGACTCACAATGCACGCTTTGTTGCGTGGCCCCTGGAGTTGGCGTTAGGGACTCACAATCCACTAATTGTTGCGTGGCCCCTCGAGTTGGGGTTAGGGACTCACAATCCACGCTTTGTTGCGTGGCCCCTGGAGTCGGGGTTAGGGACTCACAATCCACGCTTTGTTCCTTGGCCCCAGGAGTTGGGGTTAGGGACTCACAATCCACGCATTGTTGCGTGGCCCCTCGAGTTGGGGTTGGGGACTCACAATCCACGCTTTGTTGCGTGGCCCCTTGAGTTGGGGTTAGGGACTCACAATCCACGCTTTGCTGCGTGGCCCCTCAAGTTGGGGTTGGGGGCTCACAATCCACGCTTTATTGCGTGGCCCCTCGAGTTGGGGTTAGGGACTCACCACCCACGCTTTGTTGTGTGGCCCCTCGAGTTGGGGTTCGGGACTCACAATCCACGCTTTGTTGCGTGGCCGCTCGAGTTGGGGTTAGGGACTCACAATCCACGCATTGTTGCGTGGCGCCTCAAGTTGGGGTTAGGGGCTCACAATCCATGCTTTTTTGTGTCGGCCCTAGAGTTGGGGTTAGGGACTCACAATCCACGCTTTGTTGTGTGGCTTCTCGAGTTGGGGTTCGGGACTCACAATCCACGCATTATTGCGTGGCCCCTCGACTTGGGGTAAGGGACTCACAATCCACGCTTTGTTGCGTGGCCCCTCGAGTTGGGGTTAGGGACTCACAATCCACGCTTTGTTGCGTGGCCCCTTGAGTTGGGGTTAGGGACTCACAATCCACGCTTTGTTGTGTGGCCCCTCGAGTTGGGGTTAGGGACTCACAATCCATGCTTTGTTGCGTGGCCCCTCAAGTTGGGGTTAGGGACTCACAATCCACACTTTGCTGCGTGGCCCCTCAAGTCGGGGTTAGGGACTCACAATCCACGCTTTGTTGCGTGGCCCCTCAAGTTGGGGTTAGGGACTCACAATCCACGCATTGTTGCGTGGCCCCTCGAGTTGGGGTTGGGGACTCACAATCCACGCTTTGTTGCGTGGCCCCTCGAGTTGGGGTTAGGGACTCACAATACATGCTTTGTTGCGTGGCCCCTCGAGTTGGGGTTAGGGACTCACAATCCACGCTTTGCTGCGTGGCCCCTCAAGTTGGGGTTGGGGGCTCACAATCCAGGCTTTATTGCGTGGCCCCTCGAGTTGGGGTTAGGGACTCACCACCCACGCTTTGTTGCGTCGCTCCTGGAGTTGGGGTTCGGGACTCACAATCCACGCTTTGTTGCGTGGCCCCTCGAGTTGGGGTTAGGGACTCACAATCCACGCATTGTTGCGTGGGCCCTTAAGTTGGGGTTAGGGGCTCACAATCCATGCTTTTTTGTGTCGGCCCTAGAGTTGGGGTTAGGGACTCACAATCCACGCTTTGTTGTGTGGCCCCTCGAGTTGGGGTTCGGGACTCACAATCCACGCATTATTGCGTGGCCCCTCGACTTGGGGTAAGGGACTCACAATCCACGCTTTGTTGCGTGGCCCCTCGAGTTGGGGTTAGGGACTCACAATCCACGCTTTGTTGCGTGGCCCCTCGAGTTGGGGTTAGGGACTCACAATCCACGCTTTGTTGTGTGGCCCCTCGAGTTGGGGTTAGGGACTCACAATCCATGCTTTGTTGCGTGGCCCCTCAAGTTGGGGTTAGGGACTCACAATCCACACTTTGCTGCGTGGCCCCTCAAGTTGGGGTTAGGGACTCACAATCCACGCTTTGTTGCGTGGCCCCTCAAGTTGGGGTTAGGGACTCACAATCCACGCATTGTTGCGTGGCCCTTCGAGTTGGGGTTGGGGACTCACAATCCACGCTTTGTTGCGTGGCCCCTCGAGTTGGGGTTAGGGACTCACAATACATGCTTTGTTGCGTGGCCCCTCTAGTTGGGGTTAGGGACTCACAATCCACGCTTTGCTGCGTGGCCCCTCAAGTTGGGGTTGGGGGCTCACAATCCAGGCTTTATTGCGTGGCCCCTCGAGTTGGGGTTAGGGACTCACCACCCACGCTTTGTTGCGTGGCCCCTCGAGTTGGGGTTCGGGACTCACAATCCACGCTTTGTTGCGTGGCCCCTCGAGTTGGGGTTAGGGACTCACAATCCACGCATTGTTGCGTGGGCTCTTAAGTTGGGGCTAGGGACTCACAATCCATGCTTTGTTGCGTGGCACCTCATGTTGGGGTTAGGGACTCACAATCCACGCTTTATTACGTGGCCCCTCGAGTTGGGGTTAGGGACTCACAATCCACGCTTTGTTGCGTGGCCCCTTGAGTTGGGGTTAGGGACTCACCATCCACGCTTTGCTGCGTGGCCCCTCAAGTTGGGGTTAGGGACTCACAATCCACACTTTGTTGCGTGGCCCCTCGAGTTGGGGTTAGGGACTCACAATACATGCTTTGTTGCGTGGCCCCTCGAGTTGGGGTTAGGGACTCACAATCCACGCTTTGCTGCGTGGCCCCTGGAGTTGGGGTTGGGGACTCACAATCCACGCTTTGTTGCGTGGCCCCTCGAGTTGGGGTTAGGGACTCACAATCCACGCTTTGTTGCGTGGCCCCTCGGGTTGGGGTTAGGGACTCACAATCCACGCTTTGTTGCGTGGCCCCTCGAGTTGGGGTTAGGGACTCACAATCCACGCTTTGTTGCGTGGCCCCTTGAGTTGGGGTTAGGGACTCACAATCCATGCATTGTTGCGTGGCCCCTCGAGTTGGGGTTAGGGGCTCACAATCCATGCTTTGTTGCGTGGCCCCTCAAGTTGGGGTTAGGGACTCACAATCCACGCATTGTTGCGTGGCCCCTCGAGTTGGGGTTAGGGGCTCACAATCCATGCTTTGTTGCGTGGCCCCTCGAGTTGGTCTAAGGGACTCACAATCCATGCTTTGTTGCGCGGCCCCTGGAGTTGGGGTTAGGGACTCACAATCCACGCTTTGTTGCTTGGCCCCTAGAGTTGGGGTTAGGGACTCACAATCCACGCTTTGTTGCGTTGCCCCTCGAGTTGGGGTTAGGGACTCACAATCCACGCATTGTTGCGTGGCCCCTCGAGTTGGGGTTAGGGGCTCACAATCCATGCTTTGTTGCGTGGCCCCTCGAGTTGGGGTAAGGGACTCACAATCCACGCTTTGTTGCGTGGCCCCTGGAGTTGGGGTTAGGGACTCACAATGCACGCTTTGTTGCGTGGCCCCTCAAGTGGGGGTTAGGGACTCACAATCCACGCTTTGTTGCGTTGCCCCTCGAGTTGGGGTTAGGGACTCACAATGCACGCTTTGTTGCGTGGCCCCTGGAGTTGGGGTTAGGGACTCAGAATCCACTAATTGTTGCGTGGCCCCTCGAGTTGGGGTCAGGGACTCACAATCCACGCTTTGTTGCGTGGCCCCTCGAGTTGGGGTAAGGGACTCACAATCCACGCTTTGTTGCGTGGCCCCCGGAGTTGGGGTTAGGGACTCACAATCCACGCTTTGTTGCTTGGCCCCAGAAGTTGGGGTTAGGGACTCAGAATCCACTAATTGTTGCGTGGCCCCTCGAGTTGGGGTCAGGGACTCACAATCCACGCTTTGTTGCGTGGCCCCTCGAGTTGGGGTAAGGGACTCACAATCCACGCTTTGTTGCGTGGCCCCCGGAGTTGGGGTTAGGGACTCACAATCCACGCATTGTTGCGTGGCCCCTCGAGTTGGGGTTGGGGATTCACAATCCACGCTCTGTTGCGTGGCCCCTTGAGTTGGGGTTAGGGACTCACAATCCACGGTTTGTTGAGTGGCCCCTCGAGTTGGGGTTAGGGACTCACCACCCACGCTTTGTTGCGTGGCCCCTTGAGTTGGGGTTCGGGACTCACAATCCACGCTTTGTTGCGTGGCCGCTCGAGTTGGGGTTAGGGACTCACAATCCACGCATTGTTGCGTGGCCCCTCAAGTTGGGGTTAGGGGCTCACAATCCATGCTTTTTTGTGTCGGCCCTAGAGTTGGGGTTAGGGACTCACAATCCACGCTTTGTTGTGTGGCCCCTCGACTTGGGGTAAGGGACTCACAATCCACGCTTTGTTGCGTGGCCCCTCGAGTTGGGGTTAGGGACTCACAATCCACGCTTTGTTGCGTGGCCCCTCGAGTTGGGGTTAGGGACTCACAATCCATGCTTTGCTGCGTGGCCCCTCAAGTTGGGGTTAGGGACTCACAATCCACACTTTGCTGCGTGGCCCCTCAAGTTGGGGTTAGGGACTCACAATCCACGCTTTATTGCGTGGCCCCTCGGGTTGGGGTTAGGGACTCACAATCCACGCTTTATTGCGTGGCCCCTCAAGTTGGGGTTAGGGACTCACAATCCACGCTTTATTGCGTGGCCCCTCGAGTTGGGGTTAGGGACTCACAATCCACGCTTTGTTGCGTGGCCCCTCGATTTGGGGTTAGGCTCTCACAATCCACGCTTTGTTGTGTGGCCCCTCGAGTTGGGGTTAGGGACTCACATTCCACGCTTTGTTGCCCGGCCCCTCCAGTTGGGGTTAGGGACTTACAATCCATGCTTTGTTGCGTGGCCCCTCAAGTTGGGGTTAGGGACTCACCATCGAAGCTTTGCTGAGTGGCCCCTCGAGTTGGGGTAAGGGACTCACAATCCACGCTTTGTTGCGTGGCCCCTCGAGTTGGGGTTAGGGACTCACAATCCACGCTTTGTTGCGTGGCCCCTCGAGTTGGGGTTAGGGACTCACAATCCACGCTTTGCTGCGTGGCCCCTCGAGTTGGGGTTAGGGACTCACAATCCACGCTTTGTTGCGTGGCCCCTCGAGTTCGGGTTAGGGACTCACAATCCACGCTTTGTTGCGCGGCGCCTCGAGTTGGGGTTAGGGACTCACAATCCACGCTTTGTTGCGTGGCCCCTCGAGTTGGGGTTAGGGACTTACAATCCACGCTTTGTTGCGTGGCCCCTCGAGGTGGGGTTAGGGACTCACAATCCACGCTTTGTTGCGTGACCCCTCGAGTTGGGGTTGGGGACTCACAATCCACGCTTTGTTGCGTGGCCCCTCGAGTTGGGGTTAGGGACTCACAATCCACGCTTCGTTGCGTGGCCCCTCGAGTTGGGGTTAGGGACTCACAATCCGCGCTTTGTTGCGTGGCCCCTCCAGTTGGGGGTAGGGACTCACAATCCACGCTTTGTTGCGTGGCCCCTCGAGTTGGGGTTAGGGACTCACAATCCACGCTTTGTTGCGTGGCCCCTCAAGTTGGGGTTGGGGACTCACAATCCATGCTTTATTGCGTGGCCCCTCGAGTTGGGGTTAGGGACTCACAATCCACGCTTTGCTGCGTGGCCCCTCAAGTTGGGGTTAGGGACTCACAATCCATGCTTTGTTGCGTGGCCCCTCGAGTTGGGGTTAGGGACTCACTATCCACGCTTTGTTGCGTGGCCCCTCGAGTTGGGGTTAGGGACTCACAATCCACGCTTTGTTGCGTGGCCCCTCGAGTTGGCGTTAGGGACTCACAATTCACGCTTTGTTGCGTGGCCCCTCGAGTTGGGGTTAGGGACTTACAATCCATGCTTTGTTGCGTGGCCCCTCGAGTTGGGGTTAGGGACTCACAATCCATGCTTTGTTGCGTGGCCCCTCGAGTTGGGGTTAGGGACTCAAAATCCACGCTTTGTTGCGTGGCCCCTCGAGTTGGGGTAAGGGACTCACAATCCACGCATTGTTGCGTGGCCCCTCAAGTTGGGGTTAGGGACTCACAATCCGCGCTTTGTTGCGTGGCCCCTCCAGTTGGGGTTAGGGACTCACAATCCGCGCTTTGTTGCGTGGCCCCTCCAGTTGGGGTTAGGGACTTACAATCCACGCTTTGTTGCGTGCCCCCTCGAGTTGGGGTTAGGGACTCACAATCCACGCTTTGTTGCGTGGCCCCTCAAGTTGGGGTTGGGGACTCACAATCCATGCTTTATTGCGTGGCCCCTCGAGTTGGGGTTAGGGACTCACAATCCACGCTTTGCTGCGTGGCCCCTCAAGTTGGGGTTAGGGACTCACAATCCATGCTTTGTTGCGTGGCCCCTCGAGTTGGGGTTAGGGACTCACTATCCACGCTTTGTTGCGTGGCCCCTCGAGTTGGGGTTAGGGACTCACAATCCACGCTTTGTTGCGTGGCCCCTCGAGTTGGCGTTAGGGACTCACAATTCACGCTTTGTTGCGTGGCCCCTCGAGTTGGGGTTAGGGACTTACAATCCATGCTTTGTTGCGTGGCCCCTCGAGTTGGGGTTAGGGACTCACAATCCATGCTTTGTTGCGTGGCCCCTCGAGTTGGGGTTAGGGACTCAAAATCCACGCTTTGTTGCGTGGCCCCTCGAGTTGGGGTAAGGGACTCACAATCCACGCATTGTTGCGTGGCCCCTCAAGTTGGGGTTAGGGGCTCACAATCCACGCTTTGTTGCGTGGCCCCTCGACTTGGGGTTAGGGACTCACAATCCACGCTTTGTTGCGTGGCCCCTCGAGTTGGGGTTAGGGACTCACAATCCACGCATTGTTGCGTGGCCCCTTAAGGTGGGGTTAGGGACTCACAATCCATGCTTTGTTGCGTGGCCCCTCGAGTTGGGGTTAGGCGCTCACAATCCACGCTTTGTTGCGTGGCCCCTCGAGTTGGGGTTAGGGACTCACAATCCACGCTTTGTTGCGTGGCCCCTCGAGTTGGGGTTAGGGACTCACAATCCACGCTTTGTTGCGTGGCCCCTCGAGTTGGGGTTAGGGACTCGCAATCCACGCTTTGTTGCGTGGCCCCTCGAGTTGGGGTTAGGGACTCACAATCCACGCTTTGTTGCGTGGCCCCTCGAGTTGGGGTTTATCGACTCACAATCCACGCATTGTTGCGTGGCCCCTCAAGTTGGGGTTAGGGACTCACAATCCACGCTTTGCTGCGTGGCCCCTCAAGTTGGGGTTAGGCGCTCACAATCCACGCTTTGTTGCGTGGCCCATCGAGTTGGGGTTAGGGACTCACAATCCACGCTTTGTTGCGTGGCCCCTCGAGTTGGGGTTAGGGACTCGCAATCCAAGCTTTGTTGCGTGGCCCCTCGAGTTGGGGTTAGGGACTCACAATCCACGCTTTGTTGCGTGGCCCCTCGAGTTGGGGTTAGGGACTCACAATCCACGCATTGTTGCGTGGCCCCTCAAGTTGGGGTTAGGGACTCACAATCCACGCTTTGCTGCGTGGCCCCTCAAGTTGGGGTTAGGCGCTCACAATCCACGCATTGTTGCGTGGCCCCTCGAGTTGGGGTTAGGGACTCACAATCCACGCTTTGTTGCGTGGCCCCTCGAGTTGGGGTTAGGGACTCATAGTCCACGCTTTGTTGCGTGGCCCCTCGAGTTGGGGTTAGGGGCTCACAATCCATGCTTTTTTGTGTGGCCCCTCAAGTTGGGGTTAGGGGCTCACAATCCATGCTTTTTTGTGTGGCCCCTCAAGTTGGGGTTAGGCGCTCACAATCCACGCTTTGTTGCGTGGCCCATCGTGTTGGGGTTAGGGACTCACAATCCACGCTTTGTTGCGTGGCCCCTCGAGTTGGGGTAAGGGACTCCCAGTCCACGCTTTGTTGCGTGGCCCCTCAAGTTGTGGTTAGGGACTCACAATTCACGCATTGTTGCGTGGCCCCTCAAGTTGGGGTTAGGGGCTCACAATCCATGCTTTTTTGTGTGGCCCCTAGAGTTGGGGTTAGGGACTCACAATCCACGCTTTGTTGCGTTGCCCCTCGAGTTGGGGTTCGGGACTCACAATCCACGCTTTGTTGCGTGGCCCCTCAAGTTGGGGTTAGGGACTCACAATCCACGCTTTGTTGCGTGGCCCCTCGAGTTGGGGTTAGGGACTCACAATCCACGCTTTGTTGCGTGGCCCATCGAGTTGGGGTTAGGGACTCACAATCCACGCTTTGTTGCGTGGCCCCTCGAGTTGGGGTTAGGGACTCACAATCCACGCTTTGTTGCGTGGCCCCTCGAGTTGGGGTTAGGGACTCACAATCCACGCATTGTTGCGTGGCCCCTCAAGTTGGGGTTAGGGGCTCACAATCCATGCTTTTTTGTGTGGCCCCTCAAGTTGGGGTTAGGCGCTCACAATCCACGGTTTGTTGCGTGGCCCATCGAGTTGGGGTTAGGGCCTCACAATCCACGCTTTGTTGCGTGGCCCCTCGAGTTGGGGTAAGGGACTCACAGTCCACGCTTTGTTGCGTGGCCCCTCGAGTTGTGGTTAGGGACTCACAATCCACGCATTGTTGCGTGGCCCCTCAAGTTGGGGTTAGGGGCTCACCATCCATGCTTTTTTGTGTGGCCCCTAGAGTTGGGGTTAGGGACTCACAATCCACGCTTTGTTGCGTTGCCCCTCGAGTTGGGGTTGGGGACTTACAATCCACGCTTTGTTGCGTGGCCCCTCAAGTTGGGGTTAGGGGCTCACCATCCATGCTTTTTTGTGTGGCCCCTAGAGTTGGGGTTAGGGACTCACAATCCACGCTTTGTTGCGTTGCCCCTCGAGTTGGGGTTAGGGACTCACAATCCACGCTTTGTTGCGTGGCCCATCGAGTTGGGGTTAGGGACTCACAATCCACGCTTTTTTTGCGTGGCCCCTCGAGTTGGGGTTAGGGACTCACAATCCACGCTTTGTTGCGTGGCCCCTCGAGTTGGGGTTAGGGACTCACAATCCACGCTTTGTTGCGTGGCCCCTCGAGTTGGGGTTGGGGACTCACAATCCACGCTTTGTTGCGTGGCCCCTCGAGTTGGGGTTAGGGACTCACAATCCACGCTTTGTTGCGTGGCCCCTCGAGTTGGGGTTAGGGACTCACAATCCGCGCTTTGTTGCGTGGCCCCTCGCGTTGAGGTTAGGGACTTACAATGCACGCTTTGTTGCGTGGCCCCTCGAGTTGGGGTTAGGAACTTACAATCCACGCTTTGTTGCGTGGCCCCTCGAGTTGGGGTTAGGGACTCACAATCCACGCTTCGTTGCGTGGCCCCTCGAGTTGGGGTTAGGGACTTACAATCCATGCTTTTTTGTGTGGCCCCTCGAGTTGGGGTTAGGGACTCACAATCCACGCTTTGTTGCGTGGCCCCTCGAGTTGGGGTTAGGGGCTCACAATCCATGCTTTTTTGTGTGGCCCCTAGAGTTGGGGTTAGGGACTCACAATCCACGCTTTGTTGCGTGGCCCCTCAAGTTGGGGTTAGGGACTTACAATCCACACTTTGTTGCGTGGCCCCTCGAGTTGGGGTTAGGGACTCACAATCCACGCTTTGTTGCGTGGCCCCTCGAGTTGGGGTTGGGGACTCACAATCCACGCTTTGTTGCGTGGCCCCTCGAGTTGGGGTTAGGGACTTACAATCCACGCTTTGTTGCGTGGCCCCTCGAGTTGGGGTGAGGGGCTCACAATCCACGCTTTGTTGTGTGGCCCCTCGAGTTGGGGTTAGGGGCTCACAATCCATGCTTTTTTGTTTGGCCCCTAGAGTTGGGGTTAGGGACTCGCAATCCACGCTTTGTTGCGTGGCCCCTCAAGTTGGGGTTAGGGACTCACAATCCACACTTTGTTGCGTGGCCCCTCGAGTTGGGGTTAGGGACTCACAATCCACGCTTTGTTGCGTGGCCCCTCGAGTTGGGGTTGGGGACTTACAATCCACGCTTTGTTGCGTGGCCCCTCGAGTTCGGGTTAGGGACTCACAATCCACGCTTTGTTGCGTGTCCCCTCGAGTTGGGGTTAGGGACTCACAATCCATGCTTTGTTGCGTGGCCCCTCAAGTTGGGGTTAGGGACTCACCATCCACGCTTTATTGCGTGGCCCCTTGAGTTGGGGTTAGGGACTCACAATCCACGCTTTGTTGCGTGGCCCCTCGAGTTGGGGTTAGGGACTCACCATCCACGCTTTGCTGCGTGGCCCCTCGAGTTGGGGTTAGGGACTCACAATCCACGCTTTGTTGCGTGGCCCCTCGAGTTGGGGTTGGGGACTCACAATCCACGCTTTGTTGCGTGGCCCCTCAAGTTGGGGTTAGGGACTCACAATCCACGCTTTGTTGCGTGGCCCCTCAAGTTGGGGTTAGGGACTCACAATCCACACTTTGTTGCGTGGCCCTCGGGTGGGGTTAGAGACTCACAATCCACGCATTGTTGCGTGGCCCCTCGAGTTGGGGTTGGGGACTCACAATCCACGCTTTGTTGCGTGGGCCCTCGAGTTGGGGTTAGGGACTCACAATCCACGCATTGTTGCGTGGCCCCTTGAGTTGGGGTCAGGGACTCACAATCCACGCATTGTTGCTTGGCCCCTCGAGTTGGGGTTGGGGACTCCCAATCCACGCTTTGTTGCGTGGCCCCTCGAGTTGAGGTTAGGGACTCACAATCCACACTTTGCTGCGTGGCCCCTCGAGTTGGGGTTAGGGACTCACAATCCACGCATTGTTGCGTGGCCCCTCGAGTTGGGGTCGGGGACTCACAATCCACGCTTTGTTGCGTGGCCCCTCGAGTTGGGGTTAGGGACTCACAATCCATGCTTTTTTGTTTGGCCCCTAGAGTTGGGGTTAGGGACTCACAATCCACGCTTTGTTGCGTGGCCCCTTGAGTTGGGGTTAGGGACTCACAATGCACGCTTTGTTGTGTGGCCCCTGGAGTTGGGGTTAGGGACTCACAATCCACGCTTTGTTGCCTGGCCCCTCGAGTTGGGGTTGGGGACTCACAATCCACGCTTTGTTGCGTGGCCCCTCGAGTTGGGGTTGGGGACTCACAATCCACGCTTTGTTGCGTGGCCCCTCGAGTTGGGGTTAGGGACTTACAATCCACGCTTTGTTGCGTGGCCCCTCGAGTTGGGCTGAGGGGCTCACAATCCACGCTTTGTTGTGTGGCCCCTCGAGTTGGGGTTAGGGGCTCACAATCCATGCTTTTTTGTTTGGCCCCTAGAGTTGGGGTTAGGGACTCGCAATCCACGCTTTGTTGCGTGGCCCCTCAAGTTGGGGTTAGGGACTCACAATCCACACTTTGTTGCGTGGCCCCTCGAGTTGGGGTTAGGGACTCACAATCCACGCTTTGTTGCGTGGCCCCTCGAGTTGGGGTTGGGGACTTACAATCCACGCTTTGTTGCGTGGCCCCTCGAGTTGGGGTTAGGGACTTACAATCCATGCTTTTTTGTGTGGCCCCTCGAGTTGGGGTTAGGGACTCACAATCCACGCTTTGTTGCGTGGCCCCTCGAGTTGGGGTTAGGGGCTCACAATCCATGCTTTTTTGTTTGGCCCCTAGAGTTGGGGTTAGGGACTCACAATCCACGCTTTCTTGCGTGGCCCCTCAAGTTGGGGTTAGGGACTTACAATCCACACTTTGTTGCGTGGCCCCTCGAGTTGGGGTTAGGGACTCACAATCCACACTTTGTTGCGTGGCCCTCGGGTGGGGTTAGGGACTCACAATCCACGCATTGTTGCGTGGCCCCTCGAGTTGGGGTTGGGGACTCACAATCCACGCTTTGTTGCGTGGCCCCTCGAGTTGGGGTTAGGGACTCACAATCCACGCATTGTTGCGTGGCCCCTTGAGTTGGGGTCAGGGACTCACAATCCACGCATTGTTGCGTGGCCCCTCGAGTTGGGGTTGGGGACTCCCAATCCACGCTTTGTTGCGTGGCCCCTCGAGTTGGGGTTAGGGGCTCACAATCCATGCTTTTTTTGTTTGGCCCCTAGAGTTGGGGTTAGGGACTCACAATCCACGCTTTCTTGCGTGGCCCCTCAAGTTGGGGTTAGGGACTTACAATCCACGCTTTGCTGTGTGGCCCCTCGAGTTGGGGTTAGGGACTCACAATCCACACTTTGTTGCGTGGCCCTCGGGTGGGGTTAGGGACTCACAATCCACGCATTGTTGCGTGGCCCCTCGAGTTGGGGTTGGGGACTCACAATCCACGCTTTGTTGCGTGGCCCCTCGAGTTGGGGTTAGGGACTCACAATCCACGCATTGTTGCGTGGCCCCTTGAGTTGGGGTCAGGGACTCACAATCCACGCATTGTTGCGTGGCCCCTCGAGTTGGGGTTGGGGACTCCCAATCCACGGTTTGTTGCGTGGCCCCTCGAGTTGGGGTTAGGGACTCACAATCCCTACTTTGCTGCGTGGCCCCTTGAGTTGGGGTTAGGGACTCACAATCCACGCTTTGTTGCCTGGCCCCTCGAGTTGGGGTTGGGGACTCACAATCCACGCTTTGTTGCGTGGCCCCTCGAGTTGGGGTTGGGGACTCACAATCCACGCTTTGTTGCGTGGCCCCTCGAGTTGGGGTTAGGGACTTACAATCCACGCTTTGTTGCGTGGCCCCTCGAGTTGGGGTGAGGGGCTCACAATCCACGCTTTGTTGTGTGGCCCCTCGAGTTGGGGTTAGGGGCTCACAATCCATGCTTTTTTGTTTGGCCCCTAGAGTTGGGGTTAGGGACTCGCAATCCACGCTTTGTTGCGTGGCCCCTCAAGTTGGGGTTAGGGACTCACAATCCACACTTTGTTGCGTGGCCCCTCGAGTTGGGGTTAGGGACTCACAATCCACGCTTTGTTGCGTGGCCCCTCGAGTTGGGGTTGGGGACTTACAATCCACGCTTTGTTGCGTGGCCCCTCGAGTTGGGGTTAGGGACTTACAATCCATGCTTTTTTGTGTGGCCCCTCGAGTTGGGGTTAGGGACTCACAATCCACGCTTTGTTGCGTGGCCCCTCGAGTTGGGGTTAGGGGCTCACAATCCATGCTTTTTTGTTTGGCCCCTAGAGTTGGGGTTAGGGACTCACAATCCACGCTTTCTTGCGTGGCCCCTCAAGTTGGGGTTAGGGACTTACAATCCACACTTTGTTGCGTGGCCCCTCGAGTTGGGGTTAGGGACTCACAATCCACACTTTGTTGCGTGGCCCTCGGGTGGGGTTAGGGACTCACAATCCACGCATTGTTGCGTGGCCCCTCGAGTTGGGGTTGGGGACTCACAATCCACGCTTTGTTGCGTGGCCCCTCGAGTTGGGGTTAGGGACTCACAATCCACGCATTGTTGCGTGGCCCCTTGAGTTGGGGTCAGGGACTCACAATCCACGCATTGTTGCGTGGCCCCTCGAGTTGGGGTTGGGGACTCCCAATCCACGCTTTGTTGCGTGGCCCCTCGAGTTGGGGTTAGGGGCTCACAATCCATGCTTTTTTTGTTTGGCCCCTAGAGTTGGGGTTAGGGACTCACAATCCACGCTTTCTTGCGTGGCCCCTCAAGTTGGGGTTAGGGACTTACAATCCACGCTTTGCTGTGTGGCCCCTCGAGTTGGGGTTAGGGACTCACAATCCACACTTTGTTGCGTGGCCCTCGGGTGGGGTTAGGGACTCACAATCCACGCATTGTTGCGTGGCCCCTCGAGTTGGGGTTGGGGACTCACAATCCACGCTTTGTTGCGTGGCCCCTCGAGTTGGGGTTAGGGACTCACAATCCACGCATTGTTGCGTGGCCCCTTGAGTTGGGGTCAGGGACTCACAATCCACGCATTGTTGCGTGGCCCCTCGAGTTGGGGTTGGGGACTCCCAATCCACGGTTTGTTGCGTGGCCCCTCGAGTTGGGGTTAGGGACTCACAATCCCTACTTTGCTGCGTGGCCCCTTGAGTTGGGGTTAGGGACTCACAATCCACGCATTGTTGCGTGGCCCCTCGAGTTGGGGTTGGGGACTCACAATCCACGCTTTGTTGCGTGGCCCCTCGAGTTGGGGTTACGGACTCACAATCCATGCTTTTTTGTTTGGCCCCTAGAGTTGGGGTTAGGGACTCACAATCCACGCTTTGTTGCGTGGCCCCTTGAGTTGGGGTTAGGGACTCACAATGCACGCTTTGTTGTGTGGCCCCTGGAGTTGGGGTTAGGGACTCGCAATCCACTCATTGTTGCCTGGCCCCTCGAGTTGGGGTTGGGGACTCACAATCCACGCTTTGTTGCGTGGCCCCTCGAGTTGGGGTTGGGGACTCACAATCCACGCTTTGTTGCGTGGCCCCTCGAGTTGGGGTTAGGGACTCACAATCCACGCTTTGTTGCGTGGCCCCTCGAGTTGGGGTTAGGGACTCACAATCCATGCTTTGTTGCGTGGCCCCTCGAGTTGAGGTTAGGGACTTACAATCCACGCTTTGTTGCGTGGCCCCTCGAGTTGGGGTTAGGGACTCACAATCCACGCTTTGTTGCGTGGCCCCTTGAGTTGGGGTTAGGGACTCACAATGCACGCTTTGTTGTGTGGCCCCTGGAGTTGGGGTTAGGGACTCGCAATCCACTCATTGTTGCCTGGCCCCTCGAGTTGGGGTTGGGGACTCACAATCCACGCTTTGTTGCGTGGCCCCTCGAGTTGGGGTTGGGGACTCACAATCCACGCTTTGTTGCGTGGCCCCTCGAGTTGGGGTTAGGGACTCACAATCCACGCTTTGTTGCGTGGCCCCTCGAGTTGGGGTTAGGGACTCACAATCCATGCTTTGTTGCGTGGCCCCTCGAGTTGAGGTTAGGGACTTACAATCCACGCTTTGTTGCGTGGCCCCTCGAGTTGGGGTTAGGGACTTACAATCCACGCTTTGTTGCGTGGCCCCTCGAGTTGGGGTGAGGGGCTCACAATCCACGCTTTGTTGCGTGGCCCCTTGAGTTGGGGTTAGGGGCTCACAATCCATGCTTTTTTGTTTGGCCCCTAGAGTTGGGGTTAGGGACTCGCAATCCACGCTTTGTTGCGTGGCCCCTCAAGTTGGGGTTAGGGACTCACAATCCACACTTTGTTGCGTGGCCCCTCGAGTTGGGGTTAGGGACTCACAATCCACGCTTTGTTGCGTGGCCCCTCGAGTTGGGGTTGGGGACTTACAATCCACGCTTTGTTGCGTGGCCCCTCAAGTTGAGGTTAGGGACTTACAATCCATGCTTTTTTGTGTGGCCCCTCGAGTTGGGGTTAGGGACTCACAATCCACGCTTTGTTGCGTGGCCCCTCGAGTTGGGGTTAGGGGCTCACAATCCATGCTTTTTTGTTTGGCCCCTAGAGTTGGGGTTAGGGACTCACAATCCACGCTTTCTTGCGTGGCCCCTCAAGTTGGGGTTAGGGACTTACAATCCACACTTTGTTGCGTGGCCCCTCGAGTTGGGGTTAGGGACTCACAATCCACGCTTTGTTGTGTGGCCCCTCGAGTTGGGGTTAGGGGCTCACAATCCATGCTTTTTTGTTTGGCCCCTAGAGTTGGGGTTAGGGACTCGCAATCCACGCTTTGTTGCGTGGCCCCTCAAGTTGAGGTTAGGGACTTACAATCCATGCTTTTTTGTGTGGCCCATCGAGTTGGGGTTAGGGACTCACAATCCACGCTTTGTTGCGTGGCCCCTCGAGTTGGGGTTAGGGGCTCACAATCCATGCTTTTTTGTTTGGCCCCTAGAGTTGGGGTTAGGGACTCGCAATCCACGCTTTGTTGCGTGGCCCCTCAAGTTGGGGTTAGGGACTCACAATCCACACTTTGTTGCGTGGCCCCTCGAGTTGGGGTTAGGGACTCACAATCCACGCTTTGTTGCGTGGCCCCTCGAGTTGGGGTTGGGGACTTACAATCCACGCTTTGTTGCGTGGCCCCTCAAGTTGAGGTTAGGGACTTACAATCCATGCTTTTTTGTGTGGCCCCTCGAGTTGGGGTTAGGGACTCACAATCCACGCTTTGTTGCGTGGCCCCTCGAGTTGGGGTTAGGGGCTCACAATCCATGCTTTTTTGTTTGGCCCCTAGAGTTGGGGTTAGGGACTCACAATCCACGCTTTCTTGCGTGGCCCCTCAAGTTGGGGTTAGGGACTTACAATCCACACTTTGTTGCGTGGCCCCTCGAGTTGGGGTTAGGGACTCACAATCCACGCTTTGTTGTGTGGCCCCTCGAGTTGGGGTTGGGGACTTACAATCCACGCTTTGTTGCGTGGCCCCTCGAGTTCGGGTTAGGGACTCACAATCCACGCTTTGTTGCGTGCCCCTCGAGTTGGGCTTAGGGACTCACAATCCACGCTTTGTTGCGTGGCCCCTCGAGTTGGGGTTAGGGACTCACAATCCACGCTTTGTTGCGTGGCCCCTCGAGTTGGGGTTGGGGACTCACAATCCACGCTTTGTTGCGTGGCCCCTCGAGTTGGGGTTAGGGACTCACAATCCACGCTTTGTTGCGTGGCCCCTCGAGTTGGGGTTAGGGACTCACAATCCACGCTTTGTTGCGTGGCCCCTCGAGTTGGGGTTAGGGACTCACAATCCACGCTTCGTTGCGTGGCCCCTCGAGTTGGGGTTAGGGACTTACAATCCATGCTTTTTTGTGTGGCCCCTCGAGTTGGGGTTGGGGACTCACAATCCACGCTTTGTTGCGTGGCCCCTCGAGTTGGGGTTAGGGGCTCACAATCCATGCTTTTTTGTTTGGCCCCTAGAGTTGGGGTTAGGGACTCACAATCCACGCTTTGTTGCGTGGCCCCTCAAGCTGGGGTTAGGGACTTACAATCCACACTTTGTTGCGTGGCCCCTCGAGTTGGGGTTAGGGACTCACAATCCACGCTTTGTTGCGTGGCCTCACGAGTTGGGGTTGGGGACTTACAATCCACGCTTTGTTGCGTGGCCCCTCGAGTTCGGGTTAGGGACTCACAATCCACGCTTTGTTGCGTGGCCCCTCGAGTTGGGGTTAGGGACTCACAATCCATGCTTTGTTGCGTGGCCCCTCAAGTTGGGGTTAGGGACTCACCATCCACGCTTTATTGCGTGGCCCCTTGAGTTGGGGTTAGGGACTCACAATCCACGCTTTGTTGCGTGGCCCCTCGAGTTGGGGCTAGGGACTCACCATCCACGCTTTGCTGCGTGGCCCCTCGAGTTGGGGTTAGGGACTCACAATCCACGCTTTGTTGCGTGGCCCCTCGAGTTGGGGTTAGGGACTCACAATCCACGCATTGTTGCGTGGCCCCTCGAGTTGGGGTTAGGGACTCACAATCCACGCTTTGTTGCGTGGCCCCTCAAGTTGGGGTTAGGGACTGACAATCCACACTTTGTTGCGTGGCCCTCGGGTTGGGGTTAGGGACTCACGATCCACGCATTGTTGCGTGGCCCCTCGAGTTGGGGTTGGGGACTCACAATCCACACTTTGTTGCGTGGCCCTCGGGTGGGGTTAGGGACTCACAATCCACGCATTGTTGCGTGGCCCCTCGAGTTGGGGTTGGGGACTCACAATCCACGCTTTGTTGCGTGGCCCCTCGAGTTGGGGTTAGGGACTCACAATCCACGCATTGTTGCGTGGCCCCTTGAGTTGGGGTCAGGGACTCACAATCCACGCATTGTTGCGTGGCCCCTCGAGTTGGGGTTGGGGACTCCCAATCCACGGTTTGTTGCGTGGCCCCTCGAGTTGGGGTTAGGGACTCACAATCCCTACTTTGCTGCGTGGCCCCTTGAGTTGGGGTTAGGGACTCACAATCCACGCATTGTTGCGTGGCCCCTCGAGTTGGGGTTGGGGACTCACAATCCACGCTTTGTTGCGTGGCCCCTCGAGTTGGGGTTACGGACTCACAATCCATGCTTTTTTGTTTGGCCCCTAGAGTTGGGGTTAGGGACTCACAATCCACGCTTTGTTGCGTGGCCCCTTGAGTTGGGGTTAGGGACTCACAATGCACGCTTTGTTGTGTGGCCCCTGGAGTTGGGGTTAGGGACTCGCAATCCACTCATTGTTGCCTGGCCCCTCGAGTTGGGGTTGGGGACTCACAATCCACGCTTTGTTGCGTGGCCCCTCGAGTTGGGGTTGGGGACTCACAATCCACGCTTTGTTGCGTGGCCCCTCGAGTTGGGGTTAGGGACTCACAATCCACGCTTTGTTGCGTGGCCCCTCGAGTTGGGGTTAGGGACTCACAATCCATGCTTTGTTGCGTGGCCCCTCGAGTTGAGGTTAGGGACTTACAATCCACGCTTTGTTGCGTGGCCCCTCGAGTTGGGGTTAGGGACTTACAATCCACGCTTTGTTGCGTGGCCACTCGAGTTGGGGTGAGGGGCTCACAATCCACGCTTTGTTGCGTGGCCCCTCGAGTTGGGGTTAGGGACTTACAATCCATGCTTTTTTGTGTGGCCCATCGAGTTGGGGTTAGGGACTCACAATCCACGCTTTGTTGCGTGGCCCCTCGAGTTGGGGTTAGGGGCTCACAATCCATGCTTTTTTGTTTGGCCCCCAGAGTTGGGGTTAGGGACTCGCAATCCACGCTTTGTTGCGTGGCCCCTCAAGTTGGGGTTAGGGACTCACAATCCACACTTTGTTGCGTGGCCCCTCGAGTTGGGGTTAGGGACTCACAATCCACGCTTTGTTGCGTGGCCCCTCGAGTTGGGGTTGGGGACTTACAATCCACGCTTTGTTGCGTGGCCCCTCAAGTTGAGGTTAGGGACTTACAATCCATGCTTTTTTGTGTGGCCCCTCGAGTTGGGGTTAGGGACTCACAATCCACGCTTTGTTGCGTGGCCCCTCGAGTTGGGGTTAGGGGCTCACAATCCATGCTTTTTTGTTTGGCCCCTAGAGTTGGGGTTAGGGACTCACAATCCACGCTTTCTTGCGTGGCCCCTCAAGTTGGGGTTAGGGACTTACAATCCACACTTTGTTGCGTGGCCCCTCGAGTTGGGGTTAGGGACTCACAATCCACGCTTTGTTGTGTGGCCCCTCGAGTTGGGGTTGGGGACTTACAATCCACGCTTTGTTGCGTGGCCCCTCGAGTTCGGGTTAGGGACTCACAATCCACGCTTTGTTGCGTGGCCCCTCGAGTTGGGCTTAGGGACTCACAATCCACGCTTTGTTGCGTGGCCCCTCGAGTTGGGGTTAGGGACTCACAATCCACGCTTTGTTGCGTGGCCCCTCGAGTTGGGGTTGGGGACTCACAATCCACGCTTTGTTGCGTGGCCCCTCGAGTTGGGGTTAGGGACTCACAATCCGCGCTTTGTTGCGTGGCCCCTCGCGTTGAGGTTAGGGACTTACAATCCACGCTTTGTTGCGTGGCCCCTCGAGTTGGGGTTAGGGACTCACAATCCACGCTTCGTTGCGTGGCCCCTCGAGTTGGGGTTAGGGACTTACAATCCATGCTTTTTTGTGTGGCCCCTCGAGTTGGGGTTGGGGACTCACAATCCACGCTTTGTTGCGTGGCCCCTCGAGTTGGGGTTAGGGGCTCACAATCCATGCTTTTTTGTTTGGCCCCTAGAGTTGGGGTTAGGGACTCACAATCCACGCTTTGTTGCGTGGCCCCTCAAGCTGGGGTTAGGGACTTACAATCCACGCTTTGTTGCGTGGCCCCTCGAGTTGGGGTTAGGGACTCACAATCCACGCTTTGTTGCGTGGCCTCACGAGTTGGGGTTGGGGACTTACAATCCACGCTTTGTTGCGTGGCCCCTCGAGTTCGGGTTAGGGACTCACAATCCACGCTTTGTTGCGTGGCCCCTCGAGTTGGGGTTAGGGACTCACAATCCATGCTTTGTTGCGTGGCCCCTCAAGTTGGGGTTAGGGACTCACCATCCACGCTTTATTGCGTGGCCCCTTGAGTTGGGGTTAGGGACTCACAATCCACGCTTTGTTGCGTGGCCCCTCGAGTTGGGGCTAGGGACTCACCATCCACGCTTTGCTGCGTGGCCCCTCGAGTTGGGGTTAGGGACTCACAATCCACGCTTTGTTGCGTGGCCCCTCGAGTTGGGGTTAGGGACTCACAATCCACGCATTGTTGCGTGGCCCCTCGAGTTGGGGTTAGGGACTCACAATCCACGCTTTGTTGCGTGGCCCCTCAAGTTGGGGTTAGGGACTCACAATCCACACTTTGTTGCGTGGCCCTCGGGTTGGGGTTAGGGACTCACGATCCACGCATTGTTGCGTGGCCCCTCGAGTGGGGGTTGGGGACTCACAATCCACGCTTTGTTGCGTGGCCCCTCGATTTGGGGTTAGGGACTCACAATCCACGCATTGTTGCGTGGCCCCTTGAGTTGGGGTCAGGGACTCACAATCCACGCATTGTTGCGTGGCCCCTCGAGTTGGGGTTAGGGACTCCCAATCCACGCTTTGTTGCGTGGCCCCTCGAGTTGGGGTTAGGGACTCACAATCCACACTTTGCTGCGTGGCCCCTCAAGTTGGGGTTAGGGACTCACAATCCACGCATTGTTGCGTGGCCCCTCGAGTTGGGGTTGGGGGCTCACAATCCAGGCTTTGTTGCGTGGCCCCTCGAGTTGGGGTTAGGGACTCACAATCCATGCTTTTTTGTTTGGCCCCTAGAGTTGGGGTTAGGGACTCACAATCCACGCTTTGTTGCGTTGCCCCTTGAGTTGGGGTTAGGGACTCACAATGCACGTTTTGTTGTGTGGCCCCTGGAGTTGGGGTTAGGGACTCGCAATCCACTCATTGTTGCCTAGCCCCTCGAGTTGGGGTTGGGGCCTCACAATCCACGCTTTGTTGCGTGGCCCCTCGAGTTGGGGTTAGGGGCTCACAATCCATGCTTTTTTGTTTGGCTCCTAGAGTTGGGGTTAGGGACTCACAATCCACGCTTTCTTGCGTGGCCCCTCAAGTTGGGGTTAGGGACTTACAATCCACACTTTGTTGCGTGGCCCCTCGAGTTGGGGTTAGGGACTCACAATCCACGCTTTGTTGCGTGGCCCCTCGAGTTGGGGTTGGGGACTTACAATCCACGCTTTGTTGCGAGGCCCCTCGAGTTCGGGTTAGGGACTCACAATCCACGCTTTGTTGCGTGGCCCCTCGAGTTGGGGTTAGGGACTCACAATCCACGCTTTGTTGCGTGGCCCCTCGAGTTGGGGTTAGGGACTCACAATCCACGCTTTGTTGCGTGGCCCCTCGAGTTGGGGTTGGGGACTCACAATCCACGCTTTGTTGCGTGGCCCCTCGAGTTGGGGTTAGGGACTCACAATCCGCGCTTTGTTGCGTGGCCCCTCGCGTTGAGGTTAGGGACTTACAATCCACGCTTTGTTGCGTGGCCCCTCGAGTTGGGGTTAGGGACTTACAATCCACGCTTTGTTGCGTGGCCCCTCGAGTTGGGGTTGGGGACTCACAATCCACGCTTTGTTGCGTGGCCCCTCGAGTTGGGGTTAGGGGCTCACAATCCATGCTTTTTTGTTTGGCCCCTAGAGTTGGGGTTAGGGACTCACAATCCACGCTTTGTTGCGTGGCCCCTCAAGTTGGGGTTAGGGACTTACAAACCACTCTGTTGCGTGGCCCCTCGAGTTGGGGTTAGGGACTCACAATCCACGCTTTGTTGCGTGGCCTCACGAGTTGGGGTTGGGGACTTACAATCCACGCTTTGTTGCGTGGCCCCTCGAGTTCGGGTTAGGGACTCACAATCCACGCTTTGTTGCGTGGCCCCTCTAGTTGGGGTTAGGGACTCACAATCCATGCTTTGTTGCGTGGCCCCTCAAGTTGGGGTTAGGGACTCACCATCCACGCTTTATTGCGTGGCCCCTCTAGTTGGTGTTAGGGACTCACAATCCACGCTTTGTTGCGTGGCCCCTCGAGTTGGGGTTAGGGACTCACCATCCACGCTTTGCTGCGTGGCCCCTCGAGTTGGGGTTAGGGACTCACAATCCACGCTTTGTTGCGTGGCCCCTCGAGTTGGGGTTAGGGACTCACAATCCACGCATTGTTGCGTGGCCCCTGGAGTTGGGGTTAGGGACTCACAATGCACGCTTTGTTGCGTGGCCCCTCAAGTTGGGGTTAGGGACTCACAATGCACGCTTTGTTGCGTGGCCCCTCGAGTTGGGGTTAGGGACTCACCATCCACGCTTTGTTGCGTGGCCCCTCGAGTTGGGGTTAGGGACTCACAATCCACGCTTTGTTGCGTGGCCCCTCGAGTTGGGGTTAGGGACTCACAATCCACGCTTTGTTGCGTGGCCCCTCGAGTTGGGGTTAGGGAATTACAATCCACGCTTTGTTGCGTGGCCCCTCGAGTTCCGGTTAGGGACTCCCAATCCACGCTTTGTTGCGTGGCCCCTCGAGTTGGGGTTAGGGACTCACAATCCACACTTTGCTGCGTGGCCCCTCAAGTTGGGGTTAGGGACTCACAATCCACGCATTGTTGCGTGGCCCCTCGAGTTGGGGTTAGGGACTCACAATCCACGCATTGTTGCGTGGCCCCTCGAGTTGGGGTTGGGGACTCACAATCCACGCTTTGTTGCGTGGCCCCTCGAGTTGGGGTTAGGGACTCACAATCCATGCTTTTTTGTTTGGCCCCTAGAGTTGGGGTTAGGGACTCACAATCCACGCTTTGTTGCGTTGCCCCTTGAGTTGGGGTTAGGGACTCACAATGCACGCTTTGTTGTGTGGCCCGTGGAGTTGGGGTTAGGGACTCGCAATCCACTAATTGGCCTGGCCCCTCGAGTTGGGGTAAGGGACTCACAATCCACGCTTTGTTGCGTGGCCCCTCGAGTTGGGGTTCGGGACTCACAATCCACGCTTTATTCCGTGGCCCCTAGAGTTGGGGTAAGGGACTCACAATCCACGCTTTGTTGCGTGGCCCCTCGAGTTGGGGTTAGGGACTCACAATCCACTCATTGTTGCCTGGCCCCTCGAGTTGGGGTTGGGGACTCACAATCCATGCTTTGTTGCGTTGCCCCTCGAGTTGGGGTTCGGGACTCACAATCCACGCATTATTGCGTGGCCCCTCGAGTTGGGGTTAGGGACTCACAATCGACGCTTTGTTGCGTGGCCCCTCGGGTTGGGGTTAGGGGCTCACAATCCACGCTTTGTTGCGTGGCCCCTAGAGTTGGGGTTAGGGACTCACAATCCGCGCTTTGTTACGTGGCCCCTCGAGTTGGGGTTAGGGACTCACAATCCACGCTTTTTTGCGTGGCCCCTGGAGTTGGGGTTAGGGACGCACAATCCACACTTTGTTGCGTGGCCCCGCGAGTTGGGGTTACGGACTCACAATCCATGCTTTGTTGTGTGGCTTCTCAAGTTGGGGTTAGGGACTCACAATCCACGCTTTGTTGCGTGGCCCCTCGAGTTGGGGTTAGGGACTCACAATCCACGGTTTGTTGCGTGGCCCCTCGAGTTGGGGTTAGGGACTCACCATCCACGCTTTGTTGCGTGGCCCCTCAAGTTGGGGTTAGGGACTCACAATCCACGCTTTGTTGCGTGGCCCCTCGAGTTGGGGTTAGGGACTCACAATCCACGCTTTGTTGCGTGGCCCCTCGATTTGGGGTTAGGGACTCACAATCCCCGCTTTGTTGCGTGGCCCCTCGAGTTGGGGTTAGGGACTCACAATCCACGCTTTGTTGCGTGGCCCTTCGAGTTGGGGTTAGGGACTCACAATCCACGCTTTGTTGCGTGGCCCCTCGAGTTGGGGTTGGGGACTCACAATCCACGCTTTGTTGCGTGGCCCCACGAGTTGGGGTTAGGGACTCACAATCCACGCTTTGTTGCGTTGCCCCTCGAGTTGGGGTTAGGGACTCACAATGCACGCTTTGTTGCGTGGCCCCTGGGGTTGGGGTTAGGGACTCACAATCCATTCATTGTTGCTTGGCCCCTCGAGTTGGGGTTGGGGACTCACAATCCACGCTTTGTTGCGTGGCCCCTCGAGTTGGGGCTCGGGACTCAGAATCCACGCTTTATTGCGTGGCCCCTCGAGTTGGGGTAAGGGACTCACAATCCACGCTTTGTTGCGTGGCCCCTCGGGTTGGGGTTGGGGACTCACAATCCACGCTTTGCTGCGGGGCCCCTCGAGTTGGGGTTAGGGACTCACAATCCACGCTTTGTTGCGTGGCCCCTCGAGTTGGGGTTAGGGACTCACCATCCACGCTTCGCTGCGTGGCCCCTCGAGTTGGGGTTAGGGACTCACAATCCACGCTTTGTTGCGTTGCCCCTCGAGTTGGGGTTAGGGACTCACAATGCACGCTTTGTTGCGTGGCCCCTGGGGTTGGGGTTAGGGACTCACAATCCATTCATTGTTGCTTGGCCCCTCGAGTTGGGGTTGGGGACTCACAATCCACGCTTTGTTGCGTGGCCCCTCGAGTTGGGGCTCGGGACTCAGAATCCACGCTTTATTGCGTGGCCCCTCGAGTTGGGGTAAGGGACTCACAATCCACGCTTTGTTGCGTGGCCCCTCGGGTTGGGGTTGGGGACTCACAATCCACGCTTTGCTGCGGGGCCCCTCGAGTTGGGGTTAGGGACTCACAATCCACGCTTTGTTGCGTGGCCCCTCGAGTTGGGGTTAGGGACTCACCATCCACGCTTCGCTGCGTGGCCCCTCGAGTTGGGGTTAGGGACTAACAATCCACGCTTTGTTGCGTGGCCCCTCGAGTTGGGGTTAGGGACTCACAATCCACGCTTTGTTGCGTGGCCCCTCGAGTTGGGGTTAGGGACTCACAATCCATGCTTTGTTGCGTGGCCCCTCGAGTTGGGGTTAGGGACTCACAATCCACGCTTTGTTGCGTGGCCCCTCCAGTTGGGGTTAGGGACTCACAATCCACGCTTTGTTGCGTGGCCCCTTGAGTTGGGGTTAGGGACTCACAATCCACGCTTTGTTGCGTGGGCCCTCGAGTTGGGGTTAGGGACTCACAATCCACGCTTTGTTGCGTGGCCCCTCGAGTTGGGATTAGGGACTCACAATCCATGCTTTGCTGCGTGGCCCCTTGAGTTGGGGTTAGGGACTCACAATCCACGCTTTGCTGCGTGGCCCCTCAAGTTGGGGTTAGGGACTCACAATCCATGCTTTGTTGCGTGGCCCCTTGGGTTGGGGTTAGGGACTCACAATCCTTGCCTTGTTGTGTGGCCCCTCGAGTTGGGGTTAGGGACTCACAATCCACGCTTTATTGCTTGGCCTCGAGTTGGGGTTAGGGACTCACAATCCATGCTTTGTTGCGTCGCCCCTGGAGTTGGGGTTAGGGACTCACAATCCACGCTTTGTTGCGTGGCCCCTGGAGTTCGGGTTAGGGACTCACAATCCACGCTTTGTTGCGTGGCCCCCCGACTTATGGTTAGGGACTCACAATCCATGCTTTTTTGTTTGACCCCTAGAGTTGGGGTTGGAGACTCACAATCCACGCTTTGTTGCGTGGCCCCTCGAGTTGGGGTTGGGGACTCACAATCCACGCTTTGTTGCGTGGCCCCTCGAGTTGGGGTAAGGGACTCACAATCCACGCTTTGTTGCGTGGCCCCTCGAGTTGGGGTTAGGGACTCACAATCCACGCTTTGTTGCGTTGCCCCTCCAGTTGGGGTTAGGGACTCACAATCCACTCATTGTTGCGTGGCCCCTCGAGTTGGGGTAAGGGACTCACAATCCACGCTTTGTTGCGTGGCCCCTCGAGTTGGGGTTAGGGACTCAAAATCCATGCTTTGTTGTGTCACCCCTCGAGTTGGGGTAAGGGACTCACAATCCACGCTTTGTTGCGTGGCCCCTCGGGGTGGGGTTAGGGACTCACAATCCACGCTTTGTTGCCTGGCCGCTGGAGTTGGGGTTAGGGACTCACAATCCACTCATTGTTGCGTGGCCCCTCGAGTTGGGGTTGGGGACTCACAATCCACGCTTTGTTGCGTTGCCCCTCGAGTTGGGGTTCGGGACTCAGAATCCACGCTTTATTGCGTGGCCCCTCGAGTTGGGGTTAGGGACTCACAATCCACGCTTTGTTGCGTTGCCCCTCGAGTTGGGGTTAGGGACTCACAATGCACGCTTTGTTGCGTGGCCCCTGGGGTTGGGGTTAGGGACTCACAATCCACGCTTTGTTGCGTGGCCCCTCGAGTTGGGATTAGGGACTCACAATCCATGCTTTGCTGCGTGGCCCCTTGAGTTGGGGTTAGGGACTCACAATCCACGCTTTGCTGCGTGGCCCCTCGAGTTGGGGTTAGGGACTCGAAATCCATGCTTTGTTGCGTGGCCCCTTGAGTTGGGGTTAGGGACTCACAATCCTTGCCTTGTTGTGTGGCCCCTCGAGTTGGGGTAAGGGACTCACAATCCACGCTTTGTTGCGTGGCCCCTCGAGTTGGGGTTAGGGACTCAAAATCCATGCTTTGTTGTGTCACCCCTCGAGTTGGGGTAAGGGACTCACAATCCACGCTTTGTTGCGTGGCCCCTCGGGGTGGGGTTAGGGACTCACAATCCACGCTTTGTTGCCTGGCCACTGGAGTTGGGGTTAGGGACTCACAATCCACTCATTGTTGCGTGGCCCCTCGAGTTGGGGTTGGGGACTCACAATCCACGCTTTGTTGCGTTGCCCCTCGAGTTGGGGTTCGGGACTCAGAATCCACGCTTTATTGCGTGGCCCCTCGAGTTGGGGTTAGGGACTCACAATCCACGCTTTGTTGCGTTGCCCCTCGAGTTGGGGTTAGGGACTCACAATCCACGCTTTGTTGCGTGGGCCCTCGAGTTGGGGTTAGGGACTCACAATCCACGCTTTGTTGCGTGGCCCCTCGAGTTGGGATTAGGGACTCACAATCCATGCTTTGCTGCGTGGCCCCTTGAGTTGGGGTTAGGGACTCACAATCCACGCTTTGCTGCGTGGCCCCTCGAGTTGGGGTTAGGGACTCGAAATCCATGCTTTGTTGCGTGGCCCCTTGAGTTGGGGTTAGGGACTCACAATCCTTGCCTTGTTGTGTGGCCCCTCGAGTTGGGGTTAGGGACTCGAAATCCATGCTTTGTTGCGTGGCCCCTTGAGTTGGGGTTAGGGACTCACAATCCTTGCCTTGTTGTGTGGCCCCTTGAGTTGGGGTTAGGGACTCACAATCCACGCTTTGCTGCGTGGCCCCTCGAGTTGGGGTTAGGGACTCGAAATCCATGCTTTGTTGCGTGGCCCCTTGAGTTGGGGTTAGGGACTCACAATCCTTGCCTTGTTGTGTGGCCCCTCGAGTTGGGGTTAGGGACTCACAATCCATGCTTTTTTGTTTGACCCCCAGAGTTGGGGTTACGGACTCACAATCCGCGCTTTGTTGCGTTGCCCCTCGAGTTGGGGTTAGGGACTCACAATCCATGCTTTTTTGCGTGGCCCCTTGAGTTGGGGTTGGAGACTCACAATCCACGCTTTGTTGCGTGGCCCCTCGAGTTGGGGTTGGGGACTCACAATCCAAGCTTTGTTGCGTGGCCCCTCGAGGTGGGGTAAGGGACTCACAATCCACGCTTTGTTGCGTTGCCCCTCGAGTTGGGGTTAGGGACTCACAATCCACGCTTTGTTGCGTTGCCCCTCCAGTTGGGGTTAGGGACTCACAATCCACTCATTGTTGCGTGGCCCCTCGAGTTGGGGTAAGGGACTCACAATCCACGCTTTGTTGCGTGGCCCCTCGAGTTGGGGTTAGGGACTCAAAATCCATGCTTTGTTGTGTCACCCCTCGAGTTGGGGTAAGGGACTCACAATCCACGCTTTGTTGCGTGGCCCCTCGGGGTGGGGTTAGGGACTCACGATCCACGCTTTGTTGCCTGGCCACTGGAGTTGGGGTTAGGGACTCACAATCCACTCATTGTTGCGTGGCCCCTCAAGTTGGGGTTGGGGACTCACAATCCACGCTTTGTTGCGTTGCCCCTCGAGTTGGGGTTCGGGACTCAGAATCCACGCTTTATTGCGTGGCCCCTCGAGTTGGGGTAAGGGACTCACAATCCACGCTTTGTTGCGTGGCCCCTCGAGTTGGGATTAGGGACTCACAATCCATGCTTTGCTGCGTGGCCCCTTGAGTTGGGGTTAGGGACTCACAATCCACGCTTTGCTGCGTGGCCCCTCGAGTTGGGGTTAGGGACTCGAAATCCATGCTTTGTTGCGTGGCCCCTTGAGTTGGGGTTAGGGACTCACAATCCTTGCCTTGTTGTGTGGCCCCTCGAGTTGGGGTTAGGGACTCACAATCCACGCTTTATTGCTTGGCCTCGAGTTGGGGTTAGGGACTCACAATCCATGCTTTGTTGCGTCGCCCCTGGAGTTGGGGTTAGGGACTCACAATCCACGCTTTGTTGCGTGGCCCCTCGAGTTCGGGTTAGGGACTCACAATCCACGCTTTGTTGCATGGCCCCCCGACTTATGGTTAGGGACTCACAATCCATGCTTTTTTGTTTGACCCCCAGAGTTGGGGTTACGGACTCACAATCCGCGCTTTGTTGCGTTGCCCCTCGAGTTGGGGTTAGGGACTCACAATCCATGCTTTTTTGCGTGGCCCCTTGAGTTGGGGTTGGAGACTCACAATCCACGCTTTGTTGCGTGGCCCCTCGAGTTGGGGTTGGGGACTCACAATCCAAGCTTTGTTGCGTGGCCCCTCGAGGTGGGGTAAGGGACTCACAATCCACGCTTTGTTGCGTGGCCCCTCGAGTTGGGGTTAGGGACTCACAATCCACGCTTTGTTGCGTTGCCCCTCCAGTTGGGGTTAGGGACTCACAATCCACTCATTGTTGCGTGGCCCCTCGAGTTGGGGTAAGGGACTCACAATCCACGCGTTGTTGCGTGGCCCCTCGAGTTGGGGTTAGGGACTCAAAATCCATGCTTTGTTGTGTCACCCCTCGAGTTGGGGTAAGGGACTCACAATCCACGCTTTGTTGCGTGGCCCCTCGGGGTGGGGTTAGGGACTCACGATCCACGCTTTGTTGCCTGGCCACTGGAGTTGGGGTTAGGGACTCACAATCCACTCATTGTTGCGTGGCCCCTCAAGTTGGGGTTGGGGACTCACAATCCACGCTTTGTTGCCTTGCCCCTCGAGTTGGGGTTCGGGACTCAGAATCCACGCTTTATTGCGTGGCCCCTCGAGTTGGGGTAAGGGACTCACAATCCACGCTTTGTTGCGTGGCCCCTCGAGTTGGGGTTAGGGACTCACAATCCACGCTTTGTTGCGTGGCCCCTCGAGTTGGGGTTAGGGACTCACAATCCATGCTTTGTTGCGTGGCCCCTCGAGTTGGGGTTAGGGACTCACAATCCACGCTTTGTTGCGTGGCCCCTCCAGTTGGGGTTAGGGACTCACAATCCACGCTTTGTTGCGTGGCCCCTTGAGTTGGGGTTAGGGACTCACAATCCACGCTTTGTTGCGTGGCCCCTCGAGTTGGGGTTAGGGACTCACAATCCACGCTTTGTTGCGTGGCCCCTCGAGTTGGGATTAGGGACTCACAATCCATGCTTTGCTGCGTGGCCCCTTGAGTTGGGGTTAGGGACTCACAATCCACGCTTTGCTGCGTGGCCCCTCGAGTTGGGGTTAGGGACTCACAATCCATGCTTTGTTGCCTGGCCCCTCGAGTTGGGGTTAGGGACTCACAATCCATGCCTTGTTGTGTGGCCCCTCGAGTTGGGGTTAGGGACTCACAATCCACGCTTTATTGCTTGGCCTTGAGTTGGGGTTAGGGACTCACAATCCATGCTTTGTTGCGTCGCCCCTGGAGTTGGGGTTAGGGACTCACAATCCACGCTTTGTTGCGTGGCCCCTCGAGTTCGGGTTAGGGACTCACAATCCACGCTTTGTTGCGTGGCCCCCCGACTTATGGTTAGGGACTCACAATCCAGGCTTTTTTGTT
Source organism: Eutreptiella sp. 'Long Island Sound 2002' (assembly GCA_964036045.1). NCBI lineage: Eukaryota > Euglenozoa > Euglenophyceae > Eutreptiales > Eutreptiaceae > Eutreptiella > Eutreptiella sp. 'Long Island Sound 2002'. The sequence goes on along the minus strand of OZ038380.1, from coordinate 121,280,199 downwards.
TGACCCCTAGACATGGGGTTAGGGACTCACAATCCGCGCTTTGTTGCGTTGCCCCTCGAGTTGGGGTTAGGGACTCACAATCCATGCTTTTTTGCGTGGCCCCTTGAGTTGGGGTTGGAGACTCACAATCCACGCTTTGTTGCGTGGCCCCTCGAGTTGGGATTGGGGACTCACAATCCACGCTTTGTTGCGTGGCCCCTCGAGTTGGGGTAAGGGACTCACAATCCACGCTTTGTTGCGTGGCCCCTCGGGTTGGGGTTAGGGACTCACAATCCACGCTTTGTTGCGTTGCCCCTCGAGTTGGGGTTAGGGACTCACAATCCACTCATTGTTGCGTGGCCCCTCGAGTTGGGGTAAGGGACTCACAATCCACGCTTTGTTGCGTGGCCCCTCGAGTTGGGGTTAGGGACTCAAAATCCATGCTTTGTTGTGTCACCCCTCGAGTTGGGGTAAGGGACTCACAATCCACGCTTTGTTGCGTGGCCCCTCGGGGTGGGGTTAGGGACTCACAATCCACGCTTTGTTGCCTGGCCACTGGAGCTGGGGTTAGGGACTCACAATCCACTCATTGTTGCGTGGCCCCTCGAGTTGGGGTTGGGGACTCACAATCCACGCTTTGTTGCGTTGCCCCTCGAGTTGGGGTTAGGGACTCAGAATCCACGCTTTATTGCGTGGCCCCTCGAGTTGGGGTAAGGGACTCACAATCCACGCTTTGTTGCGTGGCCCCTCGGGTTGGGGTTAGGGACTCACCACCCACGCTTTGTTGCGTGGCCCCTGGAGTTGGGGTTAGGGACTCACAATCCACGCATTGTTGCGTGGCCCCTCGAATTGGGGTTGGGGACTCACAATCCACGCTTTGCTGCGGGGCCCCTCGAGTTGGGGTTAGGCACTCAAAATCCATGCTTTTTTGTGTGGCCCCTAGAGTTGGGGTTAGGGACTCACAATCCACGCTTTTTTGTGTGGCCCCTCGAGTTGGGGTTAGGGACTCACCATCCACGCTTTGTTGCGTGGCCCCTCGAGTTGGGGTTAGGGACTCACAATCCACGCTTTGTTGCGTGGCCCCTCGAGTTGGGATTAGGGACTCACAATCCATGCTTTGCTGCGTGGCCCCTTGAGTTGGGGTTAGGGACTCACAATCCACGCTTTGCTGCGTGGCCCCTCGAGTTGGGGTTAGGGACTCGAAATCCATGCTTTGTTGCGTGGCCCCTTGAGTTGGGGTTAGGGACTCACAATCCTTGCCTTGTTGTGTGGCCCCTCGAGTTGGGGTTAGGGACTCACAATCCACGCTTTATTGCTTGGCCTCGAGTTGGGGTTAGGGACTCACAATCCACGCTTTGTTGCATGGCCCCCCGACTTATGGTTAGGGACTCACAATCCATGCTTTTTTGTTTGACCCCTAGAGTTGGGGTTAGGGACTCACAATCCGCGCTTTGTTGCGTTGCCCCTCGAGTTGGGGTTAGGGACTCACAATCCATGCTTTTTTGCGTGGCCCCTTGAGTTGGGGTTGGAGACTCACAATCCACGCTTTGTTGCGTGGCCCCTTGATTTGGGGTTGGGGACTCACAATCCACGCTTTGTTGCGTGGCCCCTCGAGTTGGGGTTAGGGACTCACAATCCACGCTTTGTTGCGTTGCCCCTCCAGTTGGGGTTAGGGACTCACAATCCACTCATTGTTGCGTGGCCCCTCGAGTTGGGGTAAGGGACTCACAATCCACGCTTTGTTGCGTGGCCCCTCGAGTTGGGGTTAGGGACTCAAAATCCATGCTTTGTTGTGTCACCCCTCGAGTTGGGGTAAGGGACTCACAATCCACGCTTTGTTGCGTGGCCCCTCGGGGTGGGGTTAGGGACTCACAATCCACGCTTTGTTGCCTGGCCACTGGAGTTGGGGTTAGGGACTCACAATCCACTCATTGTTGCGTGGCCCCTCGAGTTGGGGTTGGGGACTCACAATCCACGCTTTGTTGCGTTGCCCCTCGAGTTGGGGTTCGGGACTCAGAATCCACGCTTTATTGCGTGGCCCCTCGAGTTGGGGTAAGGGACTCACAATCCACGCTTTGTTGCGTGGCCCCTCGAGTTGGGGTTAGGGACTCACAATCCACGCTTTGTTGCGTGGCCCCTCGAGTTGGGGTTAGGGACTCACAATCCATGCTTTGTTGCGTGGCCCCTCGAGTTGGGGTTAGGGACTCACAATCCACGCTTTGTTGCGTGGCCCCTCCAGTTGGGGTTAGGGACTCACAATCCACGCTTTGTTGCGTGGCCCCTTGAGTTGGGGTTAGGGACTCACAATCCACGCTTTGTTGCGTGGCCCCTCGAGTTGGGGTTAGGGACTCACAATCCACGCTTTGTTGCGTGGCCCCTCGAGTTGGGATTAGGGACTCACAATCCATGCTTTGCTGCGTGGCCCCTTGAGTTGGGGTTAGGGACTCACAATCCACGCTTTGCTGCGTGGCCCCTCGAGTCGGGGTTAGGGACTCACAATCCATGCTTTGTTGCGTGGCCCCTCGAGTTGGGGTTAGGGACTCACAATCCATGCCTTGTTGTGTGGCCCCTCGAGTTGGGGTTAGGGACTCACAATCCACGCTTTATTGCTTGGCCTCGAGTTGGGGTTAGGGACTCACAATCCATGCTTTGTTGCGTCGCCCCTGGAGTTGGGGTTAGGGACTCACAATCCACGCTTTGTTGCGTGGCCCCTCGAGTTCGGGTTAGGGACTCACAATCCACGCTTTGTTGCGTGGCCCCCCGACTTATGGTTAGGGACTCACAATCCAGGCTTTTTTGTTTTACCCCTAGACATGGGGTTAGGGACTCACAATCCGCGCTTTGTTGCGTTGCCCCTCGAGTTGGGGTTAGGGACTCACAATCCATGCTTTTTTGCGTGGCCCCTTGAGTTGGGGTTGGAGACTCACAATCCACGCTTTGTTGCGTGGCCCCTCGAGTTGGGATTGGGGACTCACAATCCACGCATTGTTGCGTGGCCCCTCGAGTTGGGGTAAGGGACTCACAATCCACGCTTTGTTGCGTGGCCCCTCGGGTTGGGTCAGGGACTCACAATCCACGCTTTGTTGCGTTGCCCCTCGAGTTGGGGTTAGGGACTCACAATCCACTCATTGTTGCGTGGCCCCTCGAGTTGGGGTAAGGGACTCACAATCCACGCTTTGTTGCGTGGCCCCTCGAGTTGGGGTTAGGGACTCAAAATCCATGCTTTGTTGTGTCACCCCTCGAGTTGGGGTAAGGGACTCACAATCCACGCTTTGTTGCGTGGCCCCTCGGGGTGGGGTTAGGGACTCACAATCCACGCTTTGTTGCCTGGCCACTGGAGCTGGGGTTAGGGACTCACAATCCACTCATTGTTGCGTGGCCCCTCGAGTTGGGGTTGGGGACTCACAATCCACGCTTTGTTGCGTTGCCCCTCGAGTTGGGGTTCGGGACTCAGAATCCACGCTTTATTGCGTGGCCCCTAGAGTTGGGGTTGGGGACTCACAATCCACGCTTTTTGTGTGGCCCCTCGAGTTGGGGTTAGGGACTCACCATCCACGCTTTGTTGCGTGGCCCCTCCAGTTGGGGTTAGGGACTAACAATCCACGCTTTGTTGCGTGGCCCCTCGAGTTGGGGTTAGGGACTCACAATCCACGCTTTGTTGCGTGGCCCCTCGAGCTGGGGTTAGGGACTCGCAATCCACGCTTTGCTGCGTGGCCCCTCGAGTTGGGGTCAGGGACTCACAATCCATGCTTTGTTGCGTGGCCCCTTGAGTTGGGGTTAGGGACTCACAATCCATGCTTTGTTGTGTGGCCCCTCGAGTTGGGGTTAGGGACTCACAATCCACGCTTTATTGCTTGGCCTCGAGTTGGGGTTAGGGACTCACAATCCATGCTTTGTTGCGTCGCCCCTCAAGTTGGGGTTAGGGACTCACAATCCACGCTTTGTTGCGTGGCCCCTCGAGTTCGGGTTAGGGACTCGCAATCCACGCTTTGTTGCGTGGCCCCTCGACGTATGGTTAGGGACTCACAATCCATGCTTTTTTGTTTGACCCCTAGAGTTGGGGTTAGGGACTCACAATCCGCGCTTTGTTGCGTCGCCCCTCGAGTTGGGGTTAGGGACTCACAATCCATGCTTTTTTGCGTGGCCCCTCGAGTTCGCGTTGGGGACTCACAATCCACGCTTTGTTGCGTGGCCCCTCGAGTTGGGGTTAGGGGCTCACAATCCATGCTTTTCCGTGTGGCCCCTAGAGTTGGGGTTAGGGACTCACAATCGACGCTTTGTTGCGTTGCCCCTCGAGTTGGGGTTAGGGACTCACAATCCACGCTTTGTTGCGTGGCCCCTCGAGTTGGGGTTAGGGACTCACAATCCACGCTTTGTTGCGTGGCCCCTCGAGGTGGGGTTAGGGACTCACAATCCACGCTTTGTTGCGTGGCCCCTCGAGTTGGGGTTAGGGACTCACAATCCACGCATTGTTGCGTGGCCCCTCGAGTTGGGGTTAGGGACTCACAATCCACGCTTTGTTGCGTGGCCCCTCGAGTTGGGGTTAGGGACTCACAATCCACGCTTTGTTGCGTGGCCCCTCGAGTTGGGGTTAGGGACTCACAATCCACGCATTGTTGCGTGGCCACTCGAGTTGGGGTTAGGGGCTCACAATCCATGTTTTTTTCTGTGGCCCCTAGAGTTGGGGTTAGGGTCTCACAATCCACGCACTGTTGCGTGGCCCCTCGAGTTGGGGTAAGGGACTCACGATCCACGCTTTGTTGCGTGGCCCCTCGGGTTGGGGTTAGGGACTCACAATCCACGCTTTGTTGCGTGGCCCGTGGAGTTGGGCTTAGGGACTCACAATCCACGCATTGTTGCGTGGCTCCTCGAGTTGGGGTTGGGGACTCACAATCGATGCTTTTTTGTGTGGCCCCTAGAGTTGGGGTTAGGGACTCACAATCCACGCTTTGCTGCGTGGCCCCTCGAGTTGGGGTTAGGGACTCACAATCCACGCTTTATTGCGTGGCCCCTCAAATTGGGGTTGGGGACTCACAATCCACGCTTTGTTGCGTGGCCCCTCGAGTTGGGGTTAGGGACTCACAATCCACGCTTTGTTGCGTGGCCCCTCGAGTTGGGGTTAGGGACTCACAATCCACGCATTGTTGCGTGGCCCCTCGAGTTGGGGTTAGGGGCTCACAATCCATGCTTTTTTGTGTGGCCCCTAGAGTTGGGGTTAGGGACTCACAATCCACGCTTTGTTGCGTTGCCCCTCGAGTTGGGGTTAGGGACTCACAATCCACGCTTTGTGGCGTGGTCCCTCCAGTTGGGGTTAGGGACTCACAATCCATGCTTTTTTGTGTGGCCCCTCGAGTTGGGTTAAGGGACTCACAATCCACGCTTTGTTGCGTGGCCCCTCGGGTTGGGGTTAGGGACTCACAATCCACGTATTGTTGCGTGGCCCCTCGAGTTGGGGTTAGGGGCTCACAATCCATGCTTTTTTGTGTGGCCCCTCGAGTTGGGTTAAGGGACTCACAATCCACGCTTTGTTGCGTGGCCCCTCGGGTTGGGGTTAGGGACTCACAATCCACGCTTTGTTGCGTGGCCCCTCGAGTTGGGGTTAAGGACTCACAATCCACGTATTGTTGCGTGGCCCCTAGAATTGGGGTTGGGGACTCACAATCCACGCTTTGTTGCGTGGCCCCTCGAGTTGGGGTAAGGGACTCACAATCCACGCTTTGTTGCGTGGCCCCTCGGGTTGCGGTTAGGGACTCACAATCGACGCATTGTTGCGTGGCTCCTCAGGTTGGGGTTGGGGACTCACAATCCATGCTTTTTTGTGTGGCCCCTAGAGTTGGGGTTAGGGACTCACAATCCACGCTTTGTTGCGTTGCCCCTCGAGTTGGGGTTAGGGACTCACAATCCAAGCTTTGTTGTGTGGCCCCTTGAGTTGGGGTTAGGGACTCACAATCCACGCTTTGTTGCGTGGCCCCTCGAGTTGGGGTTAGGGACTCACAATCCACGCACCGTTGCGTGGCCCCTCCAGTCGGGGTTAGGGACTCACAATCCACCCATTGTTGCGTGGCTCCTCGAGTTGGGGTTGGGGACTCACAATCCATGCTTTTTTGTGTGGCCCCTAGAGTTGGGGTTAGGGACTCACAATCCACGCTTTGTTGCGTTGCCCCTCGAGTTGGGGTTAGGGACTCACAATCCACGCTTTGCTGCGTGGCCCCTCGAATTGGGGTTAGGGACTCACAATCCACACTTTATTGCGTGGCCCCTCGAGTAGGGGTTAGGGACTCACAATCCACGCTTTGTTGCGTGGCCCCTCGAGTTGGGGTTAGGGACTCACAATCCACGCTTTGTTGCGTGGCCCCTCGAGTTGGGGTTAGGGACTCACAATCCACGCATTGTTGAGTGGCCCCTCGAGTTGGGGTTAGGGGCTCACAATCCACGCTTTGCTGCGTGGCCCCTCGAGTTTGGGTTAGGGACTCACAATCCATGCTTTGTTGCGTGGCCCCTCGAGTTGGGGTTAGGGACTCACAATCCATGCTTTGTTGCGTGGCCCCTCGAGTTGGGGTTAGGGACTCACAATCCACGCTTTGTTGCGTGGCCCCTCGAGTTGGGGTTGGGGACTCACAATCCACGCTTTATTGCGTGGCCCCTTGAGTTGGGGTCAGGGACTCACAATCCACGCTTTGTTGCGTGGCCCCTCGAGTTGGGGTTAGGGACTCACAATCCACGCTTTGTTGCGTGGCCCCTGGAGTTGGGGTTAGGGACTCAGAATCCACTCTTTGTTGCGTGGCCCCTCGAGTTGGGGTTAGGCACTCACAATCCACGCTTTGTTGCGTGGCCCCTCGAGTTGGGGTTAGGGACTCACAATCCATGCTTTGTTGCGTGGCCCCTCGAGTTGGGGTTAGGGACTCACAATCCACGCTTTGTTGCGTGGCCCCTCGAGTTGGGGTTAGGGACTCACAATCCACGCTTTGTTGCGTGGCCCCTCGAATTGGGGTTCGGGACTCACAATCCATGCTTTGTTGCGTGGCCCCTCAAGTTGGGGTTAGGGACTCACAATCCACGCATTGTTGCGTGGCCCCTCGAGTTGGGGTTAGGGGCTCACAATCCATGCTTTTTTGTGTGGCCCCTAGAGTTGGAGTTAGGGACTCACAATCCACGCTTTGTTGCGTTGCCCCTTGAGTTGGGGTTCGGGACTCACAATCCACGCATTGTTGCGTGGCCCCTCGAGTTGGGGTAAGGGACTCACAATCCACGCTTTGTTGCGTGGCCCTCGGGTTGGGGTTAGGGACTCACAATCCACGCTTTGCTGCGTGGCCCCTGGAGTTGGGGTTAGGGACTCACAATCCACGCTTTGTTGCGTGGCCCCTCGAGTTGGGGTTGGGGACTCACCATCCACGCTTTGCTGCGGGGCCCCTCGAGTTGGGCACAGGGACTCACAATCCATGCTTTTTGTGTGGCCCCTAGAGTTGGGGTTACGGACTCACAATCCACACTTTGTTGCGTGGCCCCTCGAGTTGGGGTTAGGGTCTCACAATCCATGCTTTGTTGCGTGGCCCTTGAAGTTGGGGTTAGGGACTCACAATCCACGCTTTTTTGCGTGGCCCCTCGAGTTGGGGTTAGGGACTCACAATCCATGCTTTGTTGCGTGGCCCCTGGAGTTGGGGTTAGGGACTCACAATCGACGCTTTGTTGCGTGGCCCCTGGAGTTGGGGTTGGGGACTCACCATCCACGCTTTGCTGCGGGGCCCCTGGAGTTGGGCACAGGGACTCACAATCCATGCTTTTTGTGTGGCCCCTAGAGTTGGGGTTACGGACTCACAATCCACACTTTGTTGCGTGGCCCCTCGAGTTGGGGTTAGGGTCTCACAATCCATGCTTTGTTGCGTGGCCCTTGAAGTTGGGGTTAGGGACTCACAATCCACGCTTTTTTGCGTGGCCCCTCGAGTTGGGGTTAGGGACTCACAATCCATGCTTTGTTGCGTGGCCCCTGGAGTTGGGGTTAGGGACTCACAATCCATGCTTTGTTGCGTGGCCCCTCAAGTTGGGGTTAGGGACTCACAATCCACGCTTCCCTGTGTGGCCCCTCAAGTTGGGGTTAGGGACTCACAATCCACGCTTTATTGCGTGGCCCCCCGAGTTGGGGTTAGGGACTCACAATCCACGCTTTGTTGCGTGGCCCCACGAGTTGGGGTTAGGGACTCACAATCCACGCTTTGTTGCGTGGCCCCTCGAGTTGGGGTTAGGGACTCACAATCCATGCTTTGTTGCGTGGCCCCCCGAGTTGGGGTTAGGGAGTCACAATCCATGCTTTGTTGCGTGGCCCCTCGAGTTGGGGTTAGGGACTCATAATCCACGCTTTGTTGCGTGGCCCCTCGAATTGGGGTTAGGGACTCACAATCCATGCTTTGTTGCGTGGCCCCTCAAGTTGGGGTTAGGGACTCATAACCCACGCTTTGTTGCGTGGCCCCTCGAATTGGGGTTAGGGACTCACAATCCATGCTTTGTTGCGTGGCCCCTGGAGTTGGGGTTAGGGACTCACAATCCATGCTTTGTTGCGTGGCCCCTCGAGTTGGGGTTAGGGACTCACAATCCACGCTTTATTGCGTGGCCCCCCGAGTTGGGGTTAGGGACTCACAATCCACGCTTTGTTGCGTGGCCCCACGAGTTGGGGTTAGGGACTCACCATCCACGCTTTGTTGCGTGGCCCCTCGAGTTGGGGTTAGGGACTCACAATCCACGCTTTGTTGCGTGGCCCCTCGAGTTGGGGTTAGGGACTCACAATCCATGCTTTGTTGCGTGGCCCCTCGAGTTTGGGTTAGGGACTCACACTCCACGCTTTGTTGCGTGGCCCCTCGAATTGGGGTTAGGGACTCATAATCCACGCTTTGTTGCGTGGCCCCTCGAATTGGGGTAAGGGACTCACAATCCATGCTTTGTTGCGTGGCCCCTCAAGTTGGGGTTAGGGACTCACAATCCACGCATTGTTGCGTGGCCCCTCGAGTTGGGGTTAGGGGCTCACAATCCATGCTTTTTTGTGTGGCCCCTAGAGTTGGAGTTAGGGAATCACAATCCACGCTTTGTTGCGTTGCCCCTTGAGTTGGGGTTCGGGACTCACAATCCACGCATTGTTGCGTGGCCCCTTGAGTTGGGGTAAGGGACTCACAATCCACGCTTTGTTGCGTGGCCCCTCGGGTTGGGGTTAGGGACTCACAATCCACGCTTTGCTGCGTGGCCCCTGGAGTTGGGGTTAGGGACTCACAATCCACGCTTTGTTGCGTGGCCCCTCGAGTTGGGGTTGGGGACTCACCATCCACGCTTTGCTGCGGGGCCCCTCGAGTTGGGCACAGGGACTTACAATCCATGCTTTTTGTGTGGCCCCTAGAGTTGGGGTTACGGACTCACAATCCACACTTTGTTGCGTGGCCCCTCGAGTTGGGGTTAGGGTCTCACAATCCATGCTTTGTTGCGTGGCCCTTGAAGTTGGGGTTAGGGACTCACAATCCACGCTTTTTTGCGTGGCCCCTCGAGTTGGGGTTAGGGACTCACAATCCATGCTTTGTTGCGTGGCCCCTGGAGTTGGGTTTAGGGACTCACAATCCACGCTTTGTTGCGTGGCCCCTGGAGTTGGGGTTAGGGACTCACAATCCACGCTTTGTTGCGTGGCCCCTCGAGTTGGGGTTGGGGACTCACCATCCACGCTTTGCTGCGGGGCCCCTGGAGTTGGGCACAGGGACTCACAATCCATGCTTTTTGTGTGGCCCCTAGATTTGGGGTTACGGACTCACAATCCACACTTTGTTGCGTGGCCCCTCGAGTTGGGGTTAGGGTCTCACAATCCATGCTTTGTTGCGTGGCCCTTGAAGTTGGGGTTAGGGACTCACAATCCACGCTTTTTTGCGTGGCCCCTCGAGTTGGGGTTAGGGACTCACAATCCATGCTTTGTTGCGTGGCCCCTGGATTTGGGGTTAGGGACTCACAATCCATGCTTTGTTGCGTGGCCCCTCAAGTTGGGGTTAGGGACTCACAATCCACGCTTCCCTGTGTGGCCCCTCAAGTTGGGGTTAGGGACTCACAATCCACGCTTTGTTGCGTGGCCCCACGAGTTGGGGTTAGGGACTCACCATCCACGCTTTGTTGCGTGGCCCCTCGAGTTGGGGTTAGGGACTCACAATCCACGCCTTGTTGCGTGGCCCCTCGAGTTGGGGTTAGGGACTCACAATCCATGCTTTGTTGCGTGGCCCCCCGAGTTGGGGTTAGGGAGTCACAATCCATGCTTTGTTGCGTGGCCCCTCGAGTTGGGGTTAGGGACTCATAATCCACGCTTTGTTGCGTGCCCCCTCGAATTGGGGTTAGGGACTCACAATCCATGTTTTGTTGCGTGGCCCCTCAAGTTGGGGTTAGGGACTCATAATCCACGCTTTGTTGCGTGGCCCCTCGAATTGGGGTTAGGGACTCACAATCCATGCTTTGTTGCGTGGCCCCTGGAGTTGGGGTTAGGGACTCACAATCCATGCTTTGTTGCGTGGCCCCTCGAGTTGGGGTTAGGGACTCATAATCCACGCTTTGTTGCGTGGCCCCTCGAATTGGGGTTAGGGACTCACAATCCATGCTTTGTTGCGTGGCCCCTGGAGTTGGGGTTAGGGACTCACAATCCATGCTTTGTTGCGTGGCCCACCGAGTTGGGGTTAGGGACTCACAATCCACGCTTCCCTGTGTGGCCCCTCAAGTTGGGGTTAGGGACTCACAATCCACGCTTTATTGCGTGGCCCCCCGAGTTGGGGTTAGGGACTCACAATCCACGCTTTGTTGCGTGGCCCCACGAGTTGGGGTTAGGGACTCACCATCCACGCTTTGTTGCGTGGCCCCTCGAGTTGGGATTAGGGACTCACAATCCACGCTTTGTTGCGTGGCCCCTCGAGTTGGGGTTAGGGACTCACAATCCATGCTTTGTTGCGTGGCCCCTCGAGTTTGGGTTAGGGACTCACAATCCACGCTTTGTTGCGTGGCCCCTCGAATTGGGGTTAGGGACTCATAATCCACGCTTTGTTGCGTGGCCCCTCGAATTGGGGTTAGGGACTCACAATCCATGCTTTGTTGCGTGGCCCCTCAAGTTGGGGTTAGGGACTCACAATCCACGCATTGTTGCGTGGCCCCTCGAGTTGGGGTTAGGGGCTCACAATCCATGCTTTTTTGTGTGGCCCCTAGAGTTGGAGTTAGGGAATCACAATCCACGCTTTGTTGCGTTGCCCCTTCAGTTGGGGTTCGGGACTCACAATCCACGCATTGTTGCGTGGCCCCTTGAGTTGGGGTAAGGGACTCACAATCCACGCTTTGTTGCGTGGCCCTCGGGTTGGGGTTAGGGACTCACCATCCACGCTTTGTTGCGTGGCCCCTGGAGTTGGGGTTAGGGACTCACAATCCACGCTTTGTGGCGTGGCCCCTCGAGTTGGGGTCGGGGACTCACCATCCACGCTTTGCTGCGGGGCCCCTCGAGTTGGGCTCAGGGACTCACAATCCATGCTTTTTGTGTGGCCCCTAGAGTTGGGGTCACGGACTCACAATCCACGCTTTGTTGCGTGGCCCCTCGAGTTGGGGTTAGGGTCTCACAATCCATGCTTTGTTGCGTGGCCCTTGAAGTTGGGGTTAGGGACTCACAATCCACGCTTTGTTGCGTGGCCCCTCGAGTTGGGGTTAGGGACTCACAATCCATGCCTTGTTGCGTGGCCCCTCGAGTTGGGGTTAGGGACTCACAATCCATGCTTTGTTGCGTGGCCCCTCGAGTTGGGGTAAGGGACTCACAATCCACGCTTTGTTGCGTGGCCCCACAAGTTGGGGTTAGGTACTCACAATCCACGCTTTATTGCGTGGCCCTCCGAGTTGGGGTTAGGGACTCACAATCCACGCATTGTTGCGTGGCCCCTGGAGTTGGGGTTAGGGGCTCACAATCCATGCTTTTTTGTGTTGGGCCCTAGATTTGGGGTTCGGGAGTCACAATCCACGCATTGTTGCGTGGCCCCTCGAGTTGGGGTAAGGGACTCACAATCCACGCTTTGTTGCGTGGCCCCTCGGGTTGGGGTTAGGGACTCACAATCCACGCTTTGTTGCGTGGCCCCTCGAGTTGGGGTTAGGGACTCACAATCCACGCTTTGTTGCGTGGCCCCTGGAGTTGGGGTTAGGGACTCACAATCCATGCTTTGTTGCGTGGCCCCTCGAGTTGGGGTTGGGGACTCACCATCCACTCTTTGCTGCGTGGCCCCTCGATTTGGGCTCAGGGACTCACAATCCATGCTTTTTGTGTGGCCCCTAGAGTTGGGGTTACAGACTCACAATCCACGCTCTGTTGCGTGGTCCCTCGAATTGGGGTTAGGGACTCATAATCCACGCTTTGTTGCGTGGCCCCTCGAATTGGGGTTAGGGACTCACAATCCATGCTTTGTTGCGTGGCCCCTCAAGTTGGGGTTAGGGACTCACAATCCACGCATTGTTGCGTGGCCCCTCGAGTTGGGGTTAGGGGCTCACAATCCATGCTTTTTTGTGTGGCCCCTAGAGTTGGACTTAGGGAATCACAATCCACGCTTTGTTGCGTTGCCCCTTGAGTTGGGGTTCGGGACTCACAATCCACACATTGTTGCGTGGCCCCTTGAGTTGGGGTAAGGGACTCACAATCCAAGCTTTGTTGCGTGGCCCTCGGGTTGGGGTTAGGGACTCACCATCCACGCTTTGTTGCGTGGCCCCTGGAGTTGGGGTTAGGGACTCACAATCCACGCTTTGTTGCGTGGCCCCTCGAGTTGGGGTTGGGGACTCACCATCCACGCTTTGCTGCGGGGCCCCTCGAGTTGGGCTCAGGGACTCACAATCCATGCTTTTTGTGTGGCCCCTAGAGTTGGGGTTAGGGTCTCACAATCCATGCTTTGTTGCGTGGCCCTTGAAGTTGGGGTTAGGGACTCACAATCCACGCTTTGTTGCGTGGCCCCTCGAGTTGGGGTTAGGGACTCACAATCCATGCCTTGTTGCGTGGCCCCTCGAGTTGGGGTTAGGGACTCACAATCCATGCTTTGTTGCGTGGCCCCTCGAGTTGGAGTTAGGGACTCACAATCCACGCTTCCCTGTGTGGCCCCTCAAGTTGGGGTTAGGTACTCACAATCCACGCTTTATTGCGTGGCCCCCCGAGTTGGGGTTAGGGACTCACAATCCACGCATTGTTGCGTGGCCCCTCGAGTTGGGGTTAGGGGCTCACAATCCATGCTTTTTTGTGTGGCCCCTAGAGTTGGAGTTAGGGACTCACAATCCACGCTTTGTTGCGTTGCCCCTTGAGTTGGGGTTCGGGACTCACAATCCACGCATTGTTGCGTGGCCCCTGGAGTTGGGGTAAGGGACTCACAATCCACGGTTCTTTGCGTGGCCCTTAGAGTTGGGGTTAGGGACTCACAATCCACGCTTTGTTGCGTGGCCCCTGGAGTTGGGGTTAGGGACTCACAATCCACGCTTTGTTGCGTGGCCCCTCGAGTTGGGGTTGGGGACTCACCATCCACGCTTTGCTGCGTGGCCCCTCGAGTTGGGCTCAGGGACTCACAATCCATGCTTTTTGTGTGGCCCCTAGAGTTGGGGTTACAGACTCACAATCCACGCTCTGTTGCGTGGTCCCACGAGTTGGGGTTACGGACTCACAATCCATGCTTTGTTGCGTGGCCCTTGAAGTTGGGGTTAGGGACTCACAATCCACGCTTTTTTGCGTGGCCCCTCGAGTTGGGGTTAGGGACTCACAATCCACGCTTCCCTGTGTGGCCCCTCAAGTTGGGGTTAGGGACTCACAATCCACGCTTTGTTGCGTGGCCCCACGAGTTGGGGTTAGGGACTCACCATCCACGCTTTGTTGCGTGGCCCCTCGAGTTGGGGTTAGGGACTCACAATCCACGCTTTGTTGCGTGGCCCCTCGAGTTGGGGTTAGGGACTCACAATCCATGCTTTGTTGCGTGGCCCCCCGAGTTGGGGTTAGGGAGTCACAATCCATGCTTTGTTGCGAGGCCCCTCGACTTGGGGTTAGGGACTCACAATCCACGCTTTGTTGCGTGGCCCCTCGAGTTGGGTTTAGGGACTCACCATCCACTCTTTGTTGCGTGGCCCCTCGAGTTGGGGTTAGGGACTCACAATCCATGCTTTGTTGCGTGGCCCCTCAAGTTGGGGTTAGGGACTCAGAATCCACGCATTGTTGCGTGGCCCCTCGAGTTGGGGTTAGGGGCTCACAATCCATGCTTTTTTGTGTGGCCCCTAGAGTTGGAGTTAGGGACTCACAATCCACGCTTTGTTGCGTTGCCCCTTGAGTTGGGGTTCGGGACTCACAATCCAGGGATTGTTGCGTGGCCCCTTGAGCTGGGGTAAGGGACTCACAATCCACGCTTTGTTGCGTGGCCCTCGGGTTGGGGTTAGGGACTCACAATCCACGCTTTGTTGCGTGGCCCCTGGAGTTGGCGTTAGGGACTCACAATCCACGCTTTGTTGCGTGGCCCCTCGAGTTGGGGTTAGGGACTCACAATCCACGCTTTGTTGCGTGGCCCCTCGAGTTGGGGTTGGGGACTCACCATCCACTCTTTGCTGCGTGGCCCCTCGAGTTGGGCTCAGGGACTCACAATCCATGCTTTTTGTGTGGCCCCTAGAGTTGGGGTTACAGACTCACAATCCACGCTCTGTTGCGTGGTCCCTCGAATTGGGGTTAGGGACTCATAATCCACGCTTTGTTGCGTGGCCCCTCGAATTGGGGTTAGGGACTCACAATCCATGCTTTGTTGCGTGGCCCCTCAAGTTGGGGTTAGGGACTCACAATCCACGCATTGTTGCGTGGCCCCTCGAGTTGGGGTTAGGGGCTCACAATCCATGCTTTTTTGTGTGGCCCCTAGAGTTGGACTTAGGGAATCACAATCCACGCTTTGTTGCGTTGCCCCTTGAGTTGGGGTTCGGGACTCACAATCCACGCATTGTTGCGTGGCCCCTTGAGTTGGGGTAAGGGACTCACAATCCAAGCTTTGTTGCGTGGCCCTCGGGTTGGGGTTAGGGACTCACCATCCACGCTTTGTTGCGTGGCCCCTGGAGTTGGGGTTAGGGACTCACAATCCACGCTTTGTTGCGTGGCCCCTCGAGTTGGGGTTGGGGACTCACCATCCACGCTTTGCTGCGGGGCCCCTCGAGTTGGGCTCAGGGACTCACAATCCATGCTTTTTGTGTGGCCCCTAGAGTTGGGGTTAGGGTCTCACAATCCATGCTTTGTTGCGTGGCCCCTCGAGTTGGGGTTAGGGACTCACAATCCATGCTTTGTTGCGTGGCCCCTCGAGTTGGAGTTAGGGACTCACAATCCACGCTTCCCTGTGTGGCCCCTCAAGTTGGGGTTAGGTACTCACAATCCACGCTTTATTGCGTGGCCCCCCGAGTTGGGGTTAGGGACTCACAATCCACGCATTGTTGCGTGGCCCCTCGAGTTGGGGTTAGGGGCTCACAATCCATGCTTTTTTGTGTGGCCCCTAGAGTTGGAGTTAGGGACTCACAATCCACGCTTTGTTGCGTTGCCCCTTGAGTTGGGGTTCGGGACTCACAATCCACGCATTGTTGCGTGGCCCCTGGAGTTGGGGTAAGGGACTCACAATCCACGGTTCTTTGCGTGGCCCTTAGAGTTGGGGTTAGGGACTCACAATCCACGCTTTGTTGCGTGGCCCCTGGAGTTGGGGTTAGGGACTCACAATCCACGCTTTGTTGCGTGGCCCCTCGAGTTGGGGTTGGGGACTCACAATCCATGCTTTTTGTGTGGCCCCTAGAGTTGGGGTTACAGACTCACAATCCACGCTCTGTTGCGTGGTCCCACGAGTTGGGGTTACGGACTCACAATCCATGCTTTGTTGCGTGGCCCTTGAAGTTGGGGTTAGGGACTCACAATCCACGCTTTTTTGCGTGGCCCCTCGAGTTGGGGTTAGGGACTCACAATCCACGCTTCCCTGTGTGGCCCCTCAAGTTGGGGTTAGGGACTCACAATCCACGCTTTGTTGCGTGGCCCCACGAGTTGGGGTTAGGGACTCACCATCCACGCTTTGTTGCGTGGCCCCTCGAGTTGGGGTTAGGGACTCACAATCCACGCTTTGTTGCGTGGCCCCTCGAGTTGGGGTTAGGGACTCACAATCCATGCTTTGTTGCGTGGCCCCCCGAGTTGGGGTTAGGGAGTCACAATCCATGCTTTGTTGCGAGGCCCCTCGACTTGGGGTTAGGGACTCACAATCCACGCTTTGTTGCGTGGCCCCTCGAGTTGGGTTTAGGGACTCACCATCCACTCTTTGTTGCGTGGCCCCTCGAGTTGGGGTTAGGGACTCACAATCCATGCTTTGTTGCGTGGCCCCTCAAGTTGGGGTTAGGGACTCAGAATCCACGCATTGTTGCGTGGCCCCTCGAGTTGGGGTTAGGGGCTCACAATCCATGCTTTTTTGTGTGGCCCCTAGAGTTGGAGTTAGGGACTCACAATCCACGCTTTGTTGCGTTGCCCCTTGAGTTGGGGTTCGGGACTCACAATCCAGGGATTGTTGCGTGGCCCCTTGAGCTGGGGTAAGGGACTCACAATCCACGCTTTGTTGCGTGGCCCTCGGGTTGGGGTTAGGGACTCACAATCCACGCTTTGTTGCGTGGCCCCTGGAGTTGGCGTTAGGGACTCACAATCCACGCTTTGTTGCGTGGCCCCTCGAGTTGGGGTTAGGGACTCACCATCCACGCTTTGCTGCGGGGCCCCTCGAGTTGGGCTCAGGGACTCACAATCCATGCTTTTTGTGTGGGCCCTAGAGTTGGGGTTACGGACTCACAATCCACGCTTTGTTGCGTGGCCCCTCGAATTGGGGTTAGGGTCTCACAATCCATGCTTTGTTGCGTGGCCCTTGAAGTTGGGGTTAGGGACTCACAATCCATGCTTTGTTGCGTGGCCCCTCGAGTTGGGGTTAGGGACTCACAATCCACGCTTCCCTGTGTGGCCCCTCAAGTTGGGGTTAGGGACTCACAATCCACGCTTTATTGCGTGGCCCCTGGAGTTGGGGTAAGGGACTCACAATCCACGCTTTGTTGCGTGGCCCCACGAGTTGGGGTTAGGGACTCACAATCCACGCTTTGTTGCGTGGCCCCTCGAGTTGGGGTTAGGGACTCACAATCCACGCTTTGTTGCGTGGCCCCTCGAGTTGGGGTTAGGGACTCACAATCCATGGTTTGTTGCGTGGCCCCTCGAGTTGGGGTTAGGGAGTCACAATCCATGCTTTGTTGCGTGGCCCCTCGAGTTGGGGTTAGGGACTCACAATCCACGCTTTGTTGCGTGGCCCCTCGAGTTGGGGTTAGGGACTCATAATCCACGCTTTGTTGCGTGGCCCCTCGAATTGGGGTTAGGGACTCACAATCCATGCTTTGTTGCGTGGCCCCTCAAGTTGGGGTTAGGGACTCACAATGCATGCTTTTTCGTGTGGTCCCTAGAGTTGGGGTTAGGGACTCACAATCCACGCTTTGTTGCGTGGCCCCTCGAGTTGGGGTTAGGGACTCACAATCCACGCTTTGTTGCGTGGCCCCTCGAGTTGGGGTTAGGGACTCACCATCCACGCTTTGTTGCGTGGCCCCTCGAGTTGGGGTTAGGGACTCACAATCCACGCTTTGTTGCATCGCCCCTGGAGTTGGGGTTAGGGACTCACAATCCACGCTTTGTGGCGTGGCCCCTCGAGTTGGGGTTAGGGTCTCACAATCCACGCTTTGTTGCGTGGCCCCTCGAGTTGGGGTTAGGTTCTCACAATCCATGCTTTGTTGCGTGGCCCCTCCAGTTGGGGTTAGGGACTCACAATCCACGCTTTTTTGCGTGGCCCCTGGAGTTGGGGTTAGGGACTCACAATCCACGCTTTGTGGCGTGGCCCCTCGAGTTGGGGTTAGGGTCTCACAATCCACGCTTTGTTGCGTGGCCCCTCGAGTTGGGGTTAGGTTCTCACAATCCATGCTTTGTTGCGTGGCCCCTCCAGTTGGGGTTAGGGACTCACAATCCACGCTTTTTTGCGTGGCCCCTGGAGTTGGGGTTAGGGACTCACAATCCACGCTTTGTTGCGTGGCCCCTGGAGTTGGGGTTAGGGACTCACAATCCATGCTTGTTGCGTGGCCCCTCGAGTTGGGGTTGGGGACTCACAATCCACGCTTTATTGCGTGGCCCATTGAGTTGGGATTAGGGACTCACAATCCACGCTTTGTTGAGTGGCCCCTCCAGTTGGGGTTGGGGACTCACAATCCACGCTTTTTTGCGTGGCCCCTGGAGTTGGGGTTAGGGACTCACAATCCACGCTTTGTTGCGTGGCCCCTGGAGTTGGGGTTAGGGACTCACAATCCACGCTTTTTTGCGTGGCCCCCGGAGTTGGGGTTAGGGACTCACAATCCACGCTTTGTTGCGTGGCCCCTCGAGTTGGGGTTAGGGACTCACAATCCATGCTTTGTTGCGTGGCCCCTCGAGTTGGGGTCGGGGACTCACAATCCACGCTTTATTGCGTGGCCCCTCGAGTTGGGGTTAGGGACTCACAATCCACGCTTTGTTGCGTGGCCCCTCGAGTTGGGGTGGGGGACTCACAATCCACGCTTTTTTGCGTGGCCCCTGGAGTTGGGGTTAGATACTCACAATCCACGCTTTGTTGCGTGGCCCCTGGAGTTGGGGTTAGGGACTCACAATCCACGCTTTGTTGCGTGGCCCCTGGAGTTGGGGTTAGGGACTCACAATCCATGCTTTGTTGCGTGGCCCCTCGAGTTGGGGTCGGGGACTCACAATCCATGCTTTATTGCGTGGCCCCTTGAGTTGGGGTTAGGGACTCACAATCCACGCTTTGTTGCGTGGCCCCTCGAGTTGGGGTGGGGGACTCACAATCCACGCTTTTTTGCGCGGCCCCTGGAGTTGGGGTTAGGGACTCACAATCCACGCTTTGTTGCGTGGCCCCTGGAGTTGGGGTTAGGGACTCACAATCCACGCTTTGTTGCGTGGCCCCTAGAGTTGGGGTTAGGGACTCACGATCCACGCTTTGTTGCGTTGCCCCTCGAGTTGGGGTTAGGAACTCACAATCCATGCTTTGTTGCGTGGCCCCTCGAGTTGGGGTTGGGGACTCACAATCCACGCTTTGTTGCGTGGCCCCTCGAGTTGGGGTTAGGGACTCACAATCCACGCTTTGTTGCGTGGCCCCTCGAGTTGCGGTTAGGGACTCACAATCCACGCTTTGGTGCGTGGCCACTGGACTTGGGGCTAGGGACTCACAATCCACGCATTGTTGCGTGGCCCCTCGAGTTGGGGTTGGGGACTCACAATCCACGCTTTATTGCGTGGCCCCTTGAGTTGGGGTTAGGGACTCACAATCCACGCTTTGTTGCGTGGCCCCTCGAGTTGGGGTTAGGGACTCACAATCCACGCTTTGTTGCGTGGCCCGTGGAGTTGGGGTTAGGGACTCACAATCCACGCTTTGTTGCGTGGCCCCTCGAGTTGGGGTTAGGGACTCACAATCCACGCTTTGTTGCGTGGCCCCTAGAGTTGGGGTTAGGGACTCACAATCCATGCTTTGTTGCGTGTCCTCTTGAGTTGGGGTTAGGGACTCACAATCCACGCTTTGCTGTGTGGCCCCTCAAGTTGGGGTTAGGGACTCACAATCCACGCTTTATTGCTTGGCCCCTCGAGTTGGGGTTAGGGACTCACAATCCACGCTTTGTTGCGTGGCCCCTCGAATTGGGGTTAGGGACTCACAATCCATGCTTTGTTGCGTGGCCCCTCGAGTTGGGGTTCGGGACTCACAATCCACGCTTTGTTGCGTGGCCCCTCGAGTTGGGGTAAGGGACTCACAATCCATGCTTTGTTGCGTGGCCCCTCGAGTTGGGGTTAGGGACTCACAATCCACGCTTTATTGCGTGGCCCCTCGAGGTGGGGTTAGGGACTCACAATCCACGCTTTGTTGCGTGGCCCCTCGAGTTGGGGTTAGGGACTCACAATCCACGCTTTATTGCGTGGCCCCTCGAGTTGGGGTTAGGGACTCACAATCCAGGCTTTGTTGCGTGGCCCCTTGAGTTTGGGTTAGGGACTCACCATCCACTCTTTGTTGCGTGGCCCCTCGAGTTGGGGTTAGGGACTCACAATCCACGCTTTGTTGCGTGGCCCCTCGAGTTGGGGTTAGGGACTCACAATCCATGCTTTGTTGCGTGGCCCCTCGAGTTGGGGTTAGGGACTCACAATCCACGCTTTATTGCGTGGCCCCTCGGGGTGGGTTAGGGACTCACAATCCACGCTTTGTTGCGTGGCTCCTCGAGTTGGGGTTAGGGACTCACAATCCACGCTTTATTGTGTGGCCCCTCGAGTTGGGGTTAGGGACTCACAATCCATGCTTTGTTGCGTGGCCCCTCGAGTTTGGGTTAGGGACTCACCATCCACTCTTTGTTGCGTGGCCCCTCGAGTTGGGGTTAGGGACTCACAATCCACGCTTTGTTGCGTGGCCCCTCAAGTTGGGGTTAGGGACTCACAATCCACGCTTTGTTGCGTGGCCCCTCGAGTTGGGGTTAGGGACTCACAATCCACGCTTTGTTGCGTGGCCCCTCGAGTTGGGGTTAGGGACTCACAATCCACGCTTTCTTGCGTGGCCCCTCATGTTGGGGTTAGGGACTCACAATCCATGCTTTGTTGCGTGGCCCCTACAGTTGGGGTAAGGGACTCACAATCCACGCTTTGTTGCGTGGCCCCTCGAGGTGGGGTTAGGGACTCACAATCCACGCTTTGTTGCGTGGCCACTGGACTTGGGGCTAGGGACTCACAATCCACGCATTGTTGCGTGGCCCCTCGAGTTGGGGTTGGGGACTCACAATCCACGCTTTATTGCGTGGCCCCTTGAGTTGGGGTTAGGGACTCACCATCCACGCTTCATTGTGTGGCCCCTCAAGTTGGGGTTAGGGACTCACAATCCACGCTTTGTTGCGTGGCCCCTCAAGTTGGGGTTAGGGACTCACAAAGCACGCTTTGTTGCGTGGCCCCTTGAGTTGGGGTCGGGGACTCACAATCCACACTTTGTTGCGTGGCCCCTCGAGTTGGGGTTAGGGACTCACCATCCACGCTTCATTGTGTGGCCCCTCAAGTTCGGGTTAGGGACTCACAATCCACGCTTTGTTGCGTGGCCCCTCAAGTTGGGGTTAGGGACTCACAAAGCACGCATTGTTGTGTGGCCCCTCGAGTTGGGGTTAGGGACTCACAATCCACGCTTTCTTGCGTTGTTCCTCGAGTTGGGGTTCGGGACTCAGAAGCCACACCTTGTTGTGTGGCCCCTCAAGTTGGGGTCAGGAACTCACAATCCACGCGTTATTGCTTGGCCCCTCGAGTTGGGGTTAGGGACTCACAATCCACGCATTGTTGCGTGGCCCATCGAGTTGGGGTTGGGGACTCACAATCCACGCTTTGTTGCGTGGGCCCTGAAGATGGGGTTAGGCACCCACAATCCATGCTTTGTTGTGTGCCCCCTCGAGTTGGGGTTAGGGACTCACAATCCACGCATTGTTGCGTGGCCCATGGAGTTGGGGTTGGGGACTCGCAATCCACACATTGTTGCGTGGCCCCTCGAGTTGGGGTTAGGGACTCACAATCCACGGTTTGTTGCGTGGCCCCCGGAGTTGGGGTTAGGGACTCACAATCCACGCTTTGTTGCTTGGCCCCTCAAGTTGGGGTTAGGGACTCACAATCCAAGCTTTGTTGTGTGGCCCCTCGAGTTGGGGTTAGGGACTGACACTCCACGCTTTGTTGCGTGGCCCCTCAAGTTGGGGTTAGGGACTCAGAATCAATGCTTTTTTGCGTGGCCCCTCGAGTTGGGGTTAGGGTCTCACAATCCACGCTTTGTTGCGTGGTCCCTCGAGTTGGGGTTGGGGACTCACAATCCACGCTGTGTTGCGTGGCCCCTCGAGTTGGGGTTAGGGACTCACAATCCACGCTTTGTTTTGTGGCCCCTCGAGTTGGGGTTAGGGACTCACAATCTACGCTTTGTTGCGTGGCCCCTCAAGTTGGGGTTAGGGACTCACAATCTACGCATTGTTGCGTGGCCCCTCGCGTTGGGGTTGGGGACTCACAATCCACGCTTTGTTGCGTGGCCCCTTGAGTTGGGGTTAGGGACTCACAATCCACGCATTGTTGTGTGGCCCCTCGAGTTGGGGTTAGGGACTCACAATCCACGCTTTGTTGCGTGGCCCCTTGAGTCGGGGTTAGAGACTCACAATCCATGCTTTTTTGTGTGGTCCCTAGAGTTGGGGTTAGGGACTCACAATCCACGCTTTGTTGTGTTGCCCCTCGAGTTGAGGTTAGGGACTCACAATCCACGCTTTGTTGTGTGGCCCCTCGAGTTGGGGTTAGGGACTCACAATCCACGCTTTGTTGCGTGGCCCCTCGAGTTGGGGTTAGGGACTCACAATCCATGCTTTGTTGCGTGGCCACTTGAGTTGGGGTTAGGGACTCACAATCCACGCTTTGTTGCGTGGCCCCTCGAGTTGGGGTTAGGGACTCACAATCCACGCTTTGTTGCGTGGCCCCTGAAGTTGGGGTTAGGAACTCACAATCCACGCATTGTTGTGTGGCCCCTGGAGTTGGGGTTGGGGACTCACAATCCACGCTTTGTTCCGTGGCCCCTCGAGTTGGGGCTAGGGACTCACAATCCACCTTTTGTTGCGTGGCCCCTTGAGTTGGGGCTATGGACTCACAATCCACGCTTTGTTGCGTGGCCCCTTGAGTTGGGGTTAGGGACTCACAATCCACGCTTTGCTGCGTGGCCCCTCAAGTTGGGGTTAGGGACTCACAATCCACGCTTTATTGCGTGGCCCCTCGAGTTGGGGTTAGGAACTCACAATCCATGCTTTGTTGCGTGGCCCCTCGAGTTGGGGTTAGGGACTCACAATCCATGCTTTGTTGCGTGGCCCCTCGAGTTGGGGTTGGGGACTCACAATCCACGCTTTGTTGCGTGGCCCCTCGAGTTGGGGTTAGGGACTCACAATCCACGCTTTGTTGCGTGGCCCCTCGAGTTGGGGTTAGGGACTCACAATCCACGCTTTGTTGCGTGGCCCATGGACTTGGGGCTAGGGACTCACAATGCACGCATTGTTGCGTGGCCCCTCGAGTTGGGGTTAGGGACTCACAATCCACGCTTTGTTGCGTGGCCCCTCGAGTTGGGGTTAGGGACTCACGATTCACGCTTTGTTGCGTGGCCCCTGGAGTTGGGGTTAGGGACTCACAATCCACGCTTTGTTGCGTGGCCCCTCGAGTTGGGGTTAGGGACTCACAATCCACGCTTTGTTGCGTGGCCCCTCGAGTTGGGGTTAGGGACTCACAATCCATGCTTTGTTGCGTGTCCTCTTGAGTTGGGGTTAGGGACTCACAATCCACGCTTTGCTGCGTGGCCCCTCAAGTTGGGGTTAGGGACTCACAATCCACGCTTTATTGCTTGGCCCCTCGAGTTGGGGTTAGGGACTCACAATCCATGCTTTGTTGCGTGGCCCCTCGAGTTGGGGTTAGGGACTCACAATCCACGCTTTATTGCGTGGCCCCTCGAGTTGGGGTTAGGGACTCACCATCCACGCTTTGTTGCGTGGCCCCTCGAGTTGGGGTTAGGGACTCACAATCCACGCTTTATTGCGTGGCCCCTTGAGTTGGGGTTAGGGACTCACAATCCACGCTTTGTTGTGTGGCCCCTCGAGTTTGGGTTAGGGACTCACCATCCACTCTGTGTTGCGTGGCCCCTCGAGTTGGGGTTAGGGACTCACAATCCACGCTTTGTTGCGTGGCCCCTGGAGTTGGGGTTAGGGACTCACAATCCACGCTTTGTTGCGTGGCCCCTCGAGTTGGGGTTAGGGACTCATAATCCACGCTTTGTTGCGTGGCCCCTCGAGTTGGGGTTAGGGACTCACCATCCACTCTTTGTTGCGTGGCCCCTCGAGTTGGGGTTAGGGACTCACAATCCACGCTTTGTTGCGTGGCCCCTCGAGTTGGGGTTAGGGACTCACAATCCACGCTTTGTTGCATCGCCCCTGGTCTTGGGGTTAGGGACTCACAATCCACGCTTTGTTGCGTGGCCCCTCGAGTTGGGGTTAGGGACTCACCATCCACGCTTTGTTGCGTGGCCCCTCGAGTTGGGGTTAGGGACTCACAATCCACGCTTTGTTGCATCGCCCCTGGAGTTGGGGTTAGGGACTCACAATCCACGCTTTGTGGCGTGGCCCCTCGAGTTGGGGTTAGGGTCTCACAATCCACGCTTTGTTGCGTGGCCCCTCGAGTTGGGGTTAGGTTCTCACAATCCATGCTTTGTTGCGTGGCCCCTCCAGTTGGGGTTAGGGACTCACAATCCACGCTTTGTTGCGTGGCCCCTGGAGTTGGGGTTAGGGACTCACAATCCACGCTTTGTTGCGTGGCCCCTGGAGTTGGGGTTAGGGACTCACAATCCATGCTTGTTGCGTGGCCCCTCGAGTTGGGGTTGGGGACTCACAATCCACGCTTTATTGCGTGGCCCATTGAGTTGGGATTAGGGACTCACAATCCACGCTTTGTTGAGTGGCCCCTCGAGTTGGGGTTGGGGACTCACATTCCACGCTTTTTTGCGTGGCCCGTGGAGTTGGGGTTAGGGACTCACAATCCACGCTTTGTTGCGTGGCCCCTGGAGTTGGGGTTAGGGACTCACAATCCACGCTTTTTTCCCTGGCCCCCGGAGTTGGGGTTAGGGACTCACAATCCACGCTTTGTTGCGTGGCCCCTGGAGTTGGGGTTAGGGACTCACAATCCATGCTTTGTTGCGTGGCCCCTCGAGTTGGGGTCGGGGACTCACAATCCACGCTTTATTGCGTGGCCCCTTGAGTTGGGGTTAGGGACTCACAATCCACGCTTTGTTGCGTGGCCCCTCGACTTGGGGTTGGGGACTCACAATCCACGCTTTTTTGCGTGGCCCCTGGAGTTGGGGTTAGGGACTCACAATCCACGCTTTGTTGCGTGGCCCCTGGAGTTGGGGTTAGGGACTCACAATCCATGCTTTGTTGCGTGGCCCCTGGAGTTGGGGTTAGGGACTCACAATCCACGCTTTGTTGCGTGGCCCCTCGAGTTGGGGTTGGGGACTCACAATCCACGCTTTATTGCGTGGCCCCTCGAGTTGGGGTTAGGGACTCACAATCCACGCTTTGTTGCGTGGCCCCTCGAGTTGGGGTTAGGGACTCACAATCCACGCTTTGTTGCGTGGCCCCTAGAGTTGGGGTTAGGGACTCACAATCCATGCTTTGTTGCGTGTCCTCTTGAGTTCGGGTTAGGGACTCACAATCCACGCTTTGCTGTGTGGCCCCTCAAGTTGGGGTTAGGGACTCACAAGCCACGCTTTATTGCCTGGCCCCTCGAGTTGGGGTTAGGGACTCACAATCCACGCTTTGTTGCGTGGCCCCTCGAGTTGGGGTTGGGGACTCACAATCCATGCTTTGTTGCGTGTCCTCTTGAGTTGGGGTTAGGGACTCACAATCCACGCTTTGTTGCGTGGCCCCTCAAGTTGGGGTTAGGGACTCACAAGCCACGCTTTATTGCCTGGCCCCTCGAGTTGGGGTTAGGGACTCACAATCCACGCTTTGTTGCGTGGCCCCTCGAATTGGGGTTAGGGACTCACCATCCACGCTTTGTTGCGTGGCCCCTCGAGTTGGGGTTCGGGACTCACAATCCACGCTTTGTTGCGTGGCCCCTCGAGTTGGGGTAAGGGACTCACAATCCATGCTTTGGTTGCGTGGCCCCTCGAGTTGGGCCTAGGGACTCACAATCCACGCTTTATTGCGTGGCCCCTCGAGGTGGGGTTAGGGACTCACAATCCACGCTTTGTTGCGTGGCCCCTCGAGTTGGGGTTAGGGACTCACAATCCACGCTTTATTGCGTGGCCCCTCGAGTTGGGGTTAGGGACTCACAATCCACGCTTTGTTGCGTGGCCCCTTGAGTTGGGGTTAGGGACTCACCATCCACGCTTTGTTGCGTGGCCCCTCGAGTTGGGGTTAGGGACTCACAATCCACGCTTTGTTGCATCGCCCCTGGAGTTGGGGTTAGGGACTCACAATCCACGCTTTGTGGCGTGGCCCCTCGAGTTGGGGTTAGGGTCTCACAATCCACGCTTTGTTGCGTGGCCCCTCGAGTTGGGGTTAGGTTCTCACAATCCATGCTTTGTTGCGTGGCCCCTCCAGTTGGGGTTAGGGACTCACAATCCACGCTTTGTTGCGTGGCCCCTGGAGTTGGGGTTAGGGACTCACAATCCACGCTTTGTTGCGTGGCCCCTGGAGTTGGGGTTAGGGACTCACAATCCATGCTTGTTGCGTGGCCCCTCGAGTTGGGGTTGGGGACTCACAATCCACGCTTTATTGCGTGGCCCATTGAGTTGGGATTAGGGACTCACAATCCACGCTTTGTTGAGTGGCCCCTCGAGTTGGGGTTGGGGACTCACATTCCACGCTTTTTTGCGTGGCCCGTGGAGTTGGGGTTAGGGACTCACAATCCACGCTTTGTTGCGTGGCCCCTGGAGTTGGGGTTAGGGACTCACAATCCACGCTTTTTTCCCTGGCCCCCGGAGTTGGGGTTAGGGACTCACAATCCACGCTTTGTTGCGTGGCCCCTGGAGTTGGGGTTAGGGACTCACAATCCATGCTTTGTTGCGTGGCCCCTCGAGTTGGGGTCGGGGACTCACAATCCACGCTTTATTGCGTGGCCCCTTGAGTTGGGGTTAGGGACTCACAATCCACGCTTTGTTGCGTGGCCCCTCGACTTGGGGTTGGGGACTCACAATCCACGCTTTTTTGCGTGGCCCCTGGAGTTGGGGTTAGGGACTCACAATCCACGCTTTGTTGCGTGGCCCCTGGAGTTGGGGTTAGGGACTCACAATCCATGCTTTGTTGCGTGGCCCCTGGAGTTGGGGTTAGGGACTCACAATCCACGCTTTGTTGCGTGGCCCCTCGAGTTGGGGTTGGGGACTCACAATCCACGCTTTATTGCGTGGCCCCTCGAGTTGGGGTTAGGGACTCACAATCCACGCTTTGTTGCGTGGCCCCTCGAGTTGGGGTTAGGGACTCACAATCCACGCTTTGTTGCGTGGCCCCTAGAGTTGGGGTTAGGGACTCACAATCCATGCTTTGTTGCGTGTCCTCTTGAGTTCGGGTTAGGGACTCACAATCCACGCTTTGCTGTGTGGCCCCTCAAGTTGGGGTTAGGGACTCACAAGCCACGCTTTATTGCCTGGCCCCTCGAGTTGGGGTTAGGGACTCACAATCCACGCTTTGTTGCGTGGCCCCTCGAGTTGGGGTTGGGGACTCACAATCCATGCTTTGTTGCGTGTCCTCTTGAGTTGGGGTTAGGGACTCACAATCCACGCTTTGTTGCGTGGCCCCTCAAGTTGGGGTTAGGGACTCACAAGCCACGCTTTATTGCCTGGCCCCTCGAGTTGGGGTTAGGGACTCACAATCCACGCTTTGTTGCGTGGCCCCTCGAATTGGGGTTAGGGACTCACCATCCACGCTTTGTTGCGTGGCCCCTCGAGTTGGGGTTCGGGACTCACAATCCACGCTTTGTTGCGTGGCCCCTCGAGTTGGGGTAAGGGACTCACAATCCATGCTTTGGTTGCGTGGCCCCTCGAGTTGGGCCTAGGGACTCACAATCCACGCTTTATTGCGTGGCCCCTCGAGGTGGGGTTAGGGACTCACAATCCACGCTTTGTTGCGTGGCCCCTCGAGTTGGGGTTAGGGACTCACAATCCACGCTTTATTGCGTGGCCCCTCGAGTTGGGGTTAGGGACTCACAATCCACGCTTTGTTGCGTGGCCCCTTGAGTTTGGGTTAGGGACTCACCATCCACTCTTTGTTGCGTGGCCCCTCGAGTTGGGGTTAGGGACTCACAATCCACGCTCTGTTGCGTGGCCCCTCGAGTTGGGGTTAGGGACTCACAATCCATGCTTTGTTGCGTGGCCCCTCGAGTTGGGGTTAGGGACTCACAATCCACGCTTTATTGCGTGGCCCCTCGAGGTGGGGTTAGGGACTCACAATCCACGCTTTGTTGCGTGGCCCCTCGAGTAGGGGTTAGGGACTCACAATCCACGCTTTATTGCGTGGCCCCTCGAGTTGGGGTTAGGGACTCACAATCCACGCTTTGTTGCGTGGCCCCTGGAGTTGGGGTTAGGGACTCACCATCCACTCTTTGTTGCGTGGCCCCTCGAGTTGGGGTTAGGGACTCACAATCCACGCTTTGTTGCGTGGCCCCTCGAGTTGGGGTTAGGGACTCACAATCCACGCTTTGTTGCGTGGCCCCTCGAGTTGGGGTTAGGGACTCACAATCCCCGCTTTCTTGCGTGGCCCCTCATGTTGGGGTTAGGGACTCACAATCCATGCTTTGTTGCGTGGCCCCTACATATGGGGTAAGGGACTCACAATCGACGCTTTGTTGCGTGGCCCCTCGAGGTGGGGTTAGGGACTCACAATCCACGCTTTGTTGCGTGGCCACTGGACTTGGGGCTAGGGACTCACAATCCACGCATTATTGCGTGGCCCCTCGAGTTGGGGTTGGGGACTCACAATCCACGCTTTATTGCGTGGCCCCTTGAGTTGGGGTTAGGGACTCACCATCCACGCTTCATTGTGTGGCCCCTCAAGTTGGGGTTAGGGACTCACAATCCACGCTTTGTTGCGTGGCCCCTCAAGTTTGGGTTAGGGACTCACAAAGCACGCTTTGTTGCGTGGCCCCTTGAGTTGGGGTCGGGGACTCACAATCCACACTTTGTTGCGTGGCCCCTCGAGTTGGGGTTAGGGACTCACCATCCATGCTTTGTTGCGTGGCCCCTCGAGTTGGGGTTAGGGACTCACAATCCATGCTTTGTTGCGTGGCCCCTCGAGTTGGGGTTAGGGACTCACAATCCATGCTTTGTTGCGTGGCCCCTCGAGTTGGGGTTAGGGACTCACAATCCACGCTTTATTGCGTGGCCCCTCGAGTTGGGGTTAGGGACTCACAATCCACGCTTTGTTGCGTGGCCCCTCGAGTTTGGGTTAGGGACTCACCATCCACTCTTTGTTGCGTGGCCCCTCGAGTTGGGGTTAGGGACTCACAATCCACGCTTTGTTGCGTGGCCCCTCGAGTTGGGGTTAGGGACTCACAATCCACGCTTTGTTGCGTGGCCCCTCGAGTTGGGGTTAGGGACTCACAATCCACGCTTTGTTGCGTGGCCCCTTGAGTTGGGGTTAGGGACTCACAATCCACGCTTTCTTGCGTGGCCCCTCATGTTGGGGTAAGGGACTCACAATCCACGCTTTGTTGCGTGGCCCCTCGAGTTGGGGTTAGGGACTCACAATCCACGCTTTCTTGCGTGGCCCCTCATGTTGGGGTTAGGGACTCACAATCCATGCTTTGTTGCGTGGCCCCTACAGTTGGGGTAAGGGACTCACAATCCACGCTTTGTTGCGTGGCCCCTCGAGGTGGGGTTAGGGACTCACAATCCACGCTTTGTTGCGTGGCCACTGGACTTGGGGCTAGGGACTCACAATCCACGCATTGTTGCGTGGCCCCTCGAGTTGGGGTTGGGGACTCACAATCCACGCTTTATTGCGTGGCCCCTTGAGTTGGGGTTAGGGACTCACCATCCACGCTTCATTGTGTGGCCTCTCAAGTTGGGGTTAGGGACTCACAATCCACGCTTTGTTACGTGGCCCCTCAAGTTGGGGTTAGGGACTCACAAAGCACGCTTTATTGCGTGGCCCCTTGAGTTGGGGTTAGCGACTCACAATCCACGCTTTGCTGCGTGGCCCCTCGAGTTGGGGTTAGGAACTCACAATCCATGCTTTGTTGCGTGGCCCCTCGAGTTGGGGTTAGGGACTCACAATCCATGCTTTGTTGCGTGGCCCCTCGAGTTGGGGTTAGGGACTCACAATCCACGCTTTGTTGCGTGGCCCCTCGAGTTGGGGTTAGGGACTCACGATTCACGCTTTGTTGCGTGGCCCCTGGAGTTGGGGTTAGGGACTCACAATCCACGCTTTGTTGCGTGGCCCCTCGAGTTGGGGTTAGGGACTCACAATCCACGCTTTGTTGCGTGGCCCCTCGAGTTGGGGTTAGGGACTCACAATCCATGCTTTGTTGCGTGTCCTCTTGAGTTGGGGTTAGGGACTCACAATCCACGCTTTGCTGCGTGGCCCCTCAAGTTGGGGTTAGGGACTCACAATCCACGCTTTATTGCTTGGCCCCTCGAGTTGGGGTTAGGGACTCACAATCCATGCTTTGTTGCGTGGCCCCTCGAGTTGGGGTTAGGGACTCACAATCCACGCTTTATTGCGTGGCCCCTTGAGTTGGGGTTAGGGACTCACAATCCACGCTTTGTTGCGTGGCCCCTCGAGTTGGGGTTAGGGACTCACAATCCACGCTTTATTGCGTGGCCCCTCGAGGTGGGGTTAGGGACTCACCATCCACGCTTTGTTGTGTGGCCCCTCGAGTTGGGGTTAGGGACTCACAATCCACGCTTTATTGCGTGGCCCCTTGAGTTGGGGTTAGGGACTCACAATCCACGCTTTGTTGCGTGGCCCCTCGAGTTTGGGTTAGGGACTCACAATCCACTCTTTGTTGCGTGGCCCCTCGAGTTGGGGTTAGGGACTCACAATCCACGCTTTGTTGCGTGGCCCCTCGAGTTGGGGTTAGGGACTCATAATCCACGCTTTGTTGCTCGGCCCCTCATGTTGGGGTTAGGGACTCACAGTCCATGCTTTGTTGCGTGGCCCCTTGAGTTGGGGTTAGGGACTCACAATCCATGCTTTGTTGCGTGGCCCCTCGAGGTGGGGTTAGGGACTCACAATCCACGCTTTGTTGCGTGGCCCCTCGAGTTGGGGTTAGGGACTCACAATCCACGCTTTGTTGCGTGGCCCCTCGAGTTGGGGTTAGGGACTCACAATCCACGCTTTGTTGCGTGGCCCCTCGAGTTGGGGTTAGGGACTCATAATCCACGCTTTGTTGCGTGGCCCCTCGAGTTGGGGTTAGGGACTCACCATCCACTCTTTGTTGCGTGGCCCCTCGAGTTGGGGTTAGGGACTCACAATCCACGCTTTGTTGCGTGGCCCCTCGAGTTGGGGTTAGGGACTCACAATCCACGCTTTGTTGCTCGGCCCCTCATGTTGGGGTTAGGGACTCACAGTCCATGCTTTGTTGCGTGGCCCCTTGAGTTGGGGTTAGGGACTCACAATCCATGCTTTGTTGCGTGGCCCCTCGAGGTGGGGTTAGGGACTCACAATCCACGCTTTGTTGCGTGGCCACTGGACTTGGGGCTAGGGACTAACAATCCACGCATTGTTGCGTGGCCCCTCGAGTTGGGCTTAGGGACTCACAATCCACGCTTTATTGCGTGGCCCCTTGAGTTGGGGTTAGGGACTCACCATCCACGCTTCATTGTGTGGCCCCTCAAGTTGGGGTTAGGGACTCACAATCCACGCTTTGTTGCGTTGCCCCTCAAGTTGGGGTTAGGGACTCACAAAGCACGCTTTGTTGCGTGGCCCCTCCAGTTGGGGTTGGGGACTGACAATCCACGCTTTGTTGCGTGGCCCCTCGATTTGGGGTTAGGGACTCACAATCCATGGTTTGTTGCGTGGCCCCTTGAGTTGGGGTTAGGGACTCACAATCCACGCTTTGCTGCGTGGCCCCTCAAGCTGGGGTTAGGGACTCACAATCCACGCTTTATTGCGTGGCCCATCGAGTTGGGGTTAGGAACTCACAATCCATGCTCCGTTGCGTGGCCCCTCGAGTTGGGCTTAGGGACCCACAATCCATGCTTTGTTGCGTGGCCCCTCGAGTTGGGGTTAGGGACTCACAATCCACGCTTTGTTGAGTGGCCTCTCGAGTTGGGGTTAGGGACTCACAATCCACGCTTTGTTGCCTGGCCCCTCGAGTTGGGGTTAGGGACTCACAATCCACGCTTTGTTGCGTGCCCCCTGGACTTGGGGCTAGGGACTCACAATCCACGCATTGTTGCGTGGCCCCTGGAGTTGGGGTTGGGGACTCACAATCCACGCTTTATTGCGTGGCCCCTTGAGTTGGGATTAGGGACTCACAATCCAGGCTTTGTTGTGTGGCCCCTCGAGTTGGGGTTAGGGACTCACAATTCACGCTTTGTAGCGTGGCCCCTGGAGTTGGGGTTAGGGACTCACAATCCACGCTTTGTTGCGTGGCCCCTCGAGTTGGGGTTAGGGACTCACAATCCACGCTTTGTTGCGTGGCCCCTCGAGTTGGGGTTAGGGACTCACAATCCATGCTTTGTTGCTTGTCCTCTTGAGTTGGGGTTAGGGACTCACAATCCACGCTTTGCTGCGTGGCCCCTCAAGTTGGGGTTAGGGACTCACAATCCACGCTTTATTGCTTGGCCCCTCGAGTTGGGGTTAGGGACTCACAATCCACGCTTTGTTGCGTGGTCCCCCGAGTTGGGGTTAGGGACTCACAATCCACGCTTTGTTGCGTGGCCCCTCGAATCGGGGTTAGGGACTCACAATCCATGCTTTGTTGCGTGGCCCCTCGGGTCGGGGTTAGGATCTCACAATCCACGCTTTGTTGTGTGGCCCATGGAGTTGGGGTTAGGGACTCACAATCCACGCATTGTTGCGTGGTCCTTCGAGTTGGGGTTGGGGACTCACCATCCACGCTTTGCTGCGGGGCCCCTCGAGTTCGGGTTAGGGGCTCACAATCCATGCTTTTTTGTGTGGCCCCTAGAGTTGGGGTTAGGGACTCACAATCCACGCTTTGATGCGTGGCCCCTCCAGTTGGGGTTAGGGTCTCACCATCCATGCTTTGTTGCGTGGTCCCTCCAGTTGGGGTTAGGGACTCACAATCCACGCTTTGTTGAGTGGCCTCTCGAGTTGGGGTTAGGGACTCACAATCCACGCTTTGTTGCCTGGCCCCTCGAGTTGGGGTTAGGGACTCACAATCCATGCTTTGTTGCGTGGCCCCTCGAGTTGGGGTTAGGGACTCACAATCCACGCTTTATTGCGTGGCCCCTCGAGTTGGGGTTAGGGACTCACAATCCACGCTTTGTTGCGTGGCCCCTCGATTTGGGGTTAGGGACTCACAATCCACGCATTATTGCGTGGCCCCTCGAGTTGGGGTTAGGGACTCACAATCCACGCTTTGTTGCGTGGCCCCTCGAGTTGGGGTTAGGGACTCACCATCCACGCTTTGTTGCGTGGCCCCTCGAGTTGGGGTTAGGGACTCACAATCCACGCTTTGTTGCGCGGCCCCTCGAGTTGGGGTTAGGGACTCACAATCCATGCTTTGTTGCGTGGCCCCTCGAGTTGGGGTTAGGGACTCACAATCCACGCTTTGTTGCGTGGCCCCTCGAGGTGGGGTTAGGGACTCACAATCCACGCTTTGTTGCGTGGCCCGTGGACTTGGGGCTGGGGACTCACAATCCACGCATTGTTGCGTGGCCCCTCGAGTTGGGGTTGGGGACTGACAATCCACGCTTTTTTGCGTGGCCCCTTGAGTTGGGGTTAGGGACTCACCATCCATGCTTCGCTGCGTGGCCCCTCGAGTTGGGGTTAGGGACTCACAATCCACGCTCTGTTGCGTGGCCCCTCAAGTTGGGGTTAGGGACTCACAATCCACGCTTTGTTGCGTGGCCCCTTGAGTTGGGGTTAGGGACTCACAATCCACGCTTTGTTGCGTGGCCCCTCGAGTTGGGGTTAGGGACTCACAATCCATGCTTTGTTGCTTGTCCTCTTGAGTTGGGGTTAGGGACTCACAATCCACGCTTTGTTGCGTGGCCCCTCAAGTTGGGGTTAGGGACTCACAATCCACGCTTTATTGCTTGGCCCCTCGAGTTGGGGTTAGGGACTCACAATCCACGCTTTGTTGCGTGGTCCCTCGAGTTGGGGTTAGGGACTCACAATCCACGCTTTGTTGCGTGGCCCCTCGAATCGGGGTTAGGGACTCACAATCCATGCTTTGTTGCGTGGCCCCTCGGGTCGGGGTTAGGATCTCACAATCCACGCTTTGTTGTGTGGCCCATGGAGTTGGGGTTAGGGACTCACAATCCACGCATTGTTGCGTGGTCCTTCGAGTTGGGGTTGGGGACTCACCATCCACGCTTTGCTGCGGGGCCCCTCGAGTTCGGGTTAGGGGCTCACAATCCATGCTTTTTTGTGTGGCCCCTAGAGTTGGGGTTAGGGACTCACAATCCACGCTTTGATGCGTGGCCCCTCCAGTTGGGGTTAGGGTCTCACCATCCATGCTTTGTTGCGTGGTCCCTCCAGTTGGGGTTAGGGACTCACAATCCACGCTTTGTTGAGTGGCCTCTCGAGTTGGGGTTAGGGACTCACAATCCACGCTTTGTTGCCTGGCCCCTCGAGTTGGGGTTAGGGACTCACAATCCATGCTTTGTTGCGTGGCCCCTCGAGTTGGGGTTAGGGACTCACAATCCACGCTTTATTGCGTGGCCCCTCGAGTTGGGGTTAGGGACTCACAATCCACGCTTTGTTGCGTGGCCCCTCGATTTGGGGTTAGGGACTCACAATCCACGCATTATTGCGTGGCCCCTCGAGTTGGGGTTAGGGACTCACAATCCACGCTTTGTTGCGTGGCCCCTCGAGTTGGGGTTAGGGACTCACCATCCACGCTTTGTTGCGTGGCCCCTCGAGTTGGGGTTAGGGACTCACAATCCACGCTTTGTTGCGCGGCCCCTCGAGTTGGGGTTAGGGACTCACAATCCATGCTTTGTTGCGTGGCCCCTGGAGTTGGGGTTAGGGACTCACAATCCACGCTTTGTTGCGTGGCCCCTCGAGGTGGGGTTAGGGACTCACAATCCACGCTTTGTTGCGTGGCCCGTGGACTTGGGGCTGGGGACTCACAATCCACGCATTGTTGCGTGGCCCCTCGAGTTGGGGTTGGGGACTGACAATCCACGCTTTTTTGCGTGGCCCCTTGAGTTGGGGTTAGGGACTCACCATCCATGCTTCGCTGCGTGGCCCCTCGAGTTGGGGTTAGGGACTCACAATCCACGCACTGTTGCGTGGCCCCTCAAGTTGGGGTTAGGGACTCACAATCCACGCTTTGTTGCGTGGCCCCTTGAGTTGGGGTTGGGGACTCACAATCCACGCTTTGTTGCGTGGCCCCTCGAGTTGGGGTTAGGGACTCACAATCCATGCTTTGTTTCGTGGCCCCTTGAGTTGGGGTTAGGGACTCACAATCCACGCTTTGCTGCGTGGCCCCTCAAGTTGGGGTTAGGGACTCACAATCCACGCTTTATTGCTTGGCCCCTCGAGTTGGGGTTAGGGACTCACAGTCCACGCTTTGTTGCGTGGCCCCTGGAGTTGGGGTTAGGGACTCACAATCCACGCTTTGTTGCGTGGCCCCTCGAATCGGGGTTAGGGACTCACAATCCATGCTTTTTTGTGTGGCCCCTAGAGTTGGGGTTAGGGACTCGCAATCCACGCTTTGTTGCGTTGCTCCTCGAGTTGGGGTTGGGGAGTCACAATCCACGCTTTGTTGCGTGGCCCCTCGAATTGGGGTTAGGGACTCACAATCCACGCTTTGTTGCGTGGCCCCTCGAATTGGGGTTAGGGACTCACAATCCATGCTTTGTTGCGTGGCCCCTCGAGTTGGCGTAAGGGACTCACAATCCACGCTTTGTTGCGTGGCCCCTCGGGTCGGGGTTAGGGACTCACAATCCACGCTTTGTTGCGTGGCCCCTCGAGTTGGGGTTGGGGACTCACAATGCACGCTTTGTTGCGTGGCCCCTCCAGTTAGGGTTGGGGACTCACAATCCACGCTTTGCTGTGTGGCCCCTCGAGTTGGGGTTAGGGGCTCACAATCCATCCTTTGTTGCTTGGTCCCACGAGTCGGGGTTACGGACTCACAATCCATGCTTTTTTGTGTGGCCCCTAGAGTTGGGGTTAGGGACTCGGAATCCACGCATCGTTGCGTGGCCCCTCGAGTTGGGGTTGGGGACTCACCATCCACGCTTTGCTGCGGGGCCCATCGAGTTGGGGTTAGGCACTCACAATCCATGCTTTTTTGTGTGGCCCCTAGCGTTGGGGTTAGGGACTCACAATCCACGCATTGTTGCGTTGCCCCTCGAGTTGGGGCTAAGGACTCACAATCCACGCTTTGTTGCGTGGCCCCACGAGTTGGGGTTAGGGACTCACAATCCACGCTTTGCTGCGTGGTCCCACGAGTTGGGGTT
Organism: Eutreptiella sp. 'Long Island Sound 2002'; assembly: GCA_964036045.1. Taxonomy (NCBI): domain Eukaryota; phylum Euglenozoa; class Euglenophyceae; order Eutreptiales; family Eutreptiaceae; genus Eutreptiella; species Eutreptiella sp. 'Long Island Sound 2002'. The sequence continues at coordinate 121,244,014 of OZ038380.1, read as the reverse complement.
AGGGACTCACAATCCAAGCTTTGCTGCGTGGCCCCTCGAGTTGGGGTTAGGGGCTCACAATCCACGCATTGTTGCATGGCCACTTGAGTTGGGGTTAGGGGCTCACAATCCATGCTTTGTTGCGTGGCCCCCGAAGTTGGGGTTAGGGACTCACAATCCACGCTTCGTTGCGTGGCCCCTCGAGTTGGCGTTAGGGACTCACAATCCATGCTTTGTGGCGTGGCCCTTGAAGTTGGGGTTAGGGACTCACAATCCACGCTTTGTTGCGTGGCCCCTCGAGTTGGGGTTAGGGGCTCACAATCCACGCTTTGTTGCGTGGCCCCTCGAGTTGGGCTCAGGGACTCACAATCCATGCTTTGTTGCGTGGCCCCTTGAGTTGGGGGTAGGGACTCACAATCCACGCTTTGCTGCGTGGCCCCTCAAGTTGGGGTTAGGGGCTCACAATCCATGCTTTGTTGCGTGGCCCCTCGAGTTGGGGTTGGGGACTCACAATCCATGCTTTGCTGCGTGGCCCTTGGAGTTGGGGTTAGGGACTCACAATCCATGCTTTCCTGCGTGGCCCCTTGAGTTGGGGTTAGGGACTCACAATCCACGCTTTGCTGCGTGGCCCCTCAACTTGGGGTTAGGGACTCACAATCCACGCTTTATTGCGTGGCCCCTCCAGTTGGGGTTAGGGACTCACAATCCATGCTTTTTTGTGTGGCCCCTCGAGTTGGCGCTAGGGACTCACAATCCACGCTTTGTTGCGTGCCCCCTCGAGTTGGGGTTAGGGGCTCACAATCCACGCTTTGTAGCGTGGCCCCTCGCGTTGGGGTTAGGGACTCACAATCCACGCTTTGTTGCGTGGCCCCTTGAAATGGGGTTAGGTGCTCACAATCCATGCTTTGTTGCGTGGCCCCTCGAGTTGGGGTCAGGAACTCACAATCCACGCTTTGTTTTTTTTTAGGCATGGCGGTCTCCCGCCCAAAACACACAATCATTGCGCATCTGCGAGGTTCCTCGAAGGTTTGCCGCAGGGTGCAATGCACTGCCCTTTCGGCACCATAGGCCACAAAAAAGTCTGTTTTGAAAAAGAAACAAGGCAGGCTTTCCCCTGCAGGTTGACTGTGTCGGATGAAGCCTATATGTAGGCTAAAAAAAGCTGGATGTGTTTGTGTGTCTTTTGAAATAAATAAAAAAGGGAAACAGGCAAAAGCAAAGGCACGAGGCAAGTCTGTGATGAACAGATGCAAAAGCTCAGTGAGTGTATTAGTGGAGTTCATCGCAGTCCTTTTCAGGGCCACGCTTTGTTGCGTGGCCCCTCGAGTTGGGGTTAGGGACTCACAATCCACGCTTTGCTGCGTGGCCCCTCAAGTTGGGGTTAGGGACTCACAATCCACGCTTTATTGCGTGGCCCCTCGAGTTGGGGTTAGGGACTCACAATCCACGCTTTGTTGCGTGGCTTCTCGAGTTGGGGTTTGGGACTCACAATCCACGCTTTGCTGCGTGGCCCCTCCAATTGGGGTTAGGGGCTCACAATCCATGCTTTGTTCCGTGGTTCCATGAGTTGGGGTTAGGGGCTCACAATCCATGCTTTGTTGCGTGGTTCCACGAGTTGGGGTTAGGGACTCACAATCCATGCTTTTTGGTGTGGCCCCTAGAGTTGGGGTTAGGGACTCAGAATCCACGCTTTGTCGCGTGGCCCCTCGAGTTGGGGTTAGGGACTCACAATCCTCGCTTTGTTGCGTGGCCCCTCGAGTTGGGGTTAGGGACTCACAATCCACGCTTTGCTGCGTGGCCCCTCAAGTTGGGGTTAGGGACTCACAATCCACGCTTTTTTGCGTGGCCCCTCGAGTTGGGGTTGGGGACTCACAATCCATGCTTTTTTGTGTGGCCCCTCGAGTCGGCGCTAGGGACTCACAATCCACGCTTTGTTGCGTGGCCCTTGAAGTTGGGGTCAGGGACTCACAATCCACGCTTTGTTGCGTCGCCCCTCGAGTTGGGCTCAGGGACTCACAATCCATGCTTTGTTGCGTGGCCCCTTGAGTTGGGGTTAGGGACTCACAATCCACGCTTTGTTGCGTGGCCCCTCGAGTTGGGCTCAGGGACTCACAATCCATGCTTTGTTGCGTGGCCCCTCGAGTTGGGGTTAGGGACTCACAATCCACGCTTTGCTGCGTGGCCCCTCAAGTTGGGGTTAGGGACTCACAATCCACGCTTTATTGCGTGGCCCCTTGAGTTGGGGTCAGGTACTCACAATCCACGCTTTGTTGCGTGGCCCCTCGAGTTGGGGTTGGGGACTCACAATCCACGCTTTGCTGCGTGGCTCCTCGAGTTGGGGTTAGGGGCTCACAATCCATGCTTTGTTGCGTGGGTCCATGAGTTGGGGTTAGGGGCTCACAATCCATGCTTTGTTGCGTGGTTCCACGAGTTGGGGTTAGGGACTCACAATCCATGCTTTTTTGTGTGGCCCCTAGAGTTGGGGTTAGGGACTCACAATCCACGCTTTGTCGCGTGGCCCCTCGAGTTGGGGTTAGGGACTCACAATCCTCGCTTTGTTGCGTGGCCCCTCGAGTTGGGGTTAGGGACTCACAATCCACGCTTTGCTGCGTGGCCCCTCAAGTTGGGGTTAGGGACTCACAATCCACGCTTTGTTGCGTGGCCCCTCGAGTTGGGGTTGGGGACACACAATCCATGCTTTTTTGTGTGGCCCCTCGAGTTGGCGCTAGGGACTCACAATCCACGCTTTGCTGCGTGGCCCCTCGAGTTTGGGTTGGGGACGCACAATCCATCCTTTTTGGTGTGGCCCCTCGAGTTGGCGCTAGGGACTCACAATCCACGCTTTGTTGCGTGGCCCCTCGAGTTGGGGTTGGGCACTCACAATCCACGCTTTGCTGCGTGGCCCCTCGAGTTGGGGTTAGGGGCTCACAATCCACGCATTGTTGCGTGGCCCCTTGAGTTGGGGTTAGGGACTCACAATCCACGCTTTGTTTTTTTTGAGGCATGGCGGTCTCCCGCCCAAAACACACAATCATTGCGCATCTGCGAGGTTCCTCGAAGGACTGCTGCAGGGTGCAATGCACTACCCTTTCGGCACCATAGGCCACAAAAAAGTCTGTTTTGAAAAAGAAACAAGGCAGGCTTTCCCCTGCAGGTTGACTGTGTCGGATGAAGCCTATATGTAGGCTAAAAAAAGCTGGATGTGTTTGTGTGTCTTTTGAAATAAATAAAAAGGGGAAACAGGCAAAAGCAAAGGCACGAGGCAAGTCTGTGGTGAACAGATGCAACAGCTCAGTGAGTGTATTAGTGGAGTTCATCGCAGTCCTTTTCAGGGCCACGCTTTGTGGCGTGGCCCCTCGAGTTGGGGTTAGGGACTCACAATCCACGCTTTGCTGCGTGGCCCCTCAAGTTGGGGTTAGGGACTCACAATCCACGCTTTATTGCGTGGCCCCTCGAGTTGGGGTTAGGGACTCACAATCCACACTTTGTTGTGTGGCCCATGGAGTTGGGGTTTGGGACTCACAATCCACGCTTTGCTGCGTGGCCCCTCCAATTGGGGTTAGGGGCTCACAATCCATGCTTTATTGCGTGGCCCCTCGAGTTGGGGTTAGGGACTCACAATCCACGCTTTGTTGCGTGGCCCCTCGAGTTGGGGTTAGGGACTCACAATCCTCGCTTTGTTGCGTGGCCCCTCGAGTTGGGGTTAGGGACTCACAATCCACGCTTTGCTGCGTGGCCCCTCGAGTTGGGGTTAGGGACTCACAATCCACGCTTTGCTGCGTGGCCCCTCGAGTTGGGGTTGGGGACTCACAATCCATGCTTTTTTGTGTGGCCCCTCGACTTGGCGCTAGGGACTCACAATCCACGCTTTGTTGCGTGGCCCCTCGAGTTGGGGTTGGGCATTCACAATCCATGATTTTTTGTGTGGCCCCTCGAGTTGGCGCTAGGGACTCACACCCCACGCTTTGTTGCGTGGCCCTTGAAGTTGGGGTTAGGGACTCACAATCCATGCTTTGTTGCGTGGCCCCTCGAGTTGGGGTCAGGGACTCACAATCCACGCTTTGTTGCGTGGCCCCTCGAGGTGGGCTCAGGGACTCACAATCCACGCTTTGCTGCGTGGCCCCTCAAGTTGGGGTTAGGGACTCACAATCCACGCTTTATTGCGTGGCCCCTCGAGTTGGGGTCAGGGACTCACAATCCACGCTTTGTTGCGTGGCCCCTCGAGTTGGCGCTAGGGACTCACAATCCACGCTTTGTTGCGTGGCCCTTGAAGTTGGGGTTAGGGACTCACAATCCATGCTTTGTTGCGTGGCCCCTCGAGTTGGGGTCAGGGACTCACAATCCACGCTTTGTTGCGTGGCCCCTCGAGGTGGGCTCAGGGACTCACAATCCACGCTTTGCTGCGTGGCCCCTCAAGTTGGGGTTAGGGACTCACAATCCACGCTTTATTGCGTGGCCCCTCGAGTTGGGGTCAGGGACTCACAATCCACGCTTTGTTGCGTGGCCCCTCGAGTTGGGGTTAGGGACTCACAATCCACGCTTTGCTGCGTGGCCCCTCGAGTTGGGGTTAGGGGTTCACAATCCATGCTTTGTTGCGTGGTCCCACGAGTTGGGGTTAGGGACTCACAATCCATGCTTTGTTGCGTGGCCCCTCGAGTTGGGGTCAGGGACTCACAATCCTCGCTTTGTTGCGTGGCCCCTCGAGTTGGGGTTGGGGACTCACAATCCATGCTTTCTTGCGTGGCCCTTTGAGTTGGGGTTAGGGACTCACAATCCACGCTTTGCTGCGTGGCCCCTCAACTTGGGGTTAGGGACTCACAATCCACGCTTTATTGCGTGGCCCCTCAAATTGGGGTTAGGGACTCACAATCCATGCTTTTTTGTGTGGCCCCTCGAGTTGGCGCTAGGGACTCACAATCCACGCATTGTTGCGTGGCCCCTCGAGTTGGGTTTGGGGACTCACAATCCATGCTTTTTTGTGTGGCCCCTCGAGTTGGCGCTAGGGACTCACAATCCACGCTCTGCTGCGTGGCCCCTCGAGTTGGGGTTAGGGGCTCACAATCCACGCTTTGTTCTGTGGCCCCTCGCTTTGGGGTTAGGGACTCACAATCCACGCTTTGTTGCGTGGCCCCTCGAGTTGGGGTTGGGGACTCACAATCCACGCTTTGCTGCGTGGCCCCTCGAGTTGGGGTTAGGGGCTCACAATCCACGCATTGTTGCGTGGCCCCTTGAGTTGGGGTTAGGGGCTCACAATCCATGCTTTGTTGCGTGGCCCCTCGAGGTGGGGTTAGGGACTCACAATCCACGCTTTGTTTTTTTTTAGGCATGGCGGTCTCCCGCCCAAAACACACAATCATTGCGCATCTGCGAGGTTCCTCGAAGGTTTGCTGCAGGGTGCAATGCACTGCCCTTTCGGCACCATAGGCCACAAAAAAGTCTGCTTTGAAAAAGAAACAAGGCAGGCTTTCCCCTGCAGGTTGACTGTGTCGGATGAAGCCTATATGTAGGCTAAAAAAAGCTGGATGTGTTTGTGTGTCTTTTGAAATAAATAAAAAGGGGAAACAGGCAAAAGCAAAGGCACGAGGCAAGTCTGTGATGAACAGATGCAAAAGCTCAGTGAGTGTATTAGTGGAGTTCATCGCGGTCCTTTTCAGGGCCCCGCTTTGTTGCGTGGCCCCTCGAGTTGGGGTTAGGGACTCCCAATCCACGCTTTGCTGCGTGGCCCCTCAAGTTGGGGTTAGGGACTCACAATCCACGCTTTATTGCGTGGCCCCTCGAGTTGGGGTTAGGTACTCACAATCCACGCTTTGTTGCGTGGCTTCTCGAGTCGGGGTTTGGGACTCACAATCCACGCTTTGCTGCGTGGCCCCTCCAATTGGGGTTAGGGGCTCACAATCCATGCTTTGTTCCGTGGTTCCATGAGTTGGGGTTAGGGGCTCACAATCCATGGTTTGTTGCGTGGTTCCACGAGTTGGGGTTGGGGACTCACAATCCATGCTTTTTTGTGTGGCCCCTCGAGTTGGCGCTAGGGACTCACAATCCACGCTTTGTTGCGTGGCCCTTGAAGTTGGGGTTGGGGACTCACAATCCACGCTTTGTTGCGTGGCCCCTCGAGTTGGGCTCAGGGACTCACAATCCATGCTTTGTTGCGTGGCCCCTTGAGTTGGGATTAGGGACTCACAATCCACGCTTTGCTGCGTGGCCCCTCAAGTTGGGGTTAGGGACTCACAATCCACGCTTTATTGCGTGGCCCCTCGAGTTGGGGTCAGGGACTCACAATCCACGCTTTGTTCCGTGGCCCCTCGAGTCGGGGTTGGGGACTCACAATCCACGCTTTGCTGTGTGGCCCCTCGAGTAGGGGTTAGGGACTCACAATCCATGCTTTGTTGCGTGGTTCCACGAGTTGGGGTTAGGGACTCACAATCCATGCTTTTTTGTGTGGCCCCTAGAGTTGGGGTTAGGGACTCACAATCCACGCTTTGTCGCGTGGCCCCTCGAGTTGGGGTTAGGGACTCACAAACATGCTTTGCTGCGTGGCCCCTCAAGTTAGGGTTAGGGACTCACAATCCACGCTTTGTTGCGTGGCCCCTCGAGTTGGGGTTGGGGACTCACAATCCATGCTTTTTTGTGTGGTCCCTCGAGTTGGCGCTAGGGACTCACAATCCACGCTTTGTTGCGTGGCCCCTCGAGTTGGGGTTGGGCACTCACAATCCATGCTTTTTTGTGTGGCCCCTCGAGTTGGCGCTAGGGACTCACACTCCACGCTTAGTTGCGTGGCCGTTGAAGTTGGGGTCAGAGACTCACAATCCACGCTTTGTTGCGTGGCCCCTTGAGTTGGGCTCAGGGACTCACAATGCACGCTTTGTTGCGTGGCCCCTCAAGTTGGGGTTAGGGACTCACAATCCACGCTTTATTGCGTGGCCCCTCGAGTTGGGGTCAAGGACTCACAATCCACGCTTTGCTGCGTGGCCCCTTGAGTTGGGGTTAGGGACTCACAATCCATGCTTTGTTGCGTGGCCCCTCGAGTCGGGGTTAGGGACTCACAATCCATGCTTTGTTGCGTGGCCCCTCGAGTTGGGGTTAGGGACTCACAATCCTCGCTTTGTTGCGTGGCCCCTCGAGTTCGGGTTGGGGACTCACAATCCATGCTTTCTTGCGTGGCCCCTTGAGTTGGGGTCAGGGACTCACAATCCACGCTTTGCTGCGTGGCCCCTCAAGTTGGGGTTAGGGACTCACAACCCATGCTTTATTGCGTGGCCCCTCAAGTTGGGGTTAGGGACTCACAATCCATGCTTTTTTGTGTGGCCCCTCGAGTTGGCGCTAGGGACTCACAATCCAGGCATTGTTGCGTGGCCCCTCGAGTTGGGGTTGGGGACTCACAATCCACGCTTTGCTGCGTGGCCCCTTGAGTTGGGGTTAGGGACTCACAATCCACGCTGTTGCGTGGCCCCTTGAGTTGGGGTTAGGGACTCACAATCCATGCTTTGTTGCGTGGCCCCTCGAGTTGGGGTTAGGGACTCACAATGCACGCTTTGTTGCGTGGCCCCTCGCGTTGGGGTTAGGGACTCACAATCCATGCTTTTTTGTGTGGCCCCTCGAGTTGGCGCTAGGGACTCACAATCCACGCATTGTTGCGTGGTCCCTCGAGTTGGGGTTAGGGACTCACAATCCACGCTTTGCTGTGTGGCCCCTTGAGTTGGGGTTAGGGACTCACAATCCACGCATTGTTGCGTGGCCCCTTGAGTTGGGGTTAGGGACTCACAATCCATGCTTTGTTGCGTGGCCCCTCGAGTTGGGGTCAGGGACTCACAATCCACGCTTTGTTGCGTGGCCCCTCGAGTTGGGGTTAGGGACTCACAATCCATGCTTTGTTGCGTGGCCCCTTGAGTTGGGGTTGGGGACTCACAATCCACGCTTTGCTCCGTGGCCCCTCAAGTTGGGGTTAGGGGCTCACAATCCACGCTTTATTGTGTGGCCCCTCGAGTCGGGGTTAGGGACTCACAATCCACGCTTTGTTGCGTGGCCCCTCGAGTTGGGGTTGGGGACTCACAATCCACGCTTTGCTGCGTTGGCCCTCGAGTTGGGGTTAGGGGCTCACAATCCATGCTTTGTTGCGTGGTTCCACGAGTTGGGGTTAGGGACTCACAATCCATGCTTTTTTGTGTGGCCCCTAGAGTTGGGGTTAGGGACTCACAATCCACGCTTTGTCGCGTGACCCCTCGAGTTGGGGTTAGGGACTCACAATCCTCGCTTTGTTGCGTGGCCCCTCGAGTTGGGGTTAGGGACTCACAATCCATGCTTTGTTGCGTGGCTCCTTGAGTTGGGGTTAGGGACTCACAATCCACGCTTTGCTGCGTGGCCCCTCAATTTGGGGTTAGGGACTCACAATCCACGCTTTGTTGCGTGCCCCCTCAAGTTGGGGTTAGGGGCTCACAATCAACGCTTTGCCGTGGGGCCCCTCGAGTCGGGGTTAGGGGCTCACAATCCACGCATTTTTGCGTGGCCCCTCGCGTTGGGGTTAGGGACTCACAATCCATGCTTTTTTGTGTGGCCCCTCGACTTGGCGCTAGGGACTCACAATTCACGCTTTGTGCGTGGCCACTCAAGTTGGGGTTAGGGACTCACAATCCACGCTTTATTGCGTGGCCCCTCGAGTTGGGGTTAGGGACTCACAATCCACGCTTTGTTGCGTGGCCCCTCGAGTTGGGGTTAGGGACTCACAATCCATGCTTTGTTGCGTGGCCCCTTGAGTTGGGGTTAGGGACTCACAATCCACGCTTTGCTGCGTGGCCCCTGGAGTTGGGGTTAGGGACTCACAATCCACGCATTATTGCGTGGCCCCTTGAGTTGGGGTTAGGGACTCACAATCCACGCTTTGTTGCGTGGCCCCTTGAGTTGGGGTTAGGGACTCACAATCCACGCTTTGTTGCGTGGCCCCACGAGTTGGGGTTAGGGACTCACAATCCACGCATTTTTGCGTGGCCCCTCGAGTTGGGGTTAGGGACTCACAATCCACGCTTTGTTGCGTGGCCCCACGAGTTGGGGTTAGGGACTCACCATCCACGCTTTGTTGCGTGGCCCCTCGGGGTGGGGTTAGGGACTCACAATCCACGCTTTGTTGCGTGGCCCCTAGAGTTGGGGTGAGGGACTCACAATCCACCCATTGTTGCGTGGCCCCTCAAGTTGGGGTTAGGGACTCACCATCCACGCTTTGCTGCGGGGCCCCTCGGGTTGGGGTTAGGGACTCACAATCCATGCTTTTTTGTGTGGCCCCTAGAGTTCGGGTTAGGGACTCACAATCCCCGCTTTGTTGCGTGGCCCCTCAACTTGGGGTTAGGGACTCACAATCCACGCTTTGTTGCGTGGCCCCTCGAGTGGGGGTTAGGGACTCACAATCCACGCTTTGTTGCGTGGCCCCTGGAGTTTGGGTTAGGGACCCACACTCCACGCTGTGTTGCGTTGCCCTTGAAGTTGGGGTTAGGGACTCACAATCCACGCTTTGTTGCGTTGCCCCTCGAGTTGGGGCTAGGGACTCACAATCCACGCTTTATTGCGTGGCCCCTGGAGTTGGGGTTAGGGGCTCACAATCCATGCTTTGTTCCGTGGCCCCTCGAGTTGGAGTTAGGGACTCACAATCCACGCTTTGTCGCGTGGCCCCTCAAGTTGGGGTTAGGGACTCACAATCCATGCTTTTTTGTGTGGCCCCTCGAGTTGGGGTTAGGGACTCACAATCCACGCTTTGTCGCGTGGCCCCTAGAGTTGGGGTTGGGGACTCACAATCCACGCTTTGTTGTGTTGCCCCTCGAGTTGGGGTTAGGGACTCACAATCCACTCTTTGTTGCGTGGCCCCCCGAGTTGGGATTAGGGACTTCCAATTCTCGCTTCATTGTGTGGCCCCTCGAGTTGGGGTTAGGGACTCACAATCCACGCTTTGTTGTGTTGCCCCTCGAGTAGGGGTTAGGGACTCACAATCCACGCTTCATTGTGTGGCCCCTCAAGTTGGGGTTAGGGACTCACAATCCACGCCTTGTTGCTTGGTTCCTTGAGTTGGGGTTAGGGACTCACAATCCACGCTTTGTTACGTGGCCAATTTCTAGAATACAAGCAAATGTGAGATTGAGCCAAGCACATGATCTTCTGCATCCCCAAGCAACCTGTGCACCTATGTTTTCAATGTCATCCAGGCAGTTCGTTGCTTATGTTTGCCCCCTGAAAGGTTTCTGCCCTTTGTGTAATTTTGTAAAAAGGTTACATGTAGTCTGCATGTTGTTTTGGGTACATGCCATCTTCACATTTGATCCTTGAGTGTGCTTCCCATAGTCATCTGCATTGTGTGTCATTGTTTTGCATGCTTGGTTCTGCTGTCTGCGAAAAACGTGTATGTATAGGCCTGGTTGTCATTCAGAACTGCCCTTTTGTTCTGTGAAAATCAACAGACCAATGAACATACCTACAGCTTTCCTAGAAGGTGAATTTCAGGAGACAATGAAAACCTTGCAAGGAAAAATTTGTCCCTCCGCTGAGGACCCCAGGATGGCAGCGGTGATTTGGCAACTTTGGCCACATATGAGCCCCTGCGACGGTAGGGGTGAAGTGGTCATTTCTGATTTTGTAACCGTGCTCGTGGTTGGTCAACCCCGAGACGGCGGGTGATGTAGCTCCTTTGCCCACGTGTGGGCCCCGGAGATGGCAGGGGTTAAGTTAGTGAATATCAAACGTTCCCCTGCTTCGTACCCAAACCCCGCGAAAAGTTGCACAACGTACCAATCCCCCCACCCCCCCCCCCAATTTGTGAGAGGAACCAGAAGCCCCCCCAAATTTGCCAAAACACTTTGGTATTTTTTAGGTTTATTTCCGGGGATATTTGGTACATTTGGGTGAGCTTTTTGGTACAAATGTGGGGAGCTTTTGGCTCACTTTGATGATTGTTTTTGGTTCATTTAGGGGGGTTTTATGAAACAATTTGGAGGGTTTTACGTACACATCTGGGGGTTTTCAGTTTTGTGTTGCATTGTGCTGTTCGCTGTATTGCACGGGAATGGATAGTCAAAGTACAAAATCAGTTTCTGGACTGCTTGCGGGAGCCCCAGCGGGGGCGGGATGACTTATCAAAAGGGGAGCTGCAAAGGAACGTGAGTTGCCGTGGAGAAGAAGGTTGAAAATGAGGTGTGATAATGGGAGGAAATGGTTGCTGGTAAGCAACGACCTTTTTTGGTAGAAAACGGGAGTTTTGTTGGTTCATGTGGGTTTTTTTTCGCCCAATGTAGGAAAGTAGTCCGAGTCAAAGCATAATCATCACGTAATGCTCTATTTCGGGAAGCGGGTACGGGGGTGCGTGTGTAAATAAACAGCTTCAAAGGAAGGTCCCGAGGAAGACGGCGTGTCTTGGTAGGAGACAAAGCTGGAGTTGTGACAACGGAAGGACCGGGTGTGTCAAGAGCGGGTAACTAATTGTAGCATAGAAGGAAAAGATAGGGTGTTTCTTTTTGGCGGAAAGGGGGTTTCGTTGTTGCATGTGCGGTCTTTTGAGCCTCCGTTCCGATGTCTTTAGGGTTGGGAGTTTGTTGTGCCTGGCGCGCCCCTGGCAAGGTTTGCACCAAGTGAAGCGCTCGTTCTGAGCGCAGCGGGCGCAGCAACCTAAGCTTTAGCGCGCACCGCGAGATTGTTTTCTTGTACCACATCAAGATGTGCCACCCCAAGACGAGCCAGGCATCCTTTGCACCGACCCCCCTTTGGCCTGGGTCCTTTTGGCCGCGCGACAACACAGCTGCGCGCGGCAGCAGAACGTAGCGCCACTTCTGATTTTGCTCCTTTTGTTGGTCGAATTGCCCTTTCTTTTGCTCGTATGCATGTGGTTTTTTCAGGTAAGCGGTCGCAGGGGCGGTCCCCCTGATGAAATGGAGTAGGCATCGAGGACAACACTCGCCGCAACGCAATGGGTGGCGACACCATTTGTTGCTTTTTGTTGCTCTTTTTGCATCCCTTTGTGCTATTCGATTTCCATGCTTCATACAACATGGCACCAAACACCCTTGATTTGACCGAATGGGTTGTAGTCAGCCAGGACGATTCGAAAAAAAAAAGGGGCGACCCAAAAAAATCTCCATGGTGATGAAGCCCAAGATCATATTGAAAGTGGCAAAGGCGGTTGACAACTAGAGTGCATCCTTCTCTGAAGTCTTTCTTGAACCGCTCCGATTTGGAGTGGAAACCGCAGGAGGATGCAAGCTCTGTGGAATCTGGGTCTTCGGCAGATCATGATTCGTCCAGCGGCAACCAAAGTTTCGCAACTTTCGAAGACGGTAATAGCTCCTCTTCTTCCTCATCTTCTTCCTCTTCTACCTCTTCTTCCGGGGTGGAAGTTCTGTCCCAAAAGACAGCTGTGCCCGGCAAGGGCACAAATCGGCCCGTCACCACTCCCAAGCAAAGTACTAAGAAGCGTTGCGCGGTGAAGACGTCAGGGCGGAAGAAGTAGGCAGAGCTACATGCACACACACGTCACAAACTGATACCACCCCCACCCCCTACACCTCCTCGCTCTCCCTCTCCTTCCCTTGCAGTAGCATGCACACTAGGACTGGAAGGCCCACACAGTGGCGCGGGGAGGGAGGCCTGGCCCGCCATATCCTTAAGGGCCTCCCGCGTTGCGTCGGCCGACCAGTATAGTCGCACACACACTCCTTCTTTTATGCCGTCCCCTTGGCGCATTTCCCACCCCATGGTGTATTTCCAACCCCATGATGCATTTCGAACCCCATGACTGACCTTGATGCGTTTCAACCCCCATGCTGCAATTCTAACCCCATGGTGTATTTCGAACCCCATGACCGAGGTTTCTGGTACCCATGGCCGGAAATACCCAAGCCGATTAAACCCTACCATAGACGTTGGTAGGGGTGGTGCGAATTGTCGGAACACACCTGGGCCGCATACCCAGCTGCTCGGAGGTGACGGACACTATGTATTTCATTGGGGGGGGGTTTGCGGGGCCAGGGTGCCTTTCCCGTGGACAATCCCCCGCGCAGCGAAAAACCCCATTAAAGCCCCCCCCCCCCCAACCCCCCCCCCTTTTAAATTTGGCTCTGGGGGTTTTAAGCATAATATCCGTTTTCCGAGAAACCCCCCCCCCTGTCGCTCCTGCTGACTGTGACTGTCTGACTAATGTAGTCAGACATGATGTTCTGTTTTCTGTTTCAGACACACTGTGTGTCTTGAGGTTTAACCAGGTTTGGCATAGAGAATAAAGATGCACTTATGCCTGACTGTGGAGTGCATTACCTCCGGTTTGCATTTGTCTGTTTCTTAATTAGGTCACACCCCCCTGTCGCTCCTTGTAGAGCCCAATTGGCACGCAAGAGCTTCTATTCTGCTCGATAAATGTCCGTCAGCAGCCATGTACTAGGCGCTTGCCCTGGCGGCAGAGGCCGGGGCACGTCCCTTGTTGGCTGGCGTGCCCTTGCTTATGGCGGTGCCCCTGGGTGACAGCGCCATGCCCCTACCAACGCCAATGACACCCTATGCCTGTGGGACATTGTGGCTGTACGCCACAGCCGGGGTGGCTCAGTGGTGGGCCCTAGAGCCCGCAGCCGCTACGACACACTGACTGAGCTAGAGTCCATGACAAAGCAAGGCTTGTGAGCGTTGCCAAGGAGGCGAAGGCCCGCAGCGACCCCCCCCCCCCCCCACCAGCACCCCCCGTGCACCCTAGACAACACAACACTCTTGCAGTGAGACAATGTCCCGAGCCCCCGCCGTAGTGCCTTAGCCACGGCGTGCCCCGCGAGTCCAACCAAGGGGGGACCTTGCTCCCCCCCCCCCCCCCCCAACAAAGCCAGGACAGGGCCAGGCGCGGCCCAGCCGTGTGACCTGGTCGGCGTTGCCGACCACCACTGCACGCGTGCCACACACACCGGCGCACCGGCCCACACACATGCACGGCGGCATCTCCCTCTTGCGTGTGCCACCGCGGGGTACAGGGGCGGTCAGCAGTCCGGTTGGCCTTGTGACCGGACAACCGGAAGTCATCCAGTCCAATCACGCGGGGCAGTCCGGTTGGCCTTGTGACCGGACAACGAGAAGTCATCCAGTCCAATCACGCGGGGCAGGCAAGGGTGCTCACTGTGGGCCTAGCTGTCCGGGGGAGGCCTTCACCCAACCCAAACCAATCCCCACCTCTTCTCCGCCCCCGATGATGTCTCCACCCAGTAGTTAGTTGGCTCCCTTTGAGGTGCCTTGCTGAAGGCAATACAATTTCACAATACCCACATCTGGCAGGCTCCAACAGGGGAAGGGATTGCATCTGATGGCCTCCGGCACACACTTGCCCTCACATTCAGCGGCCATTGCCAGAGTCTAGGTCAACTCTACCCCACACCCTTGCTAATTTGTTTGGTGGTGTGTGATGGTTATCCCATAGTATTGATATGCATGCAATGTAGCCTGTCTGTTTGCAGTGTTCACATCACTACAGCAGAGTTGTTTACATGTTTTGATGCCTTGCTGTTGTTGTCCAATTAAGTGATGGTAGATGGGTTCGTGATGTGTGTGTGTGTGTTCGTGCGCGAGACGGCTGTCCAAGGCATGGTGGTTTTGGATTTTTTGTGTTACTAACAACTGGGGTATAATGTTGGTAGAAAAGCGAGGTTTTTGGTAAGAATTGGGTGTTTTCTTTGTAAGAATTTGGGTTTTTTCGGCCGGGGGATTGTTCTGGGAATCTTCGTTTTTGGGGAAATGTTGAGTTTTTTTGGGTAAATTGTGATATATCATGGTTTTTTTTTGTAAAACAAAGCGGGTGTTTTGGGTAAGAATTAGGGTTTTTTGTTGGGAACCCAAGGCTTTTTTGGATAAATTGCAATGAGACGTTTGTTAAGAAGTGTTTTTTTTGTACGCACTACTTTTCTTTGTATGTACAAACGCAAGCTCACACGCGCGCTCTGCCAGCCCAACCCCCCCCCCCCCGCCCCCTTCCCCAACTCCTGCACACACACTGGTGTAAACGCCATATATCATACACATTATAGTGTCACTGAAAAGATTTTTCCTTTTCCTGACCAGGCGCAATTGCAGAGACGTCTTTCTTTGTTAGGTAGCTTGAATCCCTCAGTAGTATTGGCATCGCAGCGGTTGGCCGCTTCCTTCCATGCGAAGAATGTAGCTGAGTCCGTCTCCCTTTGCCATAACCTTGTTTTCTCCAGATTCAAGTGACTCCTCTTCAGCCCTGTATTCATGTGCTCTGCTTGGGATGGGCCCTTGTTGACACCGTATGTGGCAACTCTCTCCTGTGAGGTCCAGTATACCTAAAGGAGAACCTTGATCCCCAAAAAAGGACCTCTGTCTGCTCCTCACTTGTCCTGTCATCTCGCACGATGATCTGGGGATGTATGTAGGAGAATTTGGCAAATTTTTTCATGGTTTCAAAGGTGCATGGGGCAGGGTGCACCATCGCTGGGGTTTGGGTGCACTTCCGCAGGCCGCTGCCGCAGCACAAAGTGCAAAGTGCAAGGTTGCAAAAATTCTTGCAATCGAAAATGAGCACGTGAACCCTGGTGTATTCATAAATCCGCTTTGGTTGTTCCTCTGCTTTTCCATCCGCGCCATCTGTTCCTCTCCATGGCTGTGCAGCTCATGCATTTCGATGCAAGCTGCTGTCCAACTCATGCATGTGGTTGTTGAGGTATTTGCTGCTTCAGCACTGATGGAGTGAATTGGAATAGTGCCCAATTTCTAGAATACAAGCAAATGTGAGATTGAGCCAAGCACATGATCTTCTGCATCCCGAAGCAACCTGTTTTCAATGTCATCCAGGCAGTTCGTTGCTTATGTTTGCCCCCTGAAAGGTTTCTGCCCTTTGTGTAATTTTGTAAAAAGGTTACATGTAGTCTGCATGTTGTTTTGGGTACATGCCATCTTCACATTTGATCCTTGAGTGTGCTTCCCATAGTCATCTGCATTGTGTGTCATTGTTTTGCATGCTTGGTTATGCTGTCTGCGAAAAACGTGTATGCATAGGCCTGGTTGTCATTCAGAACTGCCCTTTTGTTCTGTGAAAATCAACAGACCAATGAACATACCTACAGCTTTCCTAGAAGGTGAATTTCAGGAGACAATGAAAACCTTGCAAGGAAAAATTTGTCCCTCCGCTGAGGACCCCAGGATGGCAGCGGTGATTTGGCAACTTTGGCCACATATGAGCCCCTGCGACGGTAGGGGTGAAGTGGTCATTTCTGATTTTGTTACCGTGCTCGTGGCTGGTCAACCCCGAGACGGCGGGTGATGTAGCTCCTTTGCCCACGTGTGGGCCCCGGAGATGGCAGGGGTTAAGTTAGTGAATATCAAACGTTCCCCTGCTTCGTACCCAAACCCCGCGAAAAGTTGCACAACGTACCAATCCCCCCACCCCCCCCGAATTTGTGAGAGGAACCAGAAGCCCCCCCAAATTTGCCAAAACACTTTGGTATTTTTTAGGTTTATTTCCGGGGATATTTGGTACATTTGGGTGAGCTTTTTGGTACAAGTGTGGGGAGCTTTTGGCTCACTTTGATGATTGTTTTTGGTTCATTTAGGGGGGTTTTATGAAACAATTTGGAGGGTTTTACGTACACATCTGGGGGTTTTCAGTTTTGTGTTGCATTGTGCTGTTCGCTGTATTGCACGGGAATGGATAGTCAAAGTACAAAATCAGTTTCTGGACTGCTTGCGGGAGCCCCAGCGGGGGCGGGATGACTTATCAAAAGGGGAGCTGCAAAGGAACGTGAGTTGCCGTGGAGAAGAAGGTTGAAAATGAGGTGTGATAATGGGAGGAAATGGTTGCTGGTAAGCAACGACCTTTTTTGGTAGAAAACGGGAGTTTTGTTGGTTCATGTGGGTTTTTTTTCGTCCAATGTAGGAAAGTAGTCCGAGTCAAAGCATAATCATCACGTAATGCTCTATTTCGGGAAGCGAGTACGGGGGTGCGTGTGTAAATAAACAGCTTCAAAGGAAGGTCCCGAGGAAGACGGCGTGTCTTGGTAGGAGACAAAGCTGGAGTTGTGACAACGGAAGGACCGGGTGTGTCAAGAGCGGGTAATTAATTGTAGCATAGAAGGAAAAGATAGGGTGTTTCTTTTTGGCGGAAAGGGGGTTTCGTTGTTGCATGTGCGGTCTTTTGAGCCTCCGTTCCGATGTCTTTAGGGTTGGGAGTTTGTTGTGCCTGGCGCGCCCCTGGCAAGGTTTGCACCAAGTGAAGCGATCGTTCTGAGCGCAGCGGGCGCAGCAACCTAAGCTTTAGCGCGCACCGCGAGATTGTTTTCTTGTACCACATCAAGATGTGCCACCCCAAGACGAGCCAGGCATCCTTTGCACCGACCCCCCTTTGGCCTGGGTCCTTTTGGCCGCGCGACAACACAGCTGCGCGCGGCAGCAGAACGTAGCGCCACTTCTGATTTTGCTCCTTTTATTGGTCGAATTGCCCTTTCTTTTGCTCGTATGCATGTGGTTTTTTCAGGTAAGCGGTCGCAGGGGCGGTCCCCCTGATGAAATGGAGTAGGCATCGAGGACAACACTCGCCGCAACGCAATGGGTGGCGACACCATTTGTTGCTTTTTGTTGCTCTTTTTGCATCCCTTTGTGCTATTCGATTTCCATGCTTCATACAACATGGCACCAAACACCCTTGATTTGACCGAATGGGTTGTAGTCAGCCAGGACGATTCGAAAAAAAAAAGGGGGCGACCCAAAAAAATCTCCATGGTGATGAAGCCCAAGATCACTTTGAAAGTGGCAAAGGCGGTTGACAACTAGAGTGCATCCTTCTCTGAAGTCTTTCTTGAACCGCTCCGATTTGGAGTGGAAACCGCAGGAGGATGCAAACTCTGTGGAATCTGGGTCTTCGGCAGATCATGATTCGTCCAGCGGCAACCAAAGTTTCGCAACTTTCGAAGACGGTAATAGCTCCTCTTCTTTCTCATCTTCTTCCTCTTCTACCTCTTCTTCCGGGGTGGAAGTTCCGCCCCAAAAGACAGCTGTGCCCGGCAAGGGCACAAATCGGCCCATCACCACTCCCAAGCAAAGTACTAAGAAGCGTTGCACAGTGAAGACGTCAGGGCAGAAGAAGTAGGCAGAGCTACATGCACACACACGTCACAAACTGATACCATCCCCACCCCCTACACCTCCTCGCTCTCCCTCTCCTTCCCTTGCAGTAGCATGCACACTAGGACTCGAAGGCCCACACAGTGGCGCGGGGAGCGAGGCCTGGCCCGCCATATCCTTAAGGGCCTCCCGCGTTGCGTCGGCCGACCAGTATAGTCGCACACACACTCCTTCTTTTATGCCGTCCCCTTGGCGCATTCTCACCCCATGGTGTATTTCCAACCCCATGATGCATTTCGAACCCCATGACTGACCTTGATGCGTTTCAACCCCCATGTTGCAATTCTAACCCTATGGTGTATTTCGAACCCCATGACCGAGGTTTCTGGTACCCATGGCCGGAAATACCCAAGCCGATTAAACCCTACCATAGAAATTGGTAGGGGTGGTGCGAATTGTCGGAACACACCTGGGCCGCATACCCAGCTGCTCGGAGGTGACGGACACTATGTATTTCATTGGGGGGGGGTTTGCGGGGCCAGGGTGCCTTTCCCGTGGACAATCCCCCGCGCAGCGAAAAATCCCATTAAAGCCCCGCCCCCCCAACCCCCCCCCCCCTTTTAAATTTGGCTCTAGGGGTTCTAAGCATAATATCCGTTTTCCGAGAAACCCCCTCCCCTGTCGCTTCTGCTGACTATGACTGTCTGACTAATGTAGTCAGACATGATGTTCTGTTTTCTGTTTCAGACACACTGTGTGTCTTGAGGTTTAACCAGGTTTGGCATAGAGAAGATAGATGCACTTATGCCTGACTGTGGAGTGCATTACCTCCGGTTTGCATTTGTCTGTTTCTTAATTAGGTCACACCCCCGTATCGCTCCTTGTAGAGCCCAATTGGCACGCAAGAGCTTCTATTCTGCTCGATAAATGTCCGTCAGCAGCCATGTACTAGGCGCTTGCCCTGGCGGCAGAGGCCGGGGCACGTCCCTTGTTGGCTGGCGTGCCCTTGCTTATGGCGGTGCCCCTGGGTGACAGCGCCATGCCCCTAGCAACGCCAATGACACCCTATGCCTGTGAGACATTGTGGCTGTACGCCACAGCCGGGGTGGCTCAGTGGTGGGCCCTAGAGCCCGCAGCCGCTACGACACACTGATTGAGCTAGAGTCCATGACAAAGCAAGGCTTGTGAGCGTTGCCAAGGAGGTGAAGGCCCGCAACGACCCCCCCCCCCCCACTAGCACCCCCCGTGCAGCCTAGACAACACAGCACTCTTGCAGTGAGACAATGTCCCGAGCCCCCGCCGTAGTGCCTTAGCCACGGCGTGCCCCGCGAGTCCAACCAAGGGGGGACCTTGCTCCCCCCCCCTCTCCCAACAAAGCCAGGACAGGGCCAGGCGCGGCCCAGCCGTGTGACCTGGTCGGCGTTGCCGACCACCACTGCACGCGTGCCACACACACCGGCGCACCGGCCCACACACATGCACGGCGGCATCTCCCTCTTGCGTGTGCCACCGCGGGGTACAGGGGCGGTCAGCAGTCCGGTTGGCCTTGTGACCGGACAACCGGAAGTCATCCAGTCCAATCACGCGGGGCAGTCCGGTTGGCCTTGTGACCGGACAACGAGAAGTCATCCAGTCGGATCACGCGGGGCAGGCAAGGGTGCTCACTGTGGGCCTAGCTGTCCGGGGGAGGCCTTCACCCAACCCAAACCAATTCCTACCTCTTCTCCGCCCCCCATGTTGTCTCCACCCAGTAGTTAGTTGGCTCCCTTTGAGGTGCCTTGCTGAAGGCAATACAATTTCACAATACCCAAATCTGGCAGGCTCCAACAGGGGAAGGGATTGCATCTGATGGCCTCCGGCACACACTTGCCCTCACATTCAGCGGCCATTGCCAGAGTCTAGGTCAACTCTACCCCACACCCTTGCTAATTTGTTTGGTGGTGTGTGATGGTTATCCCATAGTATTGATATGCATGCAATGTAGCCTGTCCGTTTGCACTGTTCACAACACTACAACAGAGTTGTTTACATGTTTTGATGCCTTGCTGTTGTTGTCCAATTAAGTGATGGTAGATGGGTTCTTGATGTGTGTGTGTGTGTTCGTGCGCGAGACGGCTGTCCAAGGCATGGTGGTTTTTGGTTTTTTGTGTTACTAACAACTGGGGTATAATGTTGGTAGAAAAGCGAGGTTTTTGGTAAGAATTGGGTGTTTTCTTTGTAAGAATTTGGGTTTTTTTGGCCGGGGGATTGTTCTGGGAATCTTCGTTTTTGGGGAAATGTTGAGTTTTTTTGGGTAAATTGTGATATATCATGGTTTTTTTTTGTAAAACAAAGCGGGTGTTTTGGGTAAGAATTAGGGTTTTTTGTTGGGAACCCAAGGCTTTTTTGGCTAAATTGCAATGAGACGTTTGTTAAGAAGTGTTTTTTTTGTACGCACTACTTTTCTTTGTATGTACAAACGCAAGCTCACACGCGCGCTGTGCCAGCCCAACCCCCCCCCCCCCGCCCCCTTCCCCAACTACTGCACACACACTGGTGTAAACGCCATATATCATACACATTATAGTGTCACCGAAAAGATTTTTCCTTTTCCTGACCAGGCGCAATTGCAGAGACGTCTTTCTTTGTTAGGTAGCTTGAATCCCTCAGTAGTATTGGCATTGCAGCGGTTGGCTGCTTCCTTCGATGCGAAGAATGTAGCTGAGTCCGTCTCCCTTTGCCATAACCTTGTTTTCTCCAGATTCAAGTGACTCCTCTTCAGCCCTGTATTCATGTGCTCTGCTTGGGATGGGCCCTTGTTGACACCGTATGTGGCAACTCTCTCCTGTGAGGTCCAGTATACCTAAAGGAGAACCTTGATCCCCAAAAAAGGACCTCTGTGTGCTCCTCACTTGTCCTGTCATCTCGCACGATGATCTTGGGATGTATGTAGGAGAATTTGGCAAATTTTTTCATGGTTTCAAAGGTGCATGGGGCAGGGTGCACCATCGCTGGGGTTTGGGTGCACTTCCGCAGGCCGCCGCCGCAGCACAAAGTGCAAAGTGCAAGGTTCAAAAATTCTTGCAATCGAAAATGAGCACGTGAACCCTGGTGTATTCATAAATCCGCTTTGGTTGTTCCTCTGCTTTTCCATCCGCGCCATCTGTTCCTCTCCATGGCTGTGCAGCTCATACATTTCGATGCAAGCTGCTGTCCAACTCATGCATGTGGTTGTTGAGGTATTTGCTGCTTCAGCACTGATGGAGTGAATTGGAATAGTGCCCAATTTCTAGAATACAAGCAAATGTGAGGTTGAGCCAAGCACATGATCTTCTGCATCCCGAAGCAACCTGTGCACCTCTGTTTTCAATGTCATCCAGGCAGTTCGTTGCTTATGTTTGCCCCCTGAAAGGTTTCTGCCCTTTGTGTAATTTTGTAAAAAGGTTACATGTATTCTGCATGTTGTTTTGGGTACATGCCATCTTCACATTTGATCCTTGAGTGTGCTTCCCATAGTCATCTGCATTGTGTGTCATTGTTTTGCATGCTTGGTTATGCTGTCTGCGAAAAACGTGTATGTATAGGCCTGGTTGTCATTCAGAACTGCCCTTTTGTTCTGTGAAAATCAACAGACCAATGAACATACCTACAGCTTTCCTAGAAGGTGAATTTCAGGAGACAATGAAAACCTTGCAAGGAAAAAATTGTCCCTCCGCTGAGGACCCCAGGATGGCAGCGGTGATTTGGCAACTTTGGCCACATATGAGCCCCTGCGACGGTAGGGGTGAAGTGGTCATTTCTGATTTTGTTACCGTGCTCGTGGTTGGTCAACCCCGAGACGGCGGGTGATGTAGCTCCTTCGCCCACGTGTGGGCCCCGGAGATGGCAGGGGTTAAGTTAGTGAATATCAAACGTTCCCCTGCTTCGTACCCAAACGCCGCGAAAAGTTGCACAACGTACCAATCCCCCCACCCCCCCCGAATTTGTGAGAGGAACCAGAAGCCCCCCCAAATTTGCCAAAACACTTTGGTATTTTTTAGGTTTATTTCCGGGGATATTTGGTACATTTGAGTGAGCTTTTTGGTACAAGTGTGGGGAGCTTTTGGCTCACTTTGATGATTGTTTTTGGTTCATTTAGGGGCGTTTTATGAAACAATTTGGAGGGTTTTACGTACACATCTGGGGGTTTTCAGTTTTGTGTTGCATTGTGCTGTTCGCTGTATTGCACGGGAATGGATAGTCAAAGTACAAAATCAGTTTCTGGACTGCTTGCGGGAGCCCCAGCGGGGGCGGGATGACTTATCAAAAGGGGAGCTGCAAAGGAATGTGAGTTGCCGTGGAGAAGAAGGTTGAAAATGAGGTGTGATAATGGGAGGAAATGGTTGCTGGTTTTAACGGCAGGAGTGACAGCACTCAATTATACACTGATGTGATCAGAATTCCAATGATTCTCAGATGTACATTAGTGCAGTAAATTTTCCGTTCTGTTTCTTGTTTTCCGTTCGCCGCCAGATGTCGCCTGTGAGCGCGCGTCGAGTCGCATTTGTCTTTCGTGATTTCCCAATCGGATTTATTTAAATTATTTCGAATGATTTCACGTCGTGTCATTAGTTGCGATGAATGCGCATTGAGATTCTATGTCTGCTCCATTTTTGTAGACCGGGTTTTCGTACTCTTCGTATTCCACCATGGAGTTCACTGGACTTACAAGTGCTTCGCATATGTCGCTCCCAGAGGCTGGATATGGGTCCGAAGAGGGTTATGTGGGTTCGGAGATATCAGGGGCAGTGTCGGGCGTTACGACCCCTGGGGCATCAAGGCTACAGGCTTCGCAGTCACAACAAAGATCAACCACTATGCAGCGGTTACATGGTAGCAGAGGAAATCATGACTCTGCTTCTGGAATCTCCACGGACACTCTGATCCCGTCGGACTTTAGCAGGTCTATCACTCGTAGAGAGTCACTGCGTGTTCCCCCTGAGGTTACCTTCGTAGCATCTCCCGAGCAAACCAAAGATCATCCGTCAGAGTGCCCTTACTGTGGCCATAGGCATTGGCCTGGAGTTCATACTTGTGCTGATTGTTGTGTGAACGCCCCACCCAACCTTAAACCCGGTCGAGAATCTCCCTCCTCGAGTGAATCTGGTTCCTCCTCTCACGCTTTGCCTGATCTGGAAGACAGCAGCAGCGAAGGAGAGCAGTCTGGTACTGGAATTAGTGGTGATTACTGGGAAAACCACTTCCAGCAGATCTGGAATGAGGAATTCCTGCACAGGCAGAATTGGCTGCTGGCGGAGGCGGGCTATCGTGGCCGCCTGAGGGACTGGTTCAGGGCGTCGTGCCAGTTTCTCAGGGACAGCGGCCGGTCCCGATTCGACGCCCAATTGCAGGAGCAAGAGGACTGGGAGGAGCTGATGGACCAGTTCGACCACCAGGCCGCCGTGATGGTGCAGATGGCCATCATCGCCGAGGAACGACGGCACAATGTGCATCCGCACGCTGGTCCGTCGGGCGTCTGGGGTCGGAACGACGACGAGGTCGACGAAATGAGGTGTGATTCGACACATTCGCACCTCTCCAGGGAGCAACTGTCCAAACTCCCCAGCTCTGCCTCAAGTGTTGACACTTGGGTCGACGAGGTCAGAAGCAAAGGAAAGGGGACAAGATGCCCTTCCTGTGGCGAGTGCGCCAAGGACTGCTCCTGTCGGAGACAGATTTCGTCGCTGGAATCAAGGGTGAAGGAGCTGAAGAAGGCCGCCAAGGAGAAAAAGAGGGATGATGACAGCAAGTGGAAGGAGATGGAACAGAGGTTGGAGACGCTTACAAATCTGGTACAAAATCTGAGCACTACTGGGCTCACTGGACCAGCGCCTACAATGGCAAGCCACCCAGCACCTACCTCCTCAGCTGCACCCACATCCACGCCTTACGGCGTTCCACATTCTCCAGCACCCCCAGCTTTTACTGGCCACCATCCAGCCTTTACTGGAATTTCTGGTATCCCCCCTACTGGAATTACAAGTCCTATTGGGTTCAATCTGGGTACCGAAGGAGGAGAATCTTCGTCAGGGAAGTCTGTACTGTCCGTGGGTACTGTAGGAGATATTGATGGAGAAGCAAGGACCACCGTGAAGGAGCGATCAATGGCCTTGAAGAAGAAGGACCGGCAGGCGAAAGAAAACGAGGCCAAGATCAAAGAAAAGCAGAAGAAATGGAGGGAGATGAGGCTGCATCAAGCACCGCAGACGCCGTTCGTGCAGCCTACTGTGGACCAGGCGTTGCTGGCGGCCGCAATTGCGCAGGCACAGGCCATGGGAGGCGCCGCAGTCAATCCAGTTTTCGTCAATCCGGTCGGCACAGCCACCAACTTCAACCTGAACCACTTGCTGAACCCTTTGCACATGAGGCTGAGAGGGTCAGTAATGAAGCAGCCGAAGTTCTCAGGACACTCAAATTACTGGGCGTCCTTCGAGAGGCAGTTCATGGTGTGGCTGCAGACCGAGAAGCTGGACAAGGAGCTCTGGATCCTTGGGCTGATGGACTGCTTGACGGGCAAGCTCCGAGAAAGCACATACAATCTGTATGTGGAGAGGCAAAATCAGGGGAATCCCCTGACGTATGAGGAGCTGTACCGCAGTCTGAAGAAGAAAGGCTCTCGACTTCCTGAAGATCATTACAGAAACCGTCTGGAGAACTTCAGGGCGATCAAGAAACTGTTTCTGGAAGAAATTCAACTTGCAAGGCAAGATTGGGAGTTTTTGGTGCAAGAGGCAGAGAACTCTGGAGAAGGACTTTCTGAAGGCGAAATGAAGAAGATCCTCCTGAGCAAGCTCACGCCGGAGACCAAGCAGAAGATCAGGGACTCTCAGGCGGACCAAAAAGTCCTGGGCAACTGGGTTGAAGTCCGAGGATTACCAGAAACTATGGGAAAAATGGCAGTTCGTGAGTTGCTACACTCTATCAGTGCTAGTGGATTGAAGGACATCACTATTCGTGAGGGCAGATGGAGAGTTGGTTTCCACGATTCTGAACAGTCGGAGTTTTTCTGCAGCATGGTGGATGGAAAAGTGAAGTATAAAGGAACAGTTTTGAAGGTACGACCGTGGATCTTCTCATATGGAGTCGAGCAGATCTGGGACCAACTTGAAAAGTATGCAAACTTAGAACGTCAAAAGTCCCAGGATGCACATGGCTTCGGAGGCAAGGTCAACGCCGTTGGTGAGAAGGGATGCTCTGTGTGTATTGCCCTTGGAAAAGAAGGTCGACCGCAGATCACAGATGGACGCCCTCAGATCTCAAGACAATTCAGTCCAAAATGGATGGAAAAGGAAATTCTTCCAAAAATCCCCAGCAGGATGGAGCACGAGATGCTGACCAGCATGGAAGGGGAAAGGGTAAAGGGCAGTCCAAAGGAAAGAACAGAGACTGGACACCAAAAGATTACTCGCAGCAAGGCGGAGATCCAAGCGACTCAAGATGGACCGATGCTGGTGGAAAAACTGGTGGAAAAAATGGCCAAAAGGGTGGAAATGGCAAGGGAAAGTCCGGGAATCAAGATGATTCCAAGGTGAATGGCAACCCCCTGTACACGGAGACGCCAGCAAACAAGACCTTCGGCAACAACAAGGATACTGGAGGTCGAGGCAAGGGCATATCCAACGAATCCAACCCCAATTCCAACACCTCCAACAACAAAGGCCAAGGAGGTAAGAAAGGTGGTGGTGGAAAATCATTTGGTGGTCGTGGACGTGGAAAAGGAGTGAATGCTGTCGAAGCAGGAGAAGAATGGGTTGACGAAGGACAAGTACAGGACGTACAGCCGAACGAAGAAGAAGAATGGCAATAGGGAAGCCAACTTGACCCAAATCCCAACACTGGGGTTGAGTGGCAGGAGACAAAACCCATCAGGGTAGTTGGGGCGGTGGATGGACGCTGCTGGGACCGGCTGGCGCGCTCCTCTGGCCTCCTGTACCCTGCCTGGGTCCTCAGCGCTGTCCGGCGAGGCAAGCAGCGCCAGTTTGTCTGCTGGATCCAGGTCAGATCGAAGGGTGGTAAAGTTAAACTTGCCAGATGTCTGATCGACAATGGTTCAGAGGTGAACCTGGTGAGGAAAGGCTTTCTGCAGGAGGATGAGACGAAGATGTCCTCCACCCCTGTGCAGCTGGACGGAGTCAGCGGAAATCGCCTTGACGGTGGCGACAGAGAAGCAGAATTGGCGGTCAGATTGGTGAACCAATCAGTCTGGAGTGTGGAAGAGACGGTCACTGAGGAGTGGTTTGCTTGAAAATTCTATGAAGCCAGCATAAAGTACGATTTATTCCTGGGTCAACCCTGGCTTCACGCTCACCGTGTGTCGCCCATGGGACACAGGACGTGCTTCCTCCAGGATCCGTCGACCAGCGACCCGTCTGATCTGTATTATCTGCACCCATATACCAAGAGTATCCACCAATTCAAGGAGAGAAATAAGCTGCATTTTCAGCAAGATGGGCAGGAATGGACAAGGAATCAAGAAGATTTCGACGAAGGAAAGGTGAATTCGTTGAACAGCAAGAAGTGGAAGTCAGTTTGCTATCGAGTAGTCGACAAATGGCGGGACATTCTGGTGGATTATTTCGAAAAGAACCACAATTTTCGTCCTGAAGTTGATGCTTTTGCAAACAAAAAGAATAAAAGATTTCCGAAGTTCTACGACGATGCCTGGAGCGAGGACTGGTCTGAACCTCTTTGGATCAATCCGCCCTTCGACGTTTTCCCTCGTGTAGTGCAGAAGCTGAAGCAATCCGGCGCAAAGGCGATTTTAATTGTCCCCAATTGGCCAAGACAAGAGTGGTTCAAGGACATTATGGACATTTCAATCGACATTGTCGAGCTACCTCACAAAGGCGTGAAGCTGTATTGCGAAGACAATGGCAAGCCTTTGCCACAGCGTTCGTGGAGCACGTTGGCGTGCTTAGTTGACAGGAATCTGGGAGATTATTGGCAAGATGGCAGTGAAATGGGAACAGAAGAGGTTATCTCAAATTCCTCAAGAATCGACGAAATTGAGGTGGATGAAGACGATCGAGAGCGGAATCCCGACGTATCGTCGCGGAAGGAGGGAAGGACAATCGGCGTCCCTCAAGAGAACGCCTCCATCCATTACAATTCGTCCCCATCAGACAAGAATCAAGCCAAAAAAGTCAAGATTTCAAGCAAGAATGAAGACAAATCTCCAAGAATCTCGCCTGAATTGACAGGAATGAAGCTGAATTCGTCCGACCATCCCTTCAAGACATTCGTGGACCCCTTTCATTGGTGGGATCCCACGGAGGAGCGAGCTCAGGTGAGCTTCATCCGCCAGCAATGCGACGAAGAAGTTTGGAATGAAGTGGCCAAGAATATGAGACCACGACCAACAATTCGCAAATTGGTGGACATAATGTCGGTGATTAAATGTGGGAATCAGGTCGACGGAGACAAGATATCTGCAAGAAGGGACGCAGTGTTCGAAGATTATCAAGATGACGTGCTGAGTGGGAAGTTGTGGAAAAACCCCCCAATTCGATGTGAAAATGGGGAAGCCAAGATTGACATAATCGAAGGCTCAAAGGTGCACAAACAACGTCCATTCTATCTCCACGGCACCAAAGCAGATGCCCTGCGAAAGATTATTGAGCGCATTCTCTATGAGTTCGGTTGGTTGGAGGGCTGCATGAGTTCTGAGTGGTGTTCAGCACCATTTACTGTGCCAAAACCCCCACCTGCTGACCAATCCAGCATAGATGCTTGGCGTCTAGTGGTGGATTACAGAGCCCTGAATGCCGCCACAGTACCAGACGCGCATCCTCTTCCTCTAATCGAGAAGGAGATCGCCGCGAGAGCCAAAGGCAAGCTCTTTACTGTGTTGGATTTGCGCCATGGCTTTCATCAGATGCCCCTTCGAAAAGAGGATAGGCATTTGACGGCAATGTGCACGCCCTGTGGCACTGTCCAGTGGACTGTACTGCCGATGGGTCTGAAGAATGCGCCGTCGATGTTCCAGAGGATGATGGAGACTATTTTATTTCAGAAGCACAAAGATCTGGATTTACAAGAATTCTGCAGCATCTACATCGACGACCTTCTGATTGCCACGCCGTTGGGAAAAAACTTTGATGAGTGCCTGAAGTTGCACGAAGAACAAGTTCGAAAAGTTCTCGAAGTCCTTCGACAAGAGAAGCTCGTGTGTGGACCCAAGAAGGGCAAGATGTTCCTCCAGAGTGTGGAATTTTGTGGCTCTGTTTTCGAAGATGGGACAAGAAGACCAGCCCCAGGAAAAATGGCTGCCCTGCAGCTCTGGGAAAGGCCTAAAACCATCACGCAGCTTCGTGCCTTTTTAGGCTGCTGCAATTACTACCACGAGTTCCTTCCTCTCTACGCCAAGTTCTCTGGTCCATTGACAGAGTTACTGAAGGTTGGCAAAATAGAAGGAAAGAAGGGATCTCAAGTCAAGCTCAAGTGGACGCCAGAATGTGAAGAGGCATTTACTGGTCTCAAGGAAGCACTGGCGAATGTGGTTACATTAAAGACTCCGTGGTTGGATGAAAGACCTTTTTATATTCGTACAGACGCCAGTCGTTACGCCATTGGTGCTACGATCGAACAAGTCGACGACGAAGGTCACCATCACCCTCTGGCTTTCTGGTCTCGCAAGCTTACAACAAGACAGCGAAATTGGAGTCCAAGGGAACAAGAAGCCTACGCAATCCTTTGTGCCTTACGGCGTTATGAAGGTTGGATCTTGGGCCATCGCGTGGAGGTACTGACTGACCACAAGTCACTGGAGAGCTGGAGGACAGAAGATGTGGATACCCCTGGTGGACCAGCTGGGAGAAGAGGCCGTTGGCATGAAACTCTCAGCAGATTTGACCTCCATGTGACTTACATTCCGGGTCGCTACAACACAGTGGCGGACGCCCTGAGTCGCTGGGCCTACCCAGCCTCAGAGGCTTACTCTGAAGTGAGTTTTCATGGGACAGCGACGGATAAAGCTGAAGTGATCGAGTTCGACAAGGAGGAACAAGCACTGATCAAGAAACATTGTCTCCAATGTTCGATTAAAAATCAGATGAAGGTGGATTTGGTCAGATGCAAGGAGATTACCAAGGCAGATCAGACTGCAGGAGTTAACTCTGACTCTGAGTCGTCGCTGCCACTCCCGAATGTGTTTCCTACGACGAGATCCAAAGCGAAATCCACGCTCCCTCCACAACAAAAGGACAAGGAAACTTCCTTCCTCTATGTGGATTGGCCGAAGATGTACAAGGAGGACAGGTTCTCTGGGTCTGTATACCACAAGTTGAAAGGGGACAAGCCTTACGACTCTGAAGAGACGTCTGATTTCAAAATCCAAGGCGACAAGTTATTTTGGCAAGGACGGATTTGTGTTCCTGATTGTCTGATTGACCAATATGTCAAACATTGGCATCGGAATGAGACAGCCCACACACATTCTCGTGTGCTGGAGCAGGAACTACGCCACAGGGTGTACACAAGGGACCTCAAGGGTGCCTGTGAACGAGTTGCCAAAGGATGCAAGCAATGTCAGGCGACCATCCCCAAGAATCAAAAGGCAGAAGGACTACTGAAGGGATTGCCAATTCCTGAGAGGTTGTTCGACAAGGTGACGGCGGATGTCTTCGAGTTGGGACAAATCCAAGAGGAATGTCTCTACACGAGGAAGCCTATCGATGGGGTTTTGTTAATTCAAGACCGCCACAGTGGCTACATCCAAGTCCTCCCTTGCAACACGAAGCATCTCACCTCTGAAATGGCTGCCAAGTGGACTGCAAGTCAGTGGATGAGTAACTGGGATGTGCCCAGTGAAATTCTGACGGACAGTGGGAAAGAGTTCATTGGGACTTGGTGGGAGAACATGTGTGCCCTATTGGGAGTTCATCACCTTCGTGCCCGAGTCTACGACCATCGAGCTCTCCCTGCTGAACGCGCTGGAAGGATTCTTATCTCCATTCTGAGAAAATTCCTGGCGACTGAAAAAGACTACAATTGGTTGGAGACAATTTACTGTGTCTTGAGAAGATACCATCGCACCAAGAATTACACTGGATTAAGTCCCAATGAGCTGGTTTTTGGTCGTGAGAAGATGGGTCCAGGACCAGTGATGTATCATCCAAGGCAGTGCTACGACGCCTCGCAATGGTTTGAGAAGATCAAGGATCTAGAGTCCAAGTGGATCAAAGCCAAAGTGGAAAGTCAAGCAGATTGGTTGAATTTCAAAAATAAATCAAGAACGCAAGGAAAACCCTTCGAGAAAGGCCAGCAAGTTTGGCTTCGTAAGTCAGACGACACCCTGAAGGACGACAACAAATTGTTACCTTTGTGGGATGGCCCATTCCAAGTCAAAAGTCAACTAAGTGAGACTACATTCAACATTGAGATTGAGCCACACAGGCATCAAGAAGTACATCGAGATCGTTTGAAGGCCGAAGTACCCTGCCCCAAAGGAAGGTTCAAGCCTCTCTATTGGACTTTGAAGTACCTAAGCGACAGGAAGATGATCACAAGCAGTTTCGAGTTGGAGAAGATTCTTGAGTACAAGAAGAATGCTCGAGGCAAGTGGTACTTTCTGTGCAGATGGAAAGGATTCGGTCCAGAAGAAGACAAATGGGAGCCAGCTTCAAGCTTTATCCATGGCTATACGGACACTTTCATCAAGTTCCTGAAGAAACACCCTGAGATTGATAAAGAGCTCTCGCTGATCAAAGATTGTGTCACCAAGGAAGACTTACAAGCACAAGAAGAAGCTCCAATCGTGGCATCATCCATCCCAGACAAGATCTGATCAGAATTTGAGTCGCCGAAACTTTCGAAGAGGTTTACGGTCGACATATACCCTTGGCATGGGGACATAACAGTCCAGACGCATCGTCTATGTGGTTCGACAAACAGATGATGGGACATTCTGGGGTCATCCTGGTCATTCCATCATTCCCATCATGGCCATCATGTGAATCATGTGCTTCATCTCAGATGATTCCGATCGGAAGTTCCGAGAGGCCTTTATCCTCAACCACGACGACACTATCGCCTTTTGCTGTCGACTGGACCCCTATACTCGCCTTGGGAAGGACTCGTTCGAGTTCGTGCTCATTTCAGACATTCTGGCACATGACTGAGTCTGATCCATTTCATGTGTTTGTTGGATCTGCTCAGAATGCCATCTCCATCAGCTCTTACATTGAGATGGCTGGTTCGTTTTTCAATAGACCACTGTCAAAGGGCTTATATAGACCAAGTGACGACGATGGTGTTCTTACTTGTGTCGACTCGCTGTTCATCTGTGGATTGTGTTCGAATCCCCCTCAGAATCAGCTCATTTTTGGCAAATTCCCTGTACCAAGCATTGGATGCTTATACATTCTGGGACTATAACGAGTCAATTACCCCTTCTGGCTCATACTGGCATTAAACATGAAGCCCTGAAGACAATACTGACAGTGTGGTAATTACTCACTGGGTTTTCTTGGCTATCATTACTTTAAATGATTGGATTTCCATCATGGGATTCATCATCATCATCATGAGGATTTGACCTGGATTGGCTATGAATGAGAACTGGATTTCCGTTCAACACTACCCACAGTGTCTATCGACATTCAATTGGACCTATTTTGGTTTGCGGTGAGTTTCGCCACCCTGAATCCGTGTGCGATTCACTGATTTTGGTCTCAATTCAGGCACATTTTGTACCATAATCTGGCATCTGGTCTCATGACTGCAAATGACACCAGCCAGTTTCACATATCTTGGACTCCATGAAGGGATACCCTATTTTTTTGACGCTCGACGACATGGCGACGCTCGTTTTCTGTTTTCTGGCAGTGGGATGTCAGATCCCGATTTCATCATGAATCATGGATCATGAATCATCATGTACATTCTTCACTGAGACTTTCAATTTTCGAATTTTCGAGCTTGAACGAAGCTTTTTCTGTGTGCCCTGAGGTACCTATACGTTTCATTCAAGTCGATGGCCATCGCGAAGCACAGATCTCAGCACAATTTTGCTCAATTCAGCTCAATTTCACACATTTTGCCTTAGATTAGGCAGTTTTTGGTCACTTTTGCCGTTTCGTTCACTTCACTTGACCCAGCCTGACATACTGGCGTATGTTTTCAGAGGGGGAGTGTAACGGCAGCAGTGACAGCACTCAATTATACACTGATGTGATCAGAATTCCAATGATTCTCAGATGTACATTAGTGCAGTAAATTTTCCGTTCTGTTTCTTGTTTTCCGTTCGCCGCCAGATGTCGCCTGTGAGCGCGCGTCGAGTCGCATTTGTCTTTCGTGATTTCCCAATCGGATTTATTTAAATTATTTCGAATGATTTCACGTCGTGTCATTAGTTGCGATGAATGCGCATTGAGATTCTATGTCTGCTCCATTTTTGTAGACCGGGTTTTCGTACTCTTCATATTCCACCATGGAGTTCACTGGACTTACAAGTGCTTCGCATATGTCGCTCCCAGAGGCTGGATATGGGTCCGAAGAGGGTTATGTGGGTTCGGAGATATCAGGGGCAGTGTCGGGCGTTACGACCCCTGGGGCATCAAGGCTATAGGCCTTGCAGTCACAACAAAGATCAACCACTATGCAGCGGTTACACTGGTAAGCAACAACCTTTTTTGGTAGAAAACGGGAGTTTTGTTGGATCATGTGGGTTTTTTTTGGTCCAATGTAGGAAAGTAGTCCGAGTCAAAGCATAATCATCACGTAATGCTCTATTTCGGGAAGCGGGTACGGGGGTGCGTGTGTAAATAAACAGCTTCAAAGGAAGGTCCCGAGGAAGACGGCGTGTCTTGGTAGGAGACAAAGCTGGAGTTGTGACAACGGAAGGACCGGGTGTGTCAAGAGCGGGTAACTAATTGTAGCATAGAAGGAAAAGATAGGGTGTTTCTTTTTGGCGGAAAGGGGGTTTCGTTGTTGCATGTGCGGTCTTTTGAGCCTCCGTTCCGATGTCTTTAGGGTTGGGAGTTTGTTGTGCCTGGCGCGCCCCTGGCAAGGTTTGCACCAAGTGAAGCGATCGTTCTGAGCGCAGCGGGCACAGCAACCTAAGCTTTAGCGCACACCGCGAGATTGTTTTCTTGTACCACATCAAGATGTGCCACCCCAAGACGAGCCAGGCATCCTTTGCACCGACCCCCCTTTGGCCTGGGTCCTTTTGGCCGCGAGACAACACAGCTGCGCGCGGCAGCAGAACGTAGCGCCCGAGTCTGATAGGCCACAGGCACCTTGGGCGTTTACGAACGAGGCCCAGTGGGTGCAAGGGCCAGTGAGGACTTCTTTCCTTGCCCCATTTATGCAAGGGGGTTTGCGCTTTGCTGCGGGGCGGAGCTTTGGTGGGCATTTTTGCCCACAAGCTGGTTAGCAGATAGCGATGGTTGCAAACGGTGTTTGCAATGGGATGTAGGGCAGTGACGACCGCGATGGTCATTCCGTTTGCTTTGGAGGCGGGGTGGGAACAACGATGGACGGAGTGCGACAATGTGGCATGGTTTGTCATTCCCGTTCATGCGGGTGGGGCGACGAAGGGGTTGAGGCCGGCAGGCGCTAATGCGGTTGCCATTGAAGCGTAGGGTTCGGGAGACAATGTCTTGCCCCCGCGCCACCCCTCTCGACATGGACGGTGGCTTTTCAAAGGTTCTCTGCAAGGCCACCTCTTCACAAGTTGCTGTTGCTGATCGTACGCAATGGGTGTAGCAGTGGCGGCTTTAGGAGGACCTATGGCACGTCCAGGCACTATTTGCACAGGCAGTCTAGAGGGTATTGAACAAGCACTTTGTTCTATTTTGGAGAAAAAGCGGCTACCAGAGAAAACGAGGGACATTTTGCGACAGCGGCGGAACAAATTTGCGGGACAAGGAGGAGAGGCTGCAGGCCAAGACGAACCCGTTGGAGCGCGAAGCCCACCGGGCCAGGGGCGGAAGGTGTCCACGGGCAGTGTTGGAAAGCAATCTTGACAGCCCCCGAGCTGAGACGGTTGAGTTGGAAGGGAATGAATACACCCAACCTTGCCGGCACACACTATTTCTTGGATACAGCCCAAGCATGGCATGCATGGCCACGGCAGCGCAGAGGTGGACGTCCGCGGTATGAACTGGTTTGCACATTATGTTCGTGCAGCAGAGCATGCTTGTAGAGGTGGGCAATATTCTTCGGGAGCATAAAGAAATCGCAGAGGCCCATACCCGGGTCGCAGACCATAACCCCCGCCCTCCTACATCGCCCCACTGCAGCGGCGTTGTACGCCCAGTGCACAAGTTGGGAGATTGAACAAAGTTCTCAGAGTTTTAACACAGGTCGGACGTCTTAAGATGGTGTGTAGTCAGTGACCATGAAGGTGGCACGTTGACTTTGTGACCCGACAACCATGTAACGCCATTATCTCAATGGTATCCCCCCCCCCCCCTCCTTGCTTTTGAATAGGGTTTCGTGCCAACAACAATTCCTAATGCTTGTCTAGGATTATGTGCATGTCTACAGCGGCTTGGCCCCGAACGGATGTTGTGTCCATGCTGTCGGCTACTGTGCATGTACTGCTTTGAACAGCTTGTCATTTATGGTATGCTTTTGGGCGTTTTTGAATGTTCGAAGGGTTTTTTTTTGGCAGAGAACAGGACTTGTCTTTGGTGCAAAGTAAGTTGTCTAGTTTTTTACGAGGTTAAGATGCGGGCTCTTACGGCGTGGTAAAATGTTTTACTTTTTAGGTTACGGCGTAGTGGTAGGGTAGTTCGTCTCCAGAAGGAATAAGTGTAGTGGTGAAGGAGGGGATTTTGTTTTCCGAAAGATGTGTTTTTCATTTTTATAGGTCAAGAAACAATAAGTTTTTTTGTACCTGCCAGGGAGGCACAACGTTTGTGATGTACAATGTCTGTAACCAAAAAAAGATTATGTTTGAAATCAACATTGACCTTTTTTTCATGGTGTAGCAGAATGTTTTGTAAACATGTCCTACAAAGGGTTAGCTAATGTTGGCATTGAACGATAAATGAGAAATGCCAAACTAAATCGTTGTTTGGTTTTGGACGATTGGTTGATTTGAGTGTTCCGCTTGGTGCATTGTTGGCTTGTTGTACACATATGCGGTAAACCGATTCCCCGCTTTAGATTACAATGACAACACTATTGGCTAATTGTTTGAAATGCAGAGAAAATTGCCGTATTGCTTCTTTCTAGCTAAAAAATAGAGACAGTCGTGCTCGGCAAGGTCAAACACATGTCTCTCATTTTTACTTTCGGATGCGAGGGCGGGGATGTACAAAACGAGGTGGCAGGACATGCCAAAATGTGCAAGAGTGCCCGAAAGTGTAGAATTGGGTGAAATTGTTGCTAGACCTGCAACAACCATTTGGTAGACAAGAATTGGTGCTCGGTGTATTTCCGTTCTATGCAGTGTAGTGGCCAAGGAATCACCAACAATACATGCAACCTGCAGGCGACTATTGCATTGATGGTCCAATTTCTTTTCCAAAGTGCTCGGTGCAAGCAAATGGTTGAACCACGTGTTCGATCAACCCAAACGTGGACCGGTGTTTCATGCTAATTCTTCCCATGCGCCCTGGTTTTTTTTTATCATTATGCTTTTTCTTGTAGCGAGATCGAAAGTAGCATCTCTTTTGCACATCTGACTACAAGACCGCTCTGGAAATTTGGAGGTATGTAATGTACCAATGATAGGGGTAGGGTGCAATGCTCAGCTGTGTTGAAAAACAACTAAAAACCTTCAACCTTCATGCATTGCAACGAGAAATTAGTCTCCAGACTTCAAATCTACCCAAACGTCACCAACGGAACGGCTAGCTGGATGAGTAAAGTTTGACATCGACTAAATGACCATTCCTTTTTGTATCAGTAGGCCAGAATGTTGTAATGAAGGAAAGTTATGCTACAAACCGGTGCCAGAAGCATTCATAAGGGCCACCGTGCTTTGCGAAATCTACGAATAACCACATGCATACACCCATTGTGTATGCCAGGGCATTTCGAAATCTTGTCTTGTGTACGTTGTACTTTCAAGGCAATCATTGTTAGCAATGTCATTTTCAAGATGGTTTTGGGTGATGTTAGGTAATGCAGTCCGTTTTTCATTTGGTAGAGAACATGGTGGTGTCAAAATAAGCTGTGTGGGTTTTAACCAAGTCGAGATGCGGGCTCCTGCGGCGTTGTCACACGTTGTGACCTTTAGCTTACGGCACAGTCGTAGGGTACGTTTTGCTAGAACGAAGGTTTGCAGTGGTGAGCGAGGGAAATTTGTTTCCCGAAAGAGTTGTTTTTGATCTTTATAGAAAAATAAACGATTTGCTGTTGTGCAACCGCTGAAGCAGGTCACAACCGTACCCTAGAATATTACCTCTGGGGGATCATTACATGACCGTATATGTATGGGTGTGCGACTTGGTATTGGACCTGCTGGGAACATAGGGTGTAAGATAGATAAGGGAATCTTGGATTGTTCCCATTTATAAGAATTAGTGTATGCTAGGTGGAATAGCCCATATTTGCATATTACGCATTGCTAGGGCTATTTGCACCTTATCTGTTTGCAGGATACTATCAGCCTTCAATGATTGCTACGTCCTCTTTGCTGAGTCATGTTGCTGCCTCTACCACTGCGACCTCTATTCTGGACCCCTTGGCCAGGTTTCATGGTAGCAGAGGCGAAAAAAGTTCTTCTCTGTTGGGCGCTTGACGTCGCGGCAAGCGATGAGTCCTCGACATAATGGACCAAATTCAAACCAAAATCTCTTCCTGAGGAGGGGTAGATGAGGGTGTCCAGGTCCCCGCCCTCAGTACCTCGTCGGTTCTCACTCCATGGAACAAACAAGGGCTGCAAAAACGGGCCACACCACAAGTGGAGACACATCCGGGGTGTAGGAAATCCCCGAATGTTTTCATCGGTGCCCCCGTTCTTCAAAATACGGCTGCTGCAACTGGGAGCTAAGAGGGCCTTCATTGCCTTCCCAGGGCAAGGGAACCGTAACTAGCACCAAGAATTGGGCAGTACACAAGCCATCTATCAGAATGATTGAGCACGAACACCCTGCACCCTCGCGCCCTGCCGACCGGGCTTCAATGGCATCGCCAATAGGCTCAATCATGGTCGACTCCGACATTCCTCCGTCGTTGGGGGGGTTCGCAGAGCCCCGGGTCAGGAAGAACCTGTTTGCGGCATGGCCCATCAGCGCGATGGTTGATCAACTTGACGCCGAATCTCGTCGAGTCGGCCCGTCTGCCCCTGACCCCCACAACCATCTAGGGCCTGCTCGAGAAGCCGTGGCTCTAATCCAGCAATCCCTGTGGGGGATGAGGCAGAGTTCCACTATAGTGGACTCTTTGCCAGCTGCTATGAGCTGGTCCAGGATGTTCCCCTCCCTGGTCGAGAATTTCATTGCGCCCCCGAGCCCATCTTGGGTCAATCCGACGCTTGTTCCGGAATCCCTCGCAGCCCTCGAGGTTACACGTGACTTTCCCAGAGTCATCGCAGAGAATGAGTGCGACCGATGGTCAATCCCGTCGCCCAAAGCGGGGAGCGACCATGAGGGAGAGGAGACCAAAGTGTTGGAGCACCGAGAACTTTGCCGTTCCCTAATCTCTGTTGCCCCATTGCCTGTGCCTCTGGAACCTATGTCAGGAACTAGGGATTATCCCACACTCGTGTGAGAATGCCGAGCGCCTATGAGCGCTGTCCAGGACCGCCCATGTCTCATCATGGAATCCCCCCGGGAAACAAGGTGGGGACGACCCGAGACTACATATCCGCTGCCTATGAGTGGCACGATTGACCATCCCTAGTGAATGACTCCCCAAGGGTGCTGAAGGTTAACAAACTGAGCGGGGGGTGGAGAGAATCCGCTGGAGGGAGGTTCAGCCACCCTTCGAAAACATTTGGTGTTTCTCCCCCCTACTCTGTCCCATTTTGAGCGCCCCTTCCTGCCGCCTTTTCCCCCTTGGGGGGAGGCACCTGGGGCTACATCGGGCATGAAGCCTGTTTTTGCTCCCGCTCCACAGATCGACCCACCCACGGTGGTTCATGAAACACCCCACTCTATCGTGGTGGAAGATTCCCCACTGCCAGGCCCGCGGCCAAATCCGTCTCCCCAGCCGATAACCTACATTGAAATGAATCCAACGGCATACCACATCTGGTTTGCCAATCGGCTGGTGCGAGGTCAGCGAGGGAACATTTTTCAAGTGGAAGGTGGCGCCTGTACCTGTTGCAGCGCGCCCAGTGCCCTCGTTTCGTCTTACGGGGGAGCCTCTGGTCTCTTCATGGCTGGAGGGGCAGCTGGCGGGGGCAGTGATGGGTCCTCACCTCCCCGCTGGGGTGGAACTTCCTCATCCCAACGTTTCGGGGGCCCCGCTCGCACGCGCAGGGATGGTGAATGAACACACACCTGTGACTGTCCGGGTGTATGGTGCATTACAAAACGTGCATCCAATTTCTGATTGCCGTGGTGCGTGTCTTGCGGTTCAAGAGTCAAGAGCTGCAATGGCCCCACCAGAACCTCTCACAAGGTGTGGCAGCGGTGGCTGGCATCAGCCAATCCTACGCGGATGGTATGACTCAAATTGTGTCTGTTCAGGCTAAGCAGGAGACGCTGCTCCGTGACTACGAATAGGAACCCTAGCAGACGGCATCCAGTGTGGCAGATCATCTCAAAATGGCCAACCACTTCATGGCCAAATGTTTTAGCGCGGTGGAAGCCCGCGCCAAAAACATTGCACCACGGCTTGATGAGTGGGACCGGTGGTACCCCACTTGTACGGAGCCCGTTGTGGTTGTTCTGCCGCCGCCATTGGCGCCCCCAGCCGCTGCTGAGTGTTTGCTGGTGGACTCTGCTAAGTCTGTCTCTACGGCGCCCATGGGTGCGCCATCCGTTGTTTCTCGTGGCGGTAGTTCCCTTCCTCTTTCAGACCACCCCTCCCCGCATTGCATCTATCATCCGGGCACTTGTGCGGACTCTGGGTGGTCTGCGGGGGGAGCAAGGACACAAACAGACCCCTCAGCAGCAACTTGGAACTCCGTCGTGGAGGTGAGCCACCGAGAAACAGCAAGATACCGCATCCTTCAAATTGAGGGTAATGCTGAAGCGTGAAGAGGACCACCCAAGCGCCTATGGCCCCTTGGACGAGTGAGCACAACTACCCTTCTTAGAGAGGGGACATCAATCCTCTCACGGAAAACATCTCCACCTCTCCCAGGAGACCCGCTTGCACGCCTTCTCATCCAATTGGGACCTGCCCAGTTTCTTTGGTGACGGTTGCACCATCGGGGTACCCCAAGGCCCTGGCTCCCCCCGTGTACCAGCCGTATCAAATGACCATGGTGCAAAATAGCTACAGCAAAGCGGTGGAAAACTGCGACATGGCCCCGCCAAATTTCAATGGGCAACAAGGAGCCCACGTCCAGTGGGTGGAAAAGTTGCACCAATCGTTTGGGGGGTGTGACCCCGCCTATAAGAAGGCTGATGAGGCGCACATGTTTTTTAGCACCTTGCCCCCGTGGCTAAAGGCGATCATTACCACAAGAGTTGCCGAAGGTACTCAACACCCCCGGACGGTTCCTACCCTCAAAGAATTGTGGGACTTTTTGGAGCACAATTTCCAGAATATGGCCCCTCTAGGGCTGATAAAAGATCATGGGTCCTCACCCCCAGTGTGGTAAAAGGACAAATCTTCCTCCCATATTTTGATCACTTCCATACTCGTTGGCAACGTTTGTTGCCCTTGAGTAACGAGACACGTCCCTATGTCATCGGTAAGCAGCTCCTAAGCAAGGTCTCGTGGGTCACACAAAAAGTTGGGCAGAAGGAGGCCGAAACAAAGCCAAAACAGTTGTGTGGTTGATTTTACTGGTCTTGACCCTTTGCCAGGTCACGCCGCATTTGGGAACCAACTCAGGGGACATTGTGCTCAACATTACACTACTATTTACGAGGTGGTGCACTATGCGGTGCCGGGGGTGATAGTTGATTGCAAGGACCCATACCTAATCGCAAAGGGCGTGGAGCTCAACAGCTCGCCTCAGGCGAGCGGCTACACCATGAAAATAGAACAACATAGGCCTCGTTTGAAGCCTGATGAGATCTGTGACTCGGCCTACAAGGGCGTTTCGAGGAGAGAATCCCTCGAACGTTTCAATTAAGGAGACACAACGAGGGTGACCTACGCCCATCGCCGTTCCCCTCCCAAAAACCGCGGTAAACGTGGTTAAGTCTAATTCTACGCCCCAGCAGTCTCCTACACCCACGCCTACGGACAAAAGACGGGCGAAACCAAAACCCCGCCGGGCCTAAAAACGCCTCGGTCAATGCCGCGGGCAACAAAAAAAGCCCTATGGCAAAGATTTTGCCTGACCGACCTTCTTCATCCTCCGTGCCTGAACGGCTACTCGCCCATCAACCCATTTGGGTCCCGTGTTCCAAACATTCTGAAAAACGAGAACAGGGACACGGATTACCGTATTAATTGGGGTACCATCAATCGCACCATTTGGGTATGTAAGCCCAACTCCCCGTGCAATGATGCCCATTGGCCTATTCATCAAAACAACGATTTGGCCCTCAAGGGTGGTCAAAAAAAAGGTGCCAAGCCTAAGGACGGTTGAGCAAAGAAAGGAGGGAAACGAAGGTGGCAGGGGCGTGGACGCTGGAAGGAGTGCCCGGAGGCAGCGCCTTTGAGAGAAGGAACCCTCAGGCACCCCTATGACGTTACTGTGGCTCTCATTGCTTCGAGACAGATGAAGGGGCACATCGCCACTAGTGATGTTCAAACTCAATTTTCTGTTCGGATTGTTTTGCCTAATGCAGAATTGCAAACTCCCTGTCTTGATGGATTTTGAGTGCCAAGGACTTCCCTTGGCTGACCCCATAGTTTTTGGAGACCAAATCTCTGAATAATATGAATCCTCTGAACGGATGCGCCTACTACAGGCTGACAATGAGATGCCCTTGCCGAAGGCGGACGAACAAATTGACGTCAAGATTCAACTTGCTGGGGTTGTGGATGGCAGTGTTTTGCTTCCACCCTTTGCCCAGTATGGCGTGTCCCCATACCTTATCCCGACTTGGCCATGGGATATCATTTCGCAGCACCCGTGGCGTTATGAGCATTGTGTTAGGCATTTTGCTCGTTTTCATTCTTTATAATTTCACCATCCCATGCAGCACTGTTTTTGGATTGAAGAGTTCCGTGAGACTCCACGAAGCGGCCAACCATTCTTTGTCAAAACCATTGGAGGTAAAGTGTCACGTCAGTATGTAGGGGGAATAACCGTTCCAATCAGGGGAACGGCAACGCCAACGGACCCGGCTTCTGGCCATTTTGTTTACGCGCCCTGATGGTGAAAAACCCAACCGCGATGAGGCCCAGAAACACGTATCCTATCCGTTGAGCACTTCCTCCGTGGCCCCCGTGCAGGATCGGCCTTGTGCGTTGGAGCTTGTTGAACTTGCTCCCAAATCCCTTGCTGATGTCACACCGATGTCACGGCGTGATGGGTCCATTTGAAGCAGTCAGACTATGGCCTCACGCCTTATTTGGCCCAGTGTGTCAAGGACCAATTTGGTGAAACACAATGTGGTCACTCTCAATAGCCCCCCGGGTATGGCCCAAGCTACCCGTTGGATTTTGCCTAGCGATGATTTTTTTTCCAGCCCGGCGTCCTCATCCAAATTGTATTGGATGTGCCCGGCTTACCGTCGCTTTTTCGATATTTTGAGGAGACATTCGGCAAGAGAAACTACGAACTATCGTCGTATTGCTGAGGTAGGCACATAGGGAGTGGTGGGAAACCCTTTATGGAAATTACGTTGCAAGGATATCATCCTCCCAAGCCGGAGACTAAGGCCCGTCTTTACCAGTATTCTTACGTCACGCCCCTTGCTAGACAGGAAGGGACCACGGTGGCCCTATACGTGGACGGAGGGCTTGAGGAGGAAGGTATGGCAGCCACTAAATGTCATTTCGCTGTTTTTAACCCTGGCATGGATGATGAGCCGGGCATGACTTCGCACGAAGAGTCCGAGGATGAGAAGGTGCCACTACGTTTGATTTCGGTGGGCTCCCTCACATACCAAGCGACTCATAAAAAAGTCCTCGCTCCCGTTAGTCTTGACCCCAGGCCCGAAGATTTAGAGAGACAAGAATGCGTCCGTTCAGGCATTGGCGAAATCCGAAAAGAGTTATTGAGTTGGGGGGCCACTACCCTGAAGCGTTACCAAAAAGCTAACGGCGCCAAAACATTGTTGGCAGCTCCTCGTGTGGATGGCGTGGTCACAGCCCAAGAACCTATTGTATCTGCAGAGGTGGAGCTCATGAAGAAATACATGCTTGCGGACTATGACCGGGAAGTATTTTGCGGGGAAGTTCCTCTACATCTGAGCTAGAAACATCCTAAAGTCCGTGGCACAGAGCTTCTGGGTTTCACTAAATGTGACCTATATCCAAATGCTAAACCCAAGTCCATGTAGCATATAAGGTTGGTGGGGGAACTGCAATAGACCAAGAAAGAGTCGGCTAATTAACCCTTAACCTCGTGACCTCTTGACCTATTGGGATGGGAATCTAGGTTTTGTAACAGGAGCGTTCCGGAGCGCGTGCACACTAAGATGGGCGCCCGCAGTGAGCAAGAGTTAGTTGTAAGTCGAGATTCAAAGCGAGATTTCGGATTACGGATAAAGTAATCTTGATTTTAGAATACTATAAAAGTTGCGACATTGTTGGTTTGGGATACGTTGCTAGTTCAGATTTGAGACAATGGTAAGATAGGTAAAGCATTGCAAGTGCATTTCCTTTTTAGGACATGTAAAGGGACTATGACAGTTTCAGCTCGGCTGCCGAAACGTGCACTTACATTTGGACACCAGTCCCATCGTTGAAGGATTTGAGGCTCTCCGTGTCCTTGCTCTGTTACATGTCATTTCAGGATCCGGGAAAACAGTGTGGCTTTCAGCTGGTAGAGTTGCAAAACTGTCATACCCTGGAAGAGCTTGGATACGGGACTGCTCTGGGCATCACTCCGAAGTATTTTTTTGCGAGAAGCATTCTTCTTAACCCGTCCGTTGCAACCGATTGCATTTACTGTGCCTTCATGCCTTCATATGTGGCGTCTTTCATTGTGGCGGCTTGCAAAATATTGGTACCTTGCCGCTTGTGCATTTGTGGAGACCACCCTAATTGCAAGCTCTTGGAGGCATACTCGG
Organism: Eutreptiella sp. 'Long Island Sound 2002'; assembly: GCA_964036045.1. Taxonomy (NCBI): domain Eukaryota; phylum Euglenozoa; class Euglenophyceae; order Eutreptiales; family Eutreptiaceae; genus Eutreptiella; species Eutreptiella sp. 'Long Island Sound 2002'. The sequence continues at coordinate 121,200,740 of OZ038380.1, read as the reverse complement.
CGTTTGCCATCTTTTGGAGGCATTCTCCATAAGTCCTCCCTGCGTGCCTCCTCCGCATTCTTGTGGAGTCATTTTTGAAAGCCCATTACTCCACGTTGGTGCAAATACGTTCCAAATTGCTTCACATGAGGCTTGGAGAATCTGTTGGAAACACATTCGTCAACTTTGGTGCGAACATGATCCAAAATGTCACATGAGGCTTGCAGAACGCGTTGGACATCGAGTTTGTCAACTTTGGTGCAAGAGCTTTTGTTAATTTCCGTTAACGCGTCACATGAGGCTTGGAGAACGCTTGCGAAACGCGTTCGTCGAGTTTGGTGCAAACGCGTTCGACGACGCCTTCAGTGACGCTTGGAGAACGTGTCGCAAAATGCGTTTGTCGAGTTTGCTGCCCATGCGTTCGAGGACACTTTCAATGAAGCTCGGAGAACGCGTCGCAAAACGCGTTCGTCGAGTTTGTTGCAAACGCGTTCGACGACGCCTTCAATGAATTCTGCAGAACCTTCGGAAGCGCTCACATGGCGCTTGAAGAGCGCTCGCTTGGGCGCTTGTAGGGAAGAGTGAGAGGAGTGTTTTTTTTTAAGCTTTCTTCACCTGTTTGAGTACCCCTCCCTCCCACCCGTTGATGAATCTACTTGGATGTGAATTGCATCGTCCCCTCCCCTCGAAACAAGTACCTATTTTTGGGCTTCTTTGCCCTCACTGTTAAGTGAGGAGAGGCACCTCTGCTTTCTTTTTGGACTTTTTCCTTGTTTTGGTGACTTTTGGGGACTAGAAAAAATCACTCAGACAGGCTTTTTGAGCTTGGAGTGGTGGCCTTCAAATAATGAGTATTTTCTTCCTTCTTGAAAAATACAAGTCCCTTGTCTTGGGCTTCAGTTGGTCTCACTTTAAGGGAGAAGAGCCACCTTTGTTTCCTTTTTGAATTCTTTTGCTTCTATTGGTGGCCCTATGGGGTCTTCAAAAATTTATTTAGGCACAAAATGCTTTGAAAGAGGAGAAGACACTTAAGATTGGATTTTTTTGACATCTTTTATTATATGATATCTCGAGCCCTCCTCTAAGCCCCCACACCACTCGTGGTGTTATTGGGTGGTGGGGAAAAACCTGATTTTGAATGATCTCAAAACGAACCCCACCCTCACTTGGTTGGGTCACATGGGGCTAATCGGGGTTGCCAACCATACTTTCCCTCTTGTTTTGTATGCTTGATTTGTGAAGCATAACCCTCTGAGGCGCCTTATGAGTGCCATGTGCTGGGCGTTCTTCACGTGGGCGCTTGCATTGGGCGCTTGAGTTGCGCTCCCCAAGTGGGCGCTTCAAAGGCGCTCTTCACGTGGGCGATTGCAGTTGGCGCTTCAAAGGTGCTCTGCACGTGGGTGCTTGCAGTGGGCGCTTTGAAGGCGCTCTCCCAGTGGGCTCTTGCAGTGGGCGCTTGAGATGCGCTCCCCAAGTGGGCGCTTGCAGTGGGCGCTTGAAAGGCGCTCTTCACGTTGGCGCTTGCAATGTGCGCTGTGAAGGCGCCCTTCCAGTGGGCGCTTGCAGTGGCGCCTGAGATGCACTCCCCAAGCGCGTGCTTCAAACGCGCTTACAGTGGGCGCTTCTAAGCCGCTTTTCAAGTGGGTGCTTGCCATGGGCGCCTGAGACCCCCCCGTTTCTCCAACTTTTGAACAAATCACAAGAAACCAACAAACACACCATGATTTTCCAAAGGTTTTATCAAGCCAACTGAACAAACTACAAAATTACATGAAACACGAACCACAACCACTTTTTTTCCCTTGAGTTTCTCAATAAACTACATCTCCACACCCTGGGCCCCGGCCCTCCGGTTCCATTCCGGCAGTGGCGTCGCTCGGGGTGTGGGAGTACAGGGGAACATTGCCTTTTCCCCCCTCAAATGTCTCCAGACCTACTCCGCCCTCCCCGTATGCGTGGGAGTCAACACTTAGTATTGGTGGATACCCACGGGTCAATTTACTGCCTCCGTTCATTTTCTTCCGGAAAGGGGACATTTTCGGGGACAAAAGGGTACCTAGTCTTACCCCCAACCTTCGGGATGCGACATGCGACCTTGACTTTGTTCTTTTTCCTTAAACGGAGTGTTCGTGGTAATTGCGTTTTCAGTATCCCCCCCCTTCCCGTACTTTGAATATTCAATCACACGTTCCCTGGAGTCAGTGGGCCAGGTATATCCCGGGTTAGTATCCCCGTTTCTCTGCCTGTAGGGCAGGGTAAGTGAGGGGGGGCGCTGCGAAGCGCCGGTACTGTAATAGAGGTAACTATTCCAGTTAGGTGCAGGCCGAAAACCTGACATGTTTTGTTTTTTAGTTGTTCTACCCCCTCCACCCCACATGGTCACACACAATACAACTGATTCACAAATGGTGTGCATTTATTACCCCATGTGTTTGCATGATATCACCTCTGAGTGAATGGCTCCTCTCTTTATTTCTCTTTTCGAGCAATTTTACACCATCTTCCACCACAATTTTACGGTGCAACGCTTGTGCAGGCATTAATTAATTGGCAATTTGTTGATCCGTGCAGTAAGTGTGGTGAGTTCCGTGCAGTGCGGTGAATTCATGACGTGTCGTGAGTGTCTAGAGTGTCAAGGATTGTTTCCATGTCACATTGGCTGCCATTAAGTTCAGCCTGCAAGGAAGGGGGCCTCGTCCACCCCGAAGTGTAACCGTCCCGAAATTGTTGTAAGGGTTTGCTGCATTGCGACATGCGCCTGAGCACCGCCTGTCGCTTGGGGGGCCCATCCTCATTCAGTGTGAGACCGGGCTGATGACCCGCATACTCCACATAGTGCCGTGTCGTTTGGATTGACTGGGCATAGTCCCGTCTGTTTGGACTTTTTAGGTTGTTGCCTGGCACCTTGTTTCCCCGATGGTATAATGCTTGTAGTACGTTGGTGTTGAACCGAAGGTTGAGGTTACATTCCTGGTTGGGGATTGTGCTGGGAACCTCACGTAGTGATGTGCCGATGGGGGCATGGGAACCAACCTTCTTAGTGGTCCGTCATTTTTTCACGTTTGTGGTGTGTCACTACAAAACATAGGAATACGTCAACCCCCCCCCCCCACCATCAACTCCCCCGACATAGACATACAGATTGGAATTTGATAAGTGCTATGGTGGGGTCTTGCGTGCTGCCGTTTGTTGGGGATTTGTTGTGGGGTTGCTTATGGTATTGGGAGCGAAAAAAGTAGATCCACCCATCCCCCTCCCCCCTTCCCTGGGTAACACTACATGGTGGGCTGTGACACCTTGTAGTATTGGTGGCTGAAATGGTCATAGGTTATTGCTGTACCAGGGTGGTCCGCCATACTCTTGTGGGTTCAATGGCCTACAATGGGAGTTGGGGATGGCATAGGCGTGAATGTCCCATCGTGGATTCCTCCCAGCGACACCTTGGCCCCGGTGTTTTTGATCAAGTAGCAAGTGCACACCTTGCCCCCCCCCCTTACCCTCTATCTTCAATCCATTGAGGTATGGAGAGTTCCATAGTCGTGCGCGTTTGTCAATTGTCTTGTGTCCTCTGGTTGCGTCGGGTACCCGGACGCAGGGCACCGGCCTTTTTGAGACGTGGCGCGTCAAGGGGGCCGCTCATACCATGTTCTCGGGATGACCTTCTCTAATCCTCCATTGCCTTGGGATGGGCTTACTGATCCATTTTTGTGAGTTGGTCAAGGGCATAACACACCCCTTTCCCCGTGTTTTCTTTGCACCCTGGCTCCACGCCTACCATCAAGCTCCGGCCCACTTGAGGCGCGTAGCGCCAAAAAGAGGAGGCGTTGCTTGGGGTGTGGAATCTACCCCCCCTACTTTCCTACCCCTACTCGCTCCCTTTCCCTTAGGATGGTTGTGAAGAGCTAATTTTTGGGAGGTAGCACCATGTGAATTCTGATGCCTTCATGGTTGTTTTCGTTTGAAGGTATTGAAGCTAGTGGACCTGTCCGCTTGGTGGTTGTGTCACTAACTAGACATGCAACGCATGTTACATGTGTGTGGGCATAGTTATTCGAAAGGTGCGCCCTTGATGAAACGTGAAGTCAATGGTTAGGTTTATCTGGTATAAAATGTTTCGACATACATCCTCCTATCACATTTGTTGTTGTTGATTAGTGGCGTTGTAGTGTGGTATTAGTAATTTTTCTCCCCCCCACAGAGGAATATGGTTCATGACCAGCCCCCCTAATTGGCTGCCGTGCGATCATTACGTGGAGTTGGAAGAAACCGTCAGCATCCATAACCATGCAAAAGGGGTGCCTGAAGCAACGATGACATCAGTTTCGTTCCGGCTCGCACGTGGTCCAAAAGAGCCGCTGAAAAAAGAAAAAATTTGGAAGGCTGGTCGTCTTCGTGCAAAAAAAAAAAAACAAAAATAACACAAAGAAAAAAGCAAAAAAAAGTCTTCTCGCTCCCCAATTGTTTTGCATTGTGTCCCTCAACCCATAATTCTCCCTGCATCCTGCATTGTGGCCCTTTTCCCCTGCATTTGTAGTCTTTGCCTTTTACCTTGACGCCTGTGGTGCGTCATGACATGCTTTGGGCGGCTTTCCTCTCACATGTGAGGGTGCCTCCTTGTGCCAAGGCACTTGTATGACCTTTGTCTAGCCCGCCCCTTGCTCCGGCCCACTTCAATGCGCGTTGAGGCGTTGAAATGGGTGTGGGTGTGATTGAAGTAGGAAACACCCCTGCCATAAGCTTAAGGCTATCAGTTAACCTTTCAGCCATTGCCTTTCAGGTTGCAATAGCTTATGAGGGGAGTGCAATGGCCTCAAGCTTAGCACTGAAATCGCACAGGGGCACACTTGTGAGTCTCATGCGCGATCTTCGGTCGCTATTGAAATTTGGGATTTAATGAGAGATCTTCGATCGCTAATGAATTTTGGGATTTCTGATTTCAATTTTTTCTTTTCAATGGTGAACGAATCTTACGATCTCACATTATCAAATCTGAATTTCTGAAATTGACCCCCATCCTGCAAATGCTCACATGTTTCGTTTGTGCAATTGGTGTCAATTTGTGCCTTGTCTCTTTATCCTCTTCCTGACTTCATTCAAAGTGTCCAACGAGAGTAGAACAAGGTTGGGTGATTAACAAACCAAGAGTATTGATTCCTCTCCTCCCTTCTTCTAACATAGAAAGGTTAAGAGGTAACAAACCATGATCAACAAAGTCAAAAGGTTTAAGGTAGGAAATGACATTGAACATTGTGTTTGTTTGTGCATGTGCATTTGATATATTTGTATATTAAATGTTTGCTAATTTGCTTTTATTTAGAATGCTTCGATACTAGTTGAGTTTCAACTTGGAGTGTTGAACTTGTTTGAGATATTTGTTACTTGCTCCACGCGTGCCTATTGGGGTTTACGTGTCCCTTACCCGGTCCAATCGAAAGCGAGTGCAACGCTCTAGGTTTGCAAAAGGCAACTGGTAGAGTTGCAGGAACGCGCCGTGGCGGAGCAAGAGATATTGGAGAAGGGTCTTAGGCTCTGAGCTGGATGTAGCCGTGTCTTGGCTCCGAATGGGCGTCCAACCGGTTAGTTTGGCCCAAGAAAGGGAGAGGAAAATGGCGCCTCGCTGTAGATTACCGACAACTCAATGAGGCTACCTTGCACGACATGCAGCTCCTCCCCCTCTTCCACAATATTTTGGAGAAGCAATCCAAACATAAACCCTTCGCTCTTGTGGACTTGAGTAAGGGCTTCCACAAAATACTTCCTCCCCCTGAGTCCCGGGCTCAAATCGCCATGAATTTCGGGGCTAAAAGATACAAATGGCATGTTATGCCTGTTGGTATTCAGGACGGCCCCGCAATTTTTCAACGGGTCATGGACCAGTTTTTGCGGGGTTGGATTGTGCGCAAGTATTTTGATGATATAATTGGTGGTTCCTCTAGTGATAAGGAGGAAGAACTCTTGGCTGAGCACAACCGTGATGTGCCTGCCATGTTGGATAGGCTACAGAGGGAGGGGGTGGTTGCTTTGGTTAATAAAACCGTTTACTTTGCTGGTTCGGCTGAGTTTTGTGGCCATGAGCTGTAAAATGGCACACGTCTCCCAGCGCCAATGAAAATGTTGGCGCTTGTACGTTGAACAAAACCGGACAATGTTCGTAAGCCCTGGGTTTTTTTGGGGCTTGTCAAATGTTATTCTGGGTTTGTCCAAAACTACACCTCCATAGGCACTCCTTTGATGAATATGTTAGAACACTTGCCTACGCATAAGGTCTAACGTGAGACCCTTGGGCCAATGAAGCCAGTTGGAAGCTCAACCCTGCTATCATGGATATTGTTCCCCTACAACTAGCCAATGGGGATGAGGACTTTGTCGTCTTGTCGGACGCCAGTAATTGGACGGTGGGCACGGCCATACAACAGGAAGGTAGTGATGGCGCCCTCCGCCCCCTTGCCTTTTTCTCACGTAAATTGTCAGGCAGCCAATTGGATTCGAGCCCACGGGAAGAACAGTGCTATGCCATAGTCGCAGCACTTCCCAAATGGCATAGTTGGGTGCCAGTAAAGGTCCCTATGGACCACCATAGCCCGGAACGTTGGGCTGCGGAGGACCTCAAAACTGTGGGGGGTACCTCCCGACGCCAAGCACTTTTGCTTCAATTGTTTTTCTAAATTTGACCGCACTGTGGTGTACACCCCGGGGCCCGTGAAACCCCTTGGGGGTTTTTCTGTCCCGTTGGGCGTACCCTGCTAACCTGGCTTTGAACGATGTGTCCATACATAGGACGGCCCAAGCAGACGCAGACGAGCGGGACCTGATGGTCGCCGAGAAGGACGAAGTCTTGGTCCGCCCCTGTATGCTTAGGGCGAGTGTGGCGCCTGTTGTTACCAGGTCCCGCTTTAACGCGGTGCCTGGGGCTATTGGGGTGCACCAATGTGTTTCACCACCTCTGACCTCGGCTTCAGTGGGGGGGGGGGGGGCGAAGCAAAATATAAAGCTTCGAGGACTGGAGGATAGTGATCGCCAACAAAAATGGTGGGAAGATGCCTTGAATGGCAACTTCCCTGACGAAGTGAGGTTGGTGAACAATAGACTTGTCCGTAATGGACGGTGGTGTGTCCCTACGCCTCCAGTTTACCATTCCGTTGCAGAAAACCATGATGCACTTTACCTAACTACTTCCAGTGATGGAAAACACTGGAAAGAAAAGAAACCAGGGTGCGGAAATTGAGGGATTGTACAAAGCAGTCCAACTGCAAGGCCAAACTGGGACCTCTTTTGCCTTTCACAAGCATGACACCAAGCGCAGTAGCCCTTGATGTGTTTCACTACCCCGGTATCTGTCAGGATCGAGAGGAGTATAATCAAATGCTCCTATGTGTATGCTCGCTTTGGGCTATCTCATCGCCATCCTATTCCTAAATTGCCACGAAGACAAGGATGAGGGGCTACCGGGGCAAAGAGCCGTTCATTTAATGATGGACCGTTGAGTACATGGGTTCGGATCCCCTGATGAGATATGCTCCGACCAGGGCCCACAATTTGTGAGCCAATATTTCCAAAGCGTTTGTTCTACAATTGGTGTCCGCTCAACGATGTGTCCTGCGGGTGGCCCGGTGTGGGCCTCAAAGTGGACACTGATTGCCAAAAAATGTGTCCTGCCGGTAGGGTCCAAGGCAATGGTAGAGCCGAAAATACTGGCAAGCAGCGCAAGCAGTGCTAGAGCCCTCACTTGGAAAAAGGGCACTAATTGGGTGCTGGCTTTGCCAGCCGTGGTACTGGCATGGCATGAGACTACAGGTCCTTCAGGTTATACGCCCAATGAATTTTTCTGTGCTACGCCCAACCGTGCTAAAGAACCTCCCCTAGCTGACCCAAGGGCAGTTGCCCAAGGCGCGGTGCATTATTTCCAAAACCGTGAGGAGCTGCATGCTCCTGCACATAGGGCTATGAGTCACCTGCAAAAAACAATGGCCAACAAATACAATTAGCAGAGAGTGAAATCTCCGAATTCTCAGAAGCGGAACGTGATTGGGTCCGTCGCCAACAAAAAATGTTGGCGATAAAACTTTCCCTGATTTGATTCGGGCCCTGCGATGCAAAAGCATGTGGAATCGCGTCAGAATGGCGTCAGGACAGAGTCAAGATGACGTCAGGATGTGGGGTTTGGGATTACCAGTTGGCTTCCTCGCTGCTAGCTATTCACTTAAACCATCATTATGTCAGAACGCAAAGACATTTTATGTTGGAAAATCAGTTTTCGGCATCTGCTGCTTTAAAGCCTTCTGAAAGATGTTCAAAACATCTCAGTAGGTTTGTACCTTATACAACATTTTATCTTTTCTGTGTAACCTATTTGGGGTAAGTATCGGCCCAAGAGGCCCGACTGACCCCCTGAGATGCCATGTGGTCCCGGTGGCGCTATCCTGGCGCTATCCTGACGCTATTCTGACGCCAGCCTGACGCTATCCTGGCGCCATCCTCGCACCATCATGATATTCTGATGCCCTCCTGATGCCACCCTGACGCTCACTGACGCCATCCGGATGCATCCTGACGTTTTGCTCATGCCATCCTGCCGCATCCTGACGCAACCTGACGCCATCCTGACGCCAAACTACCCTTCATCCTGACGGCATCCTGATGGCCATCGTGACGCATCCTGACGCCATACTGACGCAATCCTGATGCCGCACTGACACTATCCTGAAGCCTTCGATATGAAGAAAATGGTGTACTGGTATGCAATGGACAACTGTTCAATTTCATTCGGGATTTTGTTCGTTTGATTAAGATTGGTGCCTGTATTTTTTTGTCTGCTCTGCGTGTGCACGGCGACACAAGAAGCAAGTGAAGAAGAAGGAGAAGAAGACCAAGAGGGAAGAATATGAAGAGAGAAAGAAGGTGAAGGAAGAGAAGAAGGAGCGGAAGAGATACAAGGAGATCCAAGAGACGTCAAGGTCTGCTTGCCGCTGCTGCCGCTGAAGCTGCTGCTGCCGCCGTGTGTGTTGCATCTTTTGCTGGATCTGCAGCTGCTTGCTGCTAGTGCTGCTGCTGCTTGCTGGTGGTGCTGCTGCAGCAGCATGCTATCCGTGATCTCAGACGAGGGCCCAAGGGACACTGCAGGGCAGAAGAAGACATAAGGGGTAGACAACAAGAAGAAAAACAAGACAAAGCAGAAAAAACAAGAAAGAAAAGGTACTTGTGTATGTCTGTGTGTGTAGAACCTAGCACGGCATGGCAAAGCACAGCACAACTTCACACCGCATCGCACCGCACAGCACCATTATTCACGGCACGGCACAGGAAGGCACCATTATTCACCGCACGGCACAGCACAGCACAAATCAGCACCGCAAAGCAGGCATGGGCCCTATGAGGTGGTGATCAAGACTTAGGCGGCCGAAACAGGTACCCTTTTCTACCGTTTTTTTTAAAAAAAATACCGAGAAATGATGTGGCTTATTTCACTGATTCACCCTGTTTTTTTGGCCCTGATTTTTGATGAATGATTTTTCAGTAAGAAAAGGTACTTTTTTTAGGACGTCGCAACGAATTTGCCTCCGCTGTATTACTGCGTACTAAGGTGTCTCCATAAGGAATGATATGCCACTATTCATCGTGCCAAGTGTAGGTTAATATGTCTTTTTCTGCAACGCCTTGCGAGGCCTCGCAATACCGTGATTGGATTCTCTGTGTTTCCGCAAAAAAATGAACGCATTCAGAATTGTCATATAGGTAATTACGACCCTTATCACGGTCCTTCGAATGCAATTCTTTGCATTCCGCTTCGAAACATTCAATCAAGGTGTAGTTTGGCCAATTGAAATGCGAGGCCTCGCAATAATGTAGCAAGAAACAAGAAATTGGGCAGATCCACCAACTACATATCATATACATTCCCTTTGATGCGGCACTACTGTATGGGCGGCCCTACAGGTCCCGCCGGCATCTTTAGTTTCCATACTGTGGTCACCGCTGGCGTCACTGCCCAACAGCAATGGTTGCGCGCCGAAACTGGGTACAGCAGTTTGGATAAACAAGTGAAATGTGGGACCAGTTGACCGTTACCAGTAACCGAGAATGTGCACGCGCGACGCAGTCACGTGCAAAGATTGATATGCGCGTGTTGTGGTGTGCAGCGCTGTGCTGGCAAGAAACTATATTTACCTGTAGCGTTATAAGTGCCTTTTTGTAAATTGTTCACTTCAAATACACTTTTTCAGTTTTTGAGATGTCACGCAAAATTGCGCATCGAGCGCACAGGGAGTTGCAATGGACTGTCAGGCGATTGCGAACTTTCTGTGCAACGGAACATGGATCTACCACTCCTGAATCCCTATGGCCTGCTGTTGAAAAGAACAAGAGCGGAGTTGTTTTCTTTCTTCATTTTGCGCGCTTGTTGCGACTGAACCGAAGGACACAGCACTGGCTGCTAAGACTGAAAGGCAGACCAGCAAGTTGAGCGGCAAATCACTTCAGGGAGGAGTTCTTTAACCTATACAGAATCTTGCGCTTGCGGTGCACACCCGAACGCCAGGACGAGGAAAGCCCAGGTTTTGCGTCTATTGGGCGGCAGAACTGGCCCGGTTGCGCAGGACAGGACTGCTGCGGCTGCGAGAGGAAACTTTAAAGCAACGGTCCGCAGGAAAGATGCTTGAAACATGGTTCTGGATGGAGAACCGGCAGGTTTGCGTCTGTATCGACAATTGCTACATTAACCAGTATGGTTTTGGACGGCAATGGGACACACTTTTCCAAAGCATGGGGCAGCTATCGAACTTGGTCGCCTGCGTGCACGACTGGCATCGCCCTTGACCGAGGGCAAGTCTACGGTGTCTGCAAAAGTGGACGTGCTGAAAATTGAGGCCGTCGGAAAGATGGTCAAAATGCTGTGCGCTCCATCCAAAGTTGCACAAGATCCCCTTAAGTTTTTGAAGGCGCTGAAAACCGACATGATTATTCTGAATGCGAATCTGGCGGATGGTGCTGATTCTCCGGGTCCGGTTGTGATGGCAAAGTTCAAAGACAACCCCGAAACCTTGCTTGTCATCTACGGCAAGGTGTCGCCCGTGTGGGACGCCCTGGCAACAGTTCTGCAGGCACTTGGAATTGCAGAGAACGATTACTGGTGTGACAAAGTGCAAGTGTGTCACTGGCTACCGGGTGCATGAAAGACGGGAGAAGGCGGAATTTAAGTGAATGCACTGGTTCTTGTGGCCAGTGTAAAGATCAAGAAAGAGGTATGTACAACGCTTTTGGATTGCGAGGCCTCGCATACATCTTGCTACTCCTCATCGCAGATCCCACCATACATCGGCTTTGGTCGCCGCGACCATGATGAACCAGGGTTCATGCCCCTTGTCCTCTATACGTGGCTGGCAACGCTGATGCGGAACAGAGACCGCTCGGACAGCCCCATGATCTTTGACCGCGATGTGCACATGGCGGCAGTAAGAAAAAGTGCTTTTCCAATGCTTTAGGGTATACTTTAGTTGTATTAGAGGTGGTCTAAGCACTCATGCATTTTATCTTAGCTTGGCCCAACCAAAAATCACAAATTTTGACCTATGGAACCAAACACTAACTCAGGATGTTGTGTGGACCCCTTAATCCCCAAGGTAATTGCACTAAAACATGTTTTCCTGGGTGACTGAGGCACTAATATACTGCAGGCAGAGCCTATGAATTTATCTATGTTTTCTCATGAATTCTTATCTATCCTAGTAGTGTGCACCCTAGGGGGCTGGGGCACCTCTTTTTGAGAGGTCCTGGGTTCAATACCCAGTCAACCTAGCTAAGTGGGACTATCCCATGTGACATGGCAGTGACCTCAGCGCCACAAGCCTTGCCACCTCAGCACCTATGGAACCGGAAAACAAAGAGTGCACATCTCAAGATGGCACTATGGATGAGAGTGAACCCTTGGGGCAGTTTTTCAATCAGTTTTTCTCAAACATGTAAAATATTTCATCCAGAGTTGCGATGTACGCTAATTGCTGTGGTCCATTGTTGATAGTTGTCTTTATCTGACTCTTTGTGACTGCAGCCTTTCATGCTTTGATCCTGTTTATCTTCTACTTGCTTATCTCTGGCTCGGGTTATCCTCGATTAGTTGTATTTCAACAATAAAATATTTTCTTCCTCCAAAACAGGCAGCAGGAACCCTACACCAGCAGCAAGCAGCAGGAGAGGCACAACAAAAACACAGTGTTGAAATCACTATAACACATTCTGGTAGCAAGAGGCAGACAGTCTCTGCGTACCGGCAGCAACCCCGTGCGGTACATCCAGTGCGCAGAGAACTGTCATAAGCAAGAAGGGCGAATATGGACACAAAGGAGGAGGACACCGACGTGAGGACGGCGCCTGAGGCACCAGCAATGCCAGCACCTGGTGAACCTGGACCTGGACCTAGCGCTGTACCTTCGGTGCCCTTACAGGGGCCAGTGGACGTGGTTGATGACTTGCTGGAGGGACTTCAGCCGGCCTTCTGGGCCCTCTCAGTCGAGGAGGTGGACACCAACCCTGTGAAGAGAAAGAATGAGAGAGGGAAGGATGCAGGAGAAAGCATGGCAGACGAAGGAGTAGACCATGTGCACAACCCGACGAGTGAGTCGACCTTCGACGGCGCACCAAGCGCCTCGGGCCTCCACGCATCACCCTCTCCTACAACCACCACACTCCCAACTCCAGACCCAGCCGCTACAACATCCACACCCATAACCAACCCGCCTATGGCTGAGGGCACAGGCTTTACTGGTATGCCTACCTACCCTGCCTATGGTGTGGATTCATCTACCACTGCGTTTCCAGAGGCAACTACTACCAGTGAGCCAGTGGCCTCCAGTTCTGCGCCGCGATGGTATGCGGCTGACTATCACCATCCTCTACCCGCTACGGGAGCCTATGTGTATGTTCCTTGGTATGCAACCCTGAGTGGGCTGGAGAGAGGCCCTGAGTCATGCGGATGCAGGAGTAGAGGATCAGGGAGATCCTCTAACAGGTCTGTGACGCGGTCGGAGATAGAAGAGGCTTTCAGAGGAGCCACCTCTGAACTGGTTGGAGATCTCACTCAAGAGATTCGGGCTAATTTAGAGCCCCTGATTCTGCCCCAAGCGTCACCTACCATCGTGGGAGTTTCACTCCATCGAGTACAGGCTAATCACCTGGTGGCAGGGTCGACAAACACCCTGGAGAGCCTGAGGAGTCGACCGATGCTGACCCCTGCAGTGATACCGAGAAGCCCTTTCATACCGAGAACGGCCCAGCCACCCTACAGCCATGTGAGGAATTCCACGAGAGCCGAGCTGGACCGGCTGGGGCTGACAGCCCTGAGGACAATGGTTGACGTGGAGCCCTATGGCTCCAGTGACCTAGGCGGAGACCCCTCTGATGATGAGCCGCGGTCCATGACTTCTGCTTCGCCCTCGGAGTACGACGACCCCGAGGACCCCGAGAACCCAAGTGGGCGGAAGAAAAAGAAGCAGAGGAAGACCCGGCGCCCTGAGGGACGCAGGTCTCAGGGGGCTAAGGCCATTGCCACCTCCAAGATCGTGGTGAACGTGCCTGAGTTCACAGGCAAAGATCTCAGCGAGTTCGCTGAGAATCTTGGCCGGATTCTCCGAATGACCGGCCAAACCCATGCTAGTTGGCGGGTCACGTGCGATCTGCTCCTGCAGTGCTGCAAGACCAAGTACCTGGAGAAGCAGGTAAAGCAGATCGTGACTAAGTCCGCCACCTTTGCCGACGTGTTGGTTGCCTTGGAAGGGCAGTACCCAACCTATGAAACCGACCTCTCCATCAGGGCCGAGATCCAGAACCTGGCCGTGCTGCCCAACAACCCCAAACCTGGCAGGGTTGCTGAGCTGCTGGCTGACCTGGATCACTGGGCTGGACGATTGACGCCCGGTTCCTACAGCAACGACGACCTGCTTTTCTGGTTGGTGGCTAAGCTCCCTCAGGAGCTTTGAAACGAGTGCCGTTCGACGACAGAGCGCAAGGCAAGAGCCCTCAACTACGAGGATTTGTGTGTGCTACTCTTGGAGCTGGCGCTGGAGAAAGAAAGCGACCAGCACCTGAACGCCTACCGTCCTGCAGGGGGAGGCTCTGGAAGCCATGGCAAAGGGTACCAAGGACCCAGGCCTGGACCGGGGACTACCCCCAAACAGGCCCGTATCATGGACAATGTCAAGGAGCTCTTCTGGTGTGATGCCAGAGATGAGCAGGGCCACCTGCAGCACGCACCTGACTGCGAGCAGCGAGACTGCTTCGTAGTCCAAGGGAACACGCAGGAGACCAACACCGGCGCCAGGGCCAAGATGCCGGATCACTACAGGTGTACTATCACCTGTGCCTCCTGTGGAAAGAGGAAGCACTATGAGGATGAGTGCTACACAAGCAGCGCCTGTCGGCGAAGCTGAAGGGCGAGGATCCTGGCAAAGGCTCTGGCAAGGGTGGTGGCAAAGGCAACGGCAACAACTTCGGCAAGGGCAAGTCGAAAGGACGTGGAAAAGGGCAAGACAAGAACCAAGGTGGACGAGGAGGAGGCGCTAACCGCCCGCCAGTGAAGGACAACAAGAACCTGGACAAGAACGGAGGCAACCCCACCCTAATCCAGGGGCGAACTCCGCGCCCTCTGGAGGGCAGTCTGGTCCTACCACACGCTCGCAAACTCAGGCCCAGCGATAACAAGGGGCCAAGCATGAGCATGAAGGTGGTGATGACGGCAACGCTAAGAAGAGAAGCCGTTTCATGAGGATGGCCCGCAAATTGCGGAACAAGGGGTTCGAGGTGACCTGTCCCGCGGAGTTCTGACGGGGACGCTCCGGTGAGGCCCTGGACTTGGTGTTCTGGGTACGTATCCGACTAGGGGGACGTGAATACCTGGGGGTATTGGATATTGGAGCCACCATATGTATAGTGGCCAAGAAAACTTTACCTTGTGGGAGCCTCAAGAACACCATGACCACCGTGGCTATACGAATGGGGGATGGACATGTGGTGCACAGCTGCGGGGACTGTGAAGTGGAGGTACCTATGGGCTCCCTAAATATCACCCATCGGTTCTATGTGAAGGACACTGAGGCCTTCGACTTTGTAATGGGGACTGACCTTTTCGTGCAGCACTCCCAGATACAGTCCCTGACGCTGCAAGCGCCCTACCTCCTCTACGTGGACCACGGCAATGGCAGAGAGTCCGTGCCACTGGAGCAGTCGGAGCACACCCCGAGCTACCTGAGGGTATCGAAGGAGGAGCCCTGGAAAATGATGGCGGCCTCCAAAACTGAGGACTATCAACTATTGGGGGAAGTCCTAGACCAAGGTCTGAAGGAGTTGGGTTACTCTAGCGAAGACCTGAGTGTGGAGTTGTTCGCCAGCGACAAGCAACATGTCTTGGGCCTTTACTGCAGCAAGGGGAAGAACTGCAGCTACAAATTTTACAGGCCCTCTTTCGGGATGGCCTAAGGGAACCCCAGGTTCAGTGAACTGGGGAAGGTCTTGACCAAGGTGGCCCTGGAACGTTCCCGTGTGGTCCTGTGTTCTCCCGATTGGGGAGCCCATGGGGGCAAGGAGTACTGGCGAACCCTCCTGGACAGGCTGACTATCAGCTCTGTTCGGTTACCTGATGAGGCCATCTACGTGCCTCTGGGGCGTAAGACGCCTATCGGGAAACCCGGATGGGGGAGTATGCTGAGCGTGGTGTACGGAGGTCTTACCTCCATGCCCTGGGAGGACCTGGACTCGTCCCTGGTCCAGGATATACAACGGGAAAGCGATGGACTCACCTTGGGTGACTTGAAGGATCGACTACGACCTCAAGATGCTATTGAGACTATACCCGGAGGAGAGGAATACGTCGTGACTAACACCAACGCCCCCAACTCTCCCTGCCATGTACCTGTTCCTGATGACGTCTCTGAGTGTGGACTATCCGAGCTCCCCAACTCTATCCACTCAGATGACAAATCTGAGCGAGACGCCTTCTTCGTGCAGGCATGCATGGAGGAAGTGGAGAACGCCGAGTACGTCGCCCCACTGAAACCCCTACTCTCCATGAGGGTGGAAGACCCCGTGGACGAAGAGCTGGATCCCCAATCCAGGCTAAGAGAGTACGTCTACTCCAAGAGGAGGTTGGTGGCGAAAAAGCTATGCTACGCTAAGCCTACCCGCAGCTCCTGGCCACTGAAGCAAAGACGTATGGTAGATCTATCCCAATTGAAGGAGGACCTCGAACAGAACATCACCACCTGGCAAAGGGAGGTGGATCTTAAGCTCATGAAGAGCCTGTGGGGTGCCCATGTGAGGACCCCAGAGGAGGACGACCTCTCGGAGGAATGCGTATGTGAACCCCCTCGAGCGTGCCTATGTTGCCATCGTCCACCGGAGATGGTTGAACGAGGCCTACTTTCTGCCTACCAAGGGTTGAAGGATACTACCAAGGGCGAAGAGTCGGTGGAGGACATCTGCAGCCACGCGGAAGAAGAAACATGGGACCACTTCAAGGCGTGCCCCCTGTACAGAGGACTGGACACCCTCACAGACTGGAACCCAACCCACACCATCGCACAACACGCCGGATGGCTGACGCAGTCCCCGGCGACCCAGCAACTCACCACCGTCCTCAAGCAGACGGAGGTGCTCGAGGGAGTCCGCAGGGGACTCGTCCCCACTGCCGTCTACACCTTGCTACGCACCCACGCGGAGGATCCCGAGGCCACGGCGGCGCACATGCAGCGGACGGCCGTTGCCAAGACGGCGGAGCAGCTCACATACCGCACCCACAAATACCTGCAGCATGCGGCAACCCTGCCCCGGACAGACCAAGCCCACCTCCTCAAACTCCTGTTCTACCAACCATGAGAACCTACCCCGTGACATACCAACACGGAACCCCCACAACGTCTACACACCGTCCACCGAGCACATCACTGGCACGGGGAACACGGACACCACAGGTACCGCACACACTCCCACCAGCATGCGCGTGCCACCAGCCCCCATCCTTCCACGCCGCCCTCCGTCCACAGGTACCACCAGCCACCAGCCACCACATGTCCTCTCTGCGTTCGCCAGCGGCTACCACAGACAGCCCTGCCCTGCAACCCAGACCACTGGGTCTGCCTGGGAGCCGCGCACCGCCTCACCCACTGCCCCCACTGCGGGGACCTCAACCCCCGCCACCGCGAGCGGCCCGCGGCCCCAGCCGCACCCCCCCCCCGCCAGCCACCCCAGCTTCTTCGGGTTCCTCACCGACACCCTCCGGGACCACCTGGGAGGGTACTACGTGGCGGACGCGGCGGACCACGCATGGACCATAGCCGTGGCCACGGGCAGCACACCCCTGCCCCCCCACAGCCCACCCCTACGCCACAGCGGAGGCGGCTTGAACGTGGCGGCCCGCCACATCCTCCTCGCCCTATACCTCCACCACCGAGACCTACACCTCCCAGACCCACAACTCCCGGCCCCCCAAGCAGCAGCCCTGACGCCGGAAGCGTGGGCCGACACGGCACCAGAGGAGATAGCAGCCTACCTCCGAATCACTTGCCGCCGGTTCAACAACGCCCTCGGCCGACGGAAGGGAACACCTTACCCACTCAGCGCACTCCTCTACCCGGCACACCACCCCCACCCCGCACAACAGAAGCCCCCGGAGGGCTGGGCGTCTTTTCGGGACGCTCACCTCGCCGCCCCCGACGAGGCCACCGCCACGCGGATGGGCCTCACGGACCAGAAAACCTACGTCTGAGGCCTCAAGACGAGCCTCCAAGAGGCACACCGCTGGCACGCCCGCTCCCCGTCGCCTCCACGGGGACAGGGGGGTTCACCCGCCCCCGACACCCACCAGGCCAAGAAGACCAAGGCAGGTCAGGGGGCCCTCCAACGCGCCCGCCAGCAGGGCGCGACGCCCCGACCAAGGCCCGGGTCCAGCCACACCGCACCACCCCACGCCCAGACCCCCGGGGCACACCAACAACACCGCCACCGCCAGCGCCCACCACCACCACCGTACCGCAGCACCCAAACCCTGCAGCCCAGTCAACCACCACCGCCCACACACGTCCACACCATGCCAGGACCACCATACGCGCAGAGCCAGGGGACATGGCACCACCAACACCACCACCACGCCCCCGTCCCTCCCAACCCCTACCCCCCAGTGCCCCCATGCTACAGCGACCCCCACCAGCTACATCCCCACCACGCCCCAGCACAACCAGGCCCCGCGAACCACCTACCCCACATAGCGCACATCACCGCACCACACCATCACGTATTCCACCACCACCAGCCCCTGCCACCCCACCCACCAACGCCGGGGTACCACACACAACCGGCACACCCTCCACACCACCACCACGCGGTCCAGCACCACCCGCCGCCCCCCGCTACACGGGCCCACGACATACGAGCCACGGTACACCCCCATGGGCCCGCGAGGAGCCGCGCACGCACACCAGCAACACCAAGGCCTAGTAGGAGCGCCCGACCACCACCAACAGCCCCCCCACCCACACCCCATACCAGCGAGCACCATCCACCAGCAGCCACCCATCACACACGGACCACAGCCCCACCCGGGGGCTCATGCGGCCGCCTCCCACCCGCACCCCGGCACCACAACCAGTCAAAAACCGCAAGGGCCACACGGCGCACACACGCAACACCCACACGACCCACAAGGACGCCCGGACACCCAGCCAGCACAACACCCACCCCCGCCCCCCCCACCCCACCACCACCAGCAGCCCCCCCACACCCCATACCAGCGAGCCCCATCCACCAGCAGCCACCCACTACATACGGACCACAGCCCCACCCGGACGCTCATGCGGCCGCCTCCCACCCACACCCCGGCGCCAGAACCAGTCAAGAACCGCAAGGGCCGCACGGCGCACACACGCAACACCCACGGGACCCACAGGGACACCCAGACCCCCAGCCAGCACAACACCCACCCATGCCCCCCCCAACCACCAACAGCGCCACCCCCACACCACCCCCCCCGCCCCCCCCCCCGAGACCAGGCCACGGACACAACACGCGGCAGCCAGCACCAGCCAATTGACGTCGATACCCCCGCCGACACACGCCACCGCGAATCCCCCCGCCCGCGACCGCCACAAGAGACCCCATCACCGGACCCCACGCGCGACAACGACGACCACCCCCCCAAACCCACACCACCCCCCCCATCACACCCCGCACCACCAGCCGCCGCACTGGCCGAACCCTACGCCCTACACAACCCCGCAGCGGTACAGCAGCACCTCTGGGGACTCGGGGAACAGGACGTCGTGCTGTACCTCCGCATCTCCGGCACCAGCACCCCCATCCGGGCGGCCACCCTGGTCCAGGCGGCCACCCTGGGGGAAGGCGTCAGAGACTTCCTCCTCGACGCCTTCCTCCACGTCGCCCGACACGAGCGCCCCCCACGCGCCACCCCTGACGGCGAGAGCCCGGCCCCCACGGGGAGCCGGATATGGGTGCGCCCCATCGACTGGGGGCGACACCTGGTCGGACACCCCGTGCCGGGGCGGGTGGACACCAAGGGCCGCACCCGCTACCGAGAGCCCGACATGGCCCACCCCCCACCCGACGCCACCCCCGACAGTACCAAAGAGTGGGAGCGGGAAGCATGGGTAGCCCGGATGTCCTCCCTGAGCAACTTCCGGCACCACGTCCCGGGGGACATCCCCACCCCCGACGAGCAGCAGCCAACCCCCTCCACGTACATGACCCTCATGTACAATCTGCACTACACCCTCTCCACCACCAACTACCACGCACCCACAGACCACTGGGTGGTACACGGCACCGACTCCCTCCACCCCGCCGACTACACCCCCCCCCCCCACACAACCCAGGCCCCGACACGTACGCCAGGGGGGACGACCCGGACGACCCCCACATCTGGGGCACGTGGGAACCCAAATCCCTGGACACGCTGCTCTCCATCCGCAGCGGCTACCAGGGCCTTGGTAGGGCGATGTATTGCCTCGCCAAGTGGACCCAACGGACCTGGGGGATCCCTACGGACCGATGGGTGTAGGTGGTCACGCTGCGCCCCCAGCAGAGGGAAGCCCCCCCAAACCGCAGGGGACCCACCCCCCCACGCCCCACCACCCTACAACTATGCCCGTACATGGTGGCAGCCGGCCTCATGACGCTGCTGTGGCCGGGCCCAGACACCCCCACCCAAAACTACCCCCACCTCACAGAGGAGGACATGCCCGGCATCCAGCGAAGCTTCTTCCAGACCCTCGACTACCTCCAGCAAACACACCCGCACGTCCTGGAGCAGATATGGCCACCCCCCGGGTACCCCACGTGCCCGCGCAGCCAAAACAACGCCGCCACGCCAGCACCAGCACGCACGGATTACCAGGGAAAACGCGCGCACACGCCCGGTGCCCGAACCTGCACCCTCGTTCTCGCTACTTACCGGACCCAGCATCATACGCCCGCCCCCGAGGCCCAGGACCCTCCGCCGTCTCCCACAGCCCTCTCCTCCGCCTCCGACTCCACAACCTCCACCACCACGACCACCTCATCCACCACCACCACCGCGTCCTCATCCAGCACTCCACCCCCCAGGCCGCGGGGGACACCTCCCAAACGGGCCTCCAAACCCGCCCCCACCGCGAGCAGCCCCGCCGCCGCCAAGGCCCACGCCCCGACGAAGCCCACACCCACGACCCAGCCGAAACCCAAGACCGCCGCCAAACAGCCACCCAAACCCGGCGCCACGACAGCAGCGCGAGCCCGGCCCCCCGAGGACGTCCTCTATGACATCCGGCCCCAGCCGTCCCAGGCCCGAAGGCAGCAGCGCCCAGCGCGGCGCCCCCCCCCCCGTCACCGACGCCACCGCCACCACCTTCATGGCGGAGCGCGCCGCGGCCGAAGCGCGACGCACCTCGTCCCGCCACCTCTCAAAGCCCGCACCCCAGGCCCACGGACCGCTCCCGACCAAGCCAGAACGACGCCAGGGTCCGCCAGCAGCGTCCCCGCCCTCCTACCAACCCTCGATGACAGCCCACATACAAAGCATGCCCCACTACCGCCGCCGCCGCGAGTCCCCGCTCAACCCTGAGGCGGAGACCGTACGCGCACACCCGCGGGTCCACATCCGCGTGCGCCCCCACTCCCCACGCACCCCCACGGAACAGGACTACGAGGAATCCCCCAGGCCCGCCACCGCCACCGGTCCCCACGACCCCGTCACACCCACCCACGCCCACTCCTCCGCCCAAGACCGCAGGCCTGCCCAGGAACGGTGGTGGCAGCGCTGGACCCACACGCAGCTCTGGGAGCTGCGAAAGTGGGCCCGGGGAGAGCCCTCCCTCGAGGGCCTGGTCCATCGGCCCCGCAAGGGGTCGGTCGAGAACTGCCGCCTCCGGCCGGGGGGGGGGGGTGGATGCCGCAGGCCGCATGGGAAGCCATGCTGGCCGATGCGCTCCGCCCCCTGGGAGTCCACCCCTGCAACCTCCCCGCGCCCCAGGACCACCCGTATGTCCTCAGGCGCCTGCGGGAGACCCTCCAGGAAACGCAGCGAGACGGCATCCGCCTGTGGGACATCACCCAAAGCCCAGCCCCGCACAAACACACCCCCTCACCACCCCACAAGCGTCGGCGCACCGACACCGGCGACACCCACAGCACCCCAGGAGCCCTGCGCGCCACACAACACGACGCGCCTGACCCCTCGGCCAGCGGCGCCGCCATCTAACCCCGTTACCCAGCAAACCACCACCACGGGGCGCCACGCCATGCCCCGCCCAGAAGTCACCAAACGAACCGGACGCCGAAGGAAGCCAACGCACAGGACAACGAGCACCACTACGCCCAAAGGCACCGAACCCAGGCTCGCTACCGTCGCAACCGCCTAACCGAGCCAGAACCCAAGCACAAATCAAACCCGAGCCACACCCCGAAACCGCTAACCCTTGACTCCTGACCAAGCCCGCCGAGGGAACACCGTAACCACAGCCCACACCCACAGCCCACGCAGCCGCCTAACCAGCCAGCTCCAGAAGCAAAGAGACACCTCACCAAACCCACCGTGACCCAAGCCCGTGTACATCAGGACGCGCGAGCCGCACCCCTGGGGCGTGACCGCCGCCACAGCACCGACGACACACGCCAGAGGACACAACGCTATTGCACCGCCGCACCAGCTGCCCATGCCTGTGCCTGCAGTGTACGCACGCCCCTGTTTTTCTCTTTTTTGTTTTTTCTTTTTTTTTCCCAAAAAAAAAAAAACAAGAAAAAAAAACAAGTAAAAAAAACGAAAATTAGGGGGGGAGGAAGTGGGACACAACCACCCATGGCACACGCGCACCGCACACAGCACGCACACCGGTGAACAGGAGCCCAGTGGCCCAGGACACCGCACATGCAACACAACACACCGAGCGAGCACACCGGTGAACAGAAGCCAGCCGGCCCAGGACACCGCAGACGCACCACAGCAAACCGCGCGGGCACACCGGTGAACAGGAGCCCAGCGGCCCAGGACACTGCACACACGTAGGGCGGCCGAGGGACAGGAAAGAACCAATACCCCATGGGTCGGACGCACTGGGGCGACCCAGCCGACCCACCGGGCCAGTGGCAGGAGCGGTACTCCAAGGCCACTGGTCCGAGCCCGGCCAGGCTGCATCGGGGACCATGGCAAACGTCACCCGGAGCCATGGAAGCAACCGGTGACAGGCGAGCCGGTACACAGTCCAGGAGGGGGTCACCTGCCAAGCAGACTGGCCCCGCAACTCAAGCCACAAGGGTGAGGCGGTTGTACCGTAGACAAGCGGCAGCAATACCCCTTTTGGTGAGAGATATTCCACACGGCTGGGCAGCCCCCCAGAGCTGCCGCCCAAAGGAGGGGGCATGTGGCACTACCCATGGACACATGTGGGGACACCCTCCCACCTGGGACACATGGACCGGGTGGCCGCGACAATGCCTTCCCAAGCACATGCGGGAGCGGCTCAAGAGGCACCTGACATAGGGCAGTGGGAGGGACAGGACGTCCCCTTGGTAAGACCTTCTTCCTGCAATGTCAAAGGAGGCATCCCGAGCTCCCGAAGATACCTACCTACCTACCCGATTGGGGAGCCCATGGGGGCAACGAGTACTGGCGAACCCTCCTGGACAGGCTGACTATCAGCTCTGTTCGGTTACCTGATGAGGCCCTCTACGTGCCTCTGGGGCGTAAGACGCCTATCGGGAAACCCGGATGGGGGAGTATGCTCAGCGTGGTGTACCGAGGTCTTACCTCCATGCCCTAGGAGGACCTGGACTCGTCCCTGGTCCAGGATATACAACGGGAAAGCGATGGACTCACCTTGGGTGACTTGAAGCATCGACTACGACCTCAAGATGCTATTGAGACTATACCCGGAGGAGAGGAATACGTCGTGACTAACACCAACGCCCCCAACTCTCCCTGCCATGTACCTGTTCCTGATGGCGTCTCTGAGTGTGGACTATCCGAGCTCCCCAACTCTATCCACTCAGATGACGAATCTGAGCGAGACGCCTTCTTCGTGCAGGCATGCGTGGAGGAAGTGGAGAACGCCGAGTACGTCGCCCCACTGAAACCCCTACTCTCCATGAGGGTGCAAGACCCCGTGGACGAAGAGCTGGATCCCCAATCCAGGCTAACAGAGTACGTCTACTCCAAGAGGAGGTTGGTGGCGAAAAAGCTATGCTACGCTAAGCCTACCCGCAGCTCCTGGCCACTGAAGCAAAGACGTATGGGAGATCTATCCCAATTGAAGGAGGACCTCGAACAGAACATCACCACCTGGCAAAGGGAGGTGGATCTTGAGCTCATGAAGAGCGTGTGGGGTGCCCATGTGAGGACCCCAGAGGAGGACGACCTCTCGGAGGAATGCGTATGTGAACCCCCTCGAGCGTGCCTATGTTGCCATGGTCCACCTGAGATGGTTGAACGAGGCCTACTTTCTGCCTACCAAGGGTTGAAGGATACTACCAAGGGCGAAGAGTCGGTGGAGGATCACCTCCCGACGTCTCTTACTCAGGGGGCAAGCAACTTACACTCTGATGAGGACATGGAGGACAAGATCAAGCTATTGGACCCGCGGCTGCAGAAGCTTATAAGGACCTATCTGGAGGTTTTCGGGGAACTACCACCCCCAGCCTCATGTGACAAGCTGGTACAGATGGACCTCAAGCTGAAACCCGAGTTCGTGGGTTACAAGATCCGGAGGAGACCCTATCCGGCTCCTAAAAAGCAGGCAGACGAGATTGCGCGACAGATACAAGAATATATCGACGCTCGCCTTGTCCTGGAGTACAAGGATGGGGACTACCCCGGACACTGCAGCCCCTGTCTCCTTGTGGCTAAACCTGGGTCTACAGCCAAACGGCTGGTAGTGGACTACTGAGAGCTGAACAAGAAAACACTGAACCACTCAGGGTCCATTCCTAATATGGAGTCTACCCTTGAGAAGATAGCCTCCTGTCGCTACAAGACCAAGATGGACAAGAGGAGCGGATTCTGGCAGGTGGACCTGACGCCCAACGCTCAGGACCTACTAGCCTTCATCACCCCTCAGGGGAGAGTGTTCAAGCGGAAGGTCATGCCGTTTGGCGTGGCCAACGCACCCGCTCTATTCCAAGAGCTGATGAACAAGATCTTGTCCATCCTAGGGACGAAGACCCAAGGTGCAGGAACTCATATCCCTTCAGGCCGAGATGGAGGCGCACATCGACGATGTATGCCTCGGGACCAATACCCAGGAGGATCAGCTAATCCTCTTGGGTGAGCTCCTTGCGGTCTGCCAGGAGAACCACACCCGACTTAAGCTGGAGAAGTTTGATTTCATGCAGGAGACCATGCAGTACCTGGGGTTTGACGTTGGCTATGGGTGGTAGACCCCAGCGGCCTCCAAGGCCAAACCCCTGATGGACCCTAAGGTACGACACGAAGACCCCAAGAAACGACTTCATGATGTACGCAGTTTCATTGGGGCGTGTAACTTCTATCGCCGCCATATCAAAAACTTCACCTACACCAGCGCCATTCTGACGGACCTGTTCAAGAAGAGTACTACTTGGCGCTGGGGCCCACAAGAGCAACAAGCGTTTGACGAGCTAAAAGACAAGGTGGCCAACGCTAAGTGCTTGGGCGTGCCTAGGGCATAAGGGGAGATTATCCTTGTGACGGACGCCAGCAATGTGGGCGGTGGTGGAACGTTGTTCCAATGGCAAGCACTAGAGAAGGAGGAGTTTGACTCGGCTATTTCCCAATGGGGGACTGAAGGTCTCAACCGAGACGGAACTCTCAAGCACAGCTACGCTGACGACAAGTGGGTCCTAGTACCTCTGGGCCACTGGAACTGGAAATGCAAGCAGGCCAGGGGGAACTACTCCAGCTATGAGCAGGATTTGCTCGCGGGTATGCTGGTGCTATCCTCACAAGCACGACTGTTGGGGAGTAACCCTGTGGTCTGCCTGTGCGACCAAGAGCCGTTCCGCTCTTTCCAGAAGGGTCCCCCACCTGAGAAGGCTAAGCTACGGCGCTAGTGGACCTACCTCAGCCAACTACGGCTGACGGTACACCATATTGAGGGAGTGAAGAACGAGTGTGCAGACTACATCAGCCGTAACAACTCCGATGCCCTGATTGCTGCCCGGTCTGAAGCGCTGGCTAAGGAGGCGTTCAGCCGTATGGACGTGCGCTTGGACCTCAACATGACTATGATACGCCCCCTAGATGGACTCCAACAGGCGGAGTACCTGAAGGAGTTTGGGGATATGTACCAGCGCCTCGAGAAGCGCCTTGAACCCCTCCTGGTCAACCAGGAACAGTGGAAGAGGGACAAGAGCTACCTCTGGCACGAGGGCCCGGTATTGGCCTAAAAGTGGACAATGATTGCAAAAAGCTACCTTCGGCATGAGGACCGCATTGTGGTGCCTAGTGACAGAGTCCCAGCTCAGCTGAAGTGGACCCATGAGTCCAGCGGTCATGTGGGTGCTGACCGTACCCTGAGGCTATTCAAGCAGTGGTTCCACACTACGTGGACTGATGACCAACTGCGGAAGACCCTCCAGCCCATCGTGGACAAGTGCCCGTGTAGGTCCTGCAAACCGGGGGATATTAGGGACAGAGGTCTCTAATCGACCTGCCCATCGCTCACTGTGCTAACAGTGTTCCATACGTGGACTACACGGAGATGCCGAAGTTCGGGCGCTATGACTTCGTTCTCGTGGTAACCTGTGGGTCGACCAGGTCCACCAGGATGTTCCCATGTACCAAGCACATTACCGGGGAGGAGACTATCAAGATACTCCTGGAGGAATGGTTTTCTGTCTATGGGGCGCCTAAAGAGATCAACTCCCATGAGGACGTACGAGTACGCTCAGATACCGGCTGGTACAAGAGGGCCCTGAGATCCCTCAATGTCCAGGTGTCTACGGGGATCCCCTACTCTCACACGAGCAACCCCCTATGTGAGCGACAGATTCGTGTCCTCAAGGAGAATGTAAGGATATGGTGCAAAACTGAACGCACCAGAGACTGGGTGAGACTACTCCCCGTCATATCCCTGATGATGAACTCCCAAGAGAGTTCGGCGACTGGCTACTCGGCCCATGAGCTCTTCCTAGGGCGCCCGGCGTGGTCCCTACATGCTCCCTATCCAGAAGACACCCATTCTCCCGTGGGTGACTGGGTCCAAGAGCAACAAGCAAAGGTGGACAAGGCAAAGGCTATGCTCCAGAGAGTGAGGGAGCGTCAGTGGAACAAGAAGAACAAGCACCGAGTACCCGCCACCTACCAAGAAGGGGACTGGGTGCTGGTGCACCACAGCCGACTACCAGCCTGGCCACGCTCTACCAGCGATGACCCATACTTCGGGCCCTACAAGATTCTATCTGTGGATGGACACCGTATAACCGTGCGGTGTTCTCCCCGTCTAGGGGGGACCCTGTTGTGCGCTGCTCAACACCTGAGGCGCTACTATGACCCTGAAGACCTCTGTGGGGAGGAGTGGGAGCTGAACGACGATGAAATCGCCGCCTTAGACCTACAAGGGGCTGCCAGCCCTATGGAAGTGGAAGGGGAACTCCCCAACATGAACGCAGGTGAGATGGCTAATGAGGGCTTCTACCTGGTGAAGTCTGTCTTACGCCACCGCTATCGCCAGGGTTGGCGCTTCCTCACCCTCTGGGAAGGGGTTGGAGTCGAAGAGGCCACCTGGGAGCCCTTCTCTGCATTCATTCTACCTGAGGGACGCCTAAACTCAGTTCTAGTAGACTACGTGTCCAAGAACAACCTTGGTGAGTTGCTGAGGCTCGCTGAGACGCTTGCCTCCAAGACTAAAGCTAGCGACTGAACCTTACCCTTACCTGCCTAAGTGTATGTGTGAGTGTGCTACCCATAAGGTTCTGAGAGCAAGCCGCAGAAATGGTGTCCTAATTATACCCGAGTCTGCACGCGTGCTAAACCTAGAAGATTGTCTTACCGGTGCCACAGGGTACGCCCCGGGTCTCTCCTCCCCTAAACGCCCAATTTCTGTGCTGGCGCAAAACCTTGCGGGAATACCCAGCATACTAATCCAGGTATTGTTTTCCCTACCTATCTGCCTACTACAGGGAGGGGTGGCCAAAAGCTATGAAGGGTGAAAACGCCTATTTGCTACGATGGCCACAATCTAGCCTAACCACTGCCACTGCCGAGCAAACCCGCTAAAACTGCAGGAGAAGGGTGGGACAGTGACACACGCACTACAGGCCCTACACACCCTACAGTGGCACCATCCTGGTGGGCGAGCACTTCTGCAACTGGCCCAAGCCCCCACTGAGGACTACCGCTCCTACACGCACGCTCTACTGGGTGGCGTTGAAGAAGGAGACACGAGCCCTAGCGGCTCACCCGTGAGATTGCAAGAAAACACAGAGCTACTAAGCGTCTGCGGCCTAACAGGGACGCCACAACGCGTTTCCCTGCTAGGGCTCGGAGGGAAGGCGTGCTCTTTTGGCGTGCACAGCGTGAATGTTGAAGATGTCGGGCTGCGCTTGCCACTCCTGGCTGAATCGTGGCTTGTTGTTTGTGTGATCAGCGCCGCATATTTTAGCACGGCTTGGGACTGCACCATTTCACCCTGACCTTCCCACCTGTAAAGCAAAGGCAAATGACTGAGGTTTTCGGCTGAGGAAGCAATACTATCTCCAGGTATCATACGCTTCTCAGGTAGCCCTATAATACACTGTCCTCAAACCTCAGTACAAGCAAGCAAGCTTAAGGAACTCCACCCGTTCTCTTATAGAATGTGGGGTGGAGCCCCTGGGTAACCTACACAAGAGTTGTACCGAGCGCACCACGCGTAGCCTACCCTTTAATGCGTGTCTGAAAGCACGAGCATGCACGAGTTTACCATCAATCTGTGTCAACCACTGTTGTTCCTCCTAATCTTACCCACAATCACGAACTCCAGCAGGGGGTGGCCCCACCTGGGCTTTCCTACCTTACTCACCGCTGGGGAGTGAAGCAAGGTGAGGGAAAATCGAGACACAAGCGAGAATCAACTCTATGCATATGTGTGTATGTCTAATCACCCTTGACTTACCTCTAATCATCTGCAATCTTTCTAATCTATCCCTCTAACGTTTGTTAGCGCTAGTACAATGCACGTTCACGGAGACACGAGACGAGCAATGTGCATGCTGCATACGAGACGAGCACACCTGTGGTCTTTACATGACTCATTGAAGTCCTTCTGTTGATTTTCGAATTCTTGAATCTTGCATTCTTTCTGTCAATGTGGGTGTAATCTTTAGGTTTGTCGATTTATGTATGTTTCGTCATTTTCGTCATTCTGCGTAACATACTTTTGTAATGTTATTAAATCTTTATTTTCCGGCGCTTCGCTAGGACCCGCTCTTGCGAACTGCCTTTTTCTGCGTAGGAATTTCTTGATTTAAAAAATCAAGAGATGACTACAAATGTTATAAAAATGTGCATCTGATGCACAATTGAATTCTGTTCAGGTATGTGCTTTCAGAAAAGTTCTAGGCCGTCATTTGACGGATTTAGGTGTTGTCGCTTCGCGTTTGCGTGGATTCGTCCCTCATCCTTTCATTCCTCTGTTGTACAGATATCCTCACAAAGCCTCGCTGAGTAGGCCGCCGTTCGGGCCGAAAAGCAGCAGCAGGAGACTGAACCAGAACCAAGACCCCTCCAAGGGGCAATTCTAATTAAATCAGCGCACCCTCGCCCCAGTACCAGGACAGGTGTCTCCATCAGGTTCCACGATTCCATGAGACTTCGATCGAGCGGCCTATGAGAGTCTGGCGTTGGGTTGTGTTACGCTGCAGCTTGGAGGGAGGGTATATGGTCTTGGCATGCCCTATTCTAACCGCACCAAGCCACAGGAACCCCTGCAGCGCCAAGAGCGCTGAGCGTTCTGTTGGAAATTGTCATTAACAATGCAGCAAGAGTCGCTGGCCATGGTAAAGCGCTCTTTTCCAGTGTTAGGGAAGCTATAGGTATTTTAAGTAGGTGTGGAAACCAAGGAGAGGCCAAGAAAAAAATCCCTTTTTCCTGAAAATGCGACAGTGGTGGCCACCACAGCACAAGGGGGGAGTAAGAAAAAGTGCTTTTCTAATGCTTTAGGGTATACGTTAGTTGCATTAGAGGTGCTCTAAGCACTCATGCATTTTCATCTTAGTATTGGCCCAACCAAAATGGGTGATAACACATTTTGACTTATGGAACCAAACACTAAATCAGGATGTTGTGTGGACCCCTTAATCCCCAAGCTATATGCACTAAAACATCTTTTTCTGGGTGACTGAGGCACTGATATACTGAAGGCAGAGCCTATGAAATTATCTATGTTTTCTCATGAATTCCTGGCTATCCTAGTGGTATGCACCCTAGGGGGCTGGGGCACCTCTTTTTGAAAGGTCCTTGGTTCAATACCGAGTCAGCCTAGCTAAGTAGGATTATCCCATGTGACATGGCAGTGACCTCAGCGCCACAAGCCATGCCACCTCAGCACCTATGGGACCCAAAAACAAAGAGTTCACATCTCAAGATGGCACTATGGATGAGACTGAGCCCTTGGGGCAGTTTTGCAATCAGCGCTTCTCAAACATGTAAAATATTTCATCCAGAGTTGCAATCTATGCTAATTGCTGCGGTCTATTGTTAATAGTTGTCTTTATCTAACTCTTTGTGACTGCAGCCCTTCATGCTTTGATCCTGTTTATCTTCTACTTGCTTATCTCTGGCTCGGGTTATCCTCGATTAGTTGTATTTCAACAATAAAATATTTTCCTCCTCCAAAACAAGCAGCAGGAACCCTACACCAGCAGCAAGCAGCAGGAGAGGCACAACAAAAACACAGTGTTCAAATCACTATAAAACGTTCTGCGGCGAAAGTGACCCTTTGGATTTTTCACAAGTTTGTTCTCTGCAGCTGACGAAATCAAAGCGATCAGAGTGGGCACGGAGCTACCATCACGAGGTGACACAGCGTGTGCAGGCAGGAGGTGACCAGACCAAGGTGGCGCAGGGCGAGCTCTGGATCCAGTTCGGAATGCCAACGTGGGTCGAGGACGAGAACTTAGGGTATGCCCATGTGGAAGTGTCGACTGCAGAGGAAGCAAGTCAACCTGCCCATGCAAAAGTCGCAGACGGGGACTTGGAGGATCCTGAGGACAACAACGATGACGGGGTGCTGCCGGGATGTGATCGGCCATCTCCTCGGAAGGCAATGCAGGTTCGGGCCTTCCAGGCTGGCGATGCAGATGAAGATGAGCCGGAGGCGAGCCAAAGGCCGCAGCCGAAAAAGCCGAAGACCAAGGCGGCAGCAGAGCCGATGCACACGACCCTGGCGCAACCCCAGGGGGTGAAGTGGACGCTGAGCCTTCCGAATCTGGGAACAGCGGTGGGCTCCACGTCGAGGAGTAAGATATTGGCAGAGGGATCGGAGAAGACAAAGAAGCCGTGAAGGCTTCGGTGGCGTTGCAGCCCTGTTCTCTGAGATATGTCGTCTCTCATTGCGAGGCCTCGTATTCCGAGATTAGACAAGTTGTCATTTCTGCTCTTTTGTTCAGTGCATCTTTTGGATATGATGATTATACTAGCCCTAAGGCAGCAGTCAGTATTGGGAGGCCTCGCATTCTGAAAGCGTCACGTGTCCACGCACGCAATGTATTGATAGTCTGTATTCTCTTTCTGCTTGTTTCTGTGTGACACAAAGGTGTTGGATTGATAGGAAATACCTCATTCATTTCTGGTGTTGCGAGGCCTCGCAATACGACTAGAAAAATGTTATACGTTTACAGCATTTCGGAAACCTTCGGCGTAAAACTTGGATTCTTTTAGTGTGCAAAAAAAAGCAAGGAGACGACAACAACAAAAAGCAAGGTTTTATAGTCTGAAAAACCCTAAGACATGGTGCATTTGACGGAAAAGTGGGTAAAATGGCAAAAATTGTGAGAGCTTTTTTGGAGGAACGTAATGCACGTTTGTGGGTAATTGGGCCAAAAAACTGAGTAGTCAAACTTTGTGGTTAAAAAAAGTAGGTAAATCGGGCAAATTACCTGTACCAAGTTTGCAGACATCCTGGTACAAAAGCGTACCTGCTTTGGCCGCCTAAGCAAGAGGGCAAGCCATCTCTATGGTATTCAAGTGTACCAACCAAGGTTGGGTGATGTCCCCGTTGATTGTCCAGTTAAAATAGTCAACTCGGGCCGCTCCCCCCTGCCTCTAAGATACAAGGAGGATGCTGCACGGGTGCCCTGCCAATTGCCAACATGAAACAAATATTGGGGCATCGTAAGTGTGCTCTTTAAAGTGCAGTTGGAGGGCTACACTAAAGATTGGGATACTGAGGAACCCTTTGAGACCCTCTTACCTTCCTGCAAAAACGGGCGGCGAGAGTATCTGAGGACCGATAGCCTCACCCAAGCCATTCACCTCCTCGCTCATCTTGGTTGACTGCCCTCTTGAGCGTGCGACAGAAAGAAACTTAACAACATTTGGGCATTTGATTTTGTCAGGAAGGGATGAGAGAGCGAGAAGCGGTGGCAGACAGGTACAAGAATGAGCATGCACCGCGCGCCCTTCAATTGCAAAAATCCCCACCGGAGTACGGCACTGGGTACCGTAGATTTACCGCAGCGTCCACCTCTCTTACCGCTGGGCTTGAGAGTCCTTGCGGTGGGTGGCGTGGCATATAGCCTGGAAGTGGGGCGTGGTACTTGGGGCGTGTTAATGCCATACAAGCCCCTTACCCGGGTCTTACTGGAGCGCTCCTACCACCACCAGGACTACCTCCTGCCCACGATGAAGCCCCTCTTCAAGAGTGCTGACAACGTGCCTAGCAATTCTGGAAGTCTCGGCCAATTGTTGCGCATGGTGGTGTTATTTCTTCGGAGTGCGGCGGCGTACCGAAGCAACGACCCCAGGACCATTCCTGCCCCTTGACCCAAGCCAGTGAGCTGAAGAATTTGCTCAAACATTGGTGAGGGCTTGACAACTGCAGTGGGTTGGCGGTTACTACCCATTTACCCTTTTTGGTTTCGATGTGGTCGTCTTACACTGATTTGCCCTTCCCCACACGGGAGTAAGGTATACAGGGTACAAAGTACTCGTGTGGTTGACACTACAAGAAAAAAGGTTTCATGGCGTGCACGACTGCCACTACATAGGGTGGGGACTTAGCCTAAGAGGATGGTTTGTCCTCTACGTACAAGTATGGAAATTCAAATGGCCATGGCTGCTTTTGCCCTGTCACTCTTCAAGTGGGTGGGGTCCTCACAGGCAATCGCATTGTGGATTTGGCCGTCTCCGCTGGCTGGGTAATTTCCTACGGTCGCTATGCGTGCCTGGGTTGCGGGTTGGTATCCGTGAGTGCCATTGCATGGGGTCTCATGTTGGCTGGTTATTTCATATCCACGTTGTTGATGACCTTCACGTGGAATATGCCTTCCTGCATCGAGAGCGAACAAACAACAAGAAAGGATGTTTAAATGTAAGCGCACGTGTGTGTGTGCTTGTGTGTGTGTGCATGAAAGAGCTTTCATATGAATATTTCTCTGGAGTGTTCCAGGAGTGGACGTGGATTTCCACAAGACCGTTGGGGTCCTCTATCCCATCACCCAGCCAAATGGGTTGAGATATAGGCGTGGCAGTTTCAATAGAGGTCCCTGCGTGGACGTAGATATCCACCGCACACAGGAACCTCTCTCTACATGACACTCCGAAACCGGGTGTGCAATGTGTCTATTGAGTGCATAGGTGTCTGTGCATGCAATTACGTTAATTGCAGGGACGTATCGTTATCTATTACATGGGTTATTAGCCGCCCCCGGATCAAGGAAGACCCTGGTTTAGTGTTTGTGTAACCGTGCAGACCGGCATGAAGTTTACACATGGATATGTAAACATGCACCGTCATACACGGTATAAGGGGGCTGAGGGGAGTAATACTCCTTCTGGGCGTGTTTGCGTGCCCCAGAGGAGTAGGGTGGCCTGATAGCCTAGCAGGACAGTATGGCCAACTTCCACACATAGGCACTCGGAGGCAACCCCTGCCTTACTGCCCGCTGGAGACACACACACCGACAAAGGTAACACTAAAGCCAACCTAAAGAGCCATAAACAGGAGGAAGAAAACATGGCTACCATGCCTTTTATGGGGTAGTTGATGGAGGCAGAACCCCCCCCCTATTCTTTGAGAAGTGCTGAAGGTTGAAATTTCATCATTGTTATTACCCCTTTCAGGCCTGAAGTACACCTTTCAAAGTAACTAGAGGTATAAGCCTAGCTCCCCCATGAAGTTCACCCCTACGTCTCACGTGAGCTGAGGTATCTTCCTGCATAGAGGTTACACGGAAAAAAGATAGGCACCTCATGCCGTTGTCCTTGTAGGTTAAGCCTAATGGTTTCCAGCCCCAGGACCTATATACTCATTTGTTTCACGTACCTGTTGTTCTGGTACGTTTTAACTGGTCTCGAATTCAGTTGCTGGGCCCATATCCTGTGTCTGGCCCGACCTACATGCCCCTGCTGCCTGATGGACTCCATTTTACCTCAAGGTGTGGACATCAAGTGCTTGGGACTATCCTTTGGGCCAAACGTATGCCAGCTTTGGCTATAAAACCAATTGCGTTCTTTTTAATTGACTGAAGCTTTGTATTTAGACCTGCATTGTTCATTTTGTAGCCCCTCTGCCCACCCGACTGCGACCTATGGCGGTACCTGTGGCAGGGCCTTCCAGGGCATTGTCCCTGAGTGTACTAAGTACAAAAGAAATCATCCCTCGCCGTCGTGGCCCTGTTGGAGAGCATGGAGCCAGACGAGCGGAAAAAGGTGCAGTTTGTATAGAACCAGAGTCTGCCCAGACTTCGAGGCCCCCGCCTCAACGCAGGAGAACCTCTAACCACTTGAAGGCGAGTACACCTTGGCGGCGGCCTTAGCTTCCCTTGTTGCCAGGTCTGAAAAGTCGTCCCTTCGTCCTTCTGAAACCGATCCTGATCCTGCATATGAAAAGTCTGCAAAGGCTAAAGTGAAAGCATGGAGAAAAGGAAAGGCGACGGAGATGATGATGGGGGGAACGGTCCGGAAGACATGGGGAGAAGATTCTGACATATCTTACGGCAAAGACAATGCGTTGGCCCACACCTCGGAGCTTGCCGACTGGGTATCTGGGAAACCTAGATATTTGAAGACACCTGTGTGGATAAAACGAGGGGCTTCTTCACGCCGCGTGCCTCCTGAACAAGTATGCATTGGTTGAGGTTTGCTCCCACGCTTTGGAGTTCCTAATTTGGGTCTCGATGAGAGTGTGGAGCTACGCACCGGGGTCCTGGGTGAAAGCGACGAGGACCAAGACCTGAGTGCCCTATCTTCGGCACTTAAAACAAAACTGAGGCTTTCTGATCCGAACAAGCCCACCCCTACCATGTCCCCTGGTGTTCAACTGCTGACCAGGGACGTGAAGAGCTGCAGATGCATCCGCAGTTCCCCATGGACACCTATCCTAGCCCTTTCCAGACCCTATCAGGACTCTGCCTGTCTGTATTGTTGGCGACACCTTCGAGGGTGACATGAAGAGTTATGGCCTGCCTGCACGGGCACCATTGGCCATTACACACCCCTCAGCCCCATCAGTTGGAATAGGTGGTACGAATGTACCGCCTAGGGGAACGACAGGCATCGCCACAGCAAAACTTCAGATCCAACTGCCAGAGGTCGATCTCGAAAATCTGCCCGAGTGGGCTGAAAAGGCTGTTGAATTGATACTCCTCAATGGGCTGCAGCGTGCTGATGTCAAGACAAAGTGCACGCTTATCAAGAATTTGTGCAAAAAGAAATTTCTCCTGCGGCAGGTGAGGACCGCTATCAGGAAGAGCTCAAACTGGGGCGACTTCCTGAAGAGACTGGAAGATATGTATCCGGGCTACAAGACAGACTTCAGTGTCCGTACCGAGATCGATGAGTTAACTTCACTCCCCGAATTTCAATCAGCTGCTCGTATCTCTGAGTTTGTGTCGCAGCTCGAGGAGCTCATGAAGCCCATGAACCCCACCTCCTATGGACCTACTGAGCTTCACCTTTGACCACTAGGGGAGATATCTCTGAAGACTTGGGAGAACTGCAGTGAGATGTCAGAGAGGAAAGCTGGAACGCATTCATTCGATGAAGTGATCAGTTTTCTGATTGGACTGGCCATGGAAAGGAAGAACAACTCTCACACGGACAAGTACCTGCGCAAACATCTGCAAAGGAAGACCCCTGCTGAGGGAAATTCTGGAGGGAGGTCATCTGAACCCTACTCTGTCCCTGGTTACGGACGAGGTAGACAGTTGCAACACATGAAGGAAACACCCCCCATCCAATGCCAAAGGGGCCCCTAATATTTTCTCTGTTGTCGTACGGACAACAAAGGTCGAGCTCCCCACGCGCCCAAGTGTGATAGGCAAAGTGCCTGCATGCTCCAACTGCAGCGCAAGCAGAAAACAAAGGATGTTCAAGAGGTGAAGCACCAAGACCACTTCCGATGCAGGATAACGTGCGGATATGGCGGCCAGTGTCAGCTCTACGAATATGAATGCCACATGTAACGTGGCGATTTGAAAAAACGCGGAGAACGCGGCAGAAGAGAAACGGCGTCAAGGCCGTAAGGTTAACTCTGAGGGGGGAGGCCATTACCCGGGCCGATCACCTGGTACGGATAACCCTGCTGTAGGATGACGGTCCTCAGCCCCTCCGACTGGAGGAAAAGGAGCCTCGAACACTGTCCCTAGGGGTAAGCAGCTCGGGGATAAACGGAATGTACCCTCCTTCCCAAGAACTGGCGGAACCTGAAAGGGCGAGAACGCGAAGAAGCGCAAGCTAAACTCGCACTATAAGTGCCTACAGGCTGGCGGGGTGGAGGTGATGTTCCCTGAAGAGGGATGGCTGGGCGGCTCCGAGGAAGAGGGCTCTTTGTTTCTGGATCACCGTCAAAATAGGTGATCAGGTTTACAAGGCGGTCTTGGACACAGTTGCCCCGCTCTCAATCGTGCCCCGCAGATTGCTGAAGCAACTCAAGATCCAGAAATCCCAAACCGTTGCCATAAGGGTTGGAGATGGTAGAACCATCCATTTCCCTGGAGGAGGGTTAATGTGATCGTGTGTCTGGGCGATGAGGAGGTGACCTAGCACTGAAAAGTGCTTGACAACAACGCCTTTGACATTGTTATTGGCGCGCATTTGTTGCGCCGCAACCGCAACGTGAAGCTGTTGTCCCTGCAACGTCCCTATGCCCTACACTGTCACTTTGGCAGTGGCCTTTCCTCTGTCCCTCTAGAGGTGTCAGGACAAAACGAATCCGGTTTACGCTCCCTGAACCGGTCTTATGGAACTGAAAACTACCAGTTGGTGCGACCTGTCCGGGAAGATGGACTGGCCGCCCTGCAGGTAGACCTCAATGAACTTCAGCCGGAACTGTTCGCGAGTAAGGAGCAGCATATGATGCAGCTCTACCCTTTGCGATATCTGGATAATGCCTATCGCTTCTGCTACCCTCCCATGGGGGCGTGCTATAGTAACCCCCCATTCTCCCAACTCGCTAAGGTGTTGACCAAAATTGCCCTTCAAGGACTAAGAGTTGGGCCGTGCACCCTGGACTGGGGTATCGCAGGAGAACACGCCTAGAGGATGCGTTCATTGGACCGCATGACTGTGGGAAGGACTGAACGCTGCAACGGCCCGAATGACGATCCTGAAGACTCTCAGGAGATCATCCCTGCCCCTGAATGGAGTAGTTTCTTGTCAATCGGTGATCTCTCTCTAAACCCCATACCAGTGACTGACCTTTACCAGGAAGTGCTCAAGGAGATGATGGCAGAAAATTGAGGCCTTGCCCTCCTAGACCTCACGAAGAGATGCGAGCATTCTCGGTCACCACTACGAGTGGTGAGTGCAACAACGAGTAGGAGACTCCAGCAGTCCCTACTCCTGTGGCTGATGCTAACCAGCACCTAAGTGAGATTGCCAGCTCAACGGCACCGGATGGCCTGGAGGTGTTCACACTGAAGCAGAGCGCCTTCCTAGCGCAGTTGCTTATGGAAGAGGTGGATCTTGGTGAGTACACCCCTGGTGGGTCTCATGACAACTCTGTGTTTTCAATGGGGGTCCTACAGGTCAGGTACCCGGCTGTGAACCCTCACCCAACAACATCCCCGTCTCTTGGTACAACTTGCAAGACCTTCAACAGGTCCCACGGACTAAGGCTGAGGGTATTGAGCGAATGACCTACCTGGACTCTTCAACAGGACGTGGATAACATCTATATGGTCCGAGGAGGATGATGAAAACATGACTCTCCCCGAGCCTGGGACACCCCTGGTGTACTACCTTCACCATGTCCAGCAGGGGTGCCATGACTCGGGGGATGAGCTGCCCCCTGAAACTATGGGGCGCATGAAGAAACAGGAAAAAGGGAAGAGCAACCTCCACTTGGAGGAGGACTTTTCTGAGAAACTACAGAGCATGAACCTTGATCCTCGTCTCAATAAGCTCAACCAGAAACGTCAGGAGGTGTTTGGAGCATTGCCCCCACCCGTGTCTGGCCCAAAATTGGTCCAGATGGACCTCGTACTCAAACCAGAGTTTGAAGAGTCTGTGGTAAGACGGCGTTCGTACCTCGCCCCACAAGACCAAATCGACGAAATGGAGCAGCAGATGCAAGAATGTATAGATGCTGGCCTCGTCGAGGAATAGAAAGATGGGGCTATAACCGCCATTGTAGTCCTTCCTTCCTTATGACCACATCTGCCTCTACTGCTATGTGCCTGGTCGTCGACTATGGTGAGGTGGACGACATGACTGAAAATCACTCAGCAAGTATCTCCAACATAGAGAACACCCGAGAGAAAATCTCCAAGTGTCAATACAAAATTAAGATGGATAAGCCCATTGGATTATGGCAGGCAGACCGAACCCAAGGAGCCCAGGAAATAGTTGCATTTGTTACCCCTAAGGGCCGCCGTGGGTTCTGCTGGAAGGTCATGCCCTTCGGTGTCGCGAATGGCCGTGCACTCTTTCAGGAGCTGATGAACAAAATCCTATACATCCTGAGACGCAGACCCCTTGTACAGGAACTGGGTTTCTGCGGGGCTCAAATGGAGGCACAAATCGACGATGTGAGCCTCGGTACTCATACCAAAGAGGATCATATCCTTCTGCTGCAAGAATGTTTCACCGTTGGTCAGGAAAACCATCTCAGCATCAAATTGAGGACAGGTGAGTTCATGCGTGCGGAGATGGAATACTTAGGTTTCGATGTTGGGTATGGCTAATGGAAGGCAGCCGCATCCAAGATACAATCCCTGCAAGACATGCAGATACGTGACCACCCGAAGAAGGGTCTACACGACGTTCGGAGCTTTGTTGCCGCTTGCAATTGCTCGTCGGGCCATATTCACAATTTTACTTAATCATCAGCCCCCTTGACTGACCTCACACAGAAGACCAACCCTTGGCGGTGCACCGACAAGGAGGAGGCCTGTTTCCAGGAGGTGATGAAGACCATTTCCTCTACCAACTTCCTCGGGCTACCCCACCCAAAGGCTGAGGCAATGCTTCTCACATATACCTCTAATGTAAGAGGGGTTGGTACCCTATACCAGTGGCAGGAGCTTCCCCCTGTCGAGGTGACTCACTGCGAATATCATACTTCAGGTCTGAACCCTGATGGCACACTGAAGCATGGTTTCCCTGTCAATGAATGGTGTCGGTGCCCTTGTGTACTGGAACTGGAAGTGGAACCAAGCACGAGCGAACTACAGTGCCTATGACTAGGACCTTCCCGCTCTCTTCCCAATCCCGCCTACTTGGTACTAACCTTTTTTTGAGGCCCTTTGACCAAGAGCTTGGGAAAAGGTTTCAGAAGGGTCCCCCTCCTGAAAAAAGTGAAACTAAAACGATGGTGGACCTATCTCAGTCAGTTCAGGTTGAGTGTCCAACATATTCAGGGTACAGAAAACGAGCCCTCTGAGTATATACCGCGTAATAACTTAGATGCCCTCTTAGGTCACAGCTTGTAGCTGCTGCCCAAAGAGGCGTTACAATGTGTGGATATCCAGCTGGACCTGTCCATGCGTACTGCAGGTGTCCTGGAGGGTGGGAGTCTGGTAAAGTACCAAGAGGAGAACTAATGTTTACTCCGAACCGTCAGTGATTCGCGAGAGGCACGACTCATAGACGGCGACCGCTGGTAGAAAGATCGTCAGTACCTCTATTTTGAGGACAGCATAGTTGTGCCTGAGGCATGACTGGACGGTTGGCTGCATTGGGCCCAACTAAATTCAGGGCGACCCGGCCGTAACTGCTTTGTTGACTTCTTTAGGGAGTGTTTCTACTCCCGACAAACCTTGTCTAAACTACGGTTTTAAAAAGACGACAGAGCAAACAAACACAAGCAGGAAAGTCAAAAAGACAGCAGGCCACGACAGCACGGCACCACACGGAAGCACAGCACCAGAGGACACAGCGCAGAGGAGCAGGGCACCACGGCTAACAACAAAAAACAACAGGGCAGCCGGCAACACGGCCAGACAGGGACACCAACGCCGCAACGCGCCAACAAGACACAACAGCGGACAACGAGACTCGGCGACAAACAACCAGAAACCAGAAGCAGCGGCACAGGGCACCAACTAGCGCAAAAGGGGCAACAGACCACCGCACAGGAAGAAATCACTCAGGCACGCCAGCACAGCACAGCATAGCACCGGACATAAGGCGCCGCAAAACGGAGCACGAGGATGAGCAAACAACACATCACAGGCTGTGCAGCAGGGCAACACAGCACGGCTTCCAAGAACTGCGCACCAAAACGCGCCACCCCAAGAGACAAGGCAAGCTGCAACAGGCCAAAAGGAGGCAGACAGCAAAGACCAACGGGAATCACCGCGGCACGACGCAGCGCCAAGCAGCGCAGCACACTTAACCCGAGCACAACCGCACAGCGCAACACAGCAAAACCAAACAGCAAGACACACCACAGCGGAGCACCACACAGACACAAACAGACCGGAGCACCACAGAACGACAAGGCACAAGACCGAAGAAGACAGCACACCACACAGCAACAAACGGCAGCAGGGTACAACAAAAACAGCGCCACAAGACGCAGCGCAACACCGCGCCGGACAACATGGACCTAAATCCCAAGCCCAGCACAAGCACAGCACCACGCATAACGCAGGGCGCGGCACTGAATAGCGCAGAACACGGGGTACCGCACAGCAACAAAAGAAGCAGCGTGGCAAGCAAGGAGGCAGGCGACCAGAAGCAGGCCAGCGCAGCGCAACGCAGCAGGACAAAACACAGCGCACCACAAC
This sequence comes from Eutreptiella sp. 'Long Island Sound 2002', assembly GCA_964036045.1. Lineage (NCBI taxonomy): Eukaryota > Euglenozoa > Euglenophyceae > Eutreptiales > Eutreptiaceae > Eutreptiella > Eutreptiella sp. 'Long Island Sound 2002'. Next base: position 121,159,892 of record OZ038380.1, on the reverse strand, counting down.
ACGGCGAAGGTCAGCGCCAAAGCGCCAGCACAAAAAGAACACACCACCCACCAACACATGGCAGCAAGACAGAACACTGGCAACACGAGGCGAGAGGACGCGGCACCAGAAAAGCAGATAAACACACCAGACAACAGCCCCCCCACACGACGACACACACACCACGCCACGCACCAGGCCGCCCCACAATCAGACAGAAATCATCGCAACCGGGGGGGGGGGGGAGGGGAGGACACACCAGCAGGGCAGTTCAACACGGCACAGCAGGACACAAGGAAGAACAACACAGCACGCGACCACAAGGACACAAAACAAAGGAGACACAGCGCAGCACAGCAGCAAAGCACAGCGCAGGCACGCCACCCAGGGCGGCGCGCAACACCAGAGGAAGGAACACACTCACAGAACACATACATAGAGACACACACAGCGCACCACAAATTGCGTTGCACCCGCACAGGCCCCCCATGCCACTGCAAAACACCAGGGATAAGGCGCACCACTGCCGAGCGCAACAGCACACAAGAGGCATGACCAGAAACACCACCAAGGGCAACGACGGACAAACGGGGGGGGGAGAAGGGAAACAAAAAACCCAGAGGGAGTAAGGGGGGGAGGCGCGGACCAATCGCGCCAAGGGCAAGGACACACAAGGCCGAAAACAGCACCAAGCCAAAGACACGGCGGCCGTGTACACACAAAGGAGAACAAATAAAAAGCACCAGAGGGGGAGGGGGGGCAGCCACGAGGCGCCAGGGCCCAGGACACCAGGGGACAAAAGCGGCAGAAAGCTGGAGACAGCGGGGGCGCAAAGCAAGGGGAAGAAAAAGAGGAAAGGGGGAAGCAAAGGAAAACAAAACAAACAAAACAGGGGAACACCAGCTCGCAGTGGGCTGAGCAAACGGAGAGACCACCAAGAATGGCCAAAGAAAAGGTGAGGGGCACCAAAATGCGCCTGGCAGGCCAGCGCGCCCGACCAAGCCAATAAGAGCGAGCACACGCACCCACGCATGGGAGCCGGGCGCGGCGTCCTTTGACCTTAGCGGGGCCGTGCCGGCGTCCACACAAAACCGTCCCGATGCACCTGCCTGGTACCCTGCTGAAAGGCGGATGGCAAGAAAAACCAGACACATGAGTGACTGGGGACACACATAACAAACCAGCACAGGGCACGCAGCCCAAGACGAACGTCGGAGGGACCCTCCAGGGACAGCCCCTCAGCGAGGCCCCAAACAAATACGACGCGGAGCGAGCCCAGCGCCCCTGCTGCAGCGGCAACCAGCAGAAGGCACCACAATCCCGGTTTCTGGCCGGCCTCCACGTGCCCCGCGCAGCCGCCCAGTTCATCGCGTGGCGACCCCGCAAGCGGCGCCCCTCCGGCTGCATCCCGAGTGCCCCCATGGAGCGCAGCGCCCGCAAGGCCACACACACAGTGGGGAGTTCGGGCCCCTATTCCCGCGAACGGCACCCACAGCCAGTGGGTAGCGGGCCACAGCCAGACGCACGAAAGATTGGCCGTTAAGGGAGAAAACGTGCCCAACCCCTGACAGCCCTCACTGACGCACGAGGCCCCCCCCGCGCGCTCTCCTGCCGCCCCCGCAGCGCACAACACCAGCTCGCAAGAGCGCGCGCTGTGGGGTTAATGATGGGCCCCTACGCCCGCAGCCCCCGCGTGGAAGGAAAAAGGGCAGCAGGCATCAGCAGCACGCCCTCAAAAGGCAAAGTAGGGGGATGGTCATTACCCAACCACGGACATCCCTCACAGGGGCGGGAGGCGCCCCTTCCCCCACAGGCGACATCCAGGCCTCCCCACAGCGCGCAACGCTAGTTAGCAAGAGCGTTGGCTCCGGGGATGGTGACGGGCCCCCACGCCCGCATCCCCTGCGTCAAGGAAAAAAGGGCAGCGACCCCCGACGGCACGCCGGAAGGACTAGTGGTGGGGAGGGGGAGAGTGCCCAACCCCATACACCCCTCACGGGGGCAGAAGGCACGGGGCCCCAACAGGGCGCAACGCCAGCTGCTAAGAGCATGCGCTGTTTTGTTGGTGACAGGCCCAAGGCCCGCATCCCCCGTGCCGAGGGCAACAGGGCAGCGGGCCCCCGCTGCACGCCGAAACGACGGGCGCTGTGGGCAGGGATAGCGCTGGACCCTGGACACGTCTCACAGAGGCACCAGACGCCCCCTCTGGGGCACCCTCCTGCCGCCCCAACAGCGTGCAACGAAGGCACGTAAGAGCGCACGCCCTGGGGTTGTTGACGGGCCCCCACATCCGCACCCCCTGCTCCCGAAGAACAAGGGCAGCGGATCCCGACTGCCAGCCTAAAGGACAGGCACCCCGGAAAGAATGAGCGCCCAACCTCAGAAGCTCCTCATCACGGACAGGAGAGCCCCCCCAGGCATCCTCCTGCCACCTCCGAAGCGCGCTATGTCTTTAAGGTCATGCAAGCCAAGGGGCCTGTGCGGGAATCCCCCGCCCGCACATCCGCATCCACAGCCTGTGGGCAAAGGAACCCAACTGCCTGCCGAAACACATGGAAGGCTGGGGAGGGTGAGCGCTTAACACCAGTTGCCCCTCACGCAGGCACCAGGCATCCCGCCAGGCAAGCCCCCCTGCCACCCCAAGAGTGTGCAACGCCAGCTCGCAGGAGCATGTGCTGTGGGGCTGGTGAGGGGCCACTACACCCGCACTCCCTGCGCCAGAACAACAAGGGCAGCAGCCCCTGACTGTCAGCCCATACGACAGACAGCCAGGGGAGGGTGAGCGCCCAAGCTTAAACGCCCCTCACCACGCGGAGAGGAGCCCTCCTGGGCAAGCTGCAGTCTCCTGCACAACACACTATGTCGGGAACGGGATGGAAGGCAAGGAACCAGTTCCGAGTCCCCACGCCCGCACACCCGCAGCCACAGCCTGTAAACAGCGCACGCCGACAGCCTGCCGACAAAACAGGCAGCCAGGGGAGGGTGAGCGCAAATCCACAGACCCCCCACACTAAGGCACGAGGAGCCCCCTCCCTCGGGTGCCCTCTTGCTGCCTGCACAGCGTGCAACACCAGCTCGCAAGAGGGCGCGCTGTAGGGTCAGTGATCGGCCCCCACAGCCGCATCCCTCGCACCCTAAGAAAAAGGTCCGGGGATCCCGTCGGCACGCCCAAAGAATTGGCGGTCGGGAGGGAGAGAGGGCCCAACCCCGGAAACCCGTCAACACCAACAAGAAACAGGAAGGAAGACGCGAAGACCAGACAGCCCCCCCCCCAACCCACGACAAGCAGAACAAGAAACTCGAGCAGAAAACACGGGGGGCACGATCCTCTTGGAACAGTCCTACCAGCACCCTGCGAGTGGACCTCGCAAAGAGCGCTCGCAGATAGCCAGGGGGAGGGGAACACGCGAGCATTGCAAGTGCGCGAGCACACAAACTCACAACGGACACACGGGGCGCACCAGAATGGCGACAAAAACAAGCTCCTATGACGCACAGACCTCCTGGAACCAGAAGGTGAGGGCAAGAGACACCTGGACGGCATAACCTGCTACAACCACCGCGAGGTAAGGGAGGGAGGAACAGCAAGGGGGGTGGGTTGAAAAGTGGCATCGGCATGTTCTCCTGAACTGCCGCAAGCGCGGCCCCAACACCAACCGGGCACTGTAACTGCCAAGGGGGTAGTGGCGCACAGCACCAGGCACCACCCCGCGGCTAGGCAGCCTCTGCACCAGCCCATGGGGGTCCCGCTGGGGACAAGTGGGTAGCACGGGCCCAGCAGCACACGCATTCCAGACGACCATGCATCAGGGAAGGGGCGTAGTGGGTAAGCGCCTGCCACCTAGTTGCCGAATGATACACCGACCGGCGAGTGGCGAAATGGGGAAGCAGGGGACAAACAGGGCTCTGAGCCCCGTGAAACCAGGGGACTCCGCCACCAGGCACGAGGTGTGTCCTGAAAGGCCCCCCACTGGGCCCTGTGGGGAGCGTATCAATTGCCCCGAATAGGTGGCCACCCGGGGCCCAAAGGCGTCTAGTACGCGAAACCTCAACTCTGAAACCTCAAACCTGTTTTGAGGACCGCATAGATATGCCTGCGGCACAACTGGAAGGTTGCCTGCAGTGGGCCCACCTCACTTTAGCAAACACCGTCTGTAACCGCTTTGTTGACTTCTTTAGGGAGTGTGTCTACTCCTGACTTACCTTGTCTGAACTACGATTGCAAATGCAGGCCATAGTGCACTCCTCTGGCTGCGATGCCAGCAACCACAGCTACTCTCGTGACCGGGGACTGATCTCCAATCTACCTATCCCATACTGTGCAAACTATCTGTTGCACGTGGATTTCATCATCAGTCTACATAGGTTTGATGGTTGCGACGGTTGTGTTGTCCACACCTGTGGTGTGAGTCGTTTCACCCCTGCTTTCCTCCGCAGCAAAAAGATCACAGGGCAACAGACTGTGAACCGTTTCCTTGAAGAATGGTGTAAACACGATGGAACATCTAAGGAGGTGCACTCTGATGAGGATGTACGGTCTGGAGTGATACCACCCGCTACAAGAGAGTGTTGGATGCCCTGAACTTCCAGGAAAACCACAGGTGTCCCCTACATTCACACTTCTAACCTTCTGTGCGAGAGACAGAATCGTGTGGTGGAGCAGAACCTGAGGATCCCGAATAAACAAGAATGCATCAAAGATTGGGTACGCTCGTTATCCTCGGCAGTCTTAACCATGAACTCTCATCAGAGTTCCTCAACTGGCTATACCCCCAACGAACTGTTCCATGGGGGGCGTTCTGCGTGGTGATTCAAAGCCCTCTTCCCTGAAGACTACAAGAGCGTGGTAGATGATTGGCCCGAAGACAAGCAGGACCCGGCCAGGTTGGCCAGGGCTAACCTGAAGCAGGTCCGTGAACGTGAGTTGACTAGGCGTAACCGCACGAGGCGTCCTGCCAGTTTCAAGTTAGGAGACCTGGTGCTTTTAAACCACTCGTGATTGCCCTCGTGGCGCCGCAAGTGTTTGCAGGACCCTTTCTTTGGGCCATATCGCATAAGAAAAAAGATGAATCCAGGATCATTGTGAGATGCAGTTTCCGCCAGGGTAGAGAGCTGCTGTTTGCACCTAAACAGCTGAGACACTACCACTCTCCTGAGGACTTGGCCTGGGACGAACAGGGTCTCACTGATAGAGAGGACAAATGTATCGGCCTGGAGAAAGCCGCCAACCGTGAGCAGGCCGATGAACGCAAAGAGATGACTGCTGATGAGATGGCACTTGATGGCTATGTGGTTCCAGGTATTGCTCCGAATGAGTATAAACAGGGTTGGAAATTCCTTACCCTGTGGGATTGCTATGGGCTGTCTGACGCAACCAGGGAGCCCATGTCAGCCTTTATGCAGCCAGTAGGGACTATCAATCCCATTTTTTGTTCCTACAGTTGAAAAACATGAAGGAGACTCCCCCCCTTCCAATGGCAAAGGGGTCCCTAAAAATTTCCCCTGTTGCCCTACAGACGACAAAGATGGACCTTGCCATGCGTGCAGCTGTGATGGGCGAAGTGCTGGCATGCCTCATCTGCAGCGCAAGCAGAGAACCAGAGATGGTCAAGCGGTGAAGCACCAAGACAACTTCCGGTGCACGATAATGTGCAGATATTGCGTCAGACTTACAAAGAGGAATGCCACATGAAACGCCGCGAATCCAAAAAACGCGGAGAAGGGGTGCAGAAGAGAAATGGCGTCAAGCTAGTAAGGTTAACTCGGAGGAGGAAGGCCATAACCCGGAGATAACTGCTGGTACGGATAACCCTGGTGTAGGACGAAGGTCCTCAGCTGTTCCCACTGGAGAAAGAGGAGCCCCGAGGGGTAGGCAGCCCGGGGATAAACGGAATTTACCCTCATTCCCCAGCACTGGCGGAACCCAGAAGAGCGAGAACGCCAAGAAGCGCAAGTTCAACTGGCACTCTAAATGCCCAAAGGCTGCCGGGGTGGAGCTGATGTCACCTGAAGACGGAAGGCTCTGCGGCTCCGAGGAAGAGGATTTGGTTTTCTGGATCACCGTTAAAATAGGTGATCAGGTTTACACGGCAGTCTTGGACACGGGTGCCCCGCTCTCAATCGTGCCCCGCAGTTTGCCGAAGCAACGAAAGATCCAGAAAACCCAAACCATGGCCATAAGGGTGAGAGATGGTAGAACCACCCATTCCCTGGGGGGGGGCGATGTGATTGTGTGTCTGGGTGATGAAGAGGTGACACAGCATTGTAAAGTGCTTGACACCAACGCCTTTGACATTGTCATTGGCACAGATCTCCTGCGCCGCAACCTCCAGGTGAATTCGTTGTCCCTCCAACGTCCCTAGGCCCTACATTGTGAGTTCGGCAGTGGCCTTTTCTCTGTCTCTCTACAGCTGTCAGGACGAAAAGAATCAGGTTTACACTACGTGAACCGGACTTATCGAACTGAAAACTACCAGATATACCTCAATGAACTTCGGGTGGAATTGTTCGCGAGTATGGAGCAGCTTCTTCCTGCAATGTCAAAGGAGGCATCTCGAGCTCCCGAAGATACCTACCTACCTACTACCTACCTATGGAGCAGCATATGATGCAGCTCCATTGTTTGCGATATCTGAATAATGCCTTTCGCTTCTACTAGAGATCAATGGGGTTGTGCTATGGTAACCCCCAAATCTCCAAACTCGCTAAGGTGTTGACCCAAATCGCCCTTCCAGGAGCGAGAGCTGCGCGGTGCACCCCGGACTAGGGTACCACAGGAGAACATGCCGCGAGGAGGCGTTTATTGGACCGCATGACTGTGGGAAGAACTGAACTCCCTAACAGCCCGATCTAAGACCCTGAAGACTCTCAGGAGACCACGCCTGCCCGTGAATGGAGCAGGTTCTTGTGAATCATTGATGTCTCTGTAAACCCCATACCAGTGAGTGACCTTGACCAGGAAGTGCTCAAGGAGTTAATGGCAGAAAATTGTGGCCTTACCCTCCTGGACCTCAAGAGAAGATCGGAGTATTCTTTGGTCACCAGTAGGACCGGTGAGTGCCAAGATGAGTAGGACTTTCCAGCAGTCCCTATTCCTGTGGCTGATGCTAACCACCACATAAGTGAGGTGGCCAGCTCAATAGCGTCGCCGGGCCCGGAGGTGTTCACACTGAAGCACAGCGCCTTGTTAGCTCTGTTGCTTATGAAAGAGTTACATCTTGGTGAGTCCAGCCCTAGTAGGTCTCATCACCACGCTGTAATTTCAATGCTGGCCAGGGATGACCCTACAGGTCAGGTATCCGGCGGTAAACCCTTACCTAACAACATGTCCGTCTCTTGCTATTACGTGCAAGACCTTCAACAGGTCCTATGGGCTAAGGCTGAGGGTATCGAGCGATGGACCTGCCAGAAACGTTTATAGTGTTTTCAGCACTGTGTTTTTGCTTCTCCTGCTGCTTGTTGTTGCTGTAGGGTGTCCTGCTGCTGGTTTTGGATGATGAAAAGCTTTTGTTTGTTGAAATACAGTAAAGCCAAGTCGATCCAGGATATCCCAAGCCAATAGTATGCAAAGAGAAGGTAATTCAGGATCAAAGCATGAAGGGCTGCAGTGTAAACAGTGAAAGATGATTGGATATTCACAGAAACTGCAACTCAGGTAACATATGAATGCATATTCACAAAGATAGCTGAAATGTTTTGGGAAAAGAGTTAGAAAACTGCCTCAGGATCACTCTCTCTCCATAGTGCCATCTTAGGAGATGTGCACTCTTTGTTTTGGGTCCCATATGTGCTGAGGTGGCATGGTATGTGGCGATGAGGTCACTGCCATGTCACATGGGATCTTCCTACTTAGGTAGGCTGACCAGGAATTGAACCCAGGACCTCTCAAAAAGAGGTGCCCAGCCCCCTAGGGTGCATACCACTAGGATAGCTAAGAATTCATGGAAAAACATAGATAAATTCATAGGCTCTACTTTAGGTATGTCAGTGCTCAGTCAACTCAGGAAAAGATGTTTTACTTCACATTGAAAGGGGATTAAGGGGTCCACTCCATATCCTGATTGGGTGTTTGGTTCCATAGGTCAAAATGTGTTATCACCACTTTTGGTTGGACCAATACTAAGATAAAAATGCATCGATGCTCAGTGCATCTCTAATACAACTAGAGTATGCCTCAAATCAATGGAAAAGCACTTTTTCTTACTCCCCCCTTGTGCTGTGGTGGCCACCACTGTCGCATTTTAGGAAAAAGGGAATTTTTCTTGGCCTTTCCTTGGTTTCCACATCTACTTTAAAATACCTACAGTCTCCCTCACACTGAAAAATGGGCGCTCACCATGGCTGGCGTCCTTTTGCTGCTCTGATTGTATCATTTCCTCCAGAAGACTCAGCGCTCATGGCGCTGCCGGGGCTCCTGTGGCTTGGTGGGTTAGATTGGGAGCATGCCAAACATGTGCATATGCATCCCTCCCTCCAAGACGCAGCGTCGACACAACCCAAAAGCAAGACACATTATACACACTCGCATGGGTTCTCGTAAACCTGCTGGCGACCTGTGACCTGTCTTAGGGCGAAGGGAGTCGAAAGAAAATTAAAATTGCCCCTTGGTGGGGTCTTGGTTCTGCTCAGTCTCTCCAGGCACCTGCGTTTCGGCCCGAACACGGCCTACGCAGCGAGGCTGCGCGTGGGTATCTACAGAGGCAGGAATGGGAGATTTATGGACGAATCCACGCAAAAACGAAGCGACGATACCAAAATCCGTCAAATGACGGCGTAGAATCTTTCTGAAACGACACACCTGAGCAGAATCCAATTGTGCATCAGAAGCACATTTTTATAGAAATTATAGTCATCTCCGGATTTTTTAAATCCAGAAATTCATACGCATAAAATGGCGGCGCACAGGAGCGGCTCCTAGCGAAGCGCCGGAAAATGGAGAAATAATGGAATTATAAACGTATGTATCACGTAGTCTTGAAAATGACGAGACACACATTAATAAACAAACATACAGATTCCACCCACACTATTAGAAGAATCAAAAATTCAAGAATTCGAGAATCAATCGAAAAGACTTCAACGAATCAGGTATAAACTACAGGTATGCTCGTCTCGCATGCCGCATACACATTGCTCGTCTCGTGTCTCCGTGAACGAGCCTTGTAGCAGCGCTAACAACGATAGGACGCGATAGAGGGATTGATTAGAAAGATTGCAGATGATTAGCGGTCAGATCAGGGTGTTTAGACATACACACAAGTGCATTGCAACGTTCTTCGCGTGCGCCCCTCACTTGCTCTCTCTCCCAGCGGTAGGTAAGGTGAGTAAGCCCAGGCGGGGCCACCCCCTGGTTGAGTTCGTGATTGGAGCTGAGATGGGCAGGTTTGCCCAGGTTCGTGGTGCATATTCGTGCATGCACACACGCATTAAAGGGTAGGCCACGCGAAGTGCGCACGGTAAACCTTGTTTAGGCTACCCAGGGGCTCCTTGGTACGTTCTTTACGAGAACACGAGGAGTCCCTTAACGCTTGCTTGCTTGACAAGGGTAGCTGCTCCTGCAGCGTGTTTGCAGACAGTGTATTATAGGTCACACTGAGAAGGGTATAATACCTGGAGTGTGGCTTGGTTCCTCCGCCGCAAACGCCCTTTCATTTGCCTTTGTTTTACAGGTGGGCAGGTAGGGTGATTGGTGCAGCAGCATTTTTTTATGCCCTGCTAAACAAGGGCGCAGATCACACAAACAAGTAACTCCGCTCCGCCTGTGGCAGAGCAGGGAGTCCGACTTCATCGACATCTGCGCCTTGCACGCGAGAGCACTCCTTTCCTCCAAGCCCTTGCAGGGGAAACGCGTTGTGGCGTCCCCTGTGAGGCCACAGTTGCTTAGCAGCGCTGTGTTCTCTTGTCATTTCACAGGTGGGTCGCTAGGACCCATGAGACCTTCCTCTTCGCAACGCCCAGTAGAGTGTGCGTGTAGGAGTGGTAGTCCTGCGTGGGGGCTAGAGCCAGTTGCCCAGTGCTCGCCCACCAGGATGGTGCCACTGTAGGGTGTGTAGGACCTGTAGGGGGTGTGTCACTGTCCCACCCTTTTCCTGCAATTTTAGCGGGGTTGGTGGGCTGTGGCAGTGGTTAGGTCAGTGTTTTGGCCACATAGCAAACAGGCGTTTTCAAGCCTTCATAGCTTTTGGCCACCCCTCCCTGTAGTAGACAGATAGGTAGGGAAAACAATACCTGGCTTAGTACGCTGGGTATTCCCCCAAGGCTTTGCGCCAGCACAGAAATTGGGCGCATAGGGGAGGGGAGACCCGGGGCGTACCCCGTGGCATCAATAAGCCAACCCTCCAGGTTCAGCAAGGGCGCAGACTTGGGTATAATTAGGACACCACTTCTGCGGCTTGCTCTCAGGATCTTAGGACTAGCACACTCACACATACGCTTTGGCAGGTAAGGGTAAGGTTCAGTCCCTAGCTTTAGTCTTGGAGGCAAGCGTCTCAGCGAGCCTCAGCAACTCACCAAGGTTGTTCTGGGACAAGTAGTCAACCAGAACTGAGTTTAGGCGTCCCTCAGGTAGAACGAATGCAGAGAAGGGCTCCCAGGTGGCCTCTTCGACTCCAAACCCTTCCCAGAGGGTGAGGAAGCGCCAACCCTGGCGATAGCGGTGGCGTAGAACAGACTTCACTAGGTAGAAGCCCTCCTTAGCCATCTCCTCGGCGTTCATGTCGGGGAGTTCACCTTCAACTTCCATAGGGCTGGCAGCCCCTTGTAGGTCCAGAGCGGCGATTTCCTCGTCGTTCAGCTCCCACTCCTCCCCACAGAGGTCTTCAGGATCATGGTAGTGCTTCAGGTGTTGAGCAGCGCACACCAGGGTCCCCCCTAGACGGGGAGAACACCGCACGGTGATACGGTGTCCATCCACAGATAGGATCTTGTACGGCCCGAAGTATGGGTCATCGCTGGTAGAGCGTGGCCAGGCGGGTAGTCGACTGTGGTGCACCAGCACCCAGTCCCCCTCTTGGTAGGTGGCCGGTACTCGGTGCTTGTTCTTCTTGTTCCACTGACGCTCCCTCACCCTCTGGAGCATAGCCTTGGCCTTGTCCACCTTTGCTTGTTGCTCTTGGACCCATTCACCCACAGAAGAATGGGTGTCCTCTGGATAGGGGGCATGTAGGAACCACGCCGGGCGCCCCATGAATAGCTCATGTGGCGAGTAGCCAGTAGCTGAACTCTCTTGGGAGTTCATCATCAAGGATATGACGGGGAGTAGTCTCACCCAGTCTCTGGTGCGTTCAGTTTTGCACCATATCCTGACGTTCTCCTTCAGGGCACGAATCTGTCGCTCACATAGGGGGTTGCTCGTGTGAGAGTAGGGAATCCCCGTAGACACCTGGACATTGAGGGATCTCAGGACCCTCTTGTACCAGCCAGTATCTGAGCGTACTCGTACGTCCTCATCGGAGTTGATCTCCTTGGGCGCCCCATAGACACAAAACCATTCCTCCAGGAGTATCTTGATAGTCTCCTCTCCGGTAATGTGCTTGGTACATGGGAACACCCTGGTAAACCTGGTCAACCCACAGGTTACCACGAGGGCGAAGTCATAGCCCCGAAACTTCGGCATCTCCGTGTAGTCCACGTATAGAACACTGTTTGCACAGTGTGGGATGGGTAGGGTCGAGTAGAGACCACTGTCCCTGATATCCCCTGGTTTACAGGACCTGCACGGGCACTTGTCCACGATAGGCTGGAGCGTCTTCCGCAGTTGGTCGTCAGTCCACGTAGTGTGGAACCACTGCTTGAACAGCCTCAGGGTACGGTCAGCACCCACATGACCACTGGACTCATGGGTCCACTTCAGCAGCGCTGGGACTCGGTCACTAGGCACCACGATGCGGTCCTCGTGCCAGAGGTAGCTCTTGTCCCGCTTCCACTGGTCTTGGTTGACCAGGAGGGGTTCAAGGCTTTTCTCCAGGCGCCGGTAGATATCCCCAAACTCCTGTAGGTACTCCGATTGTTGGAGTCCATCCAGGGGGCGTATCATGGTCATGTTCAGGTCCAGGTGTACGTCCATACGGCTGAACGTCTCCTTAGCCAGCGCTTCAGACCGGGCACCAATCAGGGCGTCGAAGTTGTTGCGGCTGATGTAGTCGGCGCACTCGTTCTTCACTCCCTGGATATGGTGTACCGTCAGCCGTAGTTGACTGAGGTAGGTCCACCAGCGACGTAGCTTGGCCTTCTCAGGCGGGGGACCCTTCTGGAAACTGCGGACCGGTTCTTGGTCGCATAGCCAGACCACAGGGTTACTCCCCAACAGTCGTGCTTGAGAGGATAGCACCAGCATACCCCCGAGCAATTCCTGCTCATAGGAGGAGTAGTTCCCCCTGGCCTGGTTCCACTTCCAGTTCCAGTGGCCCAGAGGTACTAGGACCCACTTGTCGTCAGGGTAGCTGTGCTTGAGGGTTCCATCTCGGTTGAGACCTTCCGTCCCCCATTGGGAAATGGCCGAGTCGAACTCCTCCTTCTCTAGTGCTTGCCATTGGAACAACGTTCCACCACCGCCCACATTACTGGCGTCGGTCACCAGGATAATCTCCCCTTGTGCCCTAGGCACGCCCAAGCACTTAGCGTTGGCTACCTTGTCTTTGAGCTCGTCAAACGCTTGTTGCTCTTGTGGGCCCCAGCGCCAAGTAGTCCTCTTCTTGATCAAGTCAGTCAGTACAGCGCTGATGTAGGTGAAGTTTTTGATGTGGCGGCGATAGAAGTTGCACGCCCCAATGAAACTGCGTACATCATGAAGTCCTTTCTTGGGGTCTTCGTGTCGTACCTTGGCATCCATCCGGGGTTTGGCCTTAGAGGCAGCTGGGGTCCACCACCCATAGCCAACGTCAAACCCCAAGTACTGCATGGTCTCCTGCATGAACTCACACTTCTCCAGCTTGAGTCGTGTGTGGTTCTCCTGGCAGACCGCAAAGAACTCACCCAAGAGGATTGGGTGATCCTCCTGGGTATTGGTCCCGAGGCATACATCGTCGATGTGAGCCTCCATCTGGGCCCCACGGGATATGAGCTCCTGCACCTTAGGTCTCCTTCGTAGGATGGACAAGATCTTGTTCATCAGCTCTTGGAACAGAGCGGGTGCGTTAGCCACGCCAAACGGCATGACCTTCCACTTGAATACCCTCCCCTGAGGGGTGATGAAGGCCAGTAGTTCCTGCGCGTTGGGCGTCAGGTCCACTTGCCAGAATCCACTTCGCTTGTCCATCTTGGTCTTGTAGCGACAGGAGGCTATCTTCTCCAGGGTAGACTCCATGTTTGGAATGGACCCTGAGTGGTTCAGCGTTTTGTTGTTCAGCTCTCCATAGTCTACTACCAGCCGTTTGGCTGTAGACCCAGGTTTAGCCACCAGGAAACAGGGGCTGCAGTGTAGGGGGTAGTCCCCGTCCTTGTACTCCAGGACTAGGCCAGCGTCAATACACTCTTGTATCTGTCGCTCAATCTCGTCGGCCTGCTCTTTAGGAGCTGGATAGGGTCTCCTCCGGATCTTGTGACCCACGAACTCGGGTTTCAGCTTGAGGTCCATCTGTACCAGCTTGTCGCATGAGGCTGGAGGGGGTAGTTCTCCGAAAACCTCCAGATAGGTCCTTATGAGCTTCTGTACCCGCGGGTCCAATACCTTGATCTTGTCCTCCATGTCCTCGTCGGAGTGTAAGTTGCTTGCCCCTTGAATAGACGTCGGGAGGTGGTCCTCCACCGACTCTTCGCCCGAGGTAGTATCCTTCAGCCCTTGGTAGGCATATAGAAGGTCTTGCTCGACCATCTCCGGTGGACGATGGCAACATAGGCACGCTCGAGGGGGTTCACATACACATTCCTCCGAGAGGTCGTCCTCCTCTGGGGTCCTCACATGGGCGCCCCACACGCTCTTCATGAGCTTGAGATCTACCTCCCTTTGCCAGGTGGTGATCTTCTGTTCGAGGTCCTCCTTCAATTGGGATAGGTCTCCCATACGTCCTTGCTTCAGTGGCCACGAGCTGCGGGTAGGCTTCGCGTGGCATAGCTTTTTCGCCAACAACTTCCTCTTGGAATCCACATACTCCCTGAGCCTGGATCGAGGGTCCAGCTCTTCATCCACGGGGTCTTCCACCCTCATGGAGAGTAGGGGTTTTAGTGGGGCGACGTACTCGGCGTTCTCCACTTCCTCCACCGCGGTCTGCACGAAGAAGGCGTCGTGCTCAGTTTCGTCGTCTGAGTGGATAGAGCTAGGTAGCTCAGATAGTCCACACTCAGAGACTCCATCAGGAACAGGTACATGACAGGGAGAGTTGGGGGCGTTGGTGTCAGTCACGACGTACCTATCTCCTCCGAATGTTGTTTCAACAGCATCTTGAGGTCGTAGGCGATCCTTCAAGTCACCCAAGGCGAGTCCATCGCTTTCTCGTTGTATAGCCTGGACCAGAGTAGGGTCCAGGTCTTCCCAGGGGATGGTGGTAAGACTTCCGTCCACCACGCTGAGCATACTCCCCCATCCGGCCTTCCCAATGGGCGTCTTGCGTCCCAGAGGCACGTAGATGGCCTCATCAGGTAATCGCACCGAGCTGATAGTCAGCTTGTCAAGGAGGGTTCGCCAGTACTCGTTGCCCCCATGGGCTCCCCAATCGGGGGAACACAGGACCATACGGGAACGTTCCAAGGCCACCTTGGTCAGCACCTTCCCCAGTTCACTGAATCTGGGGTTCCCGTAGGCCATCCCGAAAGAGGGCCAGTAAAATTTGTAGCTGCAGTTCTTCCCCTTGCTGCAGTATAGGTCCAGTACATGCTGCTTGTCGCTGGCGAACAGCTCCACACTTAGGTCTTCTCGAGAGTAACCCAACTCCTTCAGACCTTGGTCTAGGACTTCCCCCAATAGTTGATAGTCCTCAGTTTTGGAGGCCGCCATCATGTTCGAGGGCTCCTCCTTCGATAGTCTCAGGTAACTCGAGGTATGTTCCGACTGCTCCAGTGGCACAGACTCTCTGCCACTGCCGTGGTCCACGTACAGGAGGTAGGGCGCTTGCAGCGTCAGGGATTGTATCTGGGAGTGCTGCACGAAGAAGTCAGTACCCAGTACAAAGTCGAAGGCCTCAGTGTCCATCACATAGAACCAATGGGCGATAGTTCGAGAGCCCATAGGTACCTCCACTTCACAGTCCCCGCAGCTGTGCACCACATGTCCATCCCCCATGCGTATAGCGGCGGTGGTCATGGTGTTCTTCAGGCTCCCACAAGGTAAAATTTTCTTGGCCACTATAGATATTGTGGCGCCAGTATCCAGTACCCCCAGGTATTCACGTCCCCCTAGTCGGATACGTACCCAAAACACCAGGTCTTGGGTGCCACCAGAGCGTCCCCGTCAGAATTCCGCGGGACAGGTCACCTCGAACCCCTTGTTCCGCAATTTGCGGGCCATCCTCATGAAACGGCTTCTCTTCTTGGCGTTGCCGTCATCACCACCTTCATGCTCACGCTTGGCTCCTTGTTCTTGCTGGGCCTGCGTCTGTGAGCGTGTGGTAGGTCCAGACTGCCCTCCAGAGGGCTCGGAGTTCCCCCCTGGATTAGGGTTGGGGTTACCTCCGTTCTTGTCCTTGTGCTTGTTGTCGTTCTGGCGGTTAGCGCCTCCTCCTCGTCCACCTTGACCCTTGTCTTGACCACCTTGACCACGTCCTTTCGACTTGCCCTTGCCGGAGTCGTTGCCTTTGGCCTTGCCTCCACCTTTGCCTGAGCCTTTGCCAGGATCTTCCCCCTTAAGCTTCGCCGATAGGCGTTGCTTATGGTAGCACTCATCGTCGTAGTGCTTCCGCTTACCGCAGAATGCACACGTGATGGTGCAGCGGTAATGATCCGGCAGCTTCACTTTGGCGCCGGTGATCTTCTCCTGCTGCTTCCCCTGGACGACGAAGCAGTCTCGCTGCTCGCAGTCAGAGGCGTGCTGCAGGTGGCCCTGCTCATCTCTGGCATCACACAAGAATAGCTCCTTCACGTTCTCCATTAGGCGGGCGTGGGCGTGTTTGGGGGTAGTCCCCTGCCCAGGTCGGGACCCTTGGTACCCTTTGCCTCCAGAACCTCCACCACCAGGACGGTAGTTGTTCAGGTGCTGGTCGCTCTCCTTCTCCAGCGCCATCTCCAGGAGCAGCACGCATAGATCTCCGTAGCGGAGGGATCTAGCCTTGCGCTCAGCCGTCAGACGGCACTCGTCCCATAGCTCTCGGGGGAGCTTGGCGCACAACCAGAACAGCAGGTCGTCGCTGCTGTAGGAACCGGGCGTCAGTCGTCCAGCCCAGTGATCCAGGTCCGCCAACAGCTCGGAGACCCTGCCAGGTTTGGGGTTGTTGGGCAGCACGGGCAGGTTCTGGATCTCGGCCCTGATGGAGAGGTCGGTCTCGTAGGTTGGGTACTGCCTCTCCAGGGCAACCAACACATCGGCAAAGGTGGCGGAGTTAGTGACGATCTGCCTGACCTGCTTCTCCAGGTATTTGGTCTTGCAGCACTGCAGGAGCAGGTCGCACTTCACTCGCCCACTCGCGTGGGTTTGGCCGGTCAGTCGTAGGAACCGGCCAAAGTTCTCAGCGAACTCGCTGAGGTCCTTGCCTGTGAACCCAGGCAGGTTCACCACTATCTTGGAGGTGGCAATAGCCTTCGCCTCCTGAGCTCGGCGTCCTTCAGGGCGTCGGGTCTTCTTCTTCTTCTTCTTCTTCTTCTTACCCTTGGGGTCCTCGGGGTCCTCAGGGTCTTCGTCATCCGATGGCGAAGAAGAATCCATCGACGGCGGCTCGTCGTCGGAGGGGTCTCCGCCTAGATCACTGGAGCCATAAGGCTCCACGTCCACCATAGCCCTTAGGGCTGTCAGCCCCAGCTGGTCCAGCTCGGCCCTCGTCGAGTTCGTCACGTGGCTGTAGGGCGGCTGGGCCGTTCTCGGGACGAATGGACTTCTCGGTACTGCTGCAGGAGTCGGCATCGGTCGGCTCCTCAGGCTCCCCAGGGTATTTGTCAACCCTGCCGCCAGGTGGTTAGCCTGTACTCGGTGGGGTGACATTCCCACCGTCGTAGGTGACGCATGGGACGGGATCATCAGGGGCTCCAGTTTCTCCCTGATCTCTTGCGTGAGGTCGCTCACGATTTGCGAAGTGGCTCCTCGGAGCACCTCGTTGATTTCCGACCGCGTCAGGGACCTGTTGAAGGATCTTCCCGATCCTCTACTCCTGCCTCCCAGAGACTCTGGTCCTCTCCTCAACCCACTCAAGGGTGCATACCCCGGTGCATACCCAGGAGCATACCCAGGAAATTCCATGTAGGTTCCAGTGGCGTGGAGTGGATGGGGATGGTCAGCCGCATACCATCGCGGCGCAGAGCTGGAAGCCACCGGCTCACTGGCAGTAGTTGCCTCAAGGAGCGCAGTGGTAGGTGGGCCCATGCCATAGGCGGGGTAGTGAGGCATGCCAGTAAAGCCTGTGCCCTCTGCCATAGGCGGGTCGGTTGTGGAAGTGGATGTTGCGGCGGCTGGGAGTGTGGTGGTTATGGGAGAGGGTGATGCATGGAGGTCAGAAGCGCTTGGTGCGCCTTCGAAGGTAGGGACATCCGTCGGGTCTTGCCCTTGCTCCTCTCCTTCGTCTGCTCCGTCTCCAGCATCCTTCTCGCTCTCTCTCTTCCTTTTTGCAGGCTGCGCCACCACCTCCTCAACGGACAGGGCCCCGAAGGCCGTCTGGAGGCCATCCAGGGAGTCCTCCGCCGTATCCACTGGCCCATGTAGGGGCTCCGCTGAAGGTACAGCGCCAGGCGCCGGCCTTGCCGGTGCCTCAGGCGCTGGCGCTGTCTTCACGTCGGCGTCCACTCTTCCTGGATCCATCTTAATCCGCCCTTCTGCTTATATTTGCCTGCTCGGAGCACTGGTTGTACGGCGCGGGGTCGCCCCCGGTGCACAGAGACAGGCTGCCTCTTGCTACCAGAAAAGTTTATAGTGTTTTCAGCACTGTGTTTTTGCTTCTCCTGCTGCTTGTTGTTGCTGTAGGGTGTCCTGCTGCTGGTTTTGGATGATGAAAAGCTTTTGTTTGTTGAAATACAGTAACGCCAAGTCAATCCAGGATATCCCAAGCCAATAGTATGCAAGGAGAAGGTAATTCAGGATCAAAGCATGAAGGGCTGCAGTGTAAACAGTGAAAGATGATTGGATATTCACAGAAACTGCAACTCAGGTAACATATGAATGCATATTCACAAAGATAGCTGAAATGTTTTGGGAAAAGAGTTAGAAAACTGCCTCAGGATCACTCTCTCTCCATAGTGCCATCTTAGGAGATGTGCACTCTTTGTTTTGGGTCCCATATGTGCTGAGGTGGCATGGTATGTGGCGATGAGGTCACTGCCATGTCACATGGGATCTTCCTACTTAGCTAGGCTGACCAGGAATTGAACCCAGGACCTCTCAAAAAGAGGTGCCCAGCCCCCTAGGGTGCATACCACTAGGATAGCTAAGAATTCATGGAAAAACATAGATAAATTCATAGGCTCTACTTTAGGTATGTCAGTGCTCAGTAAACTCAGGAAAAGATGTTTTACTTCACATTGAAAGGGGATTAAGGGGTCCACTCCATATCCTGATTGGGTGTTTGGTTCCATAGGTCAAAATGTGTTATCACCACTTTTGGTTGGACCAATACTAAGATAAAAATGCATGGACGCTCAGTGCATCTCTAATACAACTAGAGTATGCCTCAAAGCAATGGAAAAGCACTTTTTCTTACTTGCCTGGACCTCCTCCACAGGTTGTGGAAAACATCTACATGGTCCGAGGAGGATGATGAGGACATGACCCTCCTGGAAACTGAGACACCCCCGGTGCACCCCCTTCACCATGTCCGGCAGGGGTGCCATGACTGGGGGGACGAGCTGCCCCCTGAAACTATGTGGCGCATGAAGAAACAGGAAAAAGGGAAGAGCAACCTCCACTCAGAGAAGGATTGTTCTTAGAACCTGCAGAGCATGAACCTTGACCCTCCTCTCAGTAAGCTGAAGCAGACATATCAGGAGATTTTTGGAGCGTTGCCCCAACCCCTGTTTTGCAACAAATTGGTCCAGATGAACATCAAACTCAAACAGCCGGTTGAAGGGTCTGTGGTAAGACGGCGTCCGTACCCCGCCCCAAAAGACCAAATCGACGAGATTGACCGCCAGATCCAAGAATGCATAGATGCTGGCCTCGTCCAGGAATATAAACACGGGGGCTATCCCCGCCATTGTAGCCCTTGCTTCCTTGTAGTTAATCCTGCCTCTACTGCTATGTGCCTGGCTGCTGACTACAGTGAGGTCAGCAACCAGAACCAAAGCAACTCAGGGAGTATCCCAAAGATGGAGAACACCCTAAGTAAGAAAAAGTCACTGCCTTGTCTTTCTTGGCGGGCTTGATCCAGGCCAAGCCCCCTTTAAAACCCTTTTGTTGATGCTAAGACTAAGTGAAGTATTTTTATCACTCTTTTGAAGCTTAAAGTACACTTTCTCAAAGTAACTAGGGATGTAACCCTAGCCCCCAATGAAGTTCACCCCTACCACTCAACTGAGCGGAGGTATCTTCCTTCATTTGAGGAGATACCGAAATAAAATAGGCATTTCATGCTTTAGGCCTTGAAGGTTAAGCCTAGTGGTCTCCCACCCCAAGACCCCTATGCTCAATTGTCTCTACCACTTATTCTGGTTCTACTTTTTAACTGTTTCTGAATTCAGTTGCTTGGCCAAGTCATATTCTGTGTATGGCCTGACACCTATGCCCCACATTCTTAACCAGCACAATTTCACCCAAAAGAGTGCACATGAAGTGCTTGATGCTATCTTTGAGGCTAGAGTCAGCCCCGTTTTCATATAAAATCTTTTGTATTATCCATTTGTGATTGAATCTTTGTGTTTATACCTGCTTTGTCTATCTGCAGCCCTTCTGTGTTACACTGGATTTCAAACTATTCATTGATTGGATCCACATCCTGTTCTTGCTCTACTTGCTCCTTTGGTTTTGGGATTTCACCATCAAAATCCTGCAGGATTTCATCAAAATCTATAGGGCACTAATCAAGGACATCTTTCCGG
Organism: Eutreptiella sp. 'Long Island Sound 2002'; assembly: GCA_964036045.1. Taxonomy (NCBI): domain Eukaryota; phylum Euglenozoa; class Euglenophyceae; order Eutreptiales; family Eutreptiaceae; genus Eutreptiella; species Eutreptiella sp. 'Long Island Sound 2002'. Next base: position 121,139,813 of record OZ038380.1, on the reverse strand, counting down.
TAGCAGAAGTGTTAACCACGCAACTGAATTGCTCCACGGGTTAACATCTTTTCATTTTTGGAAATGAATGACCTTGAACTTGTTCTCCTTGAAAAGTATCCAAGTTTTCCTTCAAATAACCCAAAAATATACCCCAAAGGCGACCACACAAGGCGACGGCAGCATACTCAACGTTCGACAAAATCACGGGAGTGATTTCGAAACGGTCCCTTTCATGTCCTAAGAGGATATGAACAAAAGGGGACATATAACAATGAAATATGACCAAAACAATGCATAAATGCAACATGAACAAGGGTCTCCCCCCAACGCGTGGTGCCGGTGCACCGACGCATTTGGAAACCCAATCAGCATATGCATGCAAAGTTCAACTGATGGGCTTTCATTTGGTGTGCTTAAATTCAGGATCTGAGCAACCTGTGTTTTTATAAAAAATCACGAACATGACCTACATGGGCCAAAAAAACTAGCACGGATCGGCACCGCGATAGTGCCGTAACATTCGCTTATGTCTAAAACTGATATAGAATTAATCTAAACAATAAAACTGATTCAAATATCTTGAAAATCGTCAGAAATCGACAATTTCTGGATCGGCGCGCGCGATCTCAGGACTGGCCGTCGCCGACCCAAACTCAGTTTTAGAGTACAGAAAATGGTGAAAACACCATCAATGTAAAACTACAGAAATTCCTGATCCACTGATACCAACACTGTCCAAAACAGTGCTGGGATCGTGGTTTTCTGTGGGTGTACATATATCAGGATTTTGCAATGAAAAAAGCGAGAATATAGGTTGCACGAAAACCTTACACTCCCCTCCCAAGTCCTGAGACACATCTCAGGCTGAAAAGCACAAAGAAGGTGCAGTGCAACAACAAAATTGGGTGGGAAAAATGCAAAGCATTTGGGTCGGGTGTTAACCACGCAACTGAATTGCTCCACGGGTTAACACTCCCCTCCCAAGCTCAGAAACACCCACAGAAAATGGGTGCTTCTGTGGCTGAATCTATGAAGATAAGCCGAGGAGCAATAAAAAAACAGTGATTTTTACTTTGATCCCGGACCTGGGATTTTAGGAGGCACCGCTGGGTTCCGGTACCCGCATGTAATGTACATGTCTACACACACACCACTCATGGCACTCACAAGTGCCTCACACATAGGGTCCTCTGACCCCCAGGCTCAATCACAGTAAAATTTCTGAAATCCTGGACAGAAATTTATCATAAAAAAATGATCTCTGCACAGAATTTAAAATGGAAAATAGTGAATAAACAAAAAATAAAAAAATGCACTTCTGAGATGTCCTGACCCTAAAACCAAAGACAACACAAAGCAAATCAGAAGCATTCACAGTTTGTAAAATCATCCACTGATCATATAATATAATACAGAAATAACCAATAGGACCATTTCTCATGGCCCATAGTTATTATGATTACAATTAAGGTCACCAATCTTCTTGGCCCATACCACAAATTTGTTTTCTGAAATCTTCATATTTTTGACTTTTAACTTGACCACTTCGTAATCTGCAGGATGTGGGCAGCGCTGTCGTCCTTGCTGGAGGTTGAGAACTCACCAATGATCATGATATAATCTTGAGAACCATCCAAAGGTCGATGGCACTTTGTTAATGGCACCCAACTGGAGTAATCAAATGAAAACTATCACGGACAGACACCATTGGGATAGTCACGCTGCAGCTTGTTCTTCAGCGCTACGCACTCCCAGCGCGATCGTGAAGGTTTCCTTGGTCGTCAATGTCCTTGTAATAGGGCTCAAAATAGTCAAATGGTCCTCAAATGGTGTAGGCACCAAGGACCTTTTTGAACATGATTTTGGGGTTTACCAATTGCTCCATAGATCTCGTCGACGATGTTTGCGTCGTCGTGGTCGTCGTCTTCAACGTCGTCGTCGTCGTCGTTGTCGTCGTTGAGGGCGTTTCGAAATTCTTTTCATTTTTGGAAATGAATGACCTTGAACTTGTTTTCCTTGAAAATTATCCAAGTTTTCTTTCAAATAACCCAAAAATATACCCCAAAGGCGACCACACAAGGCGACGGCAACATACTCAACATTCGACGAAATCACGGGAGCGATTTCGAAACGGTCCCTTTCATGTCGTAAGAAGATATGAACAAAAGGGGACATATAACAATGAAATATGACCAAAACAATGCATAAATGCATCATGAACACGGGTCTCCCCCCAACGCGTGGTGCCGGTGCACCGACGCATTTGGAAACCCAATCAGCATATGCATGCAAAGCCCAACTGATGGGCTTTCATTTGGTGTGCTTACATTCAGGATCTGGGCAACCTGTGTTTTTTTAGAAAAAAAAGAATATGACCTACTTGGGCCAAAAAAAACTAGCACCGATCGGCACCGCGATAGTGCCGTAACATTCGCTTATGTCTAAAACTGATATAGAATTAATCTAAACAATAAAACTGATTGAAATATCTTAAAAATCGTCAGAAATCAACATTTTCTGGATCGGCGCGCGCGATCTCAGGACTGGCCGTCGCCGACTCAAACTCAGTTTTATAGTACAGAAAATGGTGAAAACACCATCAATGTAAAACTACAGAAATTCCTGATCCACTGATACCAACACTGTCCAAAACAGTGCTGGGATCTTGTTTTTCTGTGGGTGTACATATATCAGGATTTTGCAATGAAAAAAGCGAGAATATAGGTTGCACGAAAACCTTACAAGAAGCAAACCCTGCGAACCTTTCGAACCGACTCGGAGCATAAGCACAAGAAGAGCACACTGTAAAGCACATTGAACATGTCGACTCAACTGTCCTCCCGAACCTGGCCGATCAGAAGTGTACAAGTGCAACATGGCAGTGTAGCCCACCCAAAGAGTGAACCGCCACTCAGAGCAGCATCTGGGTCTCAGGAAGATCCAGAGCACGGAAGAGCGGAACTAAATCCGCCCAGAACAGTCCCATTAACCATGGAAACCTTAGCAGCCCATGGTGAAGACAGCCTGCAAAAGGCTCCGCAGGCGTGTCGAAGCTTCCATCGCCCTGTCGGCTCGTCCGGCCTCGTCTTCTACCATACTTTGAGTTGGTCCTGAAGAACAAGAGGACCTACGAAGGAGGATGGACAAGTTCATGCTCCACAAAGAGTACCACAAGTCGACCGTAGGAAAAGATGGAGAAATACCTCTTGATGCCCTCGGGTCGCCGCCCCAAGACTGAGATGGGCTCCTTCCTCTATTCTGGGCCATCTACAGACATGGCGGACAAAGTATCACTACCGGGACGACCGAGAGTACACGAACACCCGAGAGCAAGGCATCTAGACCTGCCGAAAATGGATCCTCTTCGCCCAGAGCCCACCCAACGAGCTCTGGATTGTACTGCCGAACGTTTGGCCAAACTTCTATCCGGATCGGAAGGCCCGGATGTGACAGCTCTGTCAGAGGCTGTCAAGGCTAAATTGGGTATCATTGAACCCTTACCCAAGCCAGCGCTACTCTCACCTTCACCCAGATCGAGCACATTGGCTGATGATCTCAAAAGATCAAGGGTGTCCAGGTTGCTACCCAAGGTCACTTGCCCCAGCCCTTTTCATCCTCGCGCCAGGACAGTCCCTATTGCTGAACTACAGGACGTGCCGGTGACGGACACTGAGAAAGAAGGGCTGTCAGCCCTGGCACCTCTTGCCGGCGTATCTCCCTCTCCTTCTGGCCTAACCCCGGGGGGTGGGAAGATGGGCAGACCTATTGCCCAGGCGAACATCCAGCTAGAACTGCCGGAGTTCGACCCGAAAAATCTGCCTGAATGGGCAGAAGAATTAGCTGAGTTTCTTCTGCTCACTGGCCAATCCCATGTGGATGTGGCCACCAAATGCTCCTTGCTGAAACGCTCCTGCAAAAAGAAATTTTCGCAAAAACAGGTGAAACAGATTGTGAAAACCTGTTCAACCTGGGTAGAGGTACTCCGAAGATTGGAGAAAACATTCCCAGTCTATGAGACTGACCTCAGTGTGCGCATACAGATAGAGGAGCTACCTATGCTCCCTGAGTTTCCTTCCGCTGCGCGAGTCTCTGAATACGTGTGCGACCTGGAGTATCTGTTTTCGGGGATGAACGTGGGCTCCTACGGAGCCACTGAGCCACACCTGTGGCTCATGAGTAAGATCCCCCAACGTACGTGGGATGACTGCCGCGCTACCTCTGAGAGGAAAAGCCGGACCCACTCGTATGACGAACTGGTGGACCTGCTGATTGGGCTAGCTCTTGAGAGGGAGAATGACTTCCACATGGAGAAATTCCCCAAGAAGCACTTGGGTCGAGGTGGTACCCCTACCCCCGAACGTGGCGAAGGGAAAGGGCCTAAAAATTCCACTAACACCAACCAGGGAGGTGGTAAGGGGAGGGGTAACCTACGTGCCATGAATGAGGTTGAACCTGATGCAGGTACACCCCCACTGTTCTACTGCAAACCTGTCAATGACAAGGGGGGGCCTTGTCATGCCCCTGACTGCGATCACCGGAGTAGCTGTATGCTGCAGATAAAACGACAGCAGCATACCAAGAATGGGAAACCTGTGACCGATCAGGATCATTTCAGGTGTACCATCACCTGTGGCTATTGTGGCAAATGCCGTCACTACGAAGACGAATGTCACATAAAGAAACGCGAGATCGATAATCTCAAGCGCCAGGAGGCTGAACGCCAGAAGACCCAAACACCCACCAGAAGTCCCCCGAATGGGGATAAAGGTGGTAAAGGAGGTGGCAAGGGGGGTGGCAAAGGTGGACCCCCAAACCCCCAGAGACGCTCATCAGCGCCCGCTGCTACTCCCCCTCCTGCCGCAGGTGACCCCAAGAAGCGCCCACAGGGGAATAACGCTTCTCCTGAGGGGAATGACTCCAAGAAGAGGCGACTGGCCTGGATGGCCAAGTCCCTCATGGCTGCAGGGGTGGATGTCAAGCTCCATGATGAGGAGTAGGGGGGCGGCTCCGAAGAGGAAGACCTGGTTTTCTCGATCCTCGTGAAAATTGGGGATCAAGTTTTTCGAGCGGTGCTTGACACCGGTGCAACACTTTCCATAGTGGCCCGGCGCCTGCTAAGGACTTTCAAGAAAACTAAGACCGTGGCCATAAGAGTAGGGGATGGGCGTACCATCCATTCCTTGGGAAGAGTCGATGTGACTATATGCTTGGGCGACGAAACTCTGACCCAACACTGCAGAGTGCTGGACACCGACGCCTTTGACATCGTCATTGGTACCGACTTCCTACGCAGAAACCCCGAGGTAAAAATGCTGTCTCTCCAGCGCCCTTATTCTTTGCACTGCGACTTTGGCAGTGGGCTCCTCTCCGTACCTTTGGAGCTGTCAGGACGAAAAGAGTCTGGGCTGCGCTACGCATCCAACACTAACTATCGTACTGAAAACTGCCAATTGGCCCGTCACGTTCTTGAAAATGGACTGGCGGCCCTTCAGGTAAACCTGGATGAGATCCTGGTTGAATTGTTTGCGAGCCGACAACAGCACATCATGTAGCTGTACTGCTCAAAACATTTGAACAACGCTTTCCCTTTCTTCTGAAAAGCAATGGGCCTAGCGTATGCTAACCCTCCCTTCTCTCTGCTCGCGAAGGGTCTAACCAAAATCGCTTATGAGGGAGGAAGGGTTGTCATGTGCACCCCTGACTGGGGCTGGTCTGGTGAACACGCTTACTGGCGCCGTATGCTAGATCAAATGACCGTGGGAAGAGTGCGACTCCCCTACAGTCCCATCTATGTGCCTCAGGACTCCGACACAGCTATGCAGGCCCCTGAGTGGGCCAGTTTCTTATCCATCGTTGATGGATCTCTCAATCCTGTACCCCTGTGTGACCCAGACCAGGTGCTACTGAAAGAGGTCATGGCCAAAAATCGTGGCCTGACCCTTTCTGATCTCAAAAACCGATCTCCTGAGCACCTATCTGCCACACCTACAGGGTGTGAATCTCCCGATGGCTATCTGGAACCTGCAGCTGTTAAGGAGGATGCTGACGACCAACTGTCTGAGATCGCCAGTACTATCCCTCCTGTTGATCCCAGCTGTGTTGACCTAAAACACAGTGCCTTCCTAGCCCAGCTGTTGCTGGAGCGGGTAGATCTGGAGTCGACCACAGAACCCGCTCCCCCTGTTGGGAAGCCAGTGCTACAAATGCAGCCTATGCACACAGGTGAACCCGTGGCCCGGAGTCCTGATGCTCTGGCGCGGCCTGCTTCTAATAACATGCCACTGTCTGAGCATGACACTCAGGAACTCCGGCGGCTGTTGTACCTGAAGGCGGAATGTATTGAGCGCCAAGAGCGGCTGCAATACCTCAGACAGACCTGGAAATCCTCCATCTGGTCTGAGGAGGACGATGATTCCTATACGCTGCCTGATCCTGAGATACCGCTAGTGTATTCTCTGCACTATGGGCAGCAATGTCCCCCTGGGTGGGACGATGGTTCTGTGCCTGCCGAAACTGCTGATCGGCAGAAAAAGAAAGAACATGGAAAGAGCAACCTCCATGCTGAGGAGGATTTCCTGCAGAAACTCGAGAAACTTAACCTTGACCCCCGACTGAAGAAACTGCTGATAACCTATGAGGAGGTGTTCGGCGCCTTGCCGACCCCCCTCTCTTGTAAAGAACTGGTCCAGATGGACCTGAAACTGAAACCTGAATTCAAAATAACGCGAGTGAGGCGTCGTCCCTATCCCGCTCCACAGGAACAGGTTGAAGAAATCGAGCGCCAGATCCAGGAATGTATTGATGCTGGCCTCGTTGAAGAATATAAGAAGGGGGACTACCCCCATCACTGCAGTCCCTCTTTCCTGGTTGCCAAACCAGGGGCGACTGCCCTACGACAGGTTGTTGACTATGGTGAGGTCAACAAGAAAACCCAGAACCACTGAGGGAGTATTCCTAACATGGAAAATACCCTGGAGCGTATTGCCAAATGCAGGTACAAGACCAAAATGGACAAACGCTCTGGTTTCTGGCAGGTGGACCTAACCGCCGCAGCTCAGGAGCTGCTCGCTTTTATAACCCCTAAGGGTCGTGTCTTTAAGTGGAAGGTCATGCCTTTCGGGGTGGCTAATGCCGCAGCGCTCTTCCAGGAGCTAATGAACAAAATTTTGTACATAGTGAGGCGCAAGCCTCTAGTACAGGAGTTGATTTCTCGGGGTGCAGAAATGGAGGCCCACATCGACGCCGTGACTTTGGGTACTAATACCCAAGAGGACCATGTCCTTCTCCTCCGTGAATTTTTCATTGTTTGTCAAGAAAACCACCTCTGAATCAAACTCGAAAAATGTGAGTTTATGAAAGAGGAGATGGAATATTTGGGTTTCGACATGGGGTATGGCTGGTGGAAACCAACCGCGTCTAAGATGCAGCCCCTACAGGACATGCAGATTCGCGATGACCCTAAGAAGGGTCTACATGATGTGAGGAGTTTTGTGGGCGCCTGTAATTTCTATCGGCGTCATATCCACAATTTTACCTACTCCTCTGCCCCCCTTACAGACCTAATCAAGAAAACTACTCCCTGGAGGTGGACCGCCAGAGAGGAGGAATGTTTCCAGGAGTTGAAGAAGAAAATTGCCTCCTCCAACTGCCTGGGACTACCCCGCCCTAAGGGCGAGATAGTCCTGATCACTGATGCCACTGATGTAGGGGGGGGTGGAACGATCTACCAATGGCAAGAGCTTAACCCCGCTGAACTAACGCACTGCCATTATCGTACTAGTGGACTGAACCGTGATGGCTCCGTGAAACATGACTATCCTACCAGTGAGTGGCAGCTGGTGCCGCTGGGACACTGGAATTGAAAATGGAACCAAGCGCGTTCCAATTACAGCACCTATGACCAGGAACTCCTGGCCGGTCTGTTGGTGCCTTTGTCACAATCCCGACTCCTGGGATCTAACCCTATTGTCTGCCTATGTGATCAGGAACCTGTGAAGTCTTTTCAGAAGGGCCCACCACAAGAGAAAGCAAAACTAAAGCGGTGGTGGACTTACCTGAGCCAGTTCAGGTTGACAGTTCATCATATCCCCGGTATAAAAAATGCACTGTCTGCTATATATCGCGCAATAACTTCGATGCGCTTATAGGTGAGAGCTCTGAGGCGCTCGCCAAAGAGGCTTTTCAGCGTATGGATGTCCAACTTGACCTGTCCATGTGCACTGCTGGAATCCTGGAGGGTTGGAGTCTAACCGACTATCAGTCAGAGTATAAAGAAATTCTCCAAACCCTCAGCACTGGTCTTGAGCCCCGTGTCATTGACGGGCACCAGTGGTATAAAAACAATCAGTACCTCTTCTACAAGGATCGAATTGTTGTGCCTGGGGCACGACTGGATGGGTCCTACAGTGGTCCCATCTCAGTTCTGGTCACACTGGCGCGAATCCCTCAGTGGACTGCTTCTGTGAGTGTTTCTACTCTAGTCTGACCCTGACTGAACTGAGGTCACGTATGCAGACCATTCTGGATGCTTGTGGCTGACATGCCAGCAAGCAGAGCGACAGTAGGGATGGGGGCCTGATTTCCAGCTTACCCATACCCTATTGTGCTAACTCTCTTCTCTACGTGGATTTCATCCACAGCCTACCACGCTTCGGCGGCTATGATAGTCGCCTAGTGGTCACCTGTGGCCTATCTCGCTACACCCGTGTGTTCCCTTGCAATAAGAAAATCACAGGTGAGCATATTGTGAAAATGCTGGTCGAACAATGGTTCGAACCCTATGGAGCACCAAAGCAGGTGCACCCTGATGAAGATGTACGCATCCGCAGTGACACTGGGTGGTACAAACGAGTGCTAAATGCCCTCAACGTGGAGGTAACCACCGGTGTGCCCTATACCCACACGTCTAACCCTCCTTCCCCTTAGTGTTTGAGACGCTCGGAGTTCATTACGACCAGTACATTATTGGCTGAGGCTTCTTGCTTTGCTATCGTGTGCTGAGGGCATAGAAGCACAAATTGAGTTTCAATTTGACGCAATTTTCATTTCAAAACCCGTAGCCCGTGCTTCTTCAAGTCGCCTCACACCTACAGAAAACTAACCCAGGTGGGGGTGCCTGCAGGACAGGGCCTTTGGCCTTGCTCCCGGCCCCTGGGCCCCAGAATCCGGAGGTTGATGAGGATGTGCGGTGGGACCCTCCCCCACGTATCATCCGCCCAAAGGAGAGGAATGTGAGACTTCGGGCGAACATGGGTTACCTCTCTGGGCAGAACCCGCTGTAGGGTACTGCTCGCGGCGACCGCGCCCTTCCCCCATGTGGGGGAGCCGCTTTGTGGGGGCACGTGCAGTAGGGCCGTGGGTGGGTCAGCAAAAGCCCCTTGGTAAGTCCCCCCTGCGGGGCAACCCCAGTCCCGAGTTGACCTACCTACTCACCCTCTTTCTGAGAGACAGAACCGTGTGGTGGAGCAAAACGTAAGAATCCTGATGAAGCAGGAGCGTACGAAGGACTGGGTGCGCCTAGTGCCCTGGGCAGTGCTGACCATGAACTCACAGCGGAGCTCTTCTACAGGTTTCACCTGCCACGAACTGTTCCATGGGAGACGACCTGCTTGGTTCTTCAAAGCCCCCTTTCCTGAGGACTTCAAGAGCCCTGTGGGAGATTGGCTGGAACACAAGCAGTCTCTGGCTAACCAGGCTGGGACTAACCTGAGACACATTCGTGGCCGTGAACTGAGCCGACGGAACCGCCTACGGCGACCTGCCAGCTTTAAGGTTGGTGACCTTGTTTCGGTTCACCATTCACGCCTACCCTCCTGGCCACGTATCTGCCTACAGGACCCTTATTTTGGACCCTATCGTATCATCAGGATAGATGGATCCAGGATCCATGTCAGGTGCAGCCCACGTCTAGGTGGTGAACTGCTGTGTGCACCTAAACAGTTGAGGCACTATCACTCCCCTGACAATTTGTCTTGGGATGAGTGGCGCCTCAGCGACAGTGAGGTCGAGCGTATAGACCTAGAGAACGCTGCGAGTCCAGAGGAGGCAGACGAACTCGAAGAGATGACTGCCGATGAGATGGCAGTCGATGGTTACTACGTGGTTGCAGGTATTGCTCGCCAAGAGTATAAACAGGGCTGGAAATTCCTTAGCCTGTGGGATGGCTATGGGTTATCTGAGGCGACCTGGGAACCTATGTCAGCCTTCATACAACCAGATGGGAGTATCAACTCCATTTTCTGCTCCTATCCCGTCGAGAACAACAAAGGGCAGCTATTAACCCGTGCTGAGACTCTTTCCCAGCGTAAAAGGAAAAACTAATTTCCCTGTGTCAGTCTACTGACACTGTCCCAACCTGACAGGTGCAGTGAGCACTCTTGTGCAGACGTGCCTGTGTATGGGTGTAAGAGCAGTTGTCACATTTGCCCCGCATTGCATCGCAGGACAGGACCGTTAGCCCCCCGTGACAACCACTCCCTGGCCGAAGGCCATTGGATTATCACAGACTACTGCTTACTGAGCACTGCACTGACCCTGTCTGTGCCCTGCAGACCCATGCCTATGGTTTCCAGCGTGGACCAGGTGGCCGCTTACCAGGTTTGCAGCCACCCAGCGAGTGTATGCCTTGTTGTCCATGTGTTGCATGGGGACTGCCCTGATGTAATGACCTTTCGGAGCCAACGAAGAACGGTGGCTTACTACATCGGAGAGGAATGACAAGCAAGGTGTTATGAGGCAAGGTGTCCCTTCCCTCCTTGGGGACAAGCGGGCCCACAGTTAGGACCTCTGACTGGTCCAGACCCATGGGGTTCTACCCTTCCTTACAGGGTTTACCTTACCCCTATGTGTGCTACGTATGTCTGTATGTGTCTCACTTCTCTCCCGGGTGTGGCTCCAAACTCAATGGGCTTCGCTGATGTCGGACCGAAGGTCCTAGTCAGTTACTAGTACCACTCCTATGGTGCCCAGTTTCTGTGCTGGCGCCTATCCTTGGGGGAAGACGGCAAAAGCCCTACCTACTAGAGGGAGGGTTGGCCAAGTGTGCTAAGGGCATACAAAACCCCCATTTTTGCTAAGGCCAAAAGCTAACGCACTGCCCTGCCCAGGTGGAAAAGCACGAGGGACAGGAGACACCACTACACTACACTCACTAACGCCAGCACCAGCCTTCGAAGGCAGGGTGAGCACTCATCACTTGCACTCAACTCCTGCCAGGCCTGCTGACCCTAACACCTACACACGCTACTTGGCGTTGCTGTTGAAGGGTTCACGGGTCCTACTGACCCTCCTGTGAGAAAGCAAGAGAACACAGCGCTACTAAGCGGCTGTGGCCTAACAGGGACGCCACTACGCGTTTCCCTGTCAGGGCCTGGAGGAGAGGAGTGCGCAGCGTGTGTGCACAGCGTGGATGGCGATGAAGTCGGACTGCACTCACCACTCCTGGTTGAGTTGCAGTTTGTTGTTTGTGATCCTTGCAGCAAGGTTTAGCGCTGCCCAAGTGGGACTGCACCAGTTATGCTTACCTTCCCACCTGAAGAGCAAAGGCGGATGCAGGAGCGTTTGCAGCGGAGGAACCAAGACAGACTCCACGTGTTATACGCCTTTCAGTCTGCCCTATAATACGCTGTCTACAAACGCCCCTATCAAGCAATCAAGCTTAAGAAGCTCCACCCGTTCTCTTATAGAACGTGGGGTGGAGCCCCTGGGTAACCTAAACAAGGTTTACCGTGCGCACTTCGCGTGGCCTACCCTTTGATGCGTCATATGCATGCACAGGTATGCACAATCTCTCCATCTCCTGTTGTTCTTACCTAATTTAACTCAACATAACCAATCACAAGCGTGACTCAACCAGGAGGTGAGCTCCTCCTGGGCTTACCTACCTTACTCACCACGCATCATGTGAATGCCGAGAAAAACACGAGCGCAAAACAACCCTACGCGCTTAAACAAACCTACGGCGAATTATAAACCACGCTGAGCGATGAATGCACTGTCTGTCATGCATGCTACCCTTGTCTTGTGTCCTGCAGAAAGCGGTGAGAGAGTGGCGCACTGCACAGAGCAAAACAACCCTAAGCGTTTTGAAGCCGATTCGGACCCCCGTGGCCATCTTTGGGCCACTTGGGGTGTGTATCTATGTGCCGGCCAGCCGCCATTGGCTGATATCATACTCTCTCATCCACCTGACCCAACCTGATGTGATGGTGTGATAGGCTTGGCCATTCCAGCTATGAGCGGCCATATTCCATACCGAGGCGCCGCTGGCTGAGATTTATATATCAAAATATCAGGAATCAACAGGGTTTTTGTATCATAATGTTTCCGTAATTTTTCAGCCTTTCGTTCTGATTGTCAATGTATCAGCGACTGTCAGTTGGCTCGCGATTTTGCGGTAACCGATTGGTTAACTGTTCTTTCCAGATATTTTAGCGGAAACCCCGATGAAGGGTCAGATTTCATCAGAAAAGGGTTCGTTGCTTCTGCAATTTTCATGTTATACACTCGCAAAATTAATCCGATTTTTCCAGACATTCAGAATTGGATTTTCGACTTCGAGGTCGCCGCACTGGATATGATGAATTTCGAGTGGTCCTACATTTTTCCCCGATCACGAATCAACCTTCATTTTGTTGTCTCGTTCATTTTTCTTGGAGATATAGGCGAAACGAAATTGATTCCTGAGGCCACTATGAAGAATCATATCTCCGGCTCATTGCGAGGAATCTCAATTTTGAAATATGGGCTGGAATGGCCTTGGTCTCAACTTAATTTAGGGAGTCTCAAATGCGTTTGATGTGTACACATGCCAGGTGTAGCAAGGGACAATGGTCAAGAGGGTAGAAAGTGATATATAACTCTTGGACCATGCAACCGAATACTTTAATGCGACTTTCGAGTGTATTGCATGAGTGTTGGTGTTGCATGGAAACTTTTCTTAGGTTCCTACGTATTTTTAACGTGAAGTTATGTCCATGGAGGGGCATGGCATACAATGGTGGAAGCCACTTTTAAGGGTATGTGTTATATGCATGGTATGTGCTTCGCTATGCTCACGCCCATGTTATATATCTCTGTTTGGAGGACGATATGTGGAGTCATACGTGGCAAGGGCTTCGCCCATGTCCCAATTGTGAGATCCATAGCGCTAGACTAAGTCTACCGCACATATAGTGCATGTGGGAAGGCTTACGAAGCGACCCACCAGCGCCCCTATCAAATTTCCCATTTTCATGGTGCGTATCGTGAGGAGGTTCGAAGGTGTCCCTATGCGTCCATGTGGGGATCCAAGTGGGGGGGTTATTTGCAAATGGTCTCAAGCAGCTGTGCTTTGAACCATGTGTTGATACCATGGGTGAGCGAAGTTATATACCATTGTGATTATCTTAAATTTGGCATTATTTGCGTGTTTTTGACCTCATTTTATGCTCATTTCTTCATTTTATGTGCTCAACTGGTCGGCTAACAGTAAAGTGCCTAGAGATCCGTGAACTATGATATGTTGCTTAAGTGTTGGCAAATGCTTAGGTGTTGCACCTCACCATATGCCGGATCACGTGGTCACTTTGGTGTGGCACACGAGGCCTCACAAAATTAGGTCTCAAATTCGTGAGTTGACTTGTGAAGCATGGCAAGTGTATATCCGGACGGGTTTGGGGGCCAATGTTGGGATATTCTTGGGCATCGATCTTTGGTCTATATCACCCTTGTATATTACTTTCCGGTTTGACACATGCATGGAGCATTTGAATACTTGCCGTAGGCATCTTTGAGTATATAATTGAATTTTGGGCACTATGGTGTGATTTGCCTAATTTTGCTATGTTGTGTGGTCATCTTCATGGGGCAATTCTCCAAGCCCAATCGACTCCAAGTCCAACCAAGGTTCTGTCAGGGTAGGACATGGTCCTGAGTGCCAGTCTAGGCCATGACACGCCACCTCCCCTATTGGGCTAGGATTTAGAGGGTTGGGGGTGAACACATTTTTGGGGTTTGTTTAGTGACTTTTGACACATGGCATTTAGCCATCTTATTTGACTTGGTTCAGGGCATCATGTTGGCGAGTCAAGGAAAGGTCTTGAGTCCAGGGAATGAGGGGTCTATGGCTGTGTTTGTGTATGTTTCCATCTTTCCCCAATTTTGCTTGATTTGTGTTCATATGCCAATTTCAGGGCTTTTGTTTTCCATTATTCTATTGGTGCAATTCTATGTACATGCCCAACGCCCGTGTCTCCGTGTGCACCCTGAGACGACCGGCGTGTTGAAAGGAGTTGTTGAGTGTCAACGCGGGACCTCAAACATCCTTGGAAGCCCTCAGTCTGGACTTTTTGGACTGGACCCATTGTACGTGGGGGTTGGTTATTGCAAGGGATCAGGATTCGTGTGAAGGAGCCATATTTTACTATTTTTTGTGGGAAATTGTGCAGGATAGGGCAAGATCATGCAGAACCTGGTGAGAAGCAAGACCATAGGAGTAACAGGAAATGGTGGAAGGGGTACAGCAGGGGCCGGTCCTGGTAGGGACCTTCTTTATGGTAGCAGAGGAGTACCTGCCCCCTACACCGCACCTGGGACTTGGGCCCTCATGAGCCCTACCCAAGGACGCCCCGGGTGCAGATCGTGGAGTCCGTGGAATCGACGCCGGAGTTGGAAGCCCGAGAAGAGCGAAGATGCTCAGGACGGAGAGCCCTTGTAGGACATGGGCTGGATATGGAGGACCTGGCCTCCATGTGTGAAAGGCAATGCCGCAAGGCTTGCAACCTCTGCTCCGCTGCGGAGGAGTTGGAGGAGACTGGCAGCAACGGCAGGGCTCAGCGTTACCAGAAGCGCGGGTCCCCGAAACCCGCGGCGGAAGCCAGGGCGATGGAGACGGATCCCAGCCCGGTCAGGCTGTGGTCAGCTGCAGAGTTCGAGGGGCATTCCGATGGCTATCGGACCGCTTTCCCTTCGGCGTCGGGGGAGATGGCCAAAACGCCCACAAGGGCGCACACGGCCCCCAAACCCAGCCCGGAGCATGACGCCGAGGCGTTGGAGAGGCCTGCCAGAGCCAGAACGGCGCCTGTGGCCCGGCACACGGAGCCAAAGCGGAATAACATGGGCGACACACCCATGGCAGAGGAGTTCGAGGCGCCGGGAACCGTGGAATGCGCCGGATCAGGTGGAGAGCACGTTGAGTGCCACTGCGAGCACGGATCTTTCCTCATCGGCAAGTACCCAAAGATGGGGATGGACGCCATCGTGCAGCACCTCGACTGCCTGGACAACCAGAAGGACGGCCTAGAGGAGGACATCGCGGGGATCCTGGATGACCAGTCGGAAGCGGAGAGAGACATGGCGGAGCTGCGAGCGGAGCAGAACCGGTACCGGGAGAAGTTGGAGATGGCCCTGCAGAAGCAGCAGCGAATGGTGGACAGCCTCCTCCACCTGGTGGAGGACATGTCGGGACGCCTGAAAAGGATAGAGGAGTTACAACCCCTCGCCTCGGGTCCGGAGCTCCCGGCAAGGCCGACAACGGCAAAGCTGGTGGAGCAGGTTAAGACCCTCAGGAGCACCATGGAGAAACCCACGGGCAGCCCTGCAGAGGCACCTTACGCGCCTCCGCGTGTTGACCCGGGTGTGCTGCCGTTTGTTCCCATGTTCAGCGAATCCATAATGCTCGGGGAGCATACGGCACCGGCTGGGTCCATGCGGGAAGATCACGCAACCACGGACCTCAGGAGCCTGACAATACAGATGTCCGATGCCGCCCAGGATCCACCGACCGCTATGACTGCCCATGCAGTTTATGCGGAAGAGGAGATCCAGACCATGCAGGGGCGAACCATGGGAAGGGCCGACGGACATGGTTGAGGACATCTGGGCGGAAACCTGTGGGTGAAGGACCCCACTACGGGGATATGGACAGCCGGTGGAGCAAGTCTTTCCCGCATCCCAAACCCCATGGGTTCAGGCCCAACTGGACCGTACTCCATGGAGGAGAGGGATGTACGGGGAGTGTACTCACACCACATGCCACAGGTGGTATCCGTCTCGGTGGAGTGGTGGCTGCAGACGTCGGAGACGCCATCAGGATTGACGACCTCAGGGGAATCAAAATCCCCTACTACGATGGCAACCCCTCCAACCTGGATGACTTCATCCTGGATTGGGAGGACTTCGCCGAGGAGGTCGTCGGCGAGATGAAGAGAGCGCCAAGGGACAAGTGGGTATGTCGGACATTCCCAAACAGGCTGGCGCAGGACCTGAAGGAGGAGCTCAGGGATCAGATCCGCGAGGGATTGATCCAGACGGAGCAGGCCTGCCTCCAGTGGCTGGAGGACGAGGAGCGAGTGGACGCCCCCAAGGAAGTGGTTGGAGGATTTGTGGTCCAATCCGCTGCCAGGCTGGAGCGCGGGGAGTTCAGGGTCCGGGAATTGAATCGGTACATCCGCAAGTACCGAAGAAGCCTCAAGCTGGTGGAGGACTGGAACGAGTCCAGCGAGATCGGACACCTGCTGAAGGATGTCTACCCCGGCCACTGGAAGAGAAGGGTGGAGGACGAGGAAAAGAAGAGAGCAAAGAAGCGCGTGGCCGTACGGATCATGGCATCGGAGGACACCCACGCCGGAATAATGGAGTTTTTCTGGGGAAACCTCACCGAGCCCAGCCGAATGATGGGGTTGAAGAACGCCGTCTACGTGGAGGTATTCGGCGACACCATGGGGCAAAGGCTGATGCGCCTCAATAACTCGGAGTGGAGGCGCGGAGAGCCGCTGAGGATGCAGGTCATCTTCGCCCGCATGAGCCTGGACGAGATCGTGAAGTATATCACGGTGGAGCTGAAGCTCAACGTCAAGAACGAGGCCCACGTGCAGGATCGACAGGGCCATGGACATCGAGGTCATCGGGAAGATCGCCAGCACCGAGAGGTCAAGGAGGACACGGTCAGCACCGCGGAGGAAGGGAGTGGAAGCGGCCGAAATCTCTGGACCGCGACCACCCGAGAGGATCAGGAAGAAGCCCACTTCTTCGCGTTCGTAGCGCACAATATGAAGGAGCATGGGCAGGACAGGTCCAGGTGGAACCGCCTGGACCCAAGGACCAAGAACCGCAGAGAGCCGCGGAGGATCGGGAACCTGCCGCTCTCGTTCTGCGAGTACAGATCACAGCACGACGGTTGCTGGGTCTGCTACGGCAAGGGGAACAACCATGCCCATGACCACCAGCATTGCAAGGTATATGAGGATGACAAGAAGACCTAGTTCGCCGCCCATCCCGACAAGAAGCCCAAGGAGCAACAAATTGCGGATTGGAAGGCAAAGGGCGGAGACGGTGGAAAGGGCCAAGGAAAGGGCCAAGGGAAAGGCGGAGGAAAAGGCTATGCTGGAGGTCCCGGCCCAGACCGACGCGTGAGGGCGATCGAGGAGGTTGCCGAGGAACATGTTGAGGACGCTGGAGGAACTCAAAGCCCAGCAACGTGGTGGACAAAGTCTGAGCAGATCGCAGCAGGAGGGAGCTGCAGCAGGCCACGTCTAGAGGAGCGCCCACGGGAGTGGGACACCGGAGGCCTCTCCTCCAAAAATGAGTGGAATCCTAGAGAAAGCGAAGGCACATCGGGTGCCGAGGAAGGCTCCAGAAGAGCCAAAACCACTGAGCTTCGCCACTCCCAACCCCTGGAGGGCCCTGCCAAGGGAAGTGTATGTGGGCAAGGGACCTGGCAAGAAACAAGGAGCGACCGCGGAGAGCCCCGTGGACGGGCAGGACCAGCCCAAGATCTACACCATCCGTGACCATACCCTGGAAGTCCTGATGCACCCGGATGTTGTAGAGTTGCATGCCGTGAGAGTCGTCCATACACCGCAGGGTGACGAGCGGCAGTTGCACTTGATTGTGCGTGTACGGTGCGGACAAGAGGAGTTGGTGGTGGATGTGTTGGTGGATACGGGTGCCCAGGTGAGCCTGGTCCGGAGAGGGTTGTTCAGGGAGGAATACCTGCAGCCAAGCCGTAGACCGGTATGCCTGAAGGTGGCCAATGGAGAGATTATGGGTGGTGGCACCGATGAGGCCACTATCAGTATGGATATCTGGGAGCATGAGCGCTTGAACCGCCCTGATTTGCCGAAGAGAAGCATTCTATCCGAGAACTTCTATGCGGCCAACATTACGGAGTCGGATATGATGATGGGGTATGACTTCATGGTGGGAAACGCCATTGGAGCCCTTCCCCATCGTGCAACGCTGGTCGGGGAGGATAATGAATGCCTTACATGGCTGTCCACGGAATATGCATGCGGATCATCCCGATGGAATGCTGAGGAAGAGGATCAGATCGTCCAAGCGGTGCAAGCTGTGGGTGTCAAGTCCAGAGGAGACGGCGGAGTTCAGCTCACGGAGTATGGAATGGCGCCGCAGGTGTATGCCAGAATGATTCAGACGCTGGGAGCCGAAGCGCCCGAGACGGACGTCTTGGCTTCCCGGGATGCCCCACTTTTGAGGAAGTGTAGGAGGCATTGGCATTGAGGAGACTCAGCCTGGCACAGGCATTGGGGTTTGAAGGAGTGGGGGCCCATGTATTGGCATGGCTCCCTGGAAAATACCAGACGTACGTCCGAGAAGATTGTCGCGGATAGGGCAAAGGGGATCCTGGTCATAACTGGCATAGGATCCACCCCATGTCCGTTGGAAGGTCTCAAATCGACGCTGGATTTCATCACCCTGAACGAGATGTCATTCCGGCCAGAGGAGGAGTTGTTCATCGACGCCAAGAATTTATAAATGCCCCCCCCTGGGTCAAGCGTGGGGTACCAAAGCTTTCCTGGTGGATGGGGCGCAGGCCCAGCCCACGGGTAATGAAGCATTCATCCGTAGGGTTGAGGCAGTGCCCATGCGAGTCATGTTTGAGCCCAAGGAGGGGACGGATCAGCCAATGGATGGCATTGACATCCTGTGCCACGCCGAAATCGACCACGTCGTCAACTACATGCGGATGGGGATGCACGACCGTGTGGCAGCCGAGAAGGGGCGGGCCATGGTCACATCTCCGCATTGGTGGGATGCAAGATGTTGGTCACCGGCAAGTACGAGAAGGATGAGTTCGTGGCGAGGGTCATGGATCACATCGCGGGCCAATATGATTGTCCGGTTGGGTCGGACCCGCCGACGTGGGATTTTCCAAGAATGGGGGCCGGTAGCGACAAGAACTCGGCTGATGCCGCAAATTCCCGAAGATTATCGGTCGGAAGCATGCCCCACGACGATGAGGACGGCATATCGGACAAGGAGAAGTCGGGCTCGGACCCGGAAGAGGCCTCTACCGCAGTGCGGTCGGTTGTATCGATACCAAAGCAAGCGTGTGAAGAGGCCCAGGAGAACCCGAAGGTCGCCGAGCTGAAGGAGAGGCTGATAAATGCCTATCCGCGGCTATTCAGTGGAGTCGCCAACAAGAACCCTCCAGATTGTGGGAGGTTTGGCACAGCGAGGATCAAGCTGAAGCCGAACCTCAAGATCTATCGTCATCAGGAGTCCCAACTTCAGGGCGATCGGGCCGAGGCCATGAAGAAGTTGTTGGCCGAGTTTATTGAGCGGGGCTGGATCGAACCCTCCGACAGTGAGTCGGCCAGCCCAGCCCTTATCGTGCCCAAGAAAGAGAAGGGCGAGTGGAGGTTGGTGGTTGATTACAGGGGTTTGAACGAGCAAACCGAGCACGACTCGTACTGGCTTCCTCTGATCGACACCATCCTCCAAAAACAACAAAAAAAGCGGATCTTCACGGTGTTAGACCTGAAACACGGCTATCACCAGATGCCGCTACACACGGACTCGAGGCCCTGCAGAGCGATGTCGACGCCGCTGGGGCCCATGCAGTGGAAAGTGGTGCCTATGGGCGCCAAGAATGGCAACGCCGGTTTCCAGCGCATGATGGAGGACCTACTCGGTCCTGTCCGGGACTGTGCCGACCCCTTTGTGGATGACATCATCATCGGGTCCGGCACGGAAGACATGACTGAGGACGAGCTCATCGAAGCGCATGAGAAGGATCTGCGCCGAGTGCTCAGCGAGCTGGACAAGCACAACATGGTGTGCAAGCCTACCAAAGCCTCACTCTTTGTGAGAGAAGTGGAGTTTGCGGGTCATGTGGTTGGTCACGGGCAACGCCGTCCCATGCCTGGGAAGCTGGCGTCCCTGCACCACTGGGAGAGGCCCCAGACCATCAGCGAACTCCGATCCCTCATGGGGTTCTGCAATTACTATTCGGGCTATGTCCGGATGTATGCAGAACTATCGGGCCCGCTGCACAAGATGCTGCAGGTGGGCAAGTTCGATGGCTGGAAGGGGAGCAAGAAGAAGCTTGCCTGGACCCCTGAGGCCGAAGATGCGATCAGCCGCCTCAGGGAGCGACTCCTGGGGCAGCTGGGGCTATTCCTGGTTGACCCGGACAAGGGATTCGTGCTACGGACGGACGCCTCGGACTATGCTGTAGGGGCAGTCCTCGAGCAGGTCCGGGACGACGGGTCGCACGTACCCGTGGCGTTTTGGGGCCGGATTCTGGCCGAGGGCCAACGCCGAACCTGGACCGCGAGGGAGAAGGAGACATACACCATTGTTTGTGCGCTCAGGAAGTGGTATGGCCAAATCGGATTACAACCGGTGGTGGTTTGCACGGACCATCAGTCCTTACAGAGCTGGCACAAGGAGCACGTCGACACCCCCGGGGGACCGGCGGCAAGGAGGGCTCGGTGGCACGAGACGTTTGCCAAGTTCGACCTCAGCGTCTTGTATGTCCCGGGGAAGGACAACACTGTGGCGGATTGCCTCAGTCCATGGGCCTACCCAGCGGGCAAGGCATGGATGGACATATCCAGCCATTGGGACGCCGAGGAGACCGAGGAGGCCAAGCGCATCATCGAAATGGAGAAGGCCATGGAGCAAGAGGGGGTCAAATGCTTTGTGGTGATGGCAAACCGTACAGACCTGGCCAAGTTCCGGGGCGCCCGAGTCCAAGCTTTTTGAGAGGAAACCCTCGAGCAATGAATGGTGGCCCCCGTAGAGCTTCTCAGGTCGGTGCTGACCGAAGACTGGTCGGATGACTATGCGGCATCGGACCACTGGAGCAGGTACTGGAATGCCGTGAGCGCCCCGTCGGACGATGAATGGCCTGCGGGCTTGGCCGAGGATGGGGATAAATTATTCCTCAAGGACAAGCTATTGGTTCCTGAGAACCGAATGGAGGAGCTCAATGACCACTGGCATAACGCCCAGCTCATGCATCCTGGTCGGGACAAGATGCAGCAGGACCTGGAGTGGCGCTTCAAGTTCCCACCGGGGTACTTTGCGATCCTGGACAAGTACTGCAGCCACTGCGCCGTGTGTCGGGCCACGAAAAGCCCCAACCATTCCACAGCGGGCAACCTGGTGTATACGGCTATACCGGAGGTCCCTATGCGGTCCGTGGCCATGGATGTATTCCCCATGCCTGAGGTCACCGTGGAAGGAGAGACCTACGACTGTGTCATCCTGGCGGTGGGGAGGCACAGCGGGTATATAGTGGCGGTCCCTGGCAAGAAGTCCAAGAAGAAGGACAAGAAGGACAAGCATGGAGTGGGTCTGCAGGCCAAGACCGTCGCTAATGCCATGATCAGGCATTGGCTGACGATTTTTGATGTCCCGGGTGTCATCTGCAGCGATCGGGGCAGTCAATTTTTGGGGACATGGTTCAAGACGCTGTGCAAGCACATGGGGATTCGGCACGCCAAGACCGTGGCATACCACAGCCGATCGAATGGCCGGGCTGGGGTGGCCGGCCGGCAGATGTTCGAGAAGTTCCGCCAGTTGCACATTGACGAACCGGGCCGGAATCGGTACAATTCGCTGTGGAGAGTACTCCAGGCGTACCACGACCTTCCGGGGCCCACTGGACAGTCGCCCCATTGTATCCTGTTCCTACGGGATCGAGTGTTACGCACTCTCCCGTGGTTGAACCATGGCAAAGTGGCCCGGGATGCAAGTGCTATGATGACTGAGGCGGACGACACGGCGGCCAAGGTGTGCAAAGCACTTCAGGACGAGCATGTGAAGAGGGCCAAGTACTTCAAGCAGGGAAAAGTCCAGAAATATGCTCTCAGAGACACCGTATTGGTGGAGCGGCACCACAAGGATGTCCTGTCCAGGCATCGGCAGGCGTCTTGGTATATGCCGGGGGTATTCGTTCGGAAGGTCAGGCAGGATGTGTATGCGGTTTGTGTGGGGGATAACAAGATCCTTGACTGTGACCACACCGAGCTTTGTCCCCGAGCACCAGACCCCAGCGGACGTTCCGTCACCTTCGAGTTCACAGCTGGCGATGTGGACTCGGATGACGAGGGTGAGGACGACGACTTCACCGCCGAGAGGATCCTGACGGACAAGCCAGACCCGGGGACGTCCGGGGGAAGGCTATATAAGGTCTGTTGGAACGGATTTGCCGCATCCGTGGATTCGTGGGAGCCTTCGAGCAGTTTCGTGCCGAGGTATACCATGGTCAGGATGGATTACTTAAGGAAAAAGAACATTTCATTGGATGTCAAGGACGTGTTGGTCCATTTGGTGGCTGCAGCAGCGCCGTGATGGATCCACCTTGGCATTTTTGTTTGTTTTTGTGCTTTGGAGACGGATGAGGGCATTCATCCGGGGTTTTTGGGGCCTTGATTGGCCATATACCCCCTTCACTCGGTCTCTACATATATATTTCATTGTGGTATACGAATTTAGGTCAACCGACGACGTTTCTCTATCTTTGATCCCCTTGGTCCATGTTGTAGATCAAGAGGAGACCGAATATGGCGGAGGGCGCCGATTATGAGTGTCCTCACCCCTACCTTGGGGCATGGGGGACGCCTACGCCGAATGTGGGGCATCCATGTGTCCCTGCGACATGGGGGGGGGGTAGGAGCCCATTGGGGTCCTCCCGTCGTCTCTTCAATGACTTCCGAGCGGATACAATGCTCTGAGAAGGGGAGTGAAGCCGGTTTGGACCCCCGTGGCCATCCTGGGGTCACTTGGGGTGTGTATATATGTGCCGGCAAGCCGCCATTGCCTGATATCATACTCTCCCATCCACCTGACCTAACCCGATGTTATAGTGTGATAGGCTTGGCCATTCCAGCTATGAACGGCCATATTCAATACCGAGGCGCCGCTGGCTGAGATTTATATATCAAAATATCAGGAATCAACAGGGTTTTTGTATCATAATGTTTCCGTAATTTTTCAGCCTTTCGTTCTGATTGTCAATGTATCAGCGACTGTCAGTTGGCTCGCGATTTTGCGGTAACCGATTGGTTAACTGTTTTTTCCAGATATTTTAGCGGAAACCCCGATGAAGGGTCAGATTTCATCAGAAAAGGGTTCGTTGCTTCCGCAATTTTCATGTTATACACTCGCAAAATGAATCTGATTTTTTCAGACATTCAGAATTGGATTTTCGACTTCGAGGTCGCCGCACTGGATATGATGAATTTCGAGTTGTCCTACATTTTTTCCCGATCACGAATCAACCTTCCTTTTGTTGTCTCCTTCATTTTTCTTGGAGATATAGGCGAAACAAAATTGATTCCTGAGGCAACCTTGAAGAATCATATCTCCGACTCATTGCGAGGAATCTCAATTTTGAGATATGGGCTGGAATGGCCTTGGTCTCAACTTAATTTGAGAAGCGTCGAACGCCTTTGATGTGTACACATGCTCGGTGTAGCAAGGGAAAATGGTCAAGAGGGTAGAAAGTGATATATAACTCTTGGACCATGCAACTGAATACTTTAACGCGACTTTCGAGTGTACCGCATGAGTGTTGGTGTTGCATAGAATGTTCCCTTAGGTTCCTACGTATTTTTAACGTGAAGTTATGTCCATGGAGGGGCATGGCATACCATGGTGGGAGCCACTTTTAAGGGTATGTGTTATATGCATGGTATGTGCTTCGCTATGCTCACGCCCATGTTATTTATCTCCGTTTGTCGGAAGATATGTGGAGTCATACGTGGCAAGGGCTTTGCCCATGTCCCAATTGTGAGATCCATAGCGCTAGACTAAGTCTACCGCACATATAGTGCATGTGGGAAGGCTTACAGAGCGACCCACAAGCGCCCCTATCAATTTTCCCATTTTCATGGTGCGTATCCTGAGGAGGTTTGAAGGTGTCCCTATGCGTCCATGTGGGGATCCAAGTGGGGGGATTGTTTGGAAGTGATCCCAAGCAATTGTATTTAGAATCATGTGTTGATACCATGGGTGAGCGAAGTTATGTACTATTGTGATTATCTTGAATTTGGCATTATTTGCGTGTTTTTGACCTCATTTTATGCTCATTTTCGCATTTTATGTGCTCAACTGGTCGGCTAACAGTAACGTGCCTAGAGATCTCTGAAATATGGAATGTTGCTTAGAATTTCGCATATGCTTCGGTGTTGCACCTCACCATATGCCGGATCAGGTGGTCACTTTGGCGTGCCACACGAGGCCTCACAAAATTAGGTCTCAAATTCGTGAGTTGCATTGTGAAGCATGGAATGTGTATATCCGGAGGGGTTCGGGGGCCAATGTTGGGATATTCTTTGGCATTGACTTTTGGTCTATATCAGCCTTGTATATTACTATCTGATGTGACACATGCATGGAGCATTTGAATACTTGCCGTATGCATTTTTGAGTATGTAATTGAATTTTGGGCACTATGGTGTGATTTGCCTAATTTTGCTATGTTGTGAGGTCATCTTCATGGGGCAATTCTCCAAGCCCAATCGACTCCAAGTCCATACAAAGTTATGTCAGGGTAGGGCATGGTCCTGAGTACCACTCTAGGCCAACACACGCCACCTCCCCTATTTAGCTAGGATTTGGAGGCTTGGGTGTGAACACATTTTTGAGGTTTTTTTAGTGACTTTTGACAGATGGCATTTAGCCATCTTATTTGACTTGGTTCAGGGCATCATGTTGGCGAGTCAAGGAAAGGTCTTGAGTCCAGGGAATGAGAGGTCTATGGCTGTGATTGTGTATGTTTCCATTTTCTCAAACTTTGCTTGATTTGTGTTCATATGCCAATTTCAGGGCTTTTGTTTTCCATTACTCTATTGGTGCAATTCTATGTACATGCCCAACGCCCGTGTCTCCGTGTGCACCCTGAGACGACCGGCGTGTTGGAAGGAGTTGTTGTGTGTCAACGCGGGACTTCAAACATCCTTAGAAGCCCTCAGTGTGGATTTTTTGGATTGAAACTATTGTACTTGGGAGTTGGTTATTGCAAGGGATCAGGATTCGTGTGAAGGAGCCATATTTTACTATTTTTTGTGGGAAATTGTGCAGGATAGGGCAAGATCATGCAGAACCTGGTGAGAAGCAAGACCATAGGAGTGACAGGAAATGGTGGAAGGGGTACAGCAGGGGCCGGTCCTGGTAGGGACCTTCTTTAGTTTTAAGCAACCCTACTTTAGCGCTACGGCAACACAAACACGAGCAAGCACTTTATTTTCTTACCTGTGAAGAGAGAACAAGGGTGAATTGGGGTACAGAGAAAGCGCCACAGCGTCTGAATGCCTCAATTAGGCACATGCATCGCGAGCACAGCGCATATTCTAACCCTACGTGCGCGCTGCGCGCTCCATTCGCATCGCATATCTTTCATTCCTGTTTTGACTTGTGCAGAGCAAGAGAGAGGAGCACCCGAACCCCCAACGAACACAGTGTTAACAACCCTGACGTTTTAACAAAGCAACGAACACGAGCGCAATGCGTGCGTGTGAAATGACAGGGGCATACCTGAGAGGTGGGTTGTTCACGTGCTCTGTGGTGTGGGTTGAGTTTGAATACTTTTCCCAACGTTTATGAAAATTTTGATGCAGCTGTGCAAAAACTTTCTTTAGAACTTTAAAAACTACGGCTCATACCTTCTTTTTCAAGAGCCGTTTGCGCTTGCGCAACCCTGCTTTTTAAGTCCGCTTCTGTTGCGCTTGTCTGCGACTTTGAGTTTTGGTGTAAAAATGACAATTTCCTGCGTGATTTCGCCAATTTTTAGCGATTTGACTTCTTAAATCGCTACACCCTTCGCTAAACCACAGGAATCACTCCCTGTTGGTTACATCTTCTATTTTTTTCAGCTCCTGGAGATTTGTGTCCTCCATTGGGAGTATTGCTCCGCCCTGGCCCTTGGTCAGGACGTTTACTAAAGTGCTGTTTATACAGCGAGGGCCGTCCGCATTAGAGCGTTCGACTGTACGCTATTGGGAAAGCATATGTGCTCCAGGGAGGGAGTCTTGGGTTCAAACCCCACTACCCCCCAATTTTTACCAAACGTCACACGCTGGCGACTTTTGAGGAATGCCCCATCGAAGGGACATCATTCACGGTACATTACACTGTTTCTCAAGGGTACCTACAGTGTGATAGGCTTCTATGAACTGATGAGGATGTTTTTGGTAAGTTTAATGCATTTTCTGAGGTAATTTTGGGGAATTTTTGAGCCTTCTTCCTTGGTCCTACTAGCTTAGCTAACTAGTACTCCAGGGGGGAGTAAGAAAACGTCACTGCCTTGTCGTTCTTGGAGGGCTTGATTCAGGCCAAGCCCCCTTTAAAACCCTCTTGTTGATGCTAAGACTAACTTAAGTATTTTTATCACTCTTTTCAAGCTTAAAGTACACTTTCTCAAAGTAACTAGGGTTGTAACCCTAGCCCCCCATGAAGTTCACCCCTACCAGTCAACTCAGCGGAGGTATCTTCCTTCTTTGAGGATATACCGAATAAAATAGGCATTTCATGCTTCAGGCCTTGGAGGTTAAGCCAAGTGGTCTCCCACCCCAAGACCCCTATGCTCAATTGTCTCTACCACTTATTGTGCTTCTACTTTTTAACTGTTTCTGAATTCAGTTGCTTGGCCAAGTCATATTCTGTGTCTGGCCTAACACCTATGCCCAACATTCCTAACCAGCACCATTTCACCCAAAAGAGTGCACATGAAGTGCTTGATGCTATCTTTGAGGCTGGAGTCAGCCCAGTTTTCATATACAATCTTTTCTATTACCCATTTGTGATTGAATCCTTGTGTTTATACCTGCTTTGTCTATCTACAGCCCCTCTGTGCTACACTGGATTTCAAACTATTCATCGATTCGATCCACATCCTGTTCTTGCTCTACTTGCCCCTTTGGCTTTGGGATCTCACTGTCAAAAACCTGCAGGATTTCATCAAAATCTGTAGGGCACTAATCAAGGACATCTTTCTCCCTAGAGAAAATCTCCAAGCGTCAATTCAAGATTAAGATGGATAAGCCCATTGGAGTTTGGCAGGCAGACCTAACCCAAGGTGCCCAGGAAATGCTTGCCTTTTCAACCCCTAAGGGCCTCTGTGGGTTCTGCTGGGAGGTCATGCCCTTCGGTGTCGCGAATGGCCGTGCACTCTATCAGGAGCTGATGAACAAAATCCTATACATCCTGAGACGCAGACCCCTTGTACAGGAACTGGGTTCCTGCGGGGCTCAAATGGAGGCGGAAATTAACGGAGTGAGCCTCGGTACTCATACCCAAGAGCATCATATCCTTCGGCTGCAAGAATCTTTGACCGTTGGTCAGGAAAATCATCTCCGCATCAGACTGAAGAAAGGTGAGTTCATGCGTGAGGAGATGGGATACCTAGGTTTCGATGTTTGGTATGGCTTGTGGAAACCAGCCACATCAAAGATGCAACCCCTGCAAGACATGCAGATACGTGAGGACCCGTGTTAACCTCTTTGTTGACTTCTTTTGGGAGTGTTTCTACTCCCCACAAACCTTGTCTAAACTACGCTTTTAAAAGGAGGACAGAGCAAACATAGACAAGCAGCAAAGCCAGAAGGACAGCAGGGCACCACACCACAGCACAACACGGAAGCGGAGCACCAGGGGACATAGCGCCGGGGAGCAGGGCACCACGGCAGTCCAAAAAAAAAAACAGGGCAGCGGATGACGCGGCCAGACAGGGACATCAACGCCGCAACGCGCCAACAGGCTTGGGGGGTGTATGTGCACCGCAACAGGCCATCCCTAACACTAAGGAAACTCTGAAAACAGTGAAAACAGTTTTGGCCAACGTATTTCTATGCTACCCAAACACATTTGTTGCGGGCAGTAATATTTCATGCCCTTTGAGTGATGAGGGTGAAGTCGAAATGTAAAAACTTCGAGTTTCTACTTCATTTATAATAGTGGTTGAATTTGAAGTACAACTTTGTCAGCAAAACAGCAGAGCACTATATCCTGTATTTTCCTTGCCCTCTTGCGGAAATAAAAATTTACTGGGTTTTGCCGAATTCGGTGAAAATGGCTTGGTGAGACGTGGGTGCCTGTGTGAGTGCGGTGTCCCTGGTGGTGCGGGCTCCGACCGGGTAAAACAACTGCGATTTACGATTGCAAAA
Source organism: Eutreptiella sp. 'Long Island Sound 2002' (assembly GCA_964036045.1). Taxonomy (NCBI): domain Eukaryota; phylum Euglenozoa; class Euglenophyceae; order Eutreptiales; family Eutreptiaceae; genus Eutreptiella; species Eutreptiella sp. 'Long Island Sound 2002'. The sequence continues at coordinate 121,111,437 of OZ038380.1, read as the reverse complement.
TGGAAAAAAATTTGAATCCAAATTTTAACTGAAATGTTAAATTGTCAAATTTTGAAGTCCGCCTCAGATTCTGCATCCAGCAACCTCGGTGCCGCTCTTGCAATCAGTTTGTCTGTTCAAATGTTTGATTTTACTTAAGCCTACTTGAAATGTCACTGTTTTCACCTTTCGTTGATGAGAAACATTTCAGTAGGCAAAAAATTGTGCATTCCTCCCAATTATCGAAGAATTCCACACTTTGTTCTGTGTTCAGCGAGATGTAGCGCAATTCACATAATGCCGCGACTGTAAGCCTGCCTGCAAACACTGCAAACCAGTGCAACAGCAAAAATGCAAAAGGTTGTGCACAGCAGAGGAAACATCAACGTCCGGCGTTGTTCATCTGGCATCGCACGGCGTGTAAAGCGGGCACGTTCGCAAACCTGCTGACCACCAAAGGCACCAGAAACCTACGCGCGACGGTAAGTGTCACGTTGAAGCAAAGATGAGACACGGTGAAGCTAACTGACGATACAAACAGGTACTGCTTGTCCCCGTCCGCTTTGTGACCTAGCAGAACACGTGTTGCAACCATCAACAAAACGTGTAACGTAGCACGGTGCATTCGCGGAGATGAGTCATTCAACTTAAGATGCCAACGTCCGTATGAAAAACCACCGAACGGCACGAAGCCGACAGCCGCATGAAAACAAAGGTGCAGTGTGACTGCAATCTGGGTTAGGGAGACTTTCACCAAAGTCTCCTAAACATTGCGACAGTCCTGCAAGCTGTGGTATGGATGGTGAACAGCGGAGATTAAAGGGAAGTGCCAGCACAGCAGAACAGTGTTAAGAGGACGGCGAAGGACCATTCTCTTCACGTAAGTCACGGATGGCGTCCTCCTTGGACTTTGACTGGGTTTCCGCTGCATTGGGGACTTCCCCTCAACGACCACGACCCTTCATAGCTGTCTTCGCCGGCATAACTTTGCCCAACTGCTTGGACTGCTTGGGAGGAGAGCCCGCTCCAATTTTAATCACCAGTGGTGCCGCCTTGGAGTCCACGTTCTTCTTGCTCCGCAACCAGGGACGTTCCTCGTTTGCTGTACCCTCAGCATCTTTCACCTCCGCCTCTTTTCCCCTGCCAGCAGGCACCGGTTTGTTGGACCCAGTGACGCTGCTGGACCTACGGACTGGGGTGCCCTCCCGTGATGGCTGTGCGGGCGACGTGACTGCCTGACGCCTCGGGCTTGGTGTCGCGTCGTCCACATCGTTGCCTTTGGCCTTCTTTGAACTTTTCTTTGGGCTGCTGATCCCTTCTGCCTTCCGCTTCTTGGTCACGCTCCACAGACAAGTTCAGTCAGGCAGCCTTGGGGACCAACTTGGCCTCCTCCTTCGTCCTGATCGCCTCCAGCTTCTCTGCTTTTAGCTTGTGCTGATGCCTCTGCACCTTGAGCGCCTCCAGGTACTCAGCATCTATGGAACACAGCGTCTCGGTGGTCATGAGCCACATCAGTATTTTCGTCTCGAGGTTCCTGTGTGGCGTGGGATCACGGTCCTCCATACTGGGTGCGAAACCTGTTGCAATGGTTTTGATGGGAGGCAGGTCGTGTTGATGAGCTTACGGGACCAACGGGAACAGTCCGCAATGATGCCGGTCAGGGTGTTGTAGATCTCTGCAGGTGTACGGTTGGGGTGAAGCAAGTATTCCAGGCCGAGGCGTGCCAGACTCTCCCTGCTCCCGTCAATAGGCCTGAGGTTACCCGGACCCTGGGGCTGCATAAGTTGCATCAGCCAGGAACTCCTGAACGGCAGCTCGGTTGCCATGAACGCCGGAACGGTGCCTGTTGCAAGGGGCTGTGGACACAGCATCATGATCCACGGAGTGTGGTGTGTGTGGACAACATCACCCCTCTTGTGCTTGTCTTTGCCAGCCCACAGTTGATCGCCGCTGCGCACGAAGAACGGGATCCCGCGGACATTTTAGCTTCTGGTGAGTCGCTCCACGTTCGACCCGCAAGACAGTCGCCACTGGATGGTCCTTGCTCCAATAAAAATCAGCGGGCAGGAGCTCTTCACGAAATAGTGCAGCAGGCGTTTCGCGATGGGAGGTGTGTCGTCGGAAGTCCCACACCGGAAGAGGCCTGCCCAGCTGCTGATGACGGCCTCAGACTGTTGGACGTGACCACTTGCGCCTCAGCCTCCTGGTACACTACCTTGATGAACTCCACATCTTGCTTTATGGTCCTGCAGACGGTAACCTGCTTGTCCTGTCCATTGATGTCCGCCATCAGGCACTCACGATATCTTGCAAAGTCTGGAGAGGTCCACGTAGTGGCCTCTTTGGCGACATTCCATTGGAGGTCTACACCCGCCTCGACGTTCTGCGCTCTCCGCCCCTTGCAAGCTGGGCTCCGCCACGCTGCTTTGCCGAGCTTCGCCAGTTTGCGAATGGCTTCCTGTTTCTCTGAGTAATGTAGCCACATGCAACATTGGAGAACTTTAACAGATTTCCGCGAAATGGCTACGACTGATGTGAAGAAGGCATACTTTGGGATGGATGGACAAAATCGTTGTCGGGGTGCAGGATCTGCCTTGGCACCAGGTACTCAACCTCAATGTTCTGCAGAGCCCGTGAGACAACCCCATGTGATGCCGTACCATAGTTGGATGGGTCACACAACCAGTCAAGAAACTGAAGGCACGAGCGGTCGTCAAAGTTGGAGTACTCCTTGAACAGTGCAGCGCTCAGTGCATTTTTGTGCTCCAGTCCCCTGCAGGCAGCCACCAGCAGATCTCCCTTCGCGTGCAGGTCGATAGTAGTTGCAATACACGCTAGCCTTGGCGAAATGCGGATGCAGTCCACCTCCTGTACGGTGAACAGCGTGCGCAATGAGTACTGGTCCGTGCAGTTACGTTTCACACCATCGTATGAGAGCACACCCCCTATTCGCGGGTGCGTGCCTCCTTGCCCGTACCAATCTGGAACCTGAGGTGGTCCACCATACCAACAATATCCGGTCCCGACAGTGTGCCACGTCCGCCCCGATCAGTGCATCTCAGCTCACGGTATTTGCGCAGGAACGAGTCAACCCCCTCCTAGGAAAACATCCCCGTGGACATGCGCCGCAGTCGCTGGTGCATGCTCGCGGCCACCTGGAGTACAATGAGTGGAGTCCCCCGCTTGAGTATCTGGAAACTGACGTGCTTCCTGTTGTGTGGTATGTTCGCATCCTCGAATGGGTCCCGCAGTCGATTCTAATCTGCACAAAGCTTATATGCACCTTGCTGGCCGCCACTACAGAACAGCAGATTGTCTGTGGACAGAAAGAGGCGGCAAAATATGTTCCCTTGGTTGTGTGTCAGGAACAGGGCACTCTGGTACAACGAGCGTTCGACAATAGGCAACGTACATACTGTCATTCCTGAGACCCGTGCAGTTAGTCAGCCTGAGGAGGCCATTCCGCCTGAATGACTCCTTCACCTTCAGCAGCCTTGCACTGTTGATCCTCCGGCTCTGCCCATACTTCATCTTGGTGTTGAACGTCAGCTCAAGGTTCTGGACCTCTTCTGTGAATTTGACCCACTTTGCAACCTTGTCCGCTGCTCTCTCCAAGTCCGTGGTGGTGCTCGGCAGAGGTATCAAATCATTTTCCGGTAATGCATCTCATGGGGGCAAGGTTTGCCCTTGCAGCTGCAGTGTCGCCACGCTAGGTCCCATGGCACGCAGGACGTCCTTCGTCTCCTCAATTTTGCGTCTGCGCCGCCTCAGAATCTTATTGATCTCCCGTTGCCTCTTCCTCTCATCATTTTTAGCGACATCCTCATCGTCATCATGAATTTTTTTTATTCTTCCTTCGGCATCAAATTGTCCTGGGGCTGACGTCCCCCATCGTTGTCTTTGACTGACGATGTGGGTGTAACTGTATCATTGGGACAGGCCAGGTGTACAGGGTCAGGGACCCATAAGTAAATCTGTGATGTAAGGATAAATCTGGTGTGGTGGTCTTGGTGTGCGCTGTGTTTGTAATGTGTGTATGTGTCATTGTACGTGAGGCTTGTGTTTCATGTGTGTCACTCTGTGTCGTTGGAGCCTGAAAAAGACCTGGTTCCCAAAAAAAGGGTTGTTTTGGTCGGTCACAACAGCTTCTGCTCAACCTGGTAGTGCTGCTGAAACTGTGACAGTTTTCGAAAACCCCATTGTTCTCACCCCTAGGGGAAAAGCAACAGAGCATGAACACCGCAAGAGTACTGCAAAGCACTCAAGGCTGAAGGAAGGAATATGTTGTGCACATGGCCAAAGCTGACCACTGGAGTCGACTGCAAAACGACATAGAAAGCAGCAGTGCATGAAGGATCAGCGGAGTTCTGGGGGACAAAGCCGCCCAGAAGTCCACGGAGGTAAAAGAGGAGGAGAGGAAAAGCAATGCTGCCGGAGGCTGTCCAGCGGTGGGATGCTGAACCGATTCCATCCTTGGGGCACACTGGGGAGTCCCTTGGATGCTTGTCGGTTCGGAAATGTGGATAGCGCGTTGCCAAAGTATGGATAGTGCCGCCGGACGACATGGGCTTCAGCAATGTTGTAGATCATCTTAGTGATATGAAAGAAGGCGACGCTCTCCTCCAGCCCGTCCAAATCTTGTAGCTTTGTGGTGTTGACGGGGGAGGACCAATACTGCGCAGTGGGCGGCGGTGCTTCTGGTTGTACATCCAAATGGTCGTCTTCCGAGGAGCACCCGTACTTGCCACGGAGTTGGTTGACAGGCCGGGGGTCGCTGCTTGAACTACGGTTCGAAGCAGACGTATGCCCAGAGGAGCCAGGACTTTGTGTCCGGTTGCGGAGGTTTCACATATCTGAGGGCTTCGGGATGTGGTGGAAGTGTGGCATGTGGGCCACCTGCACTTTGCTCTTCCGCCGCGGCCTTCGGCATGCCGCCGCAGAGGAACCGGCGTGTATGACTCGGCTTGGCAGCTTTTGCACGTGGCGCAGGTCTGCAAACGGCCTTGCTGATGGCAAAGAATCCACTAGGAACAACTTCGTATGAGCAAGGGGCGGCAGACGGGGAAGCAGAGAGATCCACGTGCTTGCAGGGCGGCTTGAAGTCAGAGAGGCAGGCAAATAGGTTTGTGTCTGCGAAAGAGCTGGTGTGGCATTCATCATCCCCATCAAAGGATTGCACGTCCGGCAGCTTGCCATAGTGGCTGTTTGACATAGTATTGCGGTCAGCTAGCTCAAGAGGGGCCGCCCCTTCTTCCCATTCCGCCAGGACAGGTACTGCTTCAGCCTCGTTGGTAGCGGGTGTGGAAGGTAGAAGGTAGAAGTCATCGACGGAAGCTGAGCTCTGCCGGCTGTGGGGTACCCTGGGGATGCCTCCGATGACGTATGAGTCAACAGGGGGCTCACAACAGGTCGAGGGAACACGCCATTCCCTTGCAGGGGGTGGAGTCCCTTGCCCTTGGACCGCCCCCACCAAAACACCAACACGAACACATCCCAGGGGACAAACCGTCGCAGGGGCCAGACGGTGGAAAAAAGCCCACATCACAGTCCACCTGTGACACCACTCCACAGCCCACCTACATAAGGAACTCGGCACGGAGCGCTACATCGTCCTGGAGGGACAAGCGCAGCACATCATCACCGCCGCCCTATCCACCCTCGCCGCCCATGAACACCACTGGGACCCCACTGCCATTCCAGCGATGCCCCGACCACCAAAAGACCCCAAAGACCCCGTCACCCCCTTCCACATTGATCAACTCCTAAGCCGCAGGGCCAGCCCACACCTCCACCCCTCCAGGATAGAAATAGCCATCGCATCGTGGGACACCCTGGACATGCCACCCCAACATCCCGCCGTCCACATCCTCAAAGCGGACGCCCAATGGTGGGTCCTCCACTGAGGACACGGAGTCCTCATGGCGGCCCAGGCCTACACCCAAGAAGTAGACCCGAAAGACCCCCCACGAGGACGGCAGCCACTCCTCCAAGCCACCACCCTCACAGGCCGAGAGTGCACCCCGTGGGAAGCCCTCCACACGGGGCTCTACTGGGTTCAAGGAAACCCCAGCGGTCCAGACACACCCGAACCCACTGAGGCCTCGATCATGCAGGCCAAGGCCATGAGGAATTACCACCTCCACCACGCTTTCGACGACAGCCGAGTCGCACTGCCATAGCCGGCAGACCTCCTGGAGACCGTACGCAAGCTCGCTGACCTCACGCGCAACCGCGCGAAAGCGACCATGCAAACGCCGGCGGAGCCCTCGCTACAGGACCCTGGCCAGCAGGCAACGCACCCCTTCTCCCAACCCCACGCCCCCCCAGCCCAACCACCTCCAGTCCCGCCAAAGCGAGTGCGGCGGAAAAGAGGTGCACCCACCCCGAGCCCCAAACAAGCCAGAAAAGACAGCAGGGCAGCAACCTCTGAACGCTCTGCACACCTCCCGACCCTCCCGACTGACCCGGCGTCCGCCCCGCTGGACACCCCCCCCCCACCGGGACCAAGCATCCTCATCATCCTCCCTCCGGCTGCAAGCACCGCCCCAGCCCGAAACGTACCCAGAATTCCAAAAAGGCACAAAAGTCCAACAGCCTTTTCTGCAACGACCACACGGGCGACTGGATCTCTCGAGGTCTCGATCCAGTACCGCCTCCAGGCCGGGCCCCAACGGGGGGGTGCAAATCCGGGTGACCTGGCACCGCCAGAAGGAGGCAGACCAAGGCAACAGAGCCCCAGACAAGCCACAGGGCGACAGCCTACAGCTCAACAGCGCCCACCCCATCCGGCGCCTCACCCCCGAGAACAAGGCCCACAGATGCACCAAGTACACCGGGAACCTCCCCCCTGAGTGGAGCCAGGGCATTCCCCCACTACGCCTACCCAATCGCCCACCACCCGACAAAAGGTCCCCAGGCCCCAATCCTCCTGCCTGACGGGGCAACAGCCTAGGACAAAAGCCTCTGGAACCCCGGTCGGTGCCCACCGAGGCTACCGTCAACCTCCTCCACCTCAACCACCCGGCCATTACATAGTCCAAGGACGCCACAGCCGCCCTCCAGAAGTCCCCGATGGCACAGGGGACGGAGTGGCTCCCCCACCTTCTCAGTTTCCAGGAAGAAGGCCTACAATGCAACGACCCGTCAGAACCCACCCCCATATATACCCCCGACCAGAAAGCGTACAAAGGCTACTGGCACAAGGGGACCCCCCTATATGCCCGAACCGGCATCCACGTCAACCTGGTCCACCACCCCAGCATCCCAGGAGGACTAACCGTCTATGAGGTCATCAGGGACGGACGGCAACTCAACATCATCAACGCCCATCTCTCCTTCGGTGACGCCACGGAACCATACCTCCAAGCCCTGGCCGAAGCATACCGCCACATGGCCATGCTCGCCCTCACCATCATCATCGGCGACATGAACGCCGCCCCCACCCGAGCGGACCGAGGAGGACAGGCCACACCCCAGGATCATGCAGTCCGCGACACCATCGGCATCCTGGGGCTCGTGGACCTGACGGCCAACCTCGAAGGCCAACCATCCCACTTCCCCCACCAAACAGAGGCCGCCCCCTCCCGCATCAACGTATGCTTTGGGAACCCCACCACCATCATCTGGGCAGAGGCCCAATACGGCCCCCTTCCGCTGGGACCCAAGGGCCAGAGGCCCCTGCGTAACCGCCTCACCATCCCCAACCTTCCCCCCAGCCCCCAGGGGGGTGCGGCCCAAGGCTTACCACCCCCCCCTGAAAATGCCCCCACTGCATGACAAACAGGCCTGGTCCCAATATCAGAGGGCCATAGACCGCGCCCGTCGCAGCCAACCAGACCCCACCGACCTACTCACAGCCATGCGCACGGCTGCTGTCACCTGCGGTTTCCAGCAGCACCCCCATGCTGAGGAAGACCAGCAACCCAGAGCCCTGGGGGACATGCTCCATACCCTCTGGCATGCGAAGCAACAACTGGCGACCCTCCTCCACACCAACACCCCGCAGACCCGCCGCCACATACACCACTGCAGGACGCAGATAGCCCAGATCAGTGCGGACTTGCAACCGTGGCACACCCACAGGCAACAGCGCATAGCCCAGGAGCACGAACGATATGCGCAGCATGAACTCTCCTACAAACCATCCGCCACCTCAACAACGCCATGACCGACACTGGCCACCGCACCATCAGTACAGTCAGGCGGGAGGATGGCTCCCTCAACAACAACCCAGCCATCGTGCTCCTAGCCACCCAAGATAGCTTCCTCCATCAACACACACCCACCCAAGACACACTGAACACGTACACCAAAAACGAAATCGACCGCCTCCCTCAGGTCTTCAACCACGCCCAGAAGAGGCAACTAGAAACGCCCCCCTTCACCATCCAGGAAGTCCGGATGGTCATCCACAGTCTCCGGCAACAGAATACCCCAGGCTACAACAGCCTCCCTGTGGAGGCATACTACCACCTCCCCGCCCACCTCCCCTGCATCCTCGCCCACCGCCTCTGGGACATCGTCATGGCGCAGACCCCCCTACAACCAGACTGGGCAAACGCTGTCCGCCCCCTCTGCAAAAAAGGCGACTGGGCCAACCCGGACAACTGGTGTGCCATAGTCTGTGCAGTCACGGAGGTCAAGATTGTCTGGACCATCCTCCTGCGCTGCATCCGCCCCCACCTGAACCCCCACGTACCCGCCAGCCTCTCGGGGGCCATCCCAGGCTGGTGCCCACACGAAGCGATCTTCCTCCAGGACACCATGGCTGACATGGACCCAGTGGACCTCATCATAGTCTCCCTCGACCTCGAGGGAGCCTTCCCAAACACCCCCTGGCTCCTTCCGGAAGCGGTATGGAAACACATGGGCCTCCCCTTCTACAACTTCGCCTCCGACTACATCTGCACCCGCAAATACACAGTCCGGACCGGAGCGGGTCTCACTCCCTTCCTGGAGCCAGACAGCAGGGTCCCCCGAGGAGGAGCGGAAGGCCCCTTCCTGTACCTCCTAGTGACACTCCCCCATGAGACCCACCGCTGGGGGTATTTTCTTCGAACGAAACCTTCGAACGAAGATTATTTCTTCGAACGAAGAAAAGTTTTGAACTGTTCGAACGCCTTTGTTGTTGCCGTTTTGCTGCAAACATTTCGATAAAATGCTCAACACAGGTATTTCAGAGGGGTTCGTTCTTTGGATTCAGCCTGCAATCACCTAGATGCCCTGAAAATGTGTTTTCAAAATGTGGTGGACTTTTCTTCGAACGAACCTTCGAATGTTCGAACGAAGATATTTTTCGAAGAAGAAGACACGGCGTTTACAAATGCACAGACAGGCAACAACAGAACCGCAGAACCACCAATGTCCCTGTCCAATGTAGCTTTCTGAGTTCTGGCTCACGACTCACTGCCTGACACTAGTACTGCAACCTCGTCTTTCTTTTCCGTATCCTCTTTGTCTCCCTCTCCGGCATCTTCTTCTTCTTGCTTGCCACCACTCTTCGTTGGCGTCCTCCTCTTCTTCTTTGGCCTCCCTGCCTTCACTTTCTTCTTCCTGGCACTAGGAGCTGGCACGCCACTGGTTGCCGACGCCACTGCCGCCGCGTTTTTTCACTCCTCCTCCGTTGCGTAGCATCGGGCCGCAACACAATACTCCCCCACAGAATGCCACATGGCAGAGTTGTAGTCTGCCTGGACCCAATAGATTGTACCGGCACGGCCCAGTTTGGTCTTCTGCTGCAGGATGTCTCTGGGTATCTCCGTTCGCCAGGGGCGCCACTTCGAAATCGGCACTCCTCTCCACGCTCCCCACTGGTCCTCTTGTTGGAGGGGAAGCCATGCCAACAGCAGTGCCCCTTGGTCTGGAACCTGTGTCTCCTGAGTTTCGTCTTCATCATCATCATCTCGGGCAGGCGGCTCCTCCTCCTCATCTCCGGAAGGCGGCTCCTCCTCCTCATCTTCTTCAGTCTCTTCGAACTCCTCACTCTCCGAACTCTCACCTCGCAGCACCTTTGCTTTTTCTTCGGAGGTTCCTTAGCCGCTGGCTTCGCTCGTGGTCTCTTTTTCGGCTTCTTTGTCTTCTTGTAAGACGAGAGAATCTGGGCAAGGTTCTTTGCCCGAAGCCCGGACACAACGGGTTCTGGATCTTTGCCCCGCACACCAGCACTGGTCGTCGACGCTTTCTTTTCGGTTGCTCAGGGGACTGCAGCGTGGAACCACCCTGGCTCAGGTTGACCCACGTTGGCATCGACTTCACCTTTCTGCGACCTTCTTCATGGTTTTGGAGTGCTCCGAGGACCGTCAGTGCTCTCGCAGGCTTCGTTAGGAGGTCGTTGAGTAGGCTGCCCGCAGTCTCCGTCGTCTCAATTTCACGACTTGGTAGCTGAAGCTTCCACCTGACGCCAACGGCGCTGGTTTGCGTTGCTGCAACCTGTGGGCAGTGGAGCGGTAAAAGAGCTCGAGTACAATCTTCGTTCGAAGATTCGAATGTTCGAACGAACGTTTTTTTCTTCGAACGAAGAATTCTTTTTGAAGAATAACGTACAGGACGCATGCATGGTCAAAAGCGCTCAGCTACAAGGTAAATGCGGTACCTCCCATTCAGGAATGTCCCCTCCCATGTAGCCATGCTGCACTCCTGCTGCGACTGCTGCCTGGAGCACCGTCTGCCACTTCGCCGGTGCTGTGCCTTGCACTTGTTGTACTCCCTCGGCTTGCTGCGCTTCTTCGTCCGTCTCGGCTGCCTCACCACCACCCCGCGCCTGAGCGGTGACCTTGACGCCTTTCAAGCAGCCCATTGATGTACATTTGCCCCAGCCTGGGGGCTCTGAGGAGCGGAATCTGAGCATCACGGTACGGTCTTCACGCCAGTTCTCCACTGCGCCGTAGGCGTGCCAAACAAGCGCAAGCAGACGTATTATTAGGGTTGGGGTGCCTTTCTTGTTCGAAACTGCGAAAGGGAAGGCGCGGGCGACCAGTGCACAAGGCAAGTCCCTCTCCACAGCCACATCTTTGCAATCGGCTGACAAACACTTTCTGAAACAGCGCCCATAGGTCGAAAGTGGCATAAGCCAAGCGTACTTCGGGTCCCCAAAAATGGGCGTATGCGGATGGGGTACGGATTTCCGCAGAATGAGGTCAACGTAGGGGCAGGTGCCTCAGGATTCAACGATTACCTGGCGGCAAGTGTCGAAATCGGCGCTGACATTGAACACTTCGTTCACCACCACGTAATCCGGATCCAAAATCTAGCGGGTCATCCGGACGGCGAGAAGGGGATTGTGACGGCTCCAAATCCGCTGAACGCTGCGGCGCTGGGTGCTGAGCCAGTTGTGTACCACTCTGGGAAGGTGTTCCTGGCGATGATCGTGACGCTGGGGCAGAAGTTGGGTGCGCCTGAAGCAACTCCTGAGCACAGCGCGAAAGATTCAAAAAATATCTTCGAACGAAGATTCGAATATTCGAAACAAGAAAAATCTTTGAACGAGAGTTCGTTCGAGGATTCGAAGATTCGATCGAAGACTAAATTCGAAGGACTACAACGCATGCCTGCAGGGCTTGAAGAAAAACACATGCCGCCACCAGTCTTGCGACATCGGCCTTGTCTTCCTTTGTCTGCACCATTGAGCGGCATGTTCTATTAAAGATTCGAACAATGCAGCGTTTGGGCAAGAGATCGGGCGCGTTGTACCGTGAGCTACAATATGGGAGTGCGTGTACAAGAAGGCATGCTCCATGGTTTGTAGTAGAGCAGAGAGCTGACAGTGATCTGTGGTGCTGCCCCCTCTGTTTGTGAACCGCAATTAGAAATCCTTTAGCTTGGCTTTCGTGGTTTCAGCCAAGTCCTCGCAGTACATCCCAAGCCCGTAAGGTGCTATCGCCTCTAGGATTCTGGGCACAGCGAACTCCAAGATTATGAGATAATGAGAACAGGTATTGGGCAAACAGTGTGCGCGAAATTCCCAGGACGCCTGCCGACAGTCCGCTGGGAGGTCAATGTCGATGCGCTGATAGGTACGATAGAGCCGTTGCATCACGTCCCGCAACCTCATGACAGCCTGGTTACCCAAGTGCTCGTCGGCCAACCCCAAAACATGAGCAATACCATCCCATATAAAAAACAAACGCTTCGTTTCTTGTCCATCAGGTCTACAAGTTCCACCTAGCTGCCAACCACACAGAGCAATCTCGAGCATTTTATTGACAGCGTTGCGTGCTTCCCTGCTGGCGGACAAGCATAGCCTTTCCAAGTATTCCCCAAGCAAAGCACCGATTCGCATAAGCATATGAAGAACACAAATAATGGCATGGTGTCGTGGTACTTGAAGCAAAGGTTTCGAAGCGCAGCCACGAGCTCTCTTGCAGACAGGGGTCTGGTCAAGTCGGGACGCATCACCGGTGCGCGTTCTGCGCCAGTGACAGCCTACGTACCGCCTCTTGAGAGGGTTTCAAAGGCCCAAGTTGTGAACTGACGGTATATACCAATGCTCAGTAAGTCTCAAAAGCTTCTCCAAAAACGGTAAATCTCCGCCCAGCATAACACTTGCCGCACAGCGTGCGCCCTTCACGCCGAGGGATCGCGTAGTTATGATCCGCTGCAGGACCTAGTAGCGTGCAAAGCGCAATCAAAATTTTGTTCGAAAAACACATTCGTTCGAAGGAAAAGCTTCGTTCGAACGGTCGAAGGTTCGAACGAAGGTAATATTCGAAGAAATAACACACCCTCAGATTTTCTTTCCAGACCCGGCGCAAATTCTTCAGATTGGAGTCACCACAGTATGCCAGCTTAAAAGCCCAAATGTGTGCTGCATTGCAGGCTAGATGCTCATGATTTCGGATGCGAATGGTAAGCTGAGTCCAGCTTACACCCGCTACAGGATGACCATCGCCACTCACAATGAAAACCAACCCATCTTTGCTGGGCTGTAGAGTTTCATAGAGGCAAGGCTGTTTGAAAACGTAGTTTATCCAGTGATCAAACGGCCAGGAGACATTTTGGATGCCAGTTTTGTTGTCGATGTGGCCAACAAGGTGCAGGAGCTCCTTCATCCTTTTCCAAGCCAAGTTGACTCTCCGGCGGCCTGGGTGGTGGGAGATGGCCGCTCCTGGCAGGAGCCGACCCTGGCTCCTGCTCCTGAGGAGCACCGACCCTGGCTCCTGAGGAGCTCCGACCCTGGGGAGCTCCTGAGGAGCACCGACCCTGGCTCCTGAGGAGCTCCGACCCTGAGGGCGCTCCTGAGGAGCACCGACCCTGGCTCCTCAGGAGCCAAAGCTCCTGAGGAGCACCGACCCTGCTCCTGAGGAGCAAATTGGCTCCTGAGGAGCACCGACCCTGGCTCCTGAGGAGCCAAAACAGAAAAATGCTATTTTTTCACTTTTTGCTTAGTACTTTGCATATTTTCTAGAAAGGGTGCCCATGGTGGCAACAAAGATACCTACAACTTCGACAAAAGTTGCATTTTTGGAGTCTTCGGGGCTTTACTAATGCTTGCATGATTGATCCTGAAAAACACCACGTCTGCTCCTTGGGAACATTTGCGCTTCCGAAGAAAAGCGGCCCCCAGGAAGCAACCCATCGAGCATGCAAGATTGCCAACAAGGCAGATCAAAGTTGCGTTTTTGCTAGCTTTGGAGGTTGCACTAGAGATTTCCTTCAAATTTTTTTAGTGAACCAGTTCGTTTATTTGAATCGTTGATTTTGAGAAGAACCATCATTGCTTTTTGAGGAGTACCGTGCGTGTCTTTCGAAGAGCTAAAACAAACCTAAGGGCTTTTTACTTTGTGCTTGTTGTTTCGTATCATTTCAACATCTGCTCGGCATCATTCTTGCAACATTACCCGCAGCCCAAAAGTTGCATTGCGCTTTAGAAAATCTAATAGACATTTGTTTTCTTTGCTTCAATGTTTGCTTTGTGACCAACGTCAATTAACAAGATACTTTGTTTCAAAAATGGGAATTTGAAACTCTTATAGCCATGGAACTTGGGTTTAAGTTGTTTTGCAAATAACATCATTGCCTGTATTTTGAAACCGCAATGAAAAGTCTGCATTTGCATTGATTAGGCATTTTTAGTCTTGAACCTCTTGTGCAATTTTTTTTCAATCAACCTCTTTATTCCTTAACCAAAGAACCATGCAGCAAGCACTTACTAATGTGATTTAACAATACCATAAAATGATCAGCCAAATAATGAGAATACATGATTCCTTGTCAACACGGCGATGGTCGCCACCCTACATGGTGATATATGATGACACGGCTCATCCGCAATCTTCAAGGTGGATGCATCAAGCATGCACCCTAATCGTCACGAAAAGTAAGTGCGTATCTTGGCCCCATGGACTCTTCTGGGGCACAATTCCTTATGGAATGTTGCCACTCGTAACGAAGAGGACCATAAAATAGGTACATTGACCTACGGGGCACAAAGACACTCACCTCGTGCCCATCGCGATTGCGAAACCACAAAACGGTGTCGCTTAGCAAAGACACTCCCACAACGTGTTTGCCGTATCCTTCCCTCCCGTTTTGTGGGTACAGGTCGGTATGCCACCTTATTCCA